>CM076583.1:1297668930-1298339630 GCA_034641835.2 Pinus albicaulis | reverse complement strand
CAAGATAAACTTGCTATTCTAAGAAGTGTTGGAGATAAAATGTTGCAATTTACTTCACAAGTGATCACTTTCTTAGATATGTAAAAATATTTTGAGTTTCCTTGTCCTTTGCCATATTAACATTTAACTCTATTATATTAAATCCCTAGTGAAATACCCTTTCCTAAGTATATAATTCCCCTTTTTTATAAATATCCCAAAAACCCATTTATTATAATGTTTCCCAAAGTATTATATCCCCGCACATTGAAAATAAAAACCCCGCTTTACAAGCCCTTTGGTTAAAATATAACGTTATACATTAATCCCGCCCCTATGGTGAATTAGTTGTATTAATTAATTTACCATATAAATAAAATATATGCACGAAAACTTTAAACATGCTAGATGTATGTTTAAATACAAAAATATGAATAAACTTCGACAGATTGTTGTACCACCGTGGTTCGTCCACGTGGAATTCCACTTAAGAAAACCCCCGCCGCAACCCCTTTCATTATACACATGGGATTAATTAGTCATCCGGACTAATTAATAACCTTCTCCGCCTATTAAAAATTCCCCGGGGTGATTAAATTACGCGTTAAAATATTTTAAAACCCGACAGGCCCACCTTTGAACCCTCCGTATGTTCCCCCATCTTTTCAGCCGTCAGATCACCCCGCCGTAGATCAACGGCCAGCGTTGATCCCGCTGCCCATCCCGTGTAAGTTTTTTAACCAGCGGGGGATGGGTGGTTTTGAATAGTCAGACCATCCACGTGGCGAGAAACCTGTGGAATCGTTGCCCCTCCGATAAAAACCATCCTCGACCAAAAGCGGTGCGGGAATACCACTTACCGCTTACCGCTTACTGTCGGCTTACGTCACCCCGTACGTCGATGACGTCATCACCTCGAAAAAATAAAAAATACTTTTAACTTGCGAATAAAGCCATTTTCCGTGTTTTTCCTGTTCTTTTCGTTATTCTGAAAACGACAGAGCTCCCGCTGCGATTTTCAAATTTTCACTGTAATTGATCATTTCGCCCCAAAATTCTACTGCGCCCGTGTTGAAGAACAGTCCCGCCATTGCTTGTTACCTGTTAAAGAACCAATTTCCGTCTAAAAGCAGGTACCCTACATTGGCACATCTTCAGCAGCCACCCTACAGCAAGCATTACAGGAAGACAGTCCATCAGTAGCAGTAGAACCCAAGGGTAAAGGAAAGGAACCTGTAATCCAGGTTATTGAAACTTTGGTCATGGCTGAAAAACCACAGAGTTCCAAAGCACCAGAACAATCTCAGGCTTCTCCCACACCAGCAATACACATCCAAGTTCCAGAAATGCAAACTCCATTAAATGTAGAAATAGGGAAGAAGAGGCTGGCTCCAGATACCACACCTTCAAAAGGGGCCTCACAGGTTTATCAAACTAAAAAACACAAATCAGATCCACCTCCAGAGGTAGAAATTATAGATGAAGTATTTGATGATGGTAGAGAAGATAGTCAGCAAACTGGCACAGCAAGTGAAACAACCATAAGCCAGAAAGGGAAAGCTTTGCAAAAGCAATTAAGCACTGAAGTATCTTCTTTCAGACCGCCAAAGACAGATACTGGAGACATTAAAAGAACCTTCATTAATATTAAAACAAAGAATGATCCATTAAAAATGAAGGTATATGATCAATATATGAAGATGGCTCCTCACAATCAAGAAAGGCTAATGTCAGCGTTTGACCTTTCACAAGGTAAAATGCTGATGAGCCACTTCAAAGAAAAGGTGCCAAAGCCGACTTCAGCAGCAGATTACATCAGATCAAATTTTGAAGTTTTAGCAAAGGATATCCATCCCCTGGACCAGATAGAACTACATAGACAAACTGGGGAAATGGTTTATTCTACTCTCACCAACAAGGCCATGGCAGCTTTAACGCTGCAGGATTCTGTGAACAACACTACTGCACAACTGAAAATTGAAAAGGCCTCCTCACAGGCCAAGGATAATAGAATAAAGTCTCTAGAAGAGATAATCATTGGTTTGGGTCACAATCCCAAATACATTAAAGGTATTGAGGCATTGATAAAGAAGAAAGAGGATGATATAGCTGCACTTAGAAAACAGCTAAAACTACCAGCCTCTAGGCACCCTCAGACCCAGGAAGTTATAAAAGGAAATTCACAGGAAGAAATGATGGAGTTGCTCCTGAATATGACTGAGTGACTAAATGAAACAGAAAAGGAATTGGAAAAAGCATTGCAGGAACAGGAAACGATCAAGCAAACCTCAACAACAGGTACTACAACTACAGGGCAGCAGGAACAACCATCTCAGGTGAACACTTCTAATTTGAATTCTGAGGACTTAATAAAACAGATGGAGAGTTTGCAGCTAAGAGTCACAGAACTCCAAGAAACAAAATTGCAATTAGTAAAATTGGAGGAAAAATATGACACATCTAAAAAGACAGCTGCTGACAACACCAGGCAGATAAAAAGATTGGAAAATTTGGTTCAGGCTTTGGAAAAAGATCTTTCATTGGAAAAGCCTCTGAACGAAATAAATGATATTCTTTGGGGTAACATCATTGAATTAATAAAGGGTATTTGGCCCTCTATTCAAGCTATCTTTGAGCAAAATGAGTTAGTTAAGATAGCCCAAGAAGAAATAAAAGAGTACCAGGAATGAATTGAGAGGCAGGCCTGAACAGGCCAGTCAGCTCATTCAATTTTTGAATTCCAGAACAAAACAACAGCTTGCATTGTTAGGAATTGATGACAGGACAGGTGCAGTTTTGGAAGCAAAAAGAGTTTTCACCAAGAGGACTTTCATGCAAAATTTAGAAAGGAAATGTACAGATATTTTGGTTGATATCAACATTTTCAGAGAGAAATTTCAAGCTTTGCTGGATAGTGGGTTACCAAGTCCCATGCTCACAGAAGATCAAATAGTAGACTTGGAAACCTATGAGAAGAGAATAAAGGCTCATGCTAAAAATACAGCTGCTTTTTCTACTAGTTCGTCAGAACCTGCATTACCAACTGGGAAAAGTATCTATGATAAAGTGAGAAATTTATTTCATCTCGAGCATGAAATAAAGTATCTATTTCCGAATGAGCCCACTTTTTATAATCTTACTGAAGCAGATGAAACTTTGAGAAAGCTCAGAAGAACTATGATACCAGATGATCAATGGTGGCAGGAAATGTTGGAGATTCTGTAAAATTTGCTTTCAGGATGAGAATTTATCTTTACTATCAAGTAAAAGGTAAAAACAGGAAAACAGATGAAAGAGTATCAGATGAAAAGGTTAAAGAGTATCCGTTAGAATAAAGAGTGTTCAACAAGCCAAAGAAATACTGCAAAGGACAGCACAGAGCCCTATTTTAGCACCTACCTCCAGCACATCCACGGAAAAAGGAACAGCACATCGGTAGTTGCACATTATTCTATCCACGAGACCGTTTGTCTCTTGTTTGTTTGTAAAATATGCTTTAAGTCAGCCTAGATTATTGGCTAAGTTAGGGTAAGATTGTTTTAGATTATTTTGTGTATAAATAAACCCTCAAAGAGAGTATTGAGGGTGGATTCTATTACTCTGCTGTAACATTGAGAGTTTCGGAATAAAAGCTTTTGGAGAAATTTACTTGTGGCTTGCTGGATGACGATTTGAAAGCACTGGACTTGTTGCAGGATTCATGTGTTGGACTACAGTTCAATAAGTGTTTCTACCTTTTGTCTGAAATTTTATATTAGTTTTAATACCATCATATCCATTTCTGAATAATTTACATAGAAGATTGAAACAGAATTTGCTTAATTGTACTCTGTTTTCAAATGTGATTGTTCTTAATGTTTTCTTCTAAATTAGCTATAAGCATGAATTCTTAAATGCTCCTGCTTTGCTAATTTAAACATTGTTGATTACTATAATAAAGAATCCTTCATTGCTCTTTGTTTGTAGTCATTTCACTTCTTTCTTTTGAACATGGTGAAAGATTCTTAGCTACCTTTCATCCCTTCAAGATCATCCCATCCACTTTAAATTTTAAGGATTGTTCTCTGTCTAGCTATCTTGCCCTGTAATACCATCTTGTGCTTAGAATAGAAATCCGGTAAAGCCATCCTTTGACTCCATAGCCCAATGGACTGAAAGCCCTCAACCTTACCCTTAGTTTGTGGATTCCACCATTTTCCCAAAACAAACTCTTGAATCTATAACTAGCCTAAAACCTTCCAAGAACAAAGATAAATCATAAAGAGAGAGCCCTCTCTGGATGCAGATTGGCTAGATTCTGCATCTGAAAGGTTGGTTTGTGGTTACCTCGGGTATACTTTCCTCTTACACAACTTCTAGGAAAACCTGAGTGATAACAGGCCTCTCTGATATGTTACCACTACCGGTGCATTGCTATGCTCCATCTCGGTACATAAATCTCAATGTTTGAGTCACTATCCTGCTCATATCCTTGCTCATATGATGAATTTGACTCGGACATGCTGCTGAAAACAATATGTCTGAAAAAATATATGCTGATATAGGTGTAGTGAAGACAAAAGTTTCAGTGTATGCTCAAAACCCAAATATGTCACATATGTATCAAAGTATCATAGGAAAGCCACAGTGGTAATGGCTCTGTCAAATAGGTTTGAATGGAAAACAGTCACTGCTTGACTACATGGGGTTTAACAACAGAATAGGATGGAGTATAAGGTGATGTATAACAAAGAAACAACCCTTGCAATGATAGTTAGGCTTCGTCAATGGAGAATGGGAAAAGTGAGTGTATGAAAGAATTGGGGAATGTGAACGAGTGATATGAGTGGTATTTTAGGATATAAGGAGAAAAGGGATTGACAATAATGAATGACAATATTTCAGTGATGAGAAATGAGCCACATGTGTGAAATGGACTTTGAACTAATTGGCACCAAAATCAAAATTTAACAATCAAACTCCAACCCTATAAGAGCCATTTTTAACAAGAGAGTAGGGTTTGTGTTCTTCAACATTCATACTCTTACAACCGATCTTCAAACAACTCCAAAAACTGACCAAAGATAATAGCAAGATTATTTAAACTTACATGAGGCAAAGGAGATTGAGAGAATTTGAATTCTGAAGAGCAGTGGCAAAAATTTTGAGTTCTGGCCCAATGCGTAGCGCGCACTTTATATGCGTAGCGCGCTACATAGTGCATTTTACAGGAGGCTTTTGGAGGCCTTCCCGGTGTCCAAATTGAGCGTGTGATATCTCGTTGGAAAGATCTTGGAGTCTACTTTCCAATCCAAGTTGAATTGTTCAATTTGAAGTTCATATACCCTATCAAAAATGAAATCTCCCAACACTACTTCCTGCAGGTGCATCAATTCTCCTGAGGAAACGGTATTCTTGACATTTCTCCGAAATAGTTATACCTGTGTAAAAAGTGAAGGAGGTTTGTGTTCCTTGGCATGTTTTGGACAAAAAAATCTCTCATTTTTCCAAAATTCATCTTTTATTTCTCTGAAACATCATTTGAGTGAAACCTATATCGATGTGTGAAACAAGGGATTTTGTCGAAATGAAGAGAAATGAAGGCGATAAGGGGCTTATAAATTCTTGGGGAAATTTTGGGAAGTATGGAGGGATGTTAGGAAGTAGGGGAAAGTGGAATCTCAGAGATTGAGTGAGGGGAAGGGGTCCAAAAGGGAAAAACACAGGCCTAGCCTAGAAAATTGCCAAGTTGTGGCAAGAAACTAGGGTTTGTGAAAAAATGAGGAATTTGGGGAATCTCAGTGATGGGAAGTGTTTACATCAGGATACAAGTTTTTCTAATGATTTGACCATCCAAGAGAAATTACCTCCAAAACCCTAGGAGAGGGAAATGGACCTTACCAAGGCACAACTGAAGCATGAACAAGATGTAAAAGGACCCAATGGAACTTGACATGATGATGAAAACCCTCTGAATAATGGTACAGTCAGCTGAATGGTGACATGGACTGAAATTTGGACAAATTTGAAAAAAGTGAAAACAAACCCTAGACCTAATGCCTAGTGACCAAATTTTTCTTGAAGACTTATTGAAATGACAAAATTTGACCTTGACACCTTAAAATCACTTTGTAAGAGCATGTTTGATCACTGAAGGAAGGCCGCAAAGGCTGACACTAACAGGTAGGTGGATTTTCATGTTCAAGGCCACTTCATAGGGTGAAGGGATAAGAGTTTGTATGTATGTTTTAATATATACTTTTGGACAAGTGAGTTAATTAGGGGATAGGTTTTTTATTTTGGATAAGTGAATTAATAAGAGTTTGTATGTATGTTTTTATATGTATGTATTTTTGGATAAGTGAGTTAATTAGGGTATAGGTTTTTTTTATTTTGGATAAGTGAATTAATTAGGTATAGAAAAAAAGTTTAAAAAAAAAAGTGAGTTAATTAGTGGATAGATTTAGTTTTATGGATATTTTAATTTTTTAAATGAAGTGTTGAGAGGGATCAAATCTTTTAAGATGCAAAAAAAAATTGTAGAGTAAAATTTAAGGAAAGGTTTGCACCTTGATTGTAATATTTAAGATGGATTTATGTTGGCTCTTTATTATATTATTTATATTGTATGTAAGTTTATTATTATTTATATTGTATGTAAATTTCACATCTTTATGAGTCAGTATTTTTTTTTGTCCTAGCACTAATTGGAGGGGACATGCATGCAACCCTCCCAAGGGTTGTTAATGCCAAAAGGTGGCTAAGAGATGTCCAAGCCACAACATGATTATGCTTTGATGTCTTCCTCTCTATAATTATCATGCTTATGAGAATTATAATTACATTGCCCCTGCACGCCTCCATGATTGTTTCAGTTGTTTTGAGCTCTAGATGTCTTGTGTTGCAATGATTTCATTTCCTGAATGGGCGGCTTCAACAGAGAATCCTCCACATTCTGTTGTCTTAGCTAGCATTATATTTTATTGTTTCCCTCCACTCTTCCATCATGAATGGACATGTGGCGTCCAGTGTCTCAATGTTACCCCTCTTTTCTTTGGCCTCACTTCACATTCCCCTCCCCCTTAGTCATGCACCCCTAAGGAATTTGTCTCTAGTTTATGGAACCCTTCTAATCCTACTCACACACATTGGTTCCTTTGCTATGTTTTAGTTTATCCGTCTTTAGTAGACCTGACAACTCTCGTTATAATTTACCTCTCATAAAACTTCGTCTTTGCCTCTAGGTATCCACCATGCAACAATCAAAGAGAAAGAAGTAACATGATTCTTGATGTATTGCTAAAAATTTCACCTTAAAAATAACCATGCAATTTTCACATATTTTTTGACTACTCTTAGCAGCCGAAACAAGATCAGGAATAAAACCAAGCCATCTACTTGGCCATTCATGCTTCAACACCTACAAAATTGGCAGCACTGTTTTATCATTATCTATTTAATCAAGAAAAGAATAAGAATCCTAGTATTTACTATTAACCTTTCAATCACCTACACCTTGGAAAATGGGATAAATGTTCAAAATGTAGGAAGAAAAGCTGCCAATATCTAGAAATTAATTACAAACAACACCCTCTCAAAGAGCATTGACAAGCTAATAAATTTACAAAACAAAGAAGTGCAAAGGATAAATATTTAAGAAAAGAAACAGACGAAATGAACATGCACAATGGTTTAACTAATTAACCAAATAAACCATACACAATACCACATTTATATTTGCCTTTATAGGATACACTTAACTGCCTTAAGATGAAATTAAATGAATATAAGACACATGGGAAATAACACATTGATCAATGCGAACAAAAGTATGCACACAAAACCTCAGTGAGTAAAGTGTAGCTTTGAGACGTCATAAACAAAAGGGTGGAGAAAAAGAAACATCGAGATTATTCTATTACTTAGCTGAACCAATATTACATTAATTTTGTTTACATAAAGCCTCTCACTGCGAAAAGAAGCTTCGTTACTTTAAAGCTGAATAACAATACATATAGAAGTTAATATATCCACCTGAAAAAAAAAATGAAATACAAACCTAAAAAAGATGTATATAATAAAAACAATAATGAATGTTTACCAAATAACATAAGACACATGCATTACATTGACCTGAACAATGAGATCTGATATGTAATTCTTTATCCCATCTCGTTGTTCAACAGGCAAAGTATTCCATCAATATTTTATTACACCTTCAATCACCTAAAATCACAAGAAACAAGATTAACTTAGGCTAGAAATTAGAAGTTTTACTAATGTAGCTAAAAGCCATATGCACCTTCAATCACCTAAAGTCACAAGGTTGAAAATTAAATTAAATTTTACTAATGTAAACTAGAATCCATAGAAAGTCCGCCTAGGAACGATGTGAAAAGCTTTTACAGGGTCTACAAAGCAACAGTCCTATGCATTTTCAATTGTTATCCAATATAGTCATCTTGGGCTATAATTATGCGCTAAGAAGTCTGAAGGCATTGCATCAAAGATGAGATGTCAATTTCAGCCAGTGTATATGTGGCTAAAAAGAAGAAAGCACAACAGTACCTGAAGTGAAAAGAACTTTGTATTCAAATTATGCGAGTTCTGCAGAATGCTAACAACTTGCAGCCATGTATTCGGATGAGCCTGTAAATCCCGCAATATCCGCTCCACTGCTGCTCTCTACAAAATAACATCACAGATAGTAAAGTATAGTGCCAAACTACAGTGACAATATAAAATATATTAAAATCAAGAACCCTTAGTTTTCTTTATTTCCCTATTCCGATTGCAAAAGTGACAACTACCTTTAACATTATACGTATATCACTATCCCTCTAAGAAGTCACCTGGTTCATGTTCATGCTCAAATAATGTTAGATCAAAACACCGTGATTAAATTCAAGCTAAATTTTGAATTTCAAGAATTACATTCAAGGAACACAGTGCCTTAGCCGTAAGCATAAATCACTATCTGAAATCTCACAATTTAAGGATAAAATCACAAGCATATGGATTTAGTTTCCACACGTATTTGTCAACTATTTGTCACAAGTTTGAGTCCTTGCTGTTAGACTTTTTATATGTAGCATACTACATAAATCATTCATCTCATCAAATGTACAACATAAAGAGAACTTGACTAATCATGTAGAAAAAACAACTCATGATTTTGTCATAGTTCCACTTCTTCTAACCATTAGATATCGTATATATTCACATAATTCCCAACTTGAAATAAGATATTATATATTTTCCTTGCTTAAAATAAAATCACCTGGAATTTTAGGATAAGAATGACATTTGCTAGCTAATCATTAAATAATAAACTAAGTTTTTTTGTAGGTACACAATGCTAACATCTATGTCTTTACACTCCATGACCTTCTTGTATATAGCTGGCATGAAGTAGTCAGAGATCTGTTAATACTGAAAAACGATTAGTGTCTGGCATAACTAGAACAATAAGGTGGGTGTTGGGACATTCCACAACTAGGGACCAACCATTGGCACATAAGACAGACAACTAACAGAACAACAGATGACAAGCCTGGCTCATGATGAGTCAATGGCTGGGGGTAACAACAATAATATGGATGTTCTCTCTGTATATGGATAAACTTGATGTCAAATCTAATCCAAATTGATGTAACCATAAATATATATTGATTTTTGTTTGTATGGATTAAATAAAAACATTTCCTAGAATGATCCTCCTTAAGCACACCTGTTTGGTCAATTTAGTGTGTCCTAAATTGCTGCATTTAATTGTCAATCCGGGAATCGTAAGCTGATGAAGTGCGGCGCACTATATGTGCAAGATAACCTCTTTCTTAACTTTTTGTCGTTTGTGGTCTTTCTAAGGTAAAATGGAAATTCTAAAGTGAAAAGCAAGCTTGGTTATATTTGTTCAAGGAAGTGATTTCCCCTATAATGATTTACCAATCTTGAAACTTTAAAAGCAAATTGAAATTGACAATGACAAGACTTGAAAGAAAGTAAAAGTGTACTGCTGAAATGAAAAGGTGCTGCTAATCTAATGAATCAAAACAGGAAACTAGTGAACATGAAAACTAAGCTATTCTTGCTGCCAACTGAACACAAAAGAAACTATGCTTATGGAAATTCAAAATTGCAATGAAATAAATCTAAATCAGATTACATCAATTCATTTTCTGACCCTTCATCATTAGACCAGCTATGACTTGCGGAAGTAATCATAAACAACTTGTGTAGCTGATTATTTAATTTGCAGAAAGTAAACTAATACTAAACCATACACACATAATTCAATCCCTCGCCATCAGTCCAGCTGTGGCTTTCGGAGGCAACTGAAGATGTCATACATGATTTAATATATCTAAGTTTGCAGAAAAGAAACTAATACTAAACTACACATTTCATAATGCAGCCCCTCACCATCAGTCCAGCTGTGGCTTTCGGAGGTAACTGAAGACGCTATGAGCAACTTAATATATCTAATTTTGCAGAAAAGAAACTAATACTAAACTACACATTTCATCATGCAGCCCCTCACCATCAGTCCAGCTGTGGCTTTCGGAGGTAACTGAAGACGCTATGAGTAGCTTAATATATCTAATTTTGCAGAAAGGAAACTAATACTAAACTACACATTTCATCATGCAGCCCCTCACCATCAGTCCAGCTATGGCTTTCGGAGGTAACCGAAGACACTATGAGTAGCTTAATATATTTAAATTTAACTACTGAATCAGATAAAAAAAACTGAAATGAACAAAGCAAAACTGAAGTTAAACAAATGCTATAAAAAGGAAACTAGCAGCAGAATAATGTCAGTTTCATATCATTAGCTAAAATACTATGAAAATGCCCCGGGCTGTCTACCTAAAACCTGCACAAGAAAACTGATCAGTGATTTAATAATCATAAAAACATGAAAGACAAGAATGCAATAGAAATTAATGAACAGAAATGAAGCAACTATGAAATATGAACATGTAATGGGTTATGATACAATGACTGTTTAAAGAAATGAAATGAAAAATATAAACATTAATACACAGAACCTGGGCTGAGCAGGGGCCCTCTACGCAGCTTTGGTAACGATCCTCAACACAAATTAAGTTGAAAACAGAGTTTTTCACATTAAAAGGCAGTTCATTACAGACTGGTAGTATTACGGCTCAAGGCAGCGTAATCACTACATAACGGAGTACACACATCAACTATCAATTAACAATTCAACAGCTATCAACTCAGCAACTATCAACTAACTCTACGTGCGTATGCAAACGCTCTATATAAAGCAATAAACTGTAACTGTCTCCTGAAGTTTATGATAGCAGCCAGCACGTAAACCACTAAGGCCACGGATATAGGAGTATGGCCATGTTGGAAAACGGATCTATGGAAGGTGGGCGCTTGAATTCAACTCCAGAACTTTGCACAGATGTCAATTAACCTCCGCAAGCTTGGAAACGGCCGTATGGATGTTTATATGCCACGAAACAGAGTCCAGCCGACATAGAACTCCATAGTTGACTTCCACGTGGATGGCTTTGACCGCGGCTTTCTTTGACGAATTTAATTGAACCAATAGGACACGAACCATGTCCTTGTCATTCCTGGCCTGCCCATGTGGCTCGTTTCCTTCGTAGACACCTGTAACATCGATTTCCACAAAATAGCTGCGGAAAGTTGCAGCAGCTGCGGAAAGTGACAAGTTTCCACAGCTGTATGAACAAAATCTAAATCAAATAGAAAACACACAAACATAATTAAAAACCATGTTAGATACCCTTTTGCACATGATATTGACAATTTTGGAGTTTTAGGTGAGTGAAAAAGATATGGAAAAGTGTATGGAAAAGAGGCAAATTTGGGACTCAACATACCCCCACTGTGAAGGTGTTGCATGTCCTCATGCAACCAAAATTTTGACACTCTTTGTTCAATTCATGTGCCTTGATACTTCAGCCAGCACATCTAAACCCCTTCTCTTCTTCTTTGGTACTGCCATCATTCTGGGTTTCTTCATGAGGCACCTGAATTTGATATTCACAAGTGCTCTGCTCAATTTTTGGCATTTCCTTTTTAGCTTCTTATTCTTCTTTTGCCAAATACCCAAATGTAACATAGTATTGTCATGGATAATCTTGTCCAATTTGCCTTGCTCTTTGAGTGTTTCATTTTCATTTTTGATATGCCGATTCAAAAGCTCAAGCTCAAAAATCTCTTGTTTTAATGACTGAACCAAATCATCCTGCAATGTATGAGGCTGAGTAGAAGAGGTACTTGGACCTGTGGCTGCCTTCTCCAGGGATTCTATATAGTCATAGACCTCCTGCTGTTTGGGGTCTACTTCCGGTGTCTTTTTCATTGGACTGTCCTCAAAATGCTGCAAGGGAGAATTATGTTCAAAATTTGGCTGAGGAGAACTTTCATCAATATTTTGCTGAGAATAAGATGGAGTACGCTCATTGTCTGATTGGGAGTGAAAGGAGTCAGGTTCACTAACTGACTGAAATGGGCTATTGTCAGTTGGAGACTGTTCAGATGTCTCCTCACCCAAATCAATGAAATGAGGACCTTTAATTTGTGTTTTTCTCAGTTTTCCCTTAAGCCTGCTGCTTCTCCTCACATGCTGTGATACACTACCCTTTTGTTCTTGTTTTCCTGTTTTTTCCTTCTTGGATAGAGATTACTGTTTTTGAAGAAAAATTAATCTTTTAGACAGAATTTGGTGATCTTCTTCTTCAGAAGAAGAAGTTTTATGGACAGCCTCAATAATTTCTTTCCCTTTTGATATTATTGGCTTCTTAGTTTTGATTTCCTTCTTCTTCCTTTTTATCAATCTCTCTTCCCTATCATTTTTCTTCATAGTAATAGTAGAAGTATCTTGGATTTCATCTATTGTTCTTTTCCTTCTACTTCTTTTTGCTGTGCTAGCTGCGGGAACTTCCTGTGTAGGAGCAACTTGGGTTTCAACATCCATTTTCTTTCTTCTACTCCTTCTAATTGGATTACCTTCGGGAATTTCCTGAGGTTCTTCAAAGAAGTTTCTAACTAGGAATTGTTCCCATGTATCTTTTCTTTCTTTTAGCTCCTTTTCAATCAGAATTTTTATAAGCCCATGATGATATAAATGAGGCTCTACATCTCCTAGGTGTTTTTGCACAGTGACAGCAATTTTCTTCAAGCTATTATATAGGAAATAAGGAAGATTGAGAGTTTGGTTTTCAAGAAAATTCATCAATATCCTAGTATGATACATGTACATAGAGCCAAAGCAGCCTTCACATGTGATAAATTTCTGAACAATGAGTAATAAAGTGGCCCATTCATCTTTTATTGCATGCACGGGGATTCCTCTTTTGAAAACAGTGATATCCATACCTTGATTTCGGAGGATTGTTCTCCATGCCTCATCACTGATACTTTTGTTTTTGAACCAACGTTCACCTTCCTGAAGAAGCTTTCTGTGTTTGCTCACTGTGATCTGCTTCAAAATAACCAAAAACAAGGTCTCCTGCCTTCCGAGCCATCAAATGATCTTGCAAACGCTTTGGTAACTTCTGTGTGGCCTTTGGTCTGAATAAAACCGGCCATTGTAGCTTTCCTACGGCATCTCACACAGCAGCCAATCCCTCTGAACACAATTTGTCGACTCGCATAATAATTTCCATAATATTTCTCTCGCTAGGCTTGTCTGTGGGAGGAGGTTTTTTGGGGGGGGGGGGGGGGGGGGGGCAATACACGAGAATCGAGCACTCTGCGCTGGGGCTGTTATCACAAAACAGAAATGAACACCATACACAGAATGGAATACGACTGTGGGTGAATATACGGGAATGAGAGTGAGCAAAAGGGACGGAATGGAATGAAACAGGGAGTGAGAATGAGTAGAGTGAGGTTTTGTAAACACGACAGAGAAATGACAAAGAGGTTAACAAAGCATAATGCATTCGGCCGCATTTTGAATTTTTGGTGGCTGTGTCATAAATATGAACACGTTTCAATCAATGATTATGAAGTTATGTGGCTTGTAAGAGTCCTTTGTCAACTCAAATACGTATCATTATCTACGGTGGGATATTTGAACATGAGTGAGAGTCGGAATTTCAATAATGAAACCGTTTGTGAATAAATGCAAGAGGATAACATAGAGATCGTGGAAGGTTACGGGACTGTCAATATAATCATTGCGCGTTATGGGTAGAGCTCATAGTTTAAAATTACATAAAAATGTGTTTTTCGATACTATTTGAAATAAAATTTATTCATACCTTTGGAATCCTTGCTTTTGCCCTTGGTCTTCAACTGATTGATCTTCATTAGTGTCTTGAATGTCCCATTGATCCTCTCCTGCATTTTATTTCATGATTTTATGAAAACAACAACTAACTGTACATTCTTTTTTGAAAACAGAGTAGTAGCAGCTGCGGAATCTGCTTCTGGCTGCGGAAACTGGAGTCAGCTGCGGAAACAGATGTCAGCTGCGGAAACTGACACAGCTATCACTTGGATGAAATAGAAATGAACAAATGAAAAATGACCAGGTGAAAATGGTCATAAAAGGATTTTTATTGATGGAATGGATGAAATGAAGTGGAATGAAGTGTAATGAAGTGAAATGAAATGAAATGAAGTGGAATGAAATGGAGTGGGTGGTGAGATGAAATGAAATAAAAAAACAGATTTTTTTTTGGAAAATATAGAAGTTTCGGAGTGTTCGATTTTCACCCTATATTTTTTGCATAAAGACGCCAATCAATGATTGGTTTTCGGGCTTATACCATTATTTTTTATTTTTTTTATTTATTTTTTTATTTTTTATTTTTTTATTTTTTTAAGCTGAAAAGAACAAAAGAACTAGGTTGGTGGAGAAGAAGAATTCACACGTACCGAGCGATTGCAGAAATTTCTTGAAACATTTTGACAAAATCCTCTTTTGAAAGTGGCTTATGATAAACTTTCAGCCTGTGGCCATTCACAATAGGAGGAGTTTGGGAAATTCATCGATGGTCTTTGATTCTTATAGCTCCATTGCTAAAGATCTTCTATCCCGATCTCGTATATTTAAGCCAATGAGTCCCGAAATTTCCTTGAAATCTTTAAACTTGGAGTCAAATAACAATGCCCAATCTCCTTCTTGAAACTTCTTCTCTTTGATATATTTGTCATGCCATTTGGCTCTTTGATATTGAACTAGATCAGTTCTTAGAATTGCTTCTTGTCTAATCTCATCTAGCTCATTCAATGCTCCATTCTATGCTTTTGGGCTTGATAAGTCCATCCCCAAGTGACTATCTTGAAGGTCTTGACTTGGAACTCAATGGGGAGCAAGACTTCTTTCCCATAAACAAGTTCATAGGGAGAATGTCTGTTGTATTTGTCCATGTAGTTCTATAGGCCCACAAGGCTTACGGAAACCTTTGCCCCAATCTCTTCTATGTAGATGAGCAGGTTTTGGTGATGATGCTTTCAAGAACTTTGTTTGTGGACTCCACTTGACCATTTTCTTGTGGATGGTAAGGAGTAGATCTTACGTACTTGATTTGTATTCTTCCATCAACTTCTCCACAAAATTGGATGTGAATTGGCTCCTTGATCTGTCACAATTTCTCTTGGAACACCAATGAAGTAAAATATCCTCATAAAGAAAATGAACAATGAATTTTTCGATGCTTGAGATACTAATGCTTTAGCCTACCCATTTAACAGTAACATAATCAGTACAAACCAATATATACTTCTTTTGCTTGGATGGTGGATTAATAGGTCCAGTAGAATCTAAAGCCCATTTTTGAAAGGAGTTCGATAATTACTTTTGTGTTTGCGGTGGCATTTCATTTGAGGGTAGGTTTCCTCTTTAGCGGTATCCTGTATGACATATTGTTTTGCATATTTGAAGAGGAGAGAATAATAATATCCCAAAGAAAGGATTTTATAAAGTTGTCCTTTTGTGCAAAGTGTCTGTACTTGTGGTTCATCATGACATGCCTTAAGAATATCGGGCATTTCATCTTCACGACACATCTTACGATCACAAGATCGCTGTTTTAAACAATTCGTTAGAAATCCATGAATATTTTGAACTCTCTGAATAATTTTCATTTTTCTCTTGGAAATAAATGTGAAGGTAGTTTCCACACCTTAACAAATAGTTAGCAATGTCACATACGGGTCTTAATAATTCGCAAACAAGTATTCATCATGAAAATTATCTTCTCTGGGAGAATCTTCTTTAGTATTCTGAATCCTAGACAGAAATAGCTATTGTATTCTGTTTTCTGGTCTATCCAACACGATAATATTGAATTCTTGCAAGTAAAGCCATCTTGTCACTGCGCCATTAGTAACCGGGCCCATTCATTAAATATCTAAGTGCGGAGAATGGTCGGTATGAATAAAAGTTTCATAACTTTTGTTATGTAATGTCTAAACTTAGTAATTGCATAGTTCTTGACTAAAAACTCTTTTTCGATCACGGTATAGTTCAACTCTACATTGGGAGTCAATTTTCTTTGGTGTAATAAATGGCATAGACTAAATCTTTTTGACCCAACACGGCTCCTGAAATTTGTATACGGCTTTATCAGCAGAAATGGAAAGGAAGTTTCCAATTTATCCTCAAGATAGGTGCTTGAATATTTTGTTTCAAAGTTCAAAAGATTTGATTGACAATCGGGATCCCATTTAAATTCACGGTCTTTTGTAAGAAATTTGAAGAGTGGAGATGCTATTTGGTGAGTTTCTATAAATCTTCTATAGCGCTTGATAAATCCTAGAAAACTTCTAGCATCTCTTTGACAATTTGTAATAAATAGCTTGGAGATGACTTCAACTTTTGATCTATCAACCTTAATCCCATCTCTGATATGATGTCTAAACAATCCCCTTGAGTAAACATCATAAAGCATTTTTCATGGCTTAATGAAAGGTTTGTTTCTTTACATCTTATGAGAACTTTTTCAAATTTTCTAATGCCTCTTCAAATGAATTACCATAAAAAGCTTGTAAAATCATCCATATAAACCTCTACACAATCATGGATTAGATCGAGAAAAAATTCTGTCTTTGCTCTTTGGAATAT
This sequence comes from Pinus albicaulis, assembly GCA_034641835.2. NCBI lineage: Eukaryota > Viridiplantae > Streptophyta > Pinopsida > Pinales > Pinaceae > Pinus > Pinus albicaulis. Next base: position 1,298,322,592 of record CM076583.1, on the reverse strand, counting down.
TGCTGGTTATTACATAACCAAAGGAAGCACTGGTAGGAAAAAGTTCCCCTGGACAAGTAAATGTGAATATAAGTCTTCGGAGTGCTACTGTGTATTTGATTATAGCCACTAAAACCATCCAAAAAATGAAAAGTACTTTTTACCTTAATGTGCTCCCAATGATCAATAAAAGGCAAAATGATCCTTCAAAGTTGCTTTGTTCAATTCTCTGTGTCGATTCATACCCTCCATTTACCATTCTTTTTAGGTACTATAACGAAGGAGAAACCCTTGACTATCTGAAATTGGATAAATGAAGTTTACATTGAGAAGTTTTGGAGCTCTTCTTTCACTATCTCCCTAAGATTTGGATTCATCCTTCTTTGAGGTTGTATGATTGGTCTACTGTTTTCCTCAATATAGATATGATGGATGTGAGTCTTAGGATCAATACCCTTCATGTCAGTGTATACTCCCATGCAAATGTAGTCGAATGTTTTTGCAAGATTGGTTAGTTCTTCTTGTTGTGACTTCTCCAAATGTTTGTTGATATTCAATGTTTTTTACGGAAAAATCTCAATAGAAGAATTACAAACTCTTCCATAGAGTAAAGAGACATTTGTCTTGATGATAAATATTCTATGTCGATTCTGACTGAAATTGTGTGGGGTCATATTAAGAAGATGTCTCAAATTTTCTAATATGTTAAATTTACTATCCTCACGATTTCGAAATGGTAAAAACGGAGTTGTATAATGTCCTCATCATCAGTGACCCATTCATTGTCTCCTAAAACACGTGATTACGCTTTGCTTTGGAGGATACAAATTGAATTTCTTTGTCGGAATTACCATTATAAATGTACATGTCTCCGAGATCTACAACTAATAAAAGCATCTATTGTGGCTAACCAAAGTCTTCCTAAAATAGTGGATGTCCCTCCTAGATTACTCTTGGGAGTCAAAATCTGTAAGTCTTGGATATTCCCAAATCTAGGAGATTGAAATATCTTCTAATACCATCTGGTTTAATAAGCGATCGTCTATGAGTTGCGGTAAAGTAGGTGTAAGGAATTAGGAAGTTTTAAGCTGTTCCATAGTACGATACTACTCATAATGTTGATAGCAGCCCCTAAGTCCAATCAATGTGTTTGGAATTTCTATCCCATTTATATGTGTCTTGACAATTGGACTTCACGGATCTACACATGTACATGGTAATTTTTCCCATCATAATGTCTGCAATCTTTCCTACCCGAGTGGATTCTTCTTGTGTCTTTTAGTTTCCTTCTGGTCTTTTGAAACTCAACTCCTTTATGGTTTTTGTAGAATAGGAATTTCTAGAATGGCTTGTAGCAAGGGAATCTTGATGAAGCATTCTTCAATTCATCTAGAAAGTCATAGTTAGGCAACAAGATTTGTTTTTCCACCCCCTTGTCAATTTGTAGTCTTTCGGGGAGAAGGAGGTGTAGATGAAGATGCGGGTTGCTCAACTATAGGAGTTGTGGGTGTTAACTTTTCTTTTTCTTTTTGCATGCTTGAATTTTGAAGAGATTCTTCCTCGGAGCCCTTATTAGCAGAAGAGTCCTCCTCGGAGGTATCTTGCTCTTGAATATCTATAGAAGGTTTTCTAAAACTCTACCGGATACGAGTTGTACATCGTTGAGAGGAACAATCATATAGGTAGGAAATTGTTGTCCTTCTACCATATAAGTAGTTTGAGGATTCTTATTGTTAGGATTTGGCAATGGGCGAGTTGGAAGTTGATTTGTCTTGTTTTGTTGGTATGGGAGCATGAGTTGAGGATTTGTATTTTGTTGAGAAAGGTTGTTGTTGTGAAATGGAAATGAAAGTTGTAGTTTGGGCTTGAAGTTGTGGAGCTTGTTGATTTTGAAAAGATGGAGGATATTGATAAAATTGAGAAAATCTCCCATAAGGATTTTGCATCCCTTGTACCCATAGGTGATGAATTTTGATGTTGGGGCAAGGTTGTTGCCAAGGATTCCAATTTTAGTGGGGTTTGAAGATTCATAGGGTTGTTAAACCCTTGAATTATTAATCTGCCAAGGTCTCCTTATGACAACTTGAGAGAAGATTCTACTTGAGATTTGGGTCTTCTTGAAAAGCAGCTTTGAGTCGGGAATGGAAGGACAATCCTTGATCTCATGATTCTCACGAGAAAATCATACATGTTTCTAAAACTTTTGCATCCAAGGGAAATTCCCTTAAAGCATGTTTCTTTCTACATTTCGGACAAAAGATGGCTAAAGCATCACATTTACCTTCACCTTGTTTTGGATTTTTAAGGGTGTCTAGTTGTTCACTAAGGCTCCCTAAGATATCGATTTGAACTCATCAGAAAGCATTTAACCAATCCTACGCCTATGCAGTCCGGTTGCAGTTTGTTAGCCTAATAAGAGAAGGATCCCTAGGCCCTTTTCAGTTTTAGATTTTCCTCTTGAGAGATGGACACATAGTTGTTATATCATGAAGTGGAAGTTGAGAAACGTCTCCTTTCCCCATCATGTTTAAAATGTCTATCCATTCATCTCTAATGGCTTTTAATATGAGGGCTTTCAAGGTTTCATCATACAAGTTGCTCATCTTTTCTCTTTTAAAGTTGTATTGAAATCTTTCAAGTAAGTCTTCCAAATTTTCATCTTCTTTTTGCATCATTTTGAATACCTCATCCTTGTGATTGGTGGGCATATGGCCGTCCAAGTATCTATCCAAAAATGTTTGTTTCATTTCATTCCAAGTCCTAAATAGATTGAGTCAGCTAATCCAGACCATTTCAAAACGGATCCTTGATATTTGAAGAAGCAGTTTGAGTTTTTGAGAGTCTTCCATATAGTCATAAGTTCGGCATACAACTTCAAACTCAAGCAGAAGTATTTCGGGATCCTCACTTAGCAATCCCATAAAAGTTAGGAGAACGAGATGGTGAGATATTTTTCATTTGCATGAGTTCCTCTTGACTATAGGGAATCAAACAAATTGTCTCCTTCCCTATTTCTACCATTATTTCCTTCACCATTTGTTATCTCCATTGTTTTCTCTCTTCTACCTCCACCTCTATTTATTACTTCCTACGCACGATAGTTTCTTTAGAGTCCTTATAGTCCTCTAGTTCTTCTACGAGGAGGATGAGGAAAGTCTCTTTGTTTTCTAAGTGGGTTTTAGTAGGTGGTATAGGAGAATCCTCTAATTGTTGTTCCTGACTTCCAAAAATCTTAAAGGCACAAAAGGGTAGATGTAATGAATCTAGTCTATGCCTTGAAGAAGATGGAGTTGTGAAAATCGAACTCTTGGCTTTGGCTATAAACCTTCCCCTAGAATCTCTTGCTCTATGCATGTCATTTTTTTTTATTTTTTTAAAGTTGGGCTATCATAATTCTTTTTCGATCTTCGGAGTCACTGGAGGTGCAAGAAAGAGAGCATACTTAAGAAATTACTAAACCAATAACTCTCTTTTCTGATCCTCAGTTCACATAGGTGCAAGAGGAGAGCATACTTCAAGAAGTTATCAAGTTTTCCCTTCTTTTATGATTTTATGTTTTTTTTTTTTTTTTTTTTTTTTTAATAAATTGGCTACCTAGTTACACTTCCCCGGCAACGGCGCCAAAATTTTTTGTCAATTTAGTGTGTCCTAAATTAACACGCATTTAATTTGTCAATCCGGGAATCGTAAGGCGATGAAGTGCGGCGCCTACTATGTACGAATAACCTATTTCTTAAATTTTTATCGTTTTTGGTTTTCTAAGGTGAAATGGAAATTCTAAGATGAAAACAAGTTTGGTTATGTTTGTTCAAGGAAGTGATATCCCCTATAATGATTTACCAACTTGAAATTTTAAAAAGAAATTTGAAATTTACAATGACAAGACTTGAAAGAAATGAAAATGAGGAACAACTTGAAATAAAGAATCTTGCTAATCTAGTAAATCAAATTAATGAATATTGAGCATAAAACTAGCTTATTCTTCTTTGCTAACTAAACACAAAAGAAACTATGCTTGAAATTCAAAATTGCAACAAAATAAATCTAAATCAGATTACATCAATTTATCTTCTGATCCTTCATCTGTTAGTCAGCTATGATTTTCGGAAGTAATCATAAACAATTTGAATGACGATGTTTAATTTGTAAGTAAACTAATACTAAACCATACACTCATGATTGATCCCTCACCATCGATCCATTTGTGTGGCTTTCGGGAGAGCTTGGCCCAGAGATGTCATGCATGATTTTAATATATCTAAATTTGCGAGAGAAAGAAACTAATATTAAACTACACATTTCACAATGCAATCCCTCACCATCGGTCAGTTTGTGGCTTTCGGAGGGCTGGCGAGAGCGGCAATATATCTAAATTTGCGAGAAAAGAAACCAATACTAAACTACACATTTCATAATGCAATCCCTCACCATCGGTCTAGTTGTGGCTTTCGGAGGCAGTTGAAGATGCTATGTTGATTAGTATATCTAAATTTAACTATTGAAGCGAGATAAGCAATCTTTGAAACTAAACAAAAACTATGAAAAGAAAATTGGCAATGAGAACAATGTTAGTTCCATGTCACTAGTCAAAAGCTATGAAAATGCACATTGCCTATCTATAACCTGGAAACAAAGCAACCGTCGATGATTATCAACATAAGAAACATGAAAACCAATGAAAATGGAAATTATGGAAGTTTATAAACAGAAATGAAACAAATGCAACGTATGAACATATGAATGGATTATGACACAATGATCTCTAAAGAAACAAAATTAAAATTATAAACTAATGCACAAAACCTTAGCTGAGCAGGGGCCCTCTACACCAACCTTGGCAACGGTCCTCAAATACGAATTAAGTTGTAAAACAGAGTCTTCTTATATTAAAAAGCAGTCATTACAGAATGGTGATGTTACGGCACAAGTGCAGCGTAATCACACTACAGAGCAGACTAATAAAAGATAACAGAGACTAACATTCACTAACATCGACTAACTCCATATGCGTATGCAAACGCATTATATATAACAACGAACTATAACTGTCTCCTAAAGTTCATGCTGGTGGAGAGCACGTAGACCACTACGTCCACGGATATAGGAGCATGGTCGTGTTGGAAAATAAATCTACGAGAGGTGGATGCTTGAATTCGACTCTAGAGTCCTGTACAGATGTCGATTTATCCTCCGCAGGCTTAGAAACGGCCGTATGAATCTTCATGTGACACGAAACAGAGTCCGGCCGACATGAAACTCCATGGTTGACTTCCATGTGGACGCCTTTGACCGCGACTTCTTTGGATGAGTTTGCTTGAACCAATAGGACACGAACCATGTCCACGTCATTCCTGACCTGCCCATGTGGCTCGTTTTCCTTGTAGACACCTGTAGCATAGAGTTTCACAAAATAGCTGCGGAAAGTTGCAGCAGCTGCGGAAAGTGGCAAGATTCCGCAGTTGAATGAACAAAATCTAGATCAAATAGCAAACACAAAAATATAATTAAAAACCATGTTAGATGCTCTTTTGCACATGATATTGACAATTTGGGAGGTTTAGGTGAGTGAAAAAGGTATGAAAAAGTGTATGGAAAAGATGCAAATTTGGGACTCTTCAGCTCTATAAAGTAGGATCCACTATAAATGACTCAAGTTAGGCCCTCAACTCGAATTAACTGAACCAACTAAGTCAAACTAACTTAGTTAACTCATACAAGTTATATTGTGATGTCGAATTACAAATTTCTCCTAATTTAATTCAAGAGAAAATTAAATCAGGATTTTGTTATTGCCATTTTCAACACTCCATCTCAACAAGAAAGGGATTCACATCTACCTCAATCCATCACATTTGGAATGTATTCCATGCAACACCTCTAATTGTTGTTGTTGCTACTGCAACATCTGCAACTGAAAATGATCATTGAATCAATATGCAATAGTCTATTGGGAAAATTGTGTTGTTACTGACTCTGCTACTGAGCCACCTTCTCTGGTGTCAACACTGCTTTACATTCCTTAGTATATAACTAACATTGATCCTTCTGCTACTGAATACTGTGGTCCCCCGTAGCAAGGTAATGATCCATGAAACAAAATAACTCTATAGAGCGTACCCAAATGTTTGCATCTCTTGGGACTATTGCTTGCTACATGTGCTCCCTATGCCCATTTGGCTTGAACTCTCCTCCTAATAGGGGTCTCTAACTGATCCTCTTCATCATCATCCTTGTGGTCAACCCAACTGCCAATTGGCTAAGGCTTCCTCTTGAGAGCTAAATCACAATCCCTCTCAACCACAACATCTCTAATCACTGCCTTTCTCCTTAAGGATGTGCATGTATATTCCTCTAATGTGTAGAATCTCTCGATCTTGACATCAAATTGCTTGATTTGACATGAAGCAAGATGCTTGAGGTAGGCTTTCCCATCTCTGAAGACTACCTCATACCCTTTGTCTTCAATCCTCAATTTATTCATTAGTTCAAGTTTCTTGGCTTCATTGCTATTACCAAATAACTCATTGAGAGAATTCCACATAGTAAAGGGAGTCCCTTTTCCAAATCTATCCTTTTATTCCATGCTAGGAAGTTTGTTGACCCACCAATTTGTTTCTTTCATTGCAAAATGTAGTCATGTTATCTGAAAATTGAGACATAGAATATGACATACTACTTGCTTTGTTAACCAAGAGCTTCCTTCTTTGTTAAGTTGAAGTATACTAGAGAAATTCCAATGAAAAATTTGTTCTATCTTCAATGAGAGCTTGATGATGGGGTCTTCTTCAATTTATTAACTCTCCTTCTAGGTCAATAGGTCTTCTTCTTCTTTTCTTTTTTCCCTTTAAAAATGATTACCCTTGACAAGAAATCCCTTCTTTGTGTCCCTCCAACTACCTTCTCTTGTTCACCTTAGCTCTGATACCATGTTGGAGAATTCAACATCACAAATTATTAATTCAATTTATCCTTGATCTTAATAGTTTCTTCTGAACTTTATTTATCTTCTTCTATTTCTTTATTAAATCTTCTTCATCAAACAATTATCAAGTGAAAAAAAAATAGACAATGGAGAGAGAAATTAGGCTCCAAGCCAGGGCATAACCCATCTAAGGGGAAAACCCAAAATATCTCTTCTCTTCCTATAGAATCTGTTTCAAATGTGAAACCAAGACCTAAACCTTAAAAGTAAAAATTCCTCCCAACACCAACTTAGCCCTTCAATAACACCTTCCAATTAGGTCAGAGTCAAACCAATTCAAAAAGTGACAAATCCTTTTATAACTGCACCAAACTCAGAATTTCATCCCCATAGCTTCAAAATTTTCGACCCGTAGTAGTTATGTGACTTCAACCCCCACAGAAGCATAACTACTTCGGACGTGTGTGAGAAAAATAGGGCATGCCTTTGATTTTCTTTCCTTCGAGCTTTTTCTTCCTCCTTCATTTCCTTTATTGACCTCCTTCTCGATTTCTACACTTTAGATCAAGCTCGTAGATTGGAGATCGAATTTTTGAACAAATGAGCTCGACCAATTTATATTTATACTCTTTTGAGTGGGTCAAATACCCCTCTTTGGGTTGACTTGCCTCCGCCAAGGCTGACTTGTGATAGGAGGTTTATTTTAACTTCTTTGACTCAAAATAAATCCTTTTACAAGGTACATCTTGTCGATATGGGTCTTATAATCATGATTTTGACTCTTTTGACTCATGACAATAAATCCTATGACCTAACAAACTCTAGAAGCATGAAGAACACACTTTTACCTAGAAACCCATTAATAAGAAGCATGAAATCCATGCTCTAAAATAATAGTTTTTTCTTCTTCTTTTGTTTGTTGCATAAGATATACATATTGACATGAGTACAATGACAATTATGAAGACCAAAACTAGTTACATTTTCCAAGAGAGTGATGGGGTAATTATTTGTTATACGGGTTGGCCTAATGAAGGGTCCACATATGCAACAAGTAAACAATAATATATACGTAGATATGTAGTCATAAACATATAAGCATGGATTGAATATAGGAATGTATTTTAATATTTGGAGTTTCTCCTACTCTATAAGGAGTTATTGCATAACAATCTTTATTATCTCTTTTAGTGTTGTTCTTCAAGTTCACATTTTATGTACATTGTATATACCCTAATTCATTATGTTCTCCTGATTAATTTCAAACATAACATATACAATGCTACTCATTTAGTACCAACATGAATGTACAAGGGTACCAATGATGACATCACATATGTTCTCTAGTTTCCCAAAATTACAGTTTCACTTGTTAAACAAAAAATTTTGATGCTTATAAACACCAATACACATCTCCCATCCAAAAAGTATACTTGTTTCAAATAGATAAAATAATTCTAATATTGAAGTATTCTTAGTATCACATAAAGCATTAATTTGTGACCTTCTTTATTTCAAATATAAATACAATTTTACTATGCATTATGCTATGAAATAAAATATTTATTGTAATAACTTAATATATCTACTTCACACATGCAAAAAAATAATGTTAATAAGTGTAGTGTGTGAACATCTCACCTTGTGAGTTAGTATGTAATGTTTGTGGGTTGTGTATGTTTGTGTGCACCATATGTTTGTTGTGTGCATGCATGCTAGTCATTGTGCCTCATTGGCAATGGATTGTGTGTGGGTGCGCGTCAGTGGTTAGTCACATGCCAATGATGGACCATTTTTGGGGTCATATAAGCTCTCACCTTCACGTGGTTGACCCTGTTAATAGAGATTTTACATCTCAAAGCCAAGAGGATCTTTTCTGTATAGTGTTTTTTAGTTTATTTAGAACATAACATTAACTTCATTATATTAAAAACATATAAATATATCAACTTATTAAAATTATAGCACAACAAAATAAATTAAAATATTCATATATAAATATATCAACTTAATAAAATTATAACACAACAAAATAAATTAATATATATATATATATATATATATAAATATATATATATATATATATATATATATATATATATATATATATATATATATATATATATATATATATATAATTTTACAACATTTTTTCAAATATATTAATTATAAAAACATAAAAAAATATATGTTATTATATTTATCATTCACATTTAATTATTAAATCGTAAAAAAATTAATTAAAAATATTATTTTAAACTAAAAACATATATAGACACACAGACATGATGTAACATAATGTCAAAATAAATAAAACATAAAATTAAATTAAAAGAGTAATATAATGTAATGTAACTTTTAATTCATTAAAAATAAAATAAAAAATGAAAGTAAAAATAACAAAATAAAAATATGGTATTGGAAACCAATTCATGTGTAATATAGTTTATTTAAAGGGTGAAATTAAATCATGTTGGATCCATTTAACTCTAGAATTACGATGCATTTAAAAAAATCAAATCTCTTTTCACTCTAAAAGAGATTTTCATTTCAAAAGATTTGATGACATTTTTTCAAAAATATTAATTATAAAAATAAACCAATATGATTGTTAATTATTATTATTTTTTATATAAAAAAATATATGTTACTATATTTATCATTCACATTTAAATATTAAACCATAAAAAATTTAATTAAAAATATTATTTTGAACTAAACATTATATATATACACACAGTAGAGATGATGTAATATCATGTTAAAATAAATAAAACATAAAATTAAATTAAAAGAGTAATATAATGTAATGTAAACATTTTAACTCATTAAAAATAAAATAAAAAATGAAAGTAAAAATAACAAAAAAAAAATACAAATATGGTCTTGAAACCAATTCATGTGTAATATAGTTTATTTGAAGGGTAAAATTAAATCATGTTGGATCCATTTAACTTTAGAATTACAACCCATTTAGAAAAATCAAATCTCTTTTCACTCTAAGATTTTTATCTCAAGATATTTGATGAAATCTAGGTTGATAGAAATTTTGTAAAGTAATTTCTAAATACAATAAATAAATTAAAAAATATAATATAATGTAAACACTTTAACAAAGCTCAAAAAAAAATTGAAAGTAAAAATAACAAAATAAAAATAAACTTATACAAATAAAATAATAATACAAATATGGTATTGAGAACCAATTCATGTGGAATATTGCCTATTTCAACGGTGAAATTAAAGCATCCTAAATCCATTTGAACTCTGGAATTGTGACGAAGGCCCAACCCTCGTGTACAGGTGATGCAACCACGTATTCGAACTTTAATATGATAATTGTGATTATGTTTGACAATACGCCAGCTCGGTTGTATGGCTTTAACAATAGTTAATTGGAAATTCAGTAACGCGACTTCAATTTCATTTATGTTTAAGGTACATATGATCTGTCGATTTTTGTGACAATCTACTTCACATTTATCACTACATTTCTCGAGTTCTGTTGCATTAACTGTGCTCCGTTTCCTGCTCCCCGCTCTCACTTTTGCAACTATGTTTCGGTTGTATTGTTATTTTCCGCCATTGAGTTGGGAGGAGGGTTTCGTCGTGCTGCTGTGCGTTTTCTGTGAGGTAATGGATACTCAGTGTAGTCGAGCAAACTTTTCTCAGTCACTGTCTTAAGACCTCTGGTTATCACTGGACTCCTTTTGGTTTCTGCAATGGCGTTCACTAGCTATTCATATGTGAGCTCCTTCCACGGTGATTTCTCTGGTTTTCAACTTTATTTGTTTTAACTGTATGTTTTTCTCTCTTCCGTCTTCAACTATTAATGTCGGCTTGCTGTCAACTCAAATTTATAGGTTCGGCCAACCAGATTTCTTATGGACGCCTTCAAATTCAACGAGAACAAAAGGTAATTTCTCTTCTCCGATTTTATACTGAGCCCTTCTATTTGTGACTCTAATCAGTTCGCTCCTTTGTGAGCAGAATCTGTTGGCTCGAAAATCTGGCTACTTATCTCTGTCCAACCTCAAATCTTCCGGTGAGTTCCTGTTACACTTTGTTTATTTAATTTACAGTTTTGCACCATTATTTTGATAACACATCTCCAATTAACAGTATTGACGCGTTCTAACCTTGAACGGTTTCGGAAGATGTGCAGGCCTCTTTCTTCTGTCAAAACCCTGGAGGCTCGTTTTCTCAGCGATCAAACCCTACGGGTAGGGTCGACTCCGTTTTGCATTCCTGTAGTTTACGGTTTATAAATTTTGTCTGTAGCACACGTCGTTTCGTTGCTAAACCTTGTTGGGTGGAAAATCTCCCGATGTAATTTACTATTGGTATGAAATGTGCTAAAACTTTGCACTTTGCTGTAGCTATGTTACTTCATGGTTCAAACCCTCTTTTAGGCTGTATCGTTACTCTGTTCCTCTTGGACTGATTCAGACACTTGATAAACTTTTTTTTTTAAACGATTAATACAGGAATGTTTGTTTGTAATGAATTTCAAAAAATGTTTTAGTACCCGGAAACTCACCTGGGCTGGTCTATTATTCCTCCCTCATTTAATTTTGCTATAAGAACTGGAACTTGAACTTGGCTATCTTTTGGCCGTGCGTATTTGCTCTCTGTCTTCGTAGCCTGAAATGCATGATACAAAAAAAAACTCCTCTCTTCTCTATATGTAGTAGCACTTTTGTTTAACGTTCTATTTACTTGTGAAACAATTTCATTTGCGTACTCACACACAGATGTCACACAGAAATCAATCTGTAAATAAATAAATAACTTCACAATGGACAGAATGTGAATTAATAGTACTGGCTAAAAGTAATATTGGTTGCGGATGATTATTATTCTCACTTGTTTTCTTTTTCCTATTCTCTTGATGGAAATCGAACCCCTACATATGATTTTTCACCCATTTAAATACCCATAGGTGTAAAGTTGTTTTGGTTTTTGGTTGAACTGTCAACCGAATGTTTCTAACTACATTGCCAGTTTCTTTAAAAAAACTTCTAATTAACTACAAAAAAAACATTTTATATTCCTAATCCTACTGTCCTTGTCCAACTGACAAATAATAAAAGTAATTAAAATACAGGTTTAATAACCTGTCCACAAACACGTGCTAATGAGTGAGACAGCTAACCATCTTTCATCTCCTCCGAGCTAGATGCTCTTACATCAGGCTCCCGGGGTGACAAAAAGTCATGGCTCCGTTCCATGATAACGTCGACCGAATAACCTGCTTTCTGTATCTGCGTCACGTCAAGCCATGAACTGTCCTCAATCGGACGGTTCTTCCACTTGACCAAATATCGTAGATATTCCTTCTTGCGTGTGTGCTTGGCTACCTGTGTGTCGAGAATACTCTCAATCTCAAGGGGCTGTGCCATAGGCATCTGTCTCATCCAAGAACCTTCATCAAATTTGGTGTCCCGTTCTGGCCTTACAGTCGCGTCATCCTCAGAACCAGCAGTATAAGGGAACAGATATGCCACATTAAAGATGGGTGAAATACCTATTCCTGGTGGCAACTGTAGCTCGTAAGCATTAGCATAAAACTTGTGAATGATTCTGCAGGGGCCAATCTTTTTAAATTTCAGCTTGTTATATTCCCTTTTTGGAAATCGTTCCTTGCGCAAATGTGCAAGGAATTCATCTCCAACATTAAATTGAACTTCTCGCCTTTTTGAATCAGCCCGCTATTTGTACCTGTTTGGTCAATTTAGTGTGTCCTAAATTTATGCATTTAATTTGTCAATCCGGGAATCGTAAGCTGATGAAGTGCGGCGCACTATATGTGCAAGATAACCTATTTCTTAACTTTTTGTCGTTTTTGGTTTTTCTAAGGTGAAATGGAAATTCTAAGATGAAACAAGTTTGGTTATGTTTGTTCAAGGAAGTGATATCCCCTATAATGATTTACCAACTTGAAACTTTAAAAGCAAATTGAAAATTACAAAGACAAGACTTGAAAGAAAGTAAAAGTGTACTGCTGAAATGAAAAGGTGCTGCTAATCTAATGAATCAAAACAGTAAACTAGTGAACATGAAAACCAAACTATTCTGTCACAACTAAACATAAAAAGAAACTATGCTAAGGAAATTCAAAATTGCAACAAAAGAATTCAAATCGACATCAATTTATCTTCCGACCCTTCATCATTAGTCCACTATGATTTTCGAAGTAATCATAAACAACTTGAGTAACCTGGAGCATTTAATTTGCGTAGTAACTACTAAACTACACATTTCATAATGCAATCCCTCACCATCAGTCCAGCTGTGGCTTTCGGAGGCAACTGAAGATGCTATGAGCAGATTAGTATATCTAAATTTGTAGAAAAGAAACTAATACTAAACTACACATTTCATAATGCAATCCCTCACCATCAGTCCAGCTGTGGCTTTCGGAGGCAACTGAAGATGCTATGAGCAGATTAGTATATCTAAATTTGCAGAAAAGAAACTAATACTAAACTACACATTTCATAATGCAATCCCTCACCATTAGTCCAGTTGTGGCTTTCGAAGGCAACTGAAGATGCTATGAGCAGATTAGTATATCTAAATTTGCAGAAAAGAAACTAATACTAAACTACACATTTCATAATGCAATCCTTCACCCATCAAACAACCATTTTCTGAGTAAATCAAGATAAAGACATTAGGTATATTCAATTCTTAACTACTAAAGCAAATAAACAAACCAAATGAATAAAGCAATAATTAAATTAAACAAAGCATAAAAAGCAATTACGTTAGAATAAACAATATGTTCATGTCATTATCATGGCGCTATGAAAATGTTCATTACCATTTGAAATTAAATGAAATGAATTAAGGATTATAAATTACATATGAAAGACAGAAATGAAATGGAAATTATGGAAGGTATGTTTGTAATGAAACAGAATCAGAAAGTATGAAGAAAGAAGAACAACAGGATACAACATTTCTCAGCAATGAAATGATGAGAAATAGACAATGAATACACAAAACCTTATCATAGGCCCTCTCACTTCTTTGGTAAATTACCCAGTATCACGAATTGTTGAAAAATGTAGTCTTCTCATATTAAAAAGCAACATTACGTAATGGTAATGTTACTAAGACAAGTGCAACAGAATCACTACAAGAGAGCAGATTAATCAAAAGGATACAGAGACTATATTCAATAATATTCATCACTATAGCAGGCAAATGCATATATATAATGTGTCCCTGAACTGCCCAAAGTTCATGCTATGGAGACACTGAGATTACTACGGCCCACGGATATAGGAGTGCATGGTCGTGTTGGAAAGTAAATCTACGAAAGGTGATGCTTGAATTCTACCCAACCTCCGTACAACATGTCGATTTAACCTCCGTGCTTGTAGCTCCAGCCATATGGGTCTTCACAAGACAACAATGTAGTCCTATTGACATGAAACTCCACGTGCTGATCATGTGACGCCACCGCGTTTTTGACAGTGTTTGTTTAATCGACAGACACAATCATGTCCACGCTATTCCCCGACCTGGTACCCATGCATTCGTTTCTGTAGACACTCAAGGACACAGAGGTGCCCGGTGCGGTGAGCTGAAAATAGCCTGGGCAGCGTGGCAAGATTCTGTCTGTTCAACAAAAATCTAGATCAAATAGCAAACATAAAAATATAATTAAAAACCATGTTAGATGTTTCTTGGGTATGATAGTTGATAATTTGGGAGGTTTAGGTGAGTGAAAGGTATGGAACAAGAAAATATAAATTCTGGGACTCAACATACCCCCATCGTGAAGGTGTTGCATGTCCTCATGCAACAAAAATTTTGATACTCTTTCTTCAATTCATGTGCCCTCATACTTCAGCCCAACACATCCAATCCTCTTCTTCCTTGGCATCGCTAACATTCCGGGTTTCTTCATTAAGCACCTAAATTTGATGAGCAAGTGCTCGCTCAATTTCGGTATTTCCTTTTCACTTCTTATTCTTCTTCTCGCTATTCCCAAATGTAACATAAAAGATTATCATGGATGATCTTCGTCCACCTTTGCCTTGTTCTTTCAATGTTTCATTTTCATTTTTTATGTGCCTATTTAAAAGCTCCGCCCTCAAAAATTTCCTCGTTTTTAATGATTGAAATTAAATCATCCCGCAATGTATGAGGTCGTAATAGAAGAAGACTTGGACCTGGTGGGTCGCTTTTCCAAAGATTCTATATAGTCATATATCCTCACGTTTGGGGTCTACTTGTGTGTCATTTTTATTGGGCTGTCTCAAATGCTGGAGACAGAGAGTTACACCAAAATCTGCCGAGGAGGGTTTACATCATATTTTTGCTTAGAACAAGATGGAGCATGCTCATTAACCGATTTTGGGAATGGAATGAACCAGGTTCACTAACTGACCGAGATGGACTATAGTCACTGGGATTCATTTATGCCTCCTCACCCAAATCAATGAACATCTTTAATTTGCATTTTTCTCTAATTTTCCTTTAGTCTCATTGCTTTTCCTCTCACATCACTGTGGTACACCATATCCTTTTGTTTTTGTTTTCCTTTCTCTCGCCGTCTTGGGCATGGATGACCGTTTTTGAAGATAAAATAATCTTTCGATAGCACTTGATGATCTTCTTCGAAGAAGGAGTTTTATGTATGTACTAATGGTTTCTTTTTTCCTTTGGTGTTATTGGCTTCTTACCCTTGATTTCCTTCTTCTTCTTTACCGCCCTCTTCCGTACTCTTCGCCTTTTTTCCATAGTAGTAGGAGTGTTTTGATTTCCTCAATTGTTCTTTTCTTCCCACTTTCATCGTGCTAGTCGCGGAATTTCCCCGAGTAGGAGTAATTTGGGTTTCAACATTTATTCTTTTTCTTCACTCCTTCTTATTGAACTACTCTTCGTGAATTTCCCGAGGTTCTCAGTAACTTTCGAACTCAATTGTTCAGTGTTCTTTTCTTTTCCTTTAACTCCTTTTTCAATCAGAATTTTTATAAGGCATGGTGACAGATGAGGCTCTACATCTCCTAAGTGTTTTTGAATGCTCGCTACCCATTTTCTTCAAGCTATTGAATAGAAAATATGGGAGACAGAGAGTCATCAGAAAATCAATAGCTCGGTATGGTACATGTACATGGACCCAAAACGGCCTTCAAGGTAATGAATTTAAGGAACAATTGAATAGCGGGCTCATTCTTCCTTCAATGGCGCACAGAATTCCTCTCTAAAATGCTTATGTCCATACCTTGGGTTTCGTAAGATTGTTCTCCATGCCTCATCACCGATGCTTTTATTTTTGAACCAACGCTTCTCCCTCCCCGAAGAAGTTCCGTGGGTCGTTGCTACCGATGCCTACCGACCCAAACTCAGTCTCGACCGCCGAGCCATCAAATGACTCGGGCGTTTAACTTCTCTTCTATGATAACCCTCCGACTTCTATCAAAACGCACCATTTTCGTTTTCTTCAACATTCTCGTTTGGATATCCCTCTACAAACTTTTGTCCTTCCGGCCGCTTTCTTAGCAATTTACCCATTTCACTTTCCGTTTTTCACAAATTTGCTCGTGAGGGTTTCAATGAAGGGAGAATGGTTGAATGCTCGTGAACGAGCACAATGGCCGTGGGGGATGTATCACAAATGTGAATGAGCACCATAAACGAAATGATGAGAGACCGTAAGATATACTGGAGTGAATGAGCAAAAGGAACGAAACGGAGTAAAACAACAAGAGTGGTGTTTCGAAACATAACAAAGATATGACCGAGTAGATTGATAGAATATAAACAATATCTGTACCGCATTTTGAATTTTGTACATGAATAAATGTGAACACGTTTCAATCAACGGTTGTGACTTGATGCGGCTTGTAAGAGTCCTTGGTCAAATCAAATACGTTCATTATTTGGATATTGGATCATGAGTGAAAATCGTGGTTTAATGATGAAACCGTTTGTGAATAAAAGTAAGAGGATAATATGACTTGAAGACATGAACCGTAAATATAATCATTGCGCGTAATGGATAGAGCTCATGGTTCAAAACTATATAAAATGTTTTTCAATACTATTTGAACAAATTTTATTCACAATTTTGGACCTTGCCTTTACCCTTGGTCTTCAATCGATCGTATCTCTATTAGCTCGACGTTCATCGATCCTTCTCCCCGCATTTTATTTTCATCGAGAAAATAACATTCGACCGTACATTCTTTGGAAAACAGGTCATGAATCGCTTCCGGTCGCGAAACCGGAGTCACCGTTAAAATGACAAGCGACCGTTAAACCGACACAAATTATTACTGGATGAATGAAATGAACAATGACAAATGACCAGATGGAAATGGTCATGAAAAGATTTTTGGTTGATGGAATGAACAATGAAGTGAATGAAGTGGAATGAGATGAAATGAAATGGGAATGAAGTGAGTGGTAGACAAAGCTTAGAATGAAGAGAGATTTTTATTTTTTTGAAATATATGTTGTGTTTCCTCGATTTTCACCTGATATTTTCTTGAGAAGATCTGCCAATCAACATTTGCTTTTAAATATACTATTATTTTTTATTATTTTTTTTTATTTTTTATTTTTATTATTATTTTATTTTTTTTTAATCGAAAAACAAAAGTTGAATGGGTGATAATAATAACTTTTCCGTACTCGCCTTGACATCACAGAGAACTTTCTTGAAACATCTGACAAAGTCCTCTTTTGGGAGTGGCTTATGATAAACTTTCAACTCATGGCCATTCACCATAAGAGGAGTTTCAAAACTCATCAATGGTCTTGATTCTTACGTACCCATTGCTAAAGATCTTGGTCAATCTCACATGGCCCAAGCCAATGAGTCCGAAATTTCCTTGAAAATCTTTAAAACTTGGAGTCATAAATAGCAAATGCCCAATCTCCTTCTTGAAACTTCTTCTTCAGATATATTTGTCATGCCATTTAGTCTTTTGATATTGAACTAGATCAGCTTTAATTGCTTCTGTCCGATCTCATCTAGCTCATTCAACTCGCTCCATTCTTATGCTTTTGGCTTTCCGACAAGTCCATCCCCAACCGAACCTGCTATCTTGAAGGTCTTAACTTGAACTTCAATGGGGAGCAAGACTTCTTTCCCATAAACAAGTTCATAGGGAGAATGTCCCATATTCTTCCATGTAGTTCTCAGAGGCCCACAAGGCTTCCGGAAGCCTTTTCCCCGCCCAATCTCTTTCATGTGTATGAAAAATTTTGGCATGGCTACTTTCAAGAACTTTGTTTCAGGACCTCCATCACCATTTGCTTGTGGATGGTAAGGGGAGTATATCTTCCGTGCTTGATTTTGTATTCTTCTCATCAATTTTTCACCAAATTGGATGTGAATTGCTCTCTGACCGCTACAATTTCTCTTGGAACACCAAAGCAGTAAAAAATATCTCATAAAAGAAATGAACACAATCAATTTTCAGTAAAATAATACTAATGTTTAGCTTTCACTCTATTTATAAACACAAGTACAATCATGACAAACCAATATATACTTTTTCTTAGATGGTGAATTAATAGGTCCAATGAAAATCTAAAGCCCATTTTTCAAAGGGTTCATTTTCAATGAGCACCGTGTTTGCAATGGAATTTCACTTTGAAAGGGTAGGTTTCTACCTCTTGGCAGCTATCACACCTTTATTATCGTTTTGCATCTTTGAAGAGGGAAGCTAACAATATCCCAAAGAAAGGATTTTATAGGTCACTATTGCTCTAAAGTGTCCGCCGCATGGTTCACCATGACATGCCTTAAGAATACTGTGCATTTCATCTTTCCACACACTTTCCTCGACTCAAGATCCGTCCTCGTTTTAAACAATTCGTTAGAAATCCATGAATATTTTGAACTCTCCTAAACAATCTTTCGTTTTTCTCTTGAAATAATGTGAAGGTAGTTTCCCCCGTAACCAAACAGTTAAGAATATCTCGTATACCAAGGGGTCTTAATAGTTACTCAAACAAGTATTCATCAAAGAAATTCGATTCCTCTACAGGAGAATCTTCTTTAGTATTCTCGAATCCCAGACAAGAACGTCATCGTATTCTCCGTTTTCCCCGGTTCATCCAACACGTAATATTGAATTCTTGCAAAATTAAAAGCCATCTTGTCACTCGCCATTAGTAACAAAGCGATCATTAAATATCTAATTATGGCATTTGTCGCATGAATAAAAGTTTTACACCGTTATGTAACGTTCAAAAACTTATTAATCGTACGATCAATGTACTTAAAAACTCTTTTTTCTACCACAAGATAGTTCAACCGTGGGAGCCACCACTGTAATAAATGGCATGGGCGAGAATACAAATCTTTTTGACCCAACAGAGCTCCAAGAGCCGTATCCGAAGCATCCGTAGAAATATGGAAAGTTGATGCCCACTTGGTCCCTCTCAAAATAGGTGCTCGTATATTTTGCTTTTGGTGCCTAAAAGTCAATGACAATCGTGATCCCATTTAAATTCGTTCTTTGTGTTAATTGAAGAGGATATTTTAGTGTTTTCTATAAATCTTCTATAGTAACCAAAAGAACTTTCAGAAAACTTCTAACATCTTCGACAATTTGGAATAGGCAACTTGGAGATGACTTCAACTTTCTTGATCTATCAACCTTAATCCCATCTCCTAAATATGATGTCCTAAAACAATCCCTTCAAAGAACATCATAGCATTTTTCATGGCTTAATGAAAGGTTTGTTTCTTTACATCTTATAAGAACTTTTTTTTCCACAAATTTTCAATGTTTTCAAATGAATTACTACAAACTCAAAATCATTCATATAAACCTTCATACACAATCATGGATTAGATCAGAAAATTCCTAGTAACGCTCTTTGGAATGTTGTCGTGCATTACATAACCCAAAAGGAAGCACTCGTAGGCAAAAGTTCCTCATGGACAAGTAATTGGTCTTATCTTGACTAAAAGCACCGAATTCTGATTATAGCCACTAAAACCATCCAAAAATGTATACTACTCATGAATGGCACACTCTATCAATAAAAGGTAAGAAGGAAAGTGATCTCAAAGTTTTTTTTGTTCACCGTAATCAATGCATACTCATTTACCATTTTAGGCACTATAACCAAAGGAGAAACCCATCGGCTATCCGAAATTGGATAAATGAAGTTTACATTGAGAAGTTTTTGAGCTTCTTTCACTATCTCCCTAAGATTTGGATTCATCCTTTCTTGAGGTTGTCCGATTGGTTCATCATGCCCTCAATATAGATATGATGGATGCAAGTCTTAGGATCAATACCCTTCATGTCAAGATACTCCCATGCAAATGCAAGAGAATGTTTTTGCAAGATTCTCGTTAGTTCTTCTGTTGGGTAATTTCTCCAAATGTTTACTGGGATATTCAACAGTTTTTTTTCCGAAAATCAGCCAGTTATAATCTTTACCAAATTCTTTTACAGAGTAAAGAGAAAATTGTCTAGATGATAAAATATTCTATGTCGATTCCAACCGAAATTGTGGGGTCATATTCTAAAGATATCTCAAAATTTTCTAATGTATTCAGACTTGACTATCCCCACCGATTTTAATTGGTAAAGACAAAGTTGTATGTTGTTCTCATCATCGACCTATTCATTGTCTCCTATTTCCGTGATCGTTCTTGCCGGAGGATAAATTGAATTTCTTTGCTCTAATCACTACTAGAAATGTACATGTCTCCGCATCCACAACTAACAAAAGCACCGCCAGAGCAACAAGGTCTTCTCAAGATAATTGGATGTCCTCCCAGATTATTATTGGGAGTCAAAATCATAAAACTCCACCGGATATTCCCAAGAATCTAAGGAGACTAAAATATCTTCTAACACACCATCCGGTTTAACAATTGACTTATCCGTGGCTGCAAAGAACAGGTGTAAAAACAAGGTTAGGAAGTTTTTAAACTGCTCCATAGTCTCATTTTGTCCATAATGTTGATATGTTTCCTAAGTCAACTTGCATGTGTTTGGAATTTCCTATCCCATTTATATGTGTCTTCTGGACAATTGGACTTCGGATCACATACTTTTGCATGGTAATTTTTCCCATCATAATGTCTCAATTTCTTTCCACTGTGGTATTCTTCTTTGTGTCTTAGTTCTCCCTTCCCCGGTCTTTTGAAACTCAACCCTTTATGGTTTTACAGAATAGGAATCTCTCGAATGGCTTGTAGCAATGGAACTCCGACACATACATTCTTCAATTCATCTAGAAAGTCATAGTTAGGCAACAAGATTTGTTTTTCCACCCCTTATCAATTTGTAGTCTTTCAGAAAGTGAGGTGTAGATGAAGATGTTGGTTGCTCAACTATAGGAGTTGTGGGTGTTAACTTTTCTTTTTCTTCGCATGCTTGAATTTTTGAAGAGATTCTCTCGTAACCCTTATTGACTTGAAGAGAGTCCTCCTCGTAGTATCTTGCTCTTGAATATCTATAGAAGGTTTTTCTAAAACCTCTGCTCGTATCCGAGTTGGTAACATCGTTGAGAGGAACAATCATATAGGTAGGAAATTGTTCTCCTTCTACCAGGTAAGTAGTTTGAAAATTCTTATTGTTAGGATTTTGGGCGACGTAGCCGGAAGTTGATTTTGTTCCTCTCATATGATGCGAGTTGAGGAGATTTGTATTTTGTTGAGAAGGTTGTTGTTGTGGAAATGGCAATGAAAGTTGTGGATTTGGGTTTGGAAGTTGTGGAATTTGTTGACTTTGTTATGGAGGATATCGATAAAAATTGACAAATCTCCTCATAAGGATTTTGTATCCTTTGTACCCATGGCCGATATGAATTTTGATGTTAAAGCACACAAGCAAGCAAGGATTCCAATTTGGTTGTCGGAAAATTCATAGGGTTGTTAAACCTTGAGATTGTTGTCTCAAGGTCTCTATGTACAAAACAGAGATTTCACTAATTTGGATCTTCTTGAAAACAAATTTCCTTGAGTCCAGAATTGAAGGACAATCTCTTCGATCTCACGATTTTTCTCATAACCACATGCTTTACGAACTTTTGCATCCAAGGAACATTCTTTAAAGCATGTTTCTTCCTAATATTTCTACAAAAGATGACAAAGCATCCGTTTCTCGTCGCTTGTTTGGATTTAAGGGTGTCTAGTTAACTACCAAGGCTCCCTAAAATATCAGCTTTTAAACTCATCAAGGATGTTACCAATCTCTCGCCATTTGAATGATCCGGTTATGTATTTCCATAGTCTTAATAAGAGAAGGATCCCTAGGCCCTTTCCTCGTTTTAGATTTTTCCCCTTGGAGAGATGGACAGTTCATATACTTAAATGGAAGCTGAGAAATGTCTCCTTCTCATCATAAGCTTGTGGGGTAAAATGTCTATCCATTCATCTCTAATGGATTAATAGAGGCTTTCAAAGTTTCATTATCTAAGTTGCTCATCTTTGTTTTTCAATTTGTATTGAAATCTTCTAACTAAGTCTTCCAAATTTTCATCTTCTTTTTTGCATCATTTTGAATACATCATCCCTTGGTGGATTGCATGACAACAGTCTCAAGTATCTCGCTCTAAAAAATGTTTGTTTCATATCATTCCAAGTCCTAATAGATTGAGTGGCTAATCCCATGAACCATCAGTTAGATCCCTTCAATGTTGATGAAACAGCTTGAGTTTTTGAGAATCTTCCACATAGTCATAAGTTCGGGCACATAACTCAAACTCACCAGAAATGTTTCGTGATCCTCACTGGGCAATCCATAAAAGTTAGGGAGAAATCGTATGTAGAGATATTTTTCATTGTTGGCATGAGTTTCTGTCAACTATAGGGAATCCCAACAAACTCTATTTCGGTCATTATTTTCCACTATTGTTAGCTCTATTGTTTCCTCCTCTTCTACTCCCCTCCACCTCTATTTATTACCGCCATGATAGTTTTCTTTAGAGTCCTTATAGTCCTCTAGTTTTTCACCAAGGAAGGATGAGAGAAAGTCTCTTTGCTTTGGCGGTATTTTAGGTGGTATAGGAGAATCCTCTAATTCAGCCGTTCCTTGACTTCCAAAAATCTTTTGCGTTAGGGGTAGATGGTGGTGAACTGGCCCAGTTTCCTCGAAGAAGATGGAGTTGTGAAAATCGAACTCTTGGCTTTAGGGGCCAGTATAAAACCTTCCTCAGAATCTCTTGCTCTATGCATGTCATTTATTTTTTTTTATTTTTAAAAAGTTGGGTTAATAATTTTCTTTCCCCCGATCTTTCCCCTCTCAGGCTCGCTAATTAGGTGCAAGAAGAGTATATACGAAAGAAATTACTAAACCAATAACTCTCTTTTCCGATCCTCCGCATCACACTAGGTGCAAGAGGAGTATATACTTCGGTGCAAGAAGTTATATTTGTTTTCCTTCTTTATGATTTTATGTTTTTTTTTTTAAGAAATTGGCTACCTAGGCTACACTTCCCGCAACGGCTACTTAAAATGTTTGGTCAATTTAGTGTGTCCTAAATCACGTACTTAATTTGTCAATCCTAGAATCGAAGTCGATGTATGCGGCACACCATATGCAAGACAACCTATTTCTTAAATTTTTGTCGTTTTTGGTTTTTCGGGCGTGAAATGGAAATTTAAAATGAAAACAAGTTTGGTTATGTTTGTTCAAGGAAGCAGTGATATCCTATAATGATTTACCAACCTGAAACTTAAAAGAAAATTGAAATTTACAATGACAAGACTTGAAAGAAAATGAAAATGTACCTATCAAATGGAAAAGGTGATGCTAATCTAATAAATCAAAATAAACTAGTGAGCATGAAAACCAAACTATTCTTGGCCGCTAACTAAACATAAAAGAAACCATGCTTAAGGAAATTCAAAATTGCAACAAAATAAATCTAAATCGTATTACATCAATTTATCTTCCTAATTCTTCATCATTAGTCCAAATGGTATGATTTTCTAAGTAATCATAAACAACTTGAGTAACCATTTAAGTTGCAGAAATTAAACTAATACTAAACCATACACTTAAGGATTCAATCCTCACCATCACCCACACTGTGGTTTTTATAACCGAAGATGTCATGTATGACGAATATATCTAAATTTAAAAGAAACTAATACTAAACTACACATTTACAACAAAAATCCCTCACCAGCCCACCAAATTGCAGCTTTTGGAGGCAACGAAGATGCTATGAGCAAATTAGCATATCTAAATTTGTAGACAAGAAACTAATACTAAACCACATTTCATAATGCAATCCCTCACCATCACCCAACAGTATTTATGGAATCAAGATATGAGTAGATTAGTATATCTAAATTCTTAAAAGAAACTAAAATTGTAACCACATTTACAATGCAACTTTTCACCATCACCCAAATGGTGGCTTTCTGAGAAAATCAAGATGCTATGAGCGTATTAGGTATATCTAAATTTTAACTACCGAAGCAAATAAACAAAACTGAAATGAACAAAGAAATAATCAAAATTAAACAAAAGCTATGAAAAGCAAATTAGCAAAGCAGAACAATGTTAGTTCCATGTCATTAGTCAAAAAGCTATGAAAATGTCGCCTATCTAAAACTCGAAACATAAATATCGATCGTTGATTAACAATCATAAAGCATGAAAAGATAAATGGTATTTGTACTATGGAAGTGTATAAACAATGAAAACAATCACAGAAAGTATGAACATATGAATGGATTAGAGGATACAATGATTTCTAAAGAAACGAAATGAGAACATACACTAATACACAAAACCTTAGATACAGTGGGCCCCCACACAAAACCCTTGGAAACGGTCCTCAAATACTAATTAAGTTGAAAAACAGAGTTTTCATATTAAAAAGTAAATAATATAGCATTTGGTAATGTTATTGACAAGTGCAAGCGTAATCACTACGCAGCGTACTAATCAAAAGACAACAGACCACATTCACTAATATCGATCACTCTTTATATGCGTATGCAAACGTAACATATATAACAACAAACTACAATCGTTTCCTAAATTTCATGCTAGTGGAGAGCACGATCGACTACGTCCACGATATGTGAGCACACGGTCTGAAGTAACCGCAATAAAGGTGGTTTTGACCCGACTCTAACCCCACAGACAAGTCGACGAACCTCCGGTGCTTAGAAACGGCCATATGGGTCTTCAGTGATAAGAACAGTCCGGCCGATATGAACCTACATGTTGACTTCATGTACGCTTGATCATGAAGCCAGACAGGTGTTTTTTGAACTAATAGACACGAACTACAAGTCCATTATTCCCCGACTCGCCTACGTGTCGTTTTCCTCGAGACACCAAAGATAGAGTTTCCTCACAAAATACTGCGGAAATGCGAAAGAACAAGTGAAAGTGGCAAGATTCCGCAATTAATGAACAAAATTAGATCAAATAGCAAAACACAAAAATATAATTAAAAACCACAACAGATGCTCTTTTTCACAAGGACATTGACACCTTGGGAGGTTTAGAGGAAAAAGGTATGGAAAATGTATGGAAAGATGCAAATTTGGGACCAATAAGACTTTCGACCGTTGTCCGTAATTTCAGTCTCACCGCTCATGCAAGTCGCTCATTGCTTGGGCAAAATATTCTCCATCGCTCCATTTTTTAGTTTTCCAAATCCCGTAGTTCATGCACTGCGAGGATGCATGCCATACAAGACCCCATAATCAGAATTGCATACGATTTCGCGAATTCACGCGAATTCCACCCGAGCAAGGACGCGGTCCCACATCCAAGAATTTTCACCATTAAACTTCATAGATTTCCTAGGCTCCTATTCACCACCTCATTTTCCCATCGTCCTGGGTGATAAGCAGAATAACCATAAATCGAGTGCTCAACTTTCCACAGGTCCACGAAAATGTCCTGAACCTCACATCCCCGTTTCTAGGAAATGATGGACCTTGGTAGTATCACTGAATAATATCTATGAAAAACAAGTGCTAATGTGATAGCATCACCGGTTTTCCACAGTGGCACAACAAGCCATCTAAAACCGATCCACTACCACCATCACCGAATCAAACCCCAACAGGTCTCAGGCAGCATCGGAAGACAAAGTCCAAGTCGACTCACCATGGTCGCTCGTGAATAGGCAAGGCACATAAAGGCCTCGCATTTTTACTACATCCTCTTCGCTAATTGGCATGTTTTACACCGCTCACGTAGCCCCACGTCCCGTCGTAACCTTGCCGTAAATAAAGTGCTCAAACTTCGTGATAATGTCTTGTCTATACCGAAATGTCCCAGCTAGACCCCTCCACCGTGATTTTCCCGAATAATGTTCTCCCTCATTGAAATACTGGAAATGGCGCACCGTCTCCTCCCCCGAACACCAATCCTCCTTAACTATTGTAGTCCAACCATGGAATATTATTCTCATCGTAGGGTTTTGGCAGCCCTGCGACTTAAAGTCCGCATCCTGCCCGATATGTATCCCTCAAATGCTCGAAACCCAAAACTTGCATTGTACTTTCCCCGGAAGAGTAAAACTGTCACTAACGCATCTTCCACCTTGTTATTCGCTCATCAATATGTTTTAAGACAAATGTAAAAACTCGTACACTAAACCCATTTTTGCATGTTTATGGTTCAACTTATGTCAATGTACCGTAATGAATTATCCGAAAATTAAATGAACTCATTACCTAACAAATATCAATGTCTCCAATGCTTCAATGTTTATGGACAGCTACGTAAAATTCCTTGTCATGTTGAGTACTTCTGCTCACTCTCGTTCACTAATCGAAATAGCACCTACTGTTTTTCGACTTCTTCGAAGACCGTCTCAATGGCTGTACCGCCTTCGGTATTACAACGAACTTGAAATTACTTTTTGAAGTCAAGGTACCTTCAATATAGGCTTTCGTGATCTTCCTCTTCAAAGTCTGAAAATTTTCCGTTGTCTCCGTCCAAGAAAGGCCGATTTGCCTTCGATCGTATCTAACATGGGTGCTGTATTTCACCGAAATTTCGATGAAGTTCCCCGTAAAAACTTGCCAATCCATGAAAGCTCGACTTCAAACAAACCATTAGATGGTTAATAAAGTTATAGTCAGAACTTTTCCTGATGCATCCTCAACTCATTTTCTTCAATTACAAAACCCAGATATACCAACTCGCCTTGCCGGGAAATGTACACTTCTTCGCATTTATTAGCGCTATTCGCTCAGCTTCTCTCTCAACACACTTCGAACATGCCCGAAGTACTTCTCGTGTCTGGCGAAAAATCAATATGCGACCAAATAAACGATTACAAACTTCAATGAACTTTCGAACACTTTCGTTCATTAGACACACAAACATACTAGGTCTTACTCAAACCAAATGTATCGTCCATCCATTCATACAGCCTCTCGTTTGTCTTGAAGGCTATTTTCCACTCATCCCCTTCTCGAATTCTAACTGATGGTATCCACTCTTTCAACAATCTCGAGAAATAGGTTGCCCACTCAAATAGTCCATCATGTCATCCATTCTTAGTTTGAAACCTGCACCACTTGCAATTTTATTAATAGCCCTTGAGTCCGTGCACATTCACCATTCGCCCTTTGGAGCCAAAATCGTCGAATCGCATAGGCTCGTTCTAATCAGCCCTTTGTCCATTAATTCCCACACCGTTCCCAATCTCCCTCGTTTTCCTTAGGACTCATTCGATAGGCCGCTTATTCGTAGAATAGCTCCGGTATACAAGTCAATACAAAGGATCGATACCTCTTTGGGAGGCGCGCTCATCCGAAGATTCCGTCCACTATGATATCACCAAAACTTCGCAACATATCCCCGAACTCTCCGGTAAATATGAAATATTTGTGCGCACTCACCGTCTTTGGCCTCTCAATAACAAGAAATTCACCTACTGTTTTCTCAACTGCTTCAAACACTCTTTTCCACCCATCAAGAACGCTTTTTTACTCCACTAGCTTTTGTTGTGTTTTCTCTTTAATGGTACAAGCGTATGCTTAACCCCATCTTTTAAAAACTTGTAACAGCTTTTTCTTCCCATCATGAATTAATTTTCTATCAAATCGCTGTGTCTTTCTTAACAAGATATGACATACGTCTATTGGTGGCATAATGTCGCATAATTTTGTCCTTATATCTACCTATCTCTGAATTCTACCACACTGTTCATCAACTAATGATGTCCTCCTTTTGTGCCCACGTATCTTTGTAAGAGTGGTGCTTCAGCCTTTTCAGCCTCAATTTATCCACCATTTTCTGCCACCAAATTACCCGTACTCCCATCGTCAATTATTAGTTTGCAGCAGACGACCTCGTGACTTCGAAACCATTTCCAGAACAAGTGCCTTCTTGACCGCTGTTCCACAACCTCTTTTTCACGTTTTATCAAATATTCCTGTTCACACTGTGGCTTCCCCTCATTCCCTCACAGTATTTTTCTCCACTTCCCCGTATGTTCTTTCACCTCCTTAATCCCAGCAACATAGTTCCTCTCTCCCCCCCATTCCCCTTCGCACATTCATACGACTTGTGCCCACTTGTGGCAACCATAGCACCTACGGCACCGCTTCGAATTATTACCTTCTCGCTGGTATGGTCATCCCCCTCGTGCTATTGTCCTTTTCATCGTTTCCCGAGATTTGGAACCGTTACCTTCTTCATTGGAAATCGTACCGCTTCGCAACCTTCCTTTCCCCCCCCGCGCATCCCCCCTCCCCTCTGCATTCTCGCTTCCTAATATTTTCTTCCGCTTTCAAGGCACACCGATATACCTCATCTAGAGCTCGTACGAATATTGATTTCGCTTCCGCACTTCTCTCAATCCATTTACAAACTCGTTATTTTTTCGTGGGTGTCCTTCTATATATCCTACCTCAACCACCTTGTAGAATTCTTCCGTATACTCCTAATCGTTAACCCCTTTTTGCCTCAAATTTTTACCCGTTCCCACAAAGATAATCAGATAATCTTTGGGTTAAACTTTTCTTTCACCATTTCCTATCCTAACCCACTTCTTTGTAGGTCGTTTATTTAGCCTTTTTCTTTCCGTCGAACATCGTCCCACCACAAGGACGCATGTCCTTTCAAATTTTGGTAGCGAACTTTACCCTCTTTGTCTTCACTAATTTTTTCATAATAAAAATATCATTAATCACACAATCCAACAACACACGTAGATAAATTCCCATCATATGGAGAGTTCATGTTTTGGTCACTATTCGGATAACACCCAAATTTCAATAACCCAAGTTCAGTGCCTCTTCTCCAAAACCATCTTGTTCTACAACTCTCTATCACTATTCATCCCCCTCTATGTTCTCTCCTTCCGTACCCTCCACCGTTATTAATCACTCATTCAAGATTCACCTCTCTCAGTCCCTTTCACTACTTCCCCCCCACACATTACTCTCCCCCTCTTCCTCGTCCTCGCTCACCAACTCATTTTCTCTGCTTTCCGTGTTAAAACCCACTGACACTAAAATGACGAAGGCCTAGCCCTCTTGCACAGTGGCACAACCATGATTTAACTTTAACATGATAATTGTGATTATGCTTGAACATGTGCCTACCGTATGGTTTAACAAATAGTTAATTGACATTGTAACGCGACTTCAATTTCATTTATGTTTAAGGTGCGTATGATCTATCAATTCTTGTGACAATCGCCCCGCATTTATCACTCCATTTCTCGAACATATGCAATAATTATGTCTTTTCTCGTGTCACTCACTTTGTAACTATGTTTTGGTTGTATTGTTATTTGCCATTGAGTTATGGTTTGCCACGTATTGCAGCATTGTGAGGTAATGGATACTTCTGCATGTCATAAATCAGCCTACCATCACAAGACTCGGGTTATCATTGGACTCTTTTGGCTTTAACATAATTTCACTGTTATTCGATAGAGCCCTTCCACGGTTATCAAGTTTTCAAATTTTACTTGTTTTAATTGTGTGTTTTTCTCTCTTCGTTCTTCAATCGTTAACGCGTCATTGCCAACTTGCACTTCTGGTGTTCGGCCAACCAAAGTTCCTATGGCCGCTCAAATTCAACGAGAACAAAAGGTAATTGCTCTTCCGATTTTATACCGCGCCCTTCTATTTAGACTTAACCGCTCGCTCCTAGAGACACTTGTTGGCTCGAAAATCGCGCTATTCCCCGCCCAACTCAAATCTTTCCTATGAGTTCGTACACTTTGTTTATTTAATTTACGTTTGTCATTCATTATTTTGATACTACGATTTCAAAGCACGTATTGGACGCATTCTAACCTCGAACGGTTTTGGATGATGTGCCTTCGTCAAAATCCCGGAGGCTCGTTTTTCGTCGATCAAACCCTAGGTAGGGTCAACTCGATGGCCTCGTAGTTTAGGTTTACCACTTTGGTTCCAGCACATCGTTTCATCGCTAAACCCCGTCGAGTGGAAAATCTCCGTTGTAATTTACTATTGTTATGAAATATGCTAAAACTTCTATAATTTTTCAATCGTAGCTATGTTACCGTGGTTCAAACCCCTCGTTCAGCTCAGACGCTCACATCGTCTCTGGACCCATTCGGACACTTCTGGTAAACTTTGTTTTTAAAACGATTAATACAAGAATGTTTTGTTTGTACGACCTAAAAATGTTTCGAAACACTCCGAAACTCACCGGGTCGGTCTATTATTTCTCCCTCATTTAATTTTGTTGAAGAACTGAACTTGAACTTGGCTATCTTTTGGCCGTGCATATTTGGTCTCTCGTCTTCGTAGCTCCTAAATGCACATACAGCAAAAACCCTTCTCTAAGGCGTAGCACCTTTGTCGTTAATGTTCTATTTACCAGAAACACCGTTGCATACCAATACGTACGCTACATAAATCAACTGGTAAATAAATAAATAACCTACAATGGCCAGTAATGTGAAAACAATAGCATCGAAAGTAATATTGCTGTACATTATTATTCTCACTGTTTTTTCCTATTCTTCTCATGGAAATCGAACCCCTACATATGATTTTTTCTCCATTTAAATACTCGTAGGTGTAAAATCGTTTTGGTTTTCATTGAACTGTCAACCGAATGTTTCTAACTATCAGCTTTCTTTTTTAAAAAAACTTAACTCAATATCCGAAAAACATTTTATATTCCTAATCCTACTTTCTTGTCCAACCGACGAATAATAAAAAGTAATTAAAATACAAGTTTAATAACTCCGTCCACAAACACGTGCTAATCAAAGGAGACAAGCGAATCGTCTTTCGTCTCCTTCCGAGCTAGATGCTCCTTGATCAAAAAAAATAATAATAAAATATGCATTGAGAACCAATTCATATGAATATACCCCCCCCCTCCTCCCGTATAAAATTAACCACCTAACTTTTTTTAATCGAACTACAAAGCATCCAAGAGATCAAATCTCTTTTTCACTAAAACAAAGTTTCCATTACAAGAAATTTGATTAGTCTCAAGGCTTTACCTGATCTAATATTATAAATGAAATCTAAAATTGATTATATTGTTTTCCTACTTAACTATTTAATTACATTTTACAATTATAAATATATTAATATAATTTTAGTAAATTTATAAGATATATATCAGACAAAAATATAAATATATATCACTCATTATTTTTTTATTACATGTTTTACAATTATAAATATATTAATATAATTTTAATAAATTTATAAAATATATACTTAATAAAAATATAAATATATACGATTATATTCAATGAAATAAAAATTAATAATATATAATTATATTTATAAACACATTTAATTATTAATATATTAAAGATATTTGTAAATAATATTAATTATTAAAACATAATGATAATAACACATAATTAAAATTTAAAATATATAATATTTTTTAACACAAATTTCTAAATATAATTAATCAATCTTTAAAAATATCATTTCAAAATCTATTTATAAAATTTAAATGATATTAACCTTATTATTTTATTTAAAACATATTATCATAAAACATAATTTTGACATTAAAACATTTCAAAATAAAATTAAAACACAACTTTAAAATTAAAACATTTGAAAATAAAACAAAAATGTTTTAATTATGTATGAATAATATTTTATAAATTGGTGACTCAATAAATTATAATAATATGTATAAATAAAATATTATTTTATTAAAATTTAAAATATATAAAATGTATATGGTCGAGTCACTAAGTGTGGTTTATCTACAACATATATGAAAATGAGTCATGAACCACACTCTAAACACCAATCATAAACATTGAAATGCCAAAACAAATTACTTTGTCTATTTTTAGTTAGAATCTATATTTATGTTGAGGTTCAATTTTTAGTTCAATACCATGCTCCCTTTCGTTAATAGATGAAAATATTCCCAATCGACAATGCTGGGACCATGTTAAAAAAGATTTATCATAATGATTCACTTTTTTTTTCCTCGATGGCTTCATATGTTGATATTCTAACCATATCGCCTTATGATCATCTCTTGCTCTCACTCACATCTATCCATCTAACTTGGGCTAAGGATGGGCTATCCAAACCCAAATTTCAACATCCACCATAAAATGGGGAATACCATCTTGAATTTTCTAAAGAGTTTCATTCTAAGGGGCGCAACATAAAATTTTTTTTTCCAAAGCCAAGGCTTAAACCCGCAATCCCTTAGCCACTTAATTTCTTTCGTAGATTTCCTTTAGCTAATATTTATTTATACTTAAACTAAAATATTAGATTTTATTCCTTGACCCTCTTCTTCATCAAGGTTTACTCTTACTTTTGAGGTGCTATCATTATTAATAAGACCTAACTCTCACATCAAGCATATGATCCTTTATCTAGTGCATTCTAACCTTTTTTTATAATAAATCACAAGGAACAATGATTTATCCAAAATATTAATAATAACTAGACCACCAACCTAATAAACTCTCAAGAAATATGCAATCACATATCTATGCAAGCCCAAATGATTACAAAAAAGCAGTAAAACATAACAAAATCAAACACTTCCAAGGATGACCTCATAACTATGAATTATAAACACATAATTATCTTATTTGGACATGGAGCAAGAAAGGATCCCATTTCACACAACATTCATATTCATAAAGGAATGTATTTCTCAGCATTCACGCTAATTATACAATTGTTACACATTGATCATGCATTGTGCATATTCATTAAAACCACAAAATATCAACCTACTATTTCACACATACACAATGGATTGAAAACATTAAACATGAAAGTATTGAGAAAGTTTTGCAATTCATACACTTATATATTCATCTTAAAAATTTTTGGAACTCAAATATGATGACCACTATCCACCAAATCTCAGAAAACTATAGCACAAATTATCATACACAATGTACCAAACTAATATCCGATGTCTAATGGATTCATCACTTAGTGAATAAAGAAAGAGAGTTTAATCTACTGCATAAAACATGAAGGAAAAATTCTCATTGCCAGGCAATAGGGATGCCATCACACAACAAATTAGATTAAGTTAATAAAAAAACTAATATAGCTACTAAGGTCCTTTCACAAGACAGACAATCCTTTTTCCCACTTTCATTCCACATTATCCTTCTTTTAGTGCTTCTATGTGCATAAACACAAAGAAATATTAGTTCTTTTTCAACATTTATCCACAAAGAAATATCTCTTTGGTATCATCATCTAACACATTTCAAGATTGGACTGTGACCACCTTCCAATACTTCTGCCTGCTTCTTGGCCATAACTATTTTTTATTTACAATAATTCAAGTTCTTTTCTTTGTCTAATGTTTATAGTCACTATAATACTTCAAACTCAACAACTTAGAATCACCAACTAACTTCCTTCTCTCACACAAACACTAATTCATGTATAGAGGTTTAGGGTCCTTTCTTGAGCTAAAGAAAGTTCAAATGAATTAATTTAAGGTGTATAGCCCATGTTTGGGCATTTCAACACCCCCTCTCTCCATTCCTCTCATAATTGCTTATTTTGTTTTAGTTCAACCTATAACCCTGGGTCATGAAATATTGTCGTGTGTGCTACATATGAAACATTCCAATCCCATATATAAGATTTATAATTAAATCTATTCTTTGTTATATTTGTATATGTATTATTTATTTGTAGATATGAATGTAATTTGTGTGAATATATTTTAAAATATTTTATAGATTATAAATATATTATCATTTTAAACAGCCTTCCACGAAGAATAAATAAAGTCGACGCATTTCAAAAATCCAAGTTTTCAATAGGTCCATCATCACATAAGATAATTGGAACCAGACACCCAATGGGGTTCGAAACGCGTCAACCTAATTTATTCTTATGTGATTTTTAATCGAAAGATTTTATTCAAAATTTATGGACTGAAGAAAAGCGAAATTTTAAGAGAATGTTGCTATTATTTATATATAAATATTAGAATATTAACTTACAAATATATTAGTTTAAATATTAAGTTGTAAATACATAGTTGAGATATTTATGAAAATTTTTTATTATTATTATTATTTAAATTTTTTGTTTTTTTACATTAAATTTTAATTTTATTTTTATTTTTTAATTAATTTTTTAATATTTCATTTTTATTTTTTATTTTTTTCTAACAAAATTTAATATATTCATATAATAATAATTTATCAATTTAAAATGAAAAATAATATACATATTAATAATAATATTAAAAATACATAATATTATTCTGTATAACACAATCCAATTAACCATTTTCACAGTAAAATTTTAAGAAAACCATTACATCAAGCAATTCAAATCACGTTGGAAGTATAAAAAGACTAACATAATATACGGTTCAAATCCCCGAAAAGCAGATATGAAAAAACACTAACATAATATTTATAATAAGATGAATTTAATAACAAATATCAATTAATCATTTACTGATTAAAATCGATAATGCATAAAATAAATTTAATTAAAATGACTAATTTTAATAATTTATAGTTTTTCTCAAAAATGTTAATCTAAAATTTTGTTAACCATAATAATTGTTTTAAACATAATAATGAAAAAAGAAGCATGAATAATTTTTAATATCATACCAATTAACCTATAAAATAAATGTAATTATCAACATGCTAATATTATATCTTAATCTTAATTAGTATGAAAAAAAAAAAAATGTGTAGTGTAGAACATGTCACTCTGTGAGTCACGTGTAATGTCGGGTCGTGTATGTTTGTGTGCACACCATGTTTGTTGTGTGCATGTGCATGCTAGTTATTGTGTCATCGACAATGGATTGTGGTGCGTTTGTTAGTCTCATGGAAATGATGGATTGTTTTGGGTCATATAAGCTCTCCACCTTCATTTGGTCGACCCCGTAGATACTATGTACCTCAAAATAAGAGGTCAGATAATGGTAGGTTTTTATTTATTTAAAACATAACATTAACTTCAATATATTACATTAAATAATGATGATGTGTATCATGTTATCAATGTAACGATTATTTCTAAGATGTTGTCCCCCACAGAATTTTTATATGTTGATATGTGCATATATGTTAACTTGGTGTCACATGAATCCATGGACACTAATCAACCCCTAACACATTAGATAATAGCAATTTTCCATGTGGGAATCTTGATGTGGACATGTCACTCATAATCACAAGGTTAAGACATAAAAAAGACTTGACTTAGTGAGACATCTCATACACATGGCATACCCATGTCATCCAACTGCGTATATCACCTTAATTTTCATGAAGACTTTATACTTAATAGCATAATGTTTCGAGGTTCCAAATTCTTAGTTACATCACGTCATTCTCCTTGTTAATACATCAAAATGATTCCACCATAATTGTTTCTCGTCATTTTAAAAGGATTTTTCATAATGATTCACTTTTTTTTCCTCGATGGCTCGCTATGTTGATATTCTCACTATCTCCATGACCATCTCTTGCTCCTCACCTATCAATCCATCTAACTTCACAACGATGAAGCCAGCGGTCCCCAACTTTCAAATACCTGCAATTATTTCAATGTGGAATACCATCTTGATTTTTCCAAAGAATTTTATTCTATGGGGCGCAATCCCAAAATTTCCTTAGTAGCTTCGCTAAGGTGGTCAAACCACAATTTCCTTTTTTTCCAAACCAAGTGCTTTCAACTCCGTGGTCGCTAGCTATTTAAAGTTCTTTTCTGTAGGATTTAATTTAGTTTAATATTTATTTGGTGAACACTTTCCAAACTAAATATTAGATTTTTCTTTCCTTTCAAATCTTCCTATCAGGGCTCTACTCTTGCTTTTAGGTGCCATCATTAACAAAACCTTCCAATCTTTCAAATCAAGACAAGGCTCCTTTAGCCTATCCATTTAACCTGGGAATTCTTTTATTCTAAAATCACAAGGAATAACATTTAACCAAAAATATTAATAATAACTCGTACCACCAACCGTTATCAATCCTTCCTCTTTTGAAACAGACCATACATCACAAACATAAATGATTACAAACATGCATGTAAACATAACACAATCAAACACATCCAAGGATAACCTATGCATTTATGAACGTAAAACACATAATTATCTCATTCGAAAGACAGATTAAAGGATCCCATTTCACACAAACATTCATATTCATAAAGCAATGTATTTCAACATTCATTCCAATTATGCTAATTGTTCGCTGAATTTATCATGCATCGTGGCATATTAATTAAAACCATAAGTAACTCTCAACCAACCATTGCACACATACCCCAGATCAAAATAATATTTAAATATGGAATATTAGAGAAAATTTACAATTGATACACTTATCTATTCCTCTACACTTATCTACTCTCTTAAAATTTTTGGAAACCGAATAAGGGATGACCACTATGCACCAAATCGCTGGAAAAATACACCGTAAATTTATTATTACAACTAGCCACGCCGCAACCATATCCAACATTCAATGGATTCCCTACTTAGTGAATTAAAAAAAAAAAGATGTTGACTATCATAGGGTATACAGCACCCTTCATTGGCTAGGAAATAGGGATGCTATCATAAAATAAATAATATTGGATTAATTAAACAACTAATATAGCCACTAAGGGCTTCCTAAATATAGAAGGAAATCCTTCCCATTTATATAATCCCTAATATTATCCTTATTCTATTGCGCCTACATGTGTATGTATTAAACAACCAAATACTTTAGTTCTTTCACTTACTTGATTCAAGCAGAGAAATTTCTCTTTGGTATCCTCATCTAACACATTTCAAGATTGGACTTTGTGGTCCACATTCCAATCTCAAAGCCTACAAGTTTCTCGCTATAACTTTGGATTACAACAATTCAAGTCTATTTTCTTTGTCTAATGTCAATAGTCACTATAATACTTCAAACTCAACCACTTAGAATCACAAAATATCTCCTTTCTCTCATGAGAACCACTTCATGCATGAGAGGTTTACGTCCCTTTTCTTGAGCTAAAGATTAAAAGGAATTCATCATTATGGCATAGTCTATGTTTGGGTGCCCAGACTCTCCTCCCCCCAATTCCTCTCATAATTTCTTATTAGTCAATAGTTCAACTAGAACCTCGGTGGGTCATGAAAATTAACCCCTGCGTAATATATGAAACATTCCAATCCCATATATATGATTTCTAATCAATCTATTCGTTCCCCTCATTCAGACGAACAATTTGTAACGATATTAGAAAAATATTAACATCAAATAGTTGAGTCGGCCATCCATGATGACTCTCCAACATTGTCATCTTTCAACACATTACAAAAATTTGGAATTAGAAAAAAGGATGTTACATTACCATCCTCCTTAAATAAAAAATCATCCTCGTTGTTCTACCATAAAATTAAACTTTATACATAAAAAAAATGGGTGCAAGGACTTCTACATGACATCCTCTAGTTTTATGTTGCTTCGGCTTGCCCAAAAGCCCATTGCTATTCTGACTTACATGGAGTGTGGTGGTCCTCTTTTTTATATCCAGGGTTTTGATGATCATCCATTATATTATACCTATATCATAGTAAATTCAATAATATATAATGACTTTACACATATATTTTAAGTAAATATATATATAACACATCATGTTCCTTCATCAGAAGGAATGGTGAGTTTGTATTCTACTAGCTCCAATATCTCAAAATATGAAATGGTTTAAATATCTTTAGCTTTAACTTGGCACATAATCCCACTCTTAAAGAAATTTTGTTTCTTTCACTGAGACACCACCTCCTATTCAAACCCCTTATGTGCTTCCGTTTTGGCTCTATAACTTCCATGTTATTCTTCTGTGGCCTTCTGTTATTTTCACCAGCAACTTCCTGTCTCATTTTATTCACTGACATAGCTGGAGATGTTGGACCAAACTCAAACCATGACATCCCCCATGAAGTCCCAAGTAGACTTCCACCGTTTTCAATATATCCCATCTGAACAAAGGCCCCACGTACTTGTTCTTACATATGCATTAATCGTTTGTCGGGGCAAGATTAGTGAGGATGCAAACTACTTTCAAAAGAGGTGCTGAATGTCCAATTGCAAGTGTACTGTCAAGGCCCTTTCACCGCAGGGGAGAAGAGAAGCAGAGAACACCGAAGAGAGGCAGCCTAATTTCAGAGAGACATAGAACAGGACTCCGTGATCTTGTCTTAACATCCTAAACAAAAGAGTTCATATGTAATTAAGAACACACAACAAGTACCTAGAAAATATTTATTTCATATACGTTAAATAGGGCCCACATGATGGAAAACAATTACAACCATAACATTTCTACAATACAACTGAATATGAATGCAAAAATATTCTAACCATATTATATAAAAGAAAACATGAAGTATAAAACCATCGTTAATAGTCTTATAACGTTCATAAGCTTATGCATGAATAACATGTTTGACTGTAGCACTTTTTATTGAGTAAAATTTACTGAGCATAATTTTCAATAAATATCACTCTCTCCAATAGTGGACCATTGGTCACTCCTTTCCATGCAGTGTCACTTTATCTTTTCCTCGTTGTTTTTGCTAGTGAGCCGCGTAAAATTCTTCGTCACAACAGGGATATATATAAACGAAGGGAAAATCTTTGACTTACTCTAATACCTTGACCAACTCATGAAGATTCTCTCTAGAATTTCAAGAATGGAAGTCTCGACGACCAAGGATATCGAGTCAAATTCCTCTCATTTTTGTCCTTGATCCAGCCTTAAGGATTCTCCCTTAAGATGTGGACCTCCTTCTCCTTTGTGGATCATTAAACTTCAACCTCCCTACAAGAGAATTCCATGCCTTCCAAATGGTTGGTCATTGTTGAAGCCCTTCCTAGTGCCCACCACCCTAAGCACTATCAAAATTCTAAGGACATTATAGTTGAACTATCAAGCCTTGGACTTAAAATCCATGCTAAGGAGGTTCCCCCACCAACATCAAGGCACCAATAAAGAAGCTTCTCTTCAATTTATCAAGAATACAAAGCATGTTTTAATTTCCATAGATTGTTTATGATTAAGTCATTAGTAAGGATGCTCTGTATGTCACATGGTTACATTAGAATGCAAATATACTATGCTTTTCCGGACAGTGCTTGCTTGATTTCATAGTATTTGTATGTAAAGGAATAGTGAGGAGTGAGTTTGGAAGTGAGGATATCATGATTAACATCGACAAATGACCGTATAGGAGTGAGGGTAGCATCTTTCTCTCATGTCATTCTAATTTATGCCACGAGAGTTTTATTTCTTTTGTCTTGTTTGTTACTTAGACCATTCATTGGGCTAGAGGATTGCTTCTATTCATAGAAGTTGCATTTCTCGGATAATAGGCACCTTGTCCGATATGGGGAAACACCAACATAATTTAAACATTTTAACCAAGTAAAAATTAAAAATAAAAATGAGTAAAAGTAAAAAAAAAAAAAAATCTATAAAAAATTAAATAAAAAAAATTGGTATTGGGAACAAATTCATGTGGAATATAGCTTATTTTAAGGATGAAATTAAATGAGGTTAGGTTAGACCCAGAACTCTTGAACTACAACCCATCCAAAAAAATGAAATCTTTGCACTTAAAAGAGGTCATCTCAAGAGACGTAAGAGCTACATATATCCCGTGTTAAGATGAAATATAGGTTGGTACAAATGTTGTTACATAATATCTAAATAAATAAATAAAACAAAAACATAATATAATGTTATCATTTTTAATAAAGCTAAAAAAAAAACAGAAAATAAAAATAACAATAAAAGAAAATCATAAAAATAAAATAATAATAAAAACATAGCATTAGAACTAATTCATGGGAATATTTATTTGAAAAGAAATTAAAGCATACCAAATCTATTTAACCTAGAACTATGAAAGATTCAAGAGAGATCTTCTCACTCTAGAAGAGATTTTCATATCAAGAGACTGATCATTCAACTTATTAAGGTAAATTAAATTGGTTATATATATAACCAACCTAATACGTTAGGGATGTTGTAACACAATGTTTAAATAAATTAAATTTAAAGATTAATATATTCTAAATAAAAAAAGTTTTTTATGTTTCAAGAGATTTGATTAGTCTCAAAGCTTCGATCGATTTGAGACATATGATGAAATCTAAATTAAATATATTATTTTTCTATTTAACTATTTTTTATTAAATATTTTTATAATTATAAATATATTAACATAACTTTTAATAAATCTATAAAATATATTTATAGTAATATAAACATATACTCTATTTATTATTATAAATTGTATTTATAGATTTCTATTAAATAATCTATAATAATTATATAATCTATAAAACATTTAATTATTAAAAGATAATGATAATAACATATAATAAAATTTAAAAATATATAATATGTTTTAACTCAAAATTGAAATATAATTAAACTAATTTTAAAAATTATATAATTAAATATTAAAAAACTCATTTTCAAAATCTATTTGAAAACAAATTTAAATGATAATAATAATCTATATATTACTTTATTTAAAACACATTATTATCAAACATAATTTTAATAATAAAATAAAAACACAAATTATACCTTAAAACATTTTCAATTAAAATAAAATGTTTTAATTATGTATCAACAATAGTTTTATAAAATTGTAATTGAATAAAATTATAATAATATAAGTAATAAAATAATATTTTAATAAAATTTAAAATATATAAAATTATATTATTGAGTTATTAAGTGTACGTTATCTTCACAATATATATCAAAATGAGTTAAGAAGCCATACTCAAAACATCAACCATAAATATTCGTAAATGCCAAAACAAATTATTTCGTAAAAAAACCTAAAGTTCAAAACTATATAAAATGTATCGATATATATATATATATATATATATATATATATATATATATATATATATATATATATATATATATATATATATATATATATATATATATATATATATGGAGTTATAATATGTATATTACTTTAAAAATATTATTATAATAATAAGTATTATTGATATGTAACTTGATAAGTTGCCATTTAAGAATAAAACAAAAGGGAAAATTTACACTACAACTTATTCGTCCACATACAATTATGGAAATGTAATGTTAAAAAAGTGAGATTCGCCCAAGTTTATAGTGTGATCTCTTATAGGAAAAAGGTTAATATTATAAAGAGAAACAATAACAAAAAATTATTAAGTTTAAATGTACACATATTACATGAAGAGAAATATGGAACTATTCTCCATCCATTAAAAAGTTTTAAATAATATGCCACATAAAAACACCGATGGAAAAGAACAACGAGGTGAACACCTCAAAAGTTACAAATGGCATCTATAATGATGTAGAAAAGTCTTAATACACCTTATGAGCTAAATACATTACGTTTGTGAAGTGTAATTACACTTCTCACTTCCAAGGTTTATTAAGTAGTGTTGGGTGGGGTCAAAGTCTTATTTCGACTATAACCTTAAATCACATTTGACACCATTTATCACTTTTAAGATATTTCACGTG
Source organism: Pinus albicaulis (assembly GCA_034641835.2). Taxonomy (NCBI): domain Eukaryota; kingdom Viridiplantae; phylum Streptophyta; class Pinopsida; order Pinales; family Pinaceae; genus Pinus; species Pinus albicaulis. The sequence continues at coordinate 1,298,280,725 of CM076583.1, read as the reverse complement.
AGAGCTTCTGCATGACACTAATTTCATTTAAAATTAAGATCCTAGCATAAAATCTCTAAACTTTTCAACCTTTAAAGGACCATTTCATCATTTGACAACCATGTGAAATTACTAGCCATATATCTCCCCCGTATCTCTGCCTAAGTTTGTTGGATTCTTGCTATACCGGAGCTCTTCCATATTGGCGATTTCACATGTTGTGGATTTCTCCAACCTGAGCATTCTGTTATGTCGATACACTAACATGTTTAAATCCATCGAATGTTGACATAACAATACTCAAAGTGGCTTATCGAAGATTCAACAAAAACTTTATAACCACAGACATCACAAAACCGATAAATCTATAGGCTCCAGGGTCATCTTGATACACGACCTCACAACTTTGGTTACCGAATCATAGTTTTCCACATGGGAAAAGATGAAAATTTTGGCACATGGGATACGGACATATATATCATGTTATCAAGATAACGATGATTTCTAAGACGATGTCTCTGCACTTATATATGTTCATATGTCTATATGATAGGTTAGCATGCTTCATCAATCATGGGTGACCAATCATATAACACACTAGATAAGAATAAATTTAATCTTCCATGTGGGAATCTTGATATGTCACATGTCACTCATAATAAAAAAGTTGGCATATAAAAAAGACCGTATCTAGTGGATAACATGTCATACACATGACATACCCATGTCATCAAATCATGACATCACCCCCGCCTTCATAAGACGGACACTTTGGTTATTCCGAGATGTTTTTAGGTTCCAAATTTTTAGTTCCATCACTTCATGCCTTGTTAACAGATCAAACAATTCCCACCGACAATTTTTTCCTCGCTCATGTGTTAAAAAATGGTTTTTCAATGATTGGAATTTTTCTTTCCTCGACGGCTTGATATTTTTATATTATGAGTATCTCCTTGTGACCATCTCTGCTCTCACCTAATCAACCATTTACTAGGGATAAGGATGGGGCTACCCAAACCCCAAGTTTCAACACCCACTCATATCAATGGGGGAACACCATCTTTCATTTACAAAGAGTTTCATTCTAAGGGGAGTTGTCCCAAAAATACAGCATTAGCGTACATGTTGGTCAAACCACCAAAATTTCCTTTTTTCTCCAAAACCAAGGCTTGGCCCAGGATTTGTTACCCTATTGTGTTCTTTCAGACTTCTCAGCCATGTTTCTTTGGTGAACACTTCAAATTAAATATTAAAATGTTCTTTCGTTTCGACCTCTTCATCTTCTCTGAACGTGCTTCTACTCTTGCTTTTAGTGCCATTAAAAACCTTCCAATCCTCATATCATGCACAAGGCTCTTAGCATATCGAGGGAATTAACTTTTTATTTCGAACTGCTATGAACAATGATTTAACCAAAATATTAATTAGAACTAGGACCATGAACCTATCAATCCTTCCCCTTGGAAACACACCATACATCAAAAGTCATAATTGATTACAAGCATGCACAAACATAACACAATCAAACAAATCCAAGGATAACTTATAATTTATGAACATAAAACATTTAATTATCTCATTCAACATAGATCAAAGGATCCCATTTCACACAACGTCCATTTTCATAAAGGAACGTATTTTCATCATTCAAAGCACTATGCTAATTGTTCCGCATATTGATCACGCATCATGCATATTCATTAAAACCACACAACTCTCAACCCACCATTGCAAACATACACTATGTATAGAAAATAATATTTATAGACAGTATTTAGGCAATTTTGCACCATATACCTATCTATTCCTCTTAAAAATTTTAAACCTAATAAAGGATGTATCTACTCTCCACCAACTTCAAGAAAACTACATTACAAAATTATTACAACTAGCCCCACCCCAACCATATCCAATTCTACAGATGCTTCTACTTAGTGAATAAAACAAAGAGTTTAATTCACTGGGGATAAGGTATGAAGGAAAATTCTTCATTGATAGACATAGGGACAATGCACGCAATAAACAAACTTTGGGTTAATCAAACAACAAATATAGCCACTAAGGGCCTTCACAACATAAAAGGAAACTCTTTCCTATTTTCTAATATAATCCCTAATATGATTTTTCTCTAGTGTTTCATTTGCATAAACACAACCAAATAGTTTAGTTCTTTTTTAGTTTACTTGACTTTTTAATATTTAAATAATATTATTATCTTAAAAACATATAAATATATCAACTTAATAAAATTATAATAAACCAAATAAATTAAAAAATATCTATATATATATATATATATATATATATATATATATATATATATAATTAAAAATAAAATAAATACACATATCTGCATTTAGGTTGATTTTACAAATATTTTTTTCAAATATATTAATTATAAAGAACTAATATGACTGTTAATTATTATCATGTTTTATATAAAATATTTAGAAAAATATATTTAATATATTTATCATTCACATTTAAATATTAAATCATAATAATAAAATTTAATATTTTTTTCATGATTTTTATTAAAATTAAAAATATATAAAATGTACTTAAAAATATATAAAAAATTAAATTAAAAATAAAAATGATGATGTCAACTTAATGTAAAACTAAATTAAAGACTAAATAATGTAATGTAAACAAACTTTAACTCTGTAAAAATAAAATAAATAATGTTAAAAATAACAAAATAAAAATAAATTCATAAAAATAAAAGAAAAAGAAAAAAATGGTATCGGGAACCAATCATGTGTAATATAGCTTATCCGAAGGGTGAAATTAAATCATGTTAGATCTATTTTTATCAGATCAAATTCTTTCCACTCTAAAGAGGTTTTCATCTCAAGAGATTTGATTAGTCTAGGTGCTTGATATATCATGTTTTAAGATGAAATTCAGGTTATAGAAAATATGTAACATAATGTCTAAATACAATAAATAAAATTAAAAAATATAATATAATGTAAATATTCGTAACAAAGTCTAATTTTTATAGGTAAAATTAACAAAACAAAAATAAACTTATAAAAATAAAATAACAATAAAATATGCAGGTCGATAACCAATTCATGTGGAATATTGTCTATTTCCCAATGGTGAAATTAAAGCATCCCAAATCCATTTTATCTCTAGAACTACAAAGCATCGAGAGAGATCATACCTCTTTTCACTCTAGAATAGATTTCCAACCTAGTGCGTAGAGATGTTGTAACATAATGTTTAAATAAATGAAATAAAAAATGAAAGTAAAAATAATAAAACAATAATAAAAATATGGTATTGAGAACCAATTTATGTGGAATATAGTCATTTTAAAAGGTGAAATTAAACCACCCTAGATCATGCACTCGAAACTACAAGACATCGAGAGGTCAAATCATCACCCGAAAACAAGGTTTCCATTTCAAAAAAGATTCGATTAGTCTCAAGGCTTGATGAATCTCGATGTTATAATGAAATCTAAATTGATTATATTTTTCTCCTACTTAACTATTTTATTACATATTTACAATTATAAATATATTAATATTATTTTTTAATAATCTATAAATATATACTTAATAAAAATATAAATATATACCACACATTATTTTCTAATATATTAAATGAAATAAAAATTAATAATATATTAATATATTTATAAAAAAACATTTAATTATTAAAACATAATGATAATAACATATAATAGATTTAAAATATATAATATTTTTTAACTCAAATTTCAACATACTTAAACTAATCTTTAAAAGGTATCATTAAAATATTAAAAAATCAGCTTGAAAATCTATTTGAAGATAAATTAAAATAACAATAATCTTATAAATTATTTATTTAAACACATTATCATAAAACAAAAACTTTTCAACATTAAAACATTTGAAAATAAAATAAATTTTTTTAATGATGTATGAATAATAGTTTTATAAAAATTGTAACAATAAAATTATAGTAATATAAGTAATAAAATATTTTTTAAGTAAAATTTAAAATATATAAAATTTATATGGCCTAGTCACTAAGTGTAGTTTATCTACAATATATATGAAAATGAGTCACAACTACACCCAAATATCAAACCATAAATATTCAAATGCCAAAACAAAAGTACCCTTGCAAAATACCTCAACTTTGAAACTATATAAAATGCAAAGGCATTTTTCTCAAGATTTTTTATTTTTTTGGAATATATATATATATATATAGTTAGTTAGTTAGTTAGATAGAATATTTTATATTAATTTTAAAATTATTACATAAATAGTTAACCAATACCACGATTTGGTAACTTGATAAGCCAAACCCTAGTACAAAAAACAAAAAGGGAAAATTTACACTACAACTTATTTTTCCATATTTATGAAAATGTGTGTTAAAAAGTGATATTTACCCAAATTAGTTATCTCTAAGAGGGAAAGGTTAATATGATAAGATAAATAATCACAACAAATTACGGTTTAAACTATCCATCCAATTTAAAAAATGTAAATAATATGCCACATAAAAACATTGGGTGGAAAAGAATACTGCATGTATAATCAAAAATCAATGAAATCTATAGTTATGCAAGACATTCAAAATAATCTCATGCAGCATTATGTAAATAATTCGGGCGTCAATGTCATATTAGGTTTGTGGAGTGTAATTACACAACCTCTTCAAGGTTTATTACATAGGTGGGGTCAAAGTCTTATTTTTATCATAACCTTAAATCACATTTCTGATACCACTATCATCTTTGTTGAGATGAGAGCTTTTCCGTCATAAACGTATTTAAAATTAGTATCCTAGCATAAAGTCTCTAAACTTTCACCCTTTTAAAGGCCCATTTATTCATTTTTTACAACCACGTGGAAATTACTAGCCATGTATCTCCCCCACATTGGTCCAACTTTATTGTATTCTTGGTATACTGGAGCCTTTCCATATTAGTGATTTCCCAAGTTGTGCATTCTCCAAACCCTGAGCATTGTAATATGTCGATATGCTAATACAATGTTAAATCTATTGAATGTTCATATAAAAATACTCCAAAATGTCTTATTGAAGATTCAACAAAAATTACACTACAACACCACAAAAATTGTTAATATATATGAGGTCATCTTCAACACACCACCTCACAACTTTTTCACCCAATCATAGCTTTCCACATGGAAAAGATGAAAATTTTAAAACATGAATTTTGAATGTATCATATATTTAAGGTGAATGATGATTTCCAAGATGTTATTCTCCCTAATTTGTTTTATGTTGATATGATACACATGATAGCTTACATGCCACATCAATCATGGATAACCATCAATACTTTAGCCATTGACAAGAGTAAATTTCCTCTTCCATGTGGGAATCTTGATGTGTTCGAAGTGTTACTCATAATCACAGAAGGTTGGCATATCAAACATACCAAAGATAGATGAAACATGCCACAAATGGCACACTTCTATGTCATCAAATCCAAACTTACCCTTGAGTTCTCATATTGTTATTTATACTTTGGTTAGTCTAATGTTTTATATTCTAAATTTTTAGTTCCATCACTTCGTCCTTTCGTTAATAGATCAAATTACTCCAATCACAATTAAGCTTCGGGGCCATGTTAAAAAACGATTTTTCACATTGATTCACTCTTGTTTCTTACTGACATTGGATATATTGAAATTTTTGACTATCTCTTTATGTGACCATATCTTTCCTCACTTCCGCCATCCATCTAACTAGGGCCAAGGATGGGGCTAGCCAAACCCCAAGTTTCAAACACTCCACCATATCAATAGGGAATACGATCTTGAATTTTCCAAATAGTTTCATTCTAAGGTGCAATCCAAAAAGTCTCTTAACAGCTTGAGTTGTGGTGAAAACCACAAATTTTCCTTTTTTCCCAAAACCAAGGCTTAAACCTCCTAGGATCTGTTAGCCACTGAGTTCTTTCATAGTATTTCATTTAGCTTAATATTTATTTGGTGAACACTTCCAAACTAAATATTAAAATGTTTTTTCCTTTCGAATCTCTCCTTCCGTCACGACTTCTACTCTTGCATTTAGGTGCCATCTTTAACAAAACCTTCCAATCCTCGTATCCCATTAGGTTTCTTAGCTCATCTAGGAATCCTAATATTTTTTATTCTAACGATACAACAATTATTTAACCAAAAATATTAATAATAACTAGGACCACCATCCCTATCAATCCTTCCTCCGGAAACACAATTCTACATCACAAAGTCATAAATGATTACAAACAGCATGTAAACACAACACAATCAAACACATCCAAGGATAACCTATGAATATATGAACATAAAACATAATTATCTCATTCAACATAGATGAAAGGATCCCATTTCACACATTCATATTCATGGAATGATGAATATTCGTGATGAACAGTGTTAATTGTTTAGTACACGATCACACATCATGCATATTAATTAAATCCATACAATTTTCAACCTACCATTTCTTATACATACACGGTGGATCAAAAATAATATTTAAATATGAAGTATTGAGAAAAATTTCAATTACATACTTATCTATTCTCTTAAACTTTTTGGAAACCATATGATGACCACTTCACTCAAATTCCATGAAAAATTGCACCAGAAATTTATTAAATTTACGCTCAACCATATCCAATGTATATTGGATGCTTCACTGGTGAACAAGAAAAGAGTTTAATTCAATGTATAGTGTATTAAGGAAAAAATTCCTTCATTGTTCAGGTAGTGATGCCACCACAAAATAAATAAGTTTGGGTTAATCAAACAAACAAATATAGCCACCAAGGGCCTTCACAACATGATAACACTTCATTTTATATAATCCCTAATATTATCCTTATTATATGCCTATGTGTAAACACAACCAAATGGTTTAGTTCTTTTCGCTAATTGATCTAAGAAGGAAGTCTTTCTTTGATATCCTCATCTAACACATTTTAATATTGACCTTTGTGGTCCACCGCCAATCTCAAAGCCATGTAAGTTTCTTTTCTACAATAATTTGATTTACCAATACTGTCCTCTTGTTTCTTCTTTCTAATGTCTATAGTCAATACATAATACTTCAAACTCAACAACTTAGAATCATAAATTAATCTTCTTCTCATGAGAACTATTTCTATGCATGAGAGGTTTAGGTCCTTGAGCCAAGAGTGTATGAATCATTGTGGGCAGTGCATAGCCCATGTTTGGGGAGTTTAGTACCTCTCCCAATTCCCTCTCATAATTTCTTATAAGTCAAGAGGTTTAACCAGAACCTCAAAGGTAATGAACATTAATGTCAAGGAACATAAGAAATGTCCCAATCCCCTATATAAGATTTGTAATCAATTTATTCTTTCATCTTCAACTTTTAAAAATTTAAATTATATTATAAAAATGTTTACATAAAAATATGCTGAGCATGCCATCCATGATGGCTCTCCAACATTGTCATCTCTTAATATTTTCCCATCCTCCTTAAAGAAAATCACAATTTATGTATTCTACTATTTAGAACTAAACTTATACATACAAAACCAAAATGGGTATTACTTACACACATCATCTAGTTTCCATGTTTCTCTGTTGCCCAAAGTGCTTCCACACATCCTTAACTATATGAGCATGCCTATTCTCTTTTGCGGAGTATCCATTGTGGTTTTGGATGTGATTTTCCTTTATATTCCCTCGTATCAAAGTCCAATCAATAATATCGTTAAAATAATTTACATGTATTTTAAGTTAAGATATATAAAACACATTTGGGTTCCTTCATAGTGGGAGGAATTGTGAGTTTGTATGCTACTTCGCCCCACTTCTTCAAAATATGAAATGGTTTACAATATATTGTACACTTGGCACAGAACCACCTCTTTAAAGAAATTTTGTTTTCCCTTATTTGGAGATACACATGACTTTATTCAAAACTCTCATGATTTTTTTTGGTCTGTTATAATCTCATTTTAGTCTTCTCGTGACCTTCAATATTTTCCATATAACATAGAAACTTCCAATTCCATTTTATTTAACATATCTAGGTTTTTGTAAAGGACCCACCAACATTTAGGGATATCTCACGAGGAAGTCCCCTACTTTTTATGGGATTCCACTGAACAAGGGTTTGCTCTTCGTGGCTATTAAATATATGCCTTTACTATTGCTATTACACGCATGTGGGCTGAAGAGCAAGGGGGTGTTCTCGGTGAATTTCCAACGCAAGGTGTCAAGGTTATTCACCGTGGGAAGAAGAGAGCCCTAAGGGAGAGGTAATAGTACCACCGAGAAGAGACACATGAACTGAAGGATTCTATCTATCATTCCGTAAAAATATTCCACAAGGAATAAATTCATTACTCACAATTATTTGAGAAATATTTATTTAATATCCTACTTAAATATCTCCACAAGGATGGGACAAAAATACAAACATTAAACAAATTCTCAAAAATATAAGTTTAAAATAACTGCTATAGTTCAATTATCTTAGTACATGTGAAGAGAAAACATGAAGTATAAACATCCACACAATAGTATTACAAACATTCATAATTCATGTGCTGAAGAACATGTTGCCTCTCAGAGATTTTATTAATTAAAAGCTCAAAAACACATATGTACAATAAACATCACTAGCTCCAATAGGGACCGAGCCAATCCTTTCTCCACAGAAGAACTAGCTTATCTCTCTATTGATTTTTGGTGACAAGGTGAAAATTCCTTTCGCTCACAATGAGGGGAGTATATAACCAAGGGTGATTTTCCACTACCTCATGAATCTTTGACTACCTCAAGGAAGTTTCCTGAAGTTCCATGAATGGAAGTGTGGTATTAGTTGTTGGGGATTGGAGTCGAGTTCTCCCATTTGAGTCCTCGATCCCACTAAGGATTTTCCCTTAAGATGTGGACCTTCCAACCACTTTGTGGGATCCTTAACCTCTCCAACCTCCTTATAAGAGAATTACATGCCTTCCCCAAATGGCTGGTCATTGTTAGTTTCCTTCCATTTTAATGCACCATGCTATCAAATTTCCAAGGAGAAGTAGTGCTGAACTCTTTGGCTTGGACTTGAAACCCGTTATGAAGGAGGTCTCCAACATCAAGGCAATGAATGTATGCTTCTTCAATTTATCAATAATACAAAGCATATTTTAATTTCTATAATATTTTTTATGATTGCTTGCTTAGGGATGATGCTCCTTGGTCTTTCATATGGTTTAATTATAATGTAACAAATTATGCTTTCTTTCTTTGTCGTCATTTGATCTCTCTTGCAGCATTTTATATGAAGAAAACAGATTGAAGTGATAAATATTAACATCACAAGCCACCACATAGGAGTGAGGTAGGCCATATTTCTCTCTCATGTCACCGAGTTAAGCTATGAGAGTTTGCTTCTCTTTTGTCTTGTTTGTTACCGTACCCACTCATCAATAGTGGGATTGCTTCTTCTATCCGCAGTATGTGTTCTACCACAATAGGCACCCTGGTTCAACATTATTGCATGGTTGTTTCGTGTGTGAGCAGTAGTTTTGTATTCTCTTCTGGCGTAGGGTTTTGGATTGCATGGTATCTACTCTTCCTCCACACAAAATCCCACTACCCCATGAGAAGATTCCCATTAGCCACCTTTATTCTCTCTAGAAGATTTTACCTGGCAATTTTGGTGTTTTCATGATGCCAATATTACCAAATTATGTCATTTTTTCTTTGTCTTTTGAGCCCTCTCAAGTCCAAACAAGTAGGAGGAGATATTGATGTCATTATATTTATGTTCAATGAGTATTCTCGCTAAAATCCAAACTTTCTGTCTCCTCGTAGGATTCTCTGGATTGTGGCTTTCCATCATGAGGCAGGAACTGAGCTTACATTCATGTTGTGGTCCCATGGAAATGCGTGAAAAATCATTCTTTGTTCTCTTCCCAAGGACCCAGAATTACTAGTCTCCACCCCAATTGCTATATTTTCATTCATTGGAACTATAGTTTTCACATTCAATGAAGACATGGAAATACCGGAAAAGAGGTGGATGGTCGAAGAAGAATTCTCTTTAGAAACTCATCTTTAGTAGATACCATCCATATTGGCTCACATTGAAAGGATAAAAGATGAAGGTCAAGGGCCACTTGCATTATGGTGGCTATCGTATTTTCCTGTCAAAGATAAAATTTCATCCTGAGGAGTCTCACAGCCCCCCCCACATGTGGTCCCATCCATGACGTGATTTTCCGTTGTATGTTGTCTATTAAATACATGCGTGTTTTTGTGAGATCGATGTTATGGAGGAAAATAAGTTTTGGAGGGAAAATTAAATGAAAATTAATTATTTTTTCTTCTCACTACGTATTTAACATAAGGATTTACAAAAAGAATATAAATGAAATTAATAAACACAGACAATGAGAGATGCAATGGTAAATAAAAATTATTTATTAACAAGCAATCACTTAAATATGCTTAGGACAATGGAAAACAACCAGTTTAGCATTGTAGTCATTCCCAAGAAGAGACAAGTGGCCTATAGGCTCAATTTCAACATACTAGAGATCTTAAGGTCACTATTATTATTAAATAATTTAAAACTCCTTAAATATCCAAAGGCCTATTTAATATTAAGTAACAATGTAAAACCCTAAAGATTCAAAGGCCTAACCCTAGGAGACGAAATGCTGAAACCATGGGCCCCGTTTGGGTAAATTGGTGTTTAACTTCAGATGAATTTTTGGCATATGATCTATGTTTGACACACTAATACCTAGAATAGAAATATCTATTCATATTGAAGTGTTTGATATAAAGGCAACCAATATGGAATCAAATAAGTCAGCCTGATGGTTTAAAACGCCATTTAGGCCCAAAGCACCCCAGAAGTTCACATCTAAAATATGCTAAAAATACTAAAAATCGTATAATTTATGAAAACAGCAAATCTGAATCAAATAAATTATAGAATCAAGTTGAAAAGGAGGCCACCATCCACTCGGATCATTCCTCCCCCTTAGGAAGAACAGATCCCCCATTGCATTGAGTCTTCCCATGAGATGAGGAAAATCGCCTTAACTTGGTCCTCATAGCCATTTGCCTTATTGATGGTGTATGTCCATATCGAAGTGGTGAAGCTTGTAATGGGTTCTAATGAGGTGTTCCTTCTACAAATGCAGCCACATTTTTGCCTCCATTTGTAGTTGTCAAAAATTCGATGTCGATCATGGCATTTTGTAATTGAATTGACTGAATCAACATACCATTCCACATCGGAAAACGTGATGGATGTGTTAAATAAATTTGGTTTCTTTACCACTTCCCGCAGAGTACATGTATCTCTATCCGTGTGGTCACATGAGACATGGAAACACTTCGTGTAGTGATGCATCGTGTTCGCATCAATGGAGTTCCCCGAGATGATAGTGTAGAGGAACTCTTGTGTGATGTTGAGAAAATTCCCCTTGGTATTCTCCACTAATTTTTCCATCCACGCTTTCCGATGGGAGCCATGTTTTGTAGGTTGTGGCCACAATCTTTTCTCATGGGTGAAATTCATGTTGTAATGAAAATAAATTCTTTGGTTTTGGGAATTAATCTCATGGCATTGTTTTGCAGAAAGAATTAAAGAGATGGCGGGAGGCGTACTCACCTCCGTATCCATTAGGGAATTTTTGAGGTTCAAATGGGTCTCCTAAGAAAAATGTACAACCAAAATAAACTTTATAAGAACTAATATATCCAAGATGATGATTTCGACCATGGGGGATGATTCACCATTTTGAGCAAAATGGTAGAAATAATAAAAAATAATAAAATAATAAAACTACTTTTCAACTTGTATTTTAAACTTATCTCCTTAAGGTTTTACTCAAATTTTGAGTGGAGTAGCCGTTGATGAAAATTTAATTCCTCATCCAAGGAGTACCCATATTGCATACTTTTGATGGACCTGTTGGCTAACAAAATGAGAAATACATGAAAACGTGATTGCAATCACATCCTTCATATTATCATTATGTAGCAAAGTCCATCAAAAGTATGTAACATGAGTACTTTCTTGATGAGGATTAAATTTTTCATCCAATGAGTATTCCCGTCGAAATTTATAAACTTAGAGATAAGTTCAAAATACAAGTTGAAAAAGTAGTTTTTTCTTTTTTTCTTCTAAAATTTGATGATGTAATCAGCCATTATTTATTATTTCAATTATTTTACACTTAGAGGCCCATTTTAGACCTCAAAATTTCCCTAATGATGTACATCTTATTTCCCAAAGTAATAATAATAGAATGAGTCCCAGACTCACACACAAATATGCCTGCAGCATGGGTGGCTCAACAATATACGTACAATAAGAGATAAATATCACACAATACCTCATATGTGAATGGATTGATATTGTATTTAAGGACACGTTATTAGCAAACATGCTAAAGATATCTTCCTTGGTGAAGGCACGCACCGGCATATTAATGGTGTGCCATGGTTAGTAGGATGAGCCACTTCATGACCTCTACCGAAATGAGGTTTCGCTCGCTATTGACAAGGAATTGCAGTGGAGAACCCTTCACCACATTTGGGAATGGAAGAGGTGCCCTCTTCCTCTATGTCCTCAGATCTCCTCCGGAGCTGGTGGTGGAAATAGTGGCACCAGGGGTTCTAGGTCAAATGATTTTCTTCTCACTTTTTGATTCTAATTTTAAGATCATACGATGGACCTGATTCTGATGCCTTCATTTCAGCCACCAACGACTGCTGCCCTAACACTCACTTGTGTCATGGTGGGGCTAATAAGTGAAATTCACACCACTTTCGTGTCCTTCTTTTGGATTTGCGTGTTGTTCTCCTCGAGTCACCCCAATTTTGCTTTTGCCTCTTGTTTTGCGGTTTGGGGTGCATTTTCCCTTTGGATTTAGGATCCAAATTTTTCACTTCTTCTCATTAAATTTCTTTCTCAACATTGATGAAATATCGATATTATGCCAAGCGAGGTAATGTTGATAATCCACTTCTCAATGTATTTTTTATAAAACAACTCAGCACTGAGCACCAATTTTTTCTTCGAATATTTATCACCCAACTTTTTAGCAGTAATACCCAATAATCAGTAATACTCCAGATCCTTTGTTGTCATAGCATGGTCCATTGGATTTACTTTTCCTCATAGTTTCATAAGGTAATATTGTTCCCTTTGATGCCATCCTTTAATGAATTTCATGGGTGGCATAGAATGAGGTCTTTCTTGTCCTTTGCTCATAGTAGGTTTCCTACCAGTCTTTGACATGGGGGAAATTTTTAAGATTTAGCAATATTTTCTAGACTGAGAAAATCATGAAATGAGAAATACCTTCCAACAAATTAAACTATCTATATATTGCATTTGGTTTATCTAGACTTCAAATATAGTAATTGCTGGGCCTGTTTTTTATCTTCCTTTTGTCAAGGAATAAATCTCATTTTGCCGCATTTTCCATCCATTTACCATAATATTCACCTCACATAGACCTAAAGATGCATATACAGTATTTACTTATGTTTTAGAATTATTAGATGTTTGTGAAAATTGAAATTCATGCAATTTTGGACAAAGAAAGATAAATTCCCACAATAGCACGATGGTTTAAAGTATGCAAGACACTGCTCGAGTTGGATATGTTTCTAGAAATCTCAAGAACTAGGAGTAACAAGATACTTGTTGGCATACCATATTTAGCTTTAATATGCTCAATCAAAGACGGCGCTCAAACAGACTGGGGCCTTATGGAGGATCCCTAGAAACTAGGTCAACACTCTTATTTTATAGATTTTTCCAGACAGTGATGGATAGATAGATGGATTCGACTTGATATGATAGTATAGAGATATTTATGATTACTTGAGACATTTTAGATCAGCTTTGTTTGACATTTCATTCATTTAAGCCCCGTTGACATTAGAGGAAGCTTTGACATTGGAACTTCAGATGACTTATTATTATTTTGAGACTCGAAGACACAATAGAGATCTATTCTACCATTTTGATGATGCTACATGCTAATTGATTTTCTTTGAAGTCTTGAGTGGCTGAGTTTACTAAATGCGTACAGCAAGGTGGAAGGGCACTTGACAATCGGCTATGCACTTCTTAGTTTATAGTTGTAATTTAAAGAACTAGTTTACTTAGATTTATTATTTCTTGCTTTCATGTTTTCACAATGGTATTAACGATGTATGCAACCAACATCATGACAACGAGGATCTCTAGTTTTAGAGCCTCTTAATTATTATTCCAGTGTCTTAATCCATTATTTAGAAGTTATATTTCGCTGTAAGACATTTCACAATAGTGTTAATGATATAATGCAACCAAATAATTAAGGACAACCGTGGATCTCTAAAGTTAGAGCTTCGATTATTATTCCACATATCTTAACTTATAGCTAGTATTAGATTTCATGCTTTCATGTTTTCACAATGAAGAATTTACGTATGCAACCAAAGACTAAGGACAACCATGATCTCTAAAGCTAGAGCTCTTATTATTATTCCATACGTCTTAATCCATTGTTTAGAAGTTAGATTTCTTGCTTTCATGATTTCACAATAATTAATGATGTATGCAACCAAGAATTCAGAAGACAACCAAAAATCTCTAAAGTTAGAGCCTCTTGATTATTATTCCATATATCTTAACCTATTGTTTAGTATTAAATTTCTCTTTCATGTTTTCACAATGGTATTAATGATGTATGAAACTAGTAATTTATGACAACCTAGATCTCAAGTTTAGGAGCCTCTTGATTATTATTCCATATATCTTAATTCATCGTTTTTATAAATTAATTAAATTAGTTTTTATATTTGTAATATGCATTTCACTAATTCATCAATAAGTCTATCTTCTAAATTTGACTGTGATTGAAACCCATATACTAGATATTTTGTTCACCTACCTGATTAGATATTAAATACTTGGGTATTAATTTTCTTTTTAATAAATTGGACCTAACATTTTGGCGCTCATGAATAAATATTTCAAAACGTCAAAATAGGAAGAAAAAATTAAACACAAAATGAAAGATAAAATCACCAAAAATAAACAAAACATAGTTTTCACTAAAGTAATGCTTTTATGCCTATAGATAGAGATCAAAATAGCATATTTTAGAAACAAAACCCCCAACAACAAATTCATATCCATAGGATTAACAACACCGCCTGTCGTGAAAACCTACCGTAGAAGAGTTAGAGGAGAAACAGATCAAGGATTAGCTTTAGTTGAAAGACAATGGTTAGCTATGAGGTAAAGAAAGAACACCAAATAACTCTTCTATTTGGAAACAAAAATAAACACCAAAACCAATAACAATCAACTAGAAACAACCTTTCTAGGAAAATTGTAGAAGAAGTACAAAATCAACCAATGAAACACTAAAAATCTCTCGAACACAAAATGGTCAAGAGGGAGAAGGATCAACTAGAATAACATGACTCCTAAACAAAAATTATATGAAAGACAACAAAGAGAATGGCGAAGACAAAGAGAAGAAGAAAGAAGAATTGAAGAAAAAGAAAGGTTGAAGGAAGACAAGCACGAAGCACTTTTGAAAAATAGGAAGAAGAAAGAAGAGAAAACCAAACTCAACAAAATAAGAAAATGAACAAGAAGATAATAAACATAAGGAGACTACTTTTATTTTCCTATTTTAGATGCAAGAGAAATACTAGGAGAAGAAATAAAATGAAAACATCTTCACCGTTCGTATTGCCAAATTTCTATGGAATGTCAATAGAAGATCCCGATGTATTTATCTCTGAGCTTGATATCTTTGTATAGAACATATGGACATACCGATGACACACACAAACTTCGACTTTTTTCCTACTACTTTAAAGTCATACTAAAATGGTTTATGTGATTAGAGTATACACTATAGCTTCTGAAGACATGAAGAACATATTTTCAAAAAGTGCTTTTCGAAGCTATTGCTGTGGCTAGAGACTCAAAAGAAGACATTTTTAGAATGTCCCAACAGAAGATGAAAGTTTAGTGAATATTTGAGATCGAAACATCATTTCCTTAGTCTGTAGATACTATCCACACCATTTTTCTAAAGGGAATTAGAGATGAGTATTTAGATACCCTTAATGTAATGGGAAAAGGAGATATTTCTAATTTACCATTTGAAGAAATTTAATTAGTGTCAAAAATACCTAGAGGAAGAGCTTAAAATGGAAAAAAGAGATATTTCATCAAAGCCAAATATGCAAGAAGGCAAGAATAAGACGAGATAAGCCTGTTAGAAAATTTTAAATAGATCCTCAAGCAGACTTTAGGTGCAAGCAGATGTTTTAAAAGCTATTTAAGAGGAAAGAAGAGCAGATGAAGCTTTAGGAATTTTCTTCTCATTCAAAGTGTAGACAAAAACATCCATTCAAAGAACTTACAAAGGATAAAAGGACTATGTGCTTAAAATTGTACAACAAATGTCCAAAGTTAAAATAATTGCAGGAATAAGCATGAAGTGATTCCCTCTACTATATGCACTAACAAGACTTTATAACCAAGAATAGAACTAAAAATATCCTCAACAAACTTTCAATACCTTTCTAACATATGGAATATGCCAATGCCATGGTAGACTTGGACAATACAACAATATCAAACCAAAATTCACAAGGTTGAGGCGATATGGTTATGGAAACCAACCACCCTGGAGAAAATGTATAACAAGCAGTATCAATATCAATAGCCATATCTCCTACAATCATTCCCTCAATGTCAACAATTCCGTTGGTAACAACAACCCATGCCATATCCAACTCAAAATCGACCAATGCTAACTCAACCACAAAAATTCACCGCTAACCAACCAATAACCTCCTAGACCAACACAATTACTGGTACTAGCCGCAGCTAATCCAACAATAAGGATAAGACCATCATATCATGGAAGAGGAAACATATTATTCTACATATTCAATTCTTCTTATAGAGGATGTCCACCTATGGTCTGGAAGGCATGAACAAAATATTCTCATAGAATTGGAAGAAAAACAGAACAAGGAGAACAAATTAACAATTTCAACTAGAAAACAAATTCAAAAAAGGAAAAGCATTAAGAATAAACTTCCATCAATTTATATTCTTAATAAATAAAAATCTCCAATATCTCTCCTCGAATTTATATTCTCGGATTAATTGAAAACACATATGTTAAAATTCCTTATTGTAAGCAATTAAAGACATTCCAATATATGTAAAAACAATAAAGGAATTATGCATAAAGAAATCTTGTAGAATAACAGGATTCACTAACAATCTAGGTAATTGGAAGTTTATCAACTCTCATTCAAGAATACAACCTATTAAAAAAATATAAGTTGATCTGTGAATTCTTATGGTTACTATTTCGATTAACAAATTTTCGCACTAAACATTTAATAGATCAGATAAAGCTATCAATGTTATGACAACAAGAGACTATGAAACAATTGAGTCTCGGAATAACACAGACCTTACTACCACATTCTTAGAACCTTGGGTGCAGACAGATCTAAAGTTGTTCTAGAAGGCATAATAGAGGATATCATTGTCTCACTGATTCTGAATATCCGTAGACTTTTTTATTTTTATGCCAAAAAAAAACTTGGGAGGGCATCCTCAATTTTAGGCCACCTTGTTAAGCAATGTAGATGCTTAATGATGCGTATCAGGAAGCATGATTATTGCACATGGAGAGCAACTTGAATTACGCCACATTATATCCTCCTCGCTCAATTCCTTCTATATATTTACGTATTTTAATAATAATAAACATTTCAACCTTTTCTTTATCTTAATCAAGTTGACACTTGAGGAGGAAGAAAATGAGGACTATTAGACTTATTCATCTCAAAACCAAATCTTTGCTTAGGTGACCTAACATGAAGATGTTAACTATCTTCTAAATGAATGTTTTTCAGGAAAATGCACAAATAAAATCATTGCAAAAATACATTTGAAAGAATTTTTCCCCAAATTTTAAATTATCATTCAAATAGAAAAACTATTGAATTATTCTTTGTAAAGACATTTGAATATTGGTAACAATTTCACAATTAATACAAGAAGAAAAGCTAATCACATTATTGCAAAAATATTCAAAATATTTTTCCGGGATTATAAAGACATGCCCAAAATTCATCCAAAAACATGTATCCATCACATTTATACCGATAGATGAAATTGGAAACCATGGCAACCAAAGACGAATGAATCACATGATGAAAGAAATAATGAAAGAAGAATTATACACTATTACAAGCCGGATTTATCTTTCCTATTTCGGTATAGCTTGTCCTACCTTTAGTTAGAAAACAAGAAAGGTCGAAATAGAATTAGTATGATTGCTGAAAATACTTAACAAAGCTACATTGGTGCTATTTTACCATTTATCGATCAAGTGTTAGATTCAATACGGAAAGAATTTTTTCTCCTTTCTAGATGGGTTTAGTGGATATAATCAAATAAAAATAGCATTAGAAGATCAAGACAATTTTTCATGTCTTTGGGTACATATGCATATAATGTATTACCCCTTCGTTTATGTAATGCAATTGCCACTCTCAAAGAGCAGCTTGTTATTTTTCCGATTTGGTTCATGAGTGTGTGAAGTTATATGGATGATTTTACAAATGGTATGGTACAACATATGATGAATGTTGCAACAGACCAGAAAGTATTAAAATATGCATCGAGACAAATCTATCACTCAATAATGAATTTTTTTTTATGATGTTCACCTAGGAGGTGTTGGGACACCATGTTTTTCTTTCTGAATATGCTGTGGACCCGGCAAAAACTCAAGTCATTGTGGATTTAAAACCACCTACAACACAAAAAGAGGTCTAATTTTTTCATGGTTATACAAACACAGGATATTTCTTCAAAATTTCAAGAAATAGGCTTACTCATTATTCAAGCTACCTTCAAAAGATGTAGAATTCCAATGGACTAATAAAATGTCAATATGCATTTGAGAAATTTAAAACACAATCAATTCCATCCATTTTTCGAAGACCTAATTGGTATTTTCCATTTCAAATTTCAAATCGATGTATCCGAGCATACTTATTGGTGCATCACTTGGACAAAAAGAGAATCAATTAAATTACACTATATGTATTTCATCAAGAAAAACTTAACACTAGCATAATTGAATTATACCTATGATATGTGAAAAGAAATGTTAGTTGTTGTACATGCAATAAATAAATTTATACATTATATAACAAAGACACTTTTATCTATACTTAATCATTTTGCTATAAAAATACTTAATGAGAAAATCTATTACAAATAGCAGAATTTAATGGATTTCAACATGCAAGAATTTAATATTATTGTACAAGATCACCAGGAAAATATAACCAAGTTGCTAACTTTTTGTCAAGACCTCAACGCACTGCAATCCTAATCCCATCATGAAAATTTACGAACATTTATTTGCTATATGTTGAAAATGCAACAAGATGATGGAGCTGAAAATTAATGCTGATTATATACAAGGGGCTCTACAGGGTTACTTTATGAAATGTTTTTTAGACTATGTCTATTTTTAAACACATGGATCATGGTCTATGAGTGCAGGATGCTACGATGGATGATTGGTCAAGTTATAAAGATGATAACTTCTCTTTTATTGGTGTTTTGCTTTAGGGGATCACGTAACAAAATAGAATAACAACATTATTAACCCTTAATAATATTTAGACTATAAACATTATCTTATCCTCTTAGAGCACTTCAATTTGATGCTTGATGTGGCACATGAATATGTATGAATGACACGTTTCCTAAGGTTTAGTTGAGCTACTTGTCAGATCAACAGACCTGCCATGTAGTTTGGTGGAGTTGATGAGACAAATGGTGAGTTATATCACACCAAGAAATTATTAGAACAGTTCAATCGACAAATACACTAGTGATGAGTGAGGTGAATTAATTAATAATTAATTTACTAATTATTAACTCATAATTCAAATTAATGACCACCAAATACCTAAAGCTATGTGATGGTGCCCATGAGACTAGTGAGGCAGAAAGGTGTGATTACCGCCTGTGACCATGATTGCAGAAGGAGATCACGACCAATTGAGCGGACAGGAGCCTAAACAGAGGATTGCTACTGGAGATAATGGGATTCTGAACATGATCTCACTCATTACTCACTGACGTTAGAAGAGATGCGAAAAATTGGTGATGAGATTTGAACCCCGACTTGTCTTGGAATTCTAGAACAGGGTAATTTCTGGAGATAGAAATTACACTTGTGAGGAGTATTGTGTCATGTATTGTTGCGTGTTTCATCATTATATTACACAGATAGTTGGGATTTTCACTATTGCTTTCCCATTACATCATGTGTTGATATGTGTGCTTGATTATGTTTAATGATACATCGCTATTTTATTATTGATGATCAATTATAAGAGGTTATGTATTATGCATAGAAGCTTGGGCCAGTTTGTAATCATATGATAATTCAAATAATAACCTGAAATTATTCAAATTGCACAATTTTGTTAATTGGATCATCGATCTATTAAATGATTACAATTATTTCTAGAGACAAGAGGTTCCATTAGCAGTCGATCCATCCTTTCGAAAGGTGATATATCCAAGAAATTCCCCCACAATCGATCTCTATCCAATGATTCGTTTCGCTGCATCCGTACAAAATTGGTTTTGGAGTTTAGACCCTAATTGCAGCAGTAACTTGGAACCACTTGCAGCGCTTTTCAAAAGCAGATGAAATGTCTTTCAACCATTGGCGGATTTAAAGGCGTTCGAGGCGCTTTGAATTACACATGGAAGGACTGGGATGGAGGCGGTATTAGATGATAACGGTCAAGGAGTTCATAGAAGTTTCTAGATCCAGGTTCATCGATGCCCGCTTGCCGAGGCTGGCAAAAGAAGATGGCTAAACGTCGAAGGATTTCATGGAGGGGCATGAAGATCACATTGTATCCAACATGCATGGAAAATATTCCGCATAATTGATGTGGAAAGCGTTGACAAAAGACGGCTATTCTGAAAGCAAAGCGACCAAGAGAAATTGCGCTCAAGGACATGAAATCAGACATATAAAGGAGGAGAGAACAAGGACAATATACCGTGTTATCCACCAAGTTTCATCTGTCGTGATGAGTCGAAGGTAGAAGACTGCCGATGATGAGGAACTGGTGGAGCGGGCTCGTGCCTTCCATGAGTTAGCATGCTCATCGCATCTCCGTCAATGGCCTGGACAAATTTTGGTGATGGGAGCTACCGTGGTCGGATTCGCAAAAGAGGAAAAGGACACATGAGAGATTGATTCTCACCAAAGGCATCCCGATGAAGAAATTGCGCTTGCCGCCAAACCAAAGAAGGAAGAGCAAGAAATTCTCTGCCCCCGTGCGCGTGCTTGCTGACATGCTCTGGCGGGCGTTCATCGTCACCACAGACGGCCACGAACCGTCCACAAAACAAGCACGCGGTCGGATTCCTCACAGCGCAGGCTCAGCCTCTGCGCCTTGAGCCATATTTTTCGCCGATCGCATGCTTGGTCTCGGCGGTGATGTGACCGCATGGTTCTTGGACAAAGGGTGCGTCTTTTCACATGACCCGATTCGATCTCGTTTTCGACCATTGAGAAAGACCGGAGGCACATCGAGAGATGGGCGATGGCGAGATACAGCAAGGGACCGGGTATTGTACTGTATTTCGGAGAGAGCTCTAGTAAACCCTTCGTATTGAAGGAATTTTTGCATGTCCCGTAGATTGTTGAAGAACTAGTCTGCGATGGCGTTGGAATACAAGGGGTATGATGTGGTCTTCAAAGAAGCAAAAGCTTCGTTAAAAGACAACCTGAGAGACCCAGAAGATACCGGTTCGTTACAACCTTATCAGGTGATGGCCGTAGCAATGGCATGCAAGGCGTGAGTGAGTAGAGCCGGGATGATGTAAGGGCTGCACGCAGATTGGGCCACCTTCACCATGTGAGTTGAAGATATCATAATAGGAGCCTTACCTATTTTGAAGGGCACTCTTGGCGCAATGCCGCATCAAAAGAGGTACCTTGGGGAAAATCAGGAAAGCCACCAAAGAAGGATAGTCATGCGACGACAATCCCTCGAGAGAGTTCACACACACGTGTGTGGGGACCTTCGGGCAGATCTTTGGACAAGAAATTGCCAAGTACTATGCATATTTATTTGTTGATTTTCTCGGCGTCGTGATCTTTCTTCATGAAGAATACAAGACACACTCAAATTCTTCGTGAGTTCAAGGCAATCGGTTGAGGCATGAATCAGAAGCATGAAGGCCTAGTGAGCGTACAACAAAAGAATCATCGTTCAATCTTGCCAATTTTTGCAGCACGTAAGGGATCGTGAGAGAGTTTTATCGTACCCTATAACCCAACAGATTCGTCGTAGCAAAAGAATAGAACGATTGTGGGTGCCGCACGGCGATGTTGCATGATCGGTGGCCTACCTCTTCACTATGGGCTAAGGCATGAAATACTGCAGATATAAAGTAACCGTTGTCCACACAAGATACTTAGCATGAGTACACCGTGAGGAGGCGTTTTCTAGTAAGAGACCCGATACTTCTCCATTTGGAGGATTTTTGGTTCACTCGTCTACTTGTATGTGACGAAGGATGCCAAAGAAGCCGGGATCCGACCGCAGGTTGGAATATTTTTGGGGCACATCGATACACCTCACAACCACGGTGTATTTCTGCCGTATAGTCGCAAGACCGTTGTGTAGACGGGATAACGCGGAGGAGAATGAAGTGTCTTTTCGCTGAGAGGGAGCCACTTACATGTAGATGAGGAGCTATTAGTTCCTAAGGAGGATCTTTTCTTGATGTGGATCAGCCATGAGGCACTGAGTGGAAGAAACCACCGGGCAGCCGCTTGTTAACCATTTGCAGGGCACAAGCGCACTACGAAGTCGAGAACCCGTTCAAGATGTGAAGGTTAGGACGACCAAGACACCAACAGAGACAAATACCCACCCGTATTAATCGACATGGCTCTTGTGAGCAAATGTGTCGGGACAGAGCCATCCTTTTCTGGCGAAGGAACAGAGGACCCCGCATGGTAGATGCCATGGTGGAAGAGCATGATTCGATTGTCAAAACAAAGGCATGGGAGATTGTCCCAAGACAAGAGGGAACCACAGGGCTGGCAATGCATCTACAAAGTGAAGAAACACGTGAGTGGAGAAGTACAAGGCAAGATTTGTTGCCCGAGGTTTCTCACAGACAGAGGGGATCGATTATGAGGAGACCTTGCAATTGCCGTAAGGTACTCTTCCACACGGACAATCCTTGCTCTCTCAACAAGAGACAGCAAGGATCCATCGTATGGATGTAAGACAGCATTCTCAATGGGAGTCATTGAGGAGGAGGTGTACATAGAGCAGCCCAAAGGTTTCTTGATTCCCACCAGTTGAGTCGCATGTGTGCGTACCTTCAAGAGAGCATCGTATAAGGAACAACCCCTGCTTGGTACACACGCATGCGTACGTTATTTCAAATCGACCTGGATTATCCAAGAGTGAGTAAGCATCCCAACTCCGGTACTCGATTGTGGTGGAGGAAGTTGCCGATCATTGTAACGAGGTAGATGATCTGATTTTTGGACGGTGATGAGCCGTTGATACTTTCAAGTAAGGATAGATCTTGCTGAGAGTTTGAGATGAAGGACTCTGCCTCTCTGTCACTTCTGGGATTGGAAAACATAGTAGCCAGTTGGATGGACTATTTGTTTCTTGAAAAAAGTATGCCCGAGAAATACTGAGAAGTTCAACATGCATGGTCACAAGCCCCGTCATACTCCCTTCCGAGGTTGGAGAAGGAGGATGCTACTTTAGCGGAGGTAGTGGATGCCACCGTTTATCGGCGCTGGTGGGGGTCACTTATGTATCTCGGGTCAATACATTATCCATATATGTTAGTGCTTTTACAACCAGCCTTTGCTATGGTTAAGCCTACCAAGTTTTCTCTCGAAGGCAAAAGTACATGTATTTACATCTAGAGGCAATATCAGGATATGGTCTGTGGTGGCCGCACAGAGGATGAGGAAGCCATGTGGCTCACTATTATCATGGAGCCCACCCGACCGAAAGACTACATCCCGAGGGACTTTCTGTGATCAGGCTCACAGGAGCCAGCCAGGCGAGGCGAGATCCGTGTACCCTAGTTCAACATAGTTGAGTATATGGCGTAAGCTGCTACATGTGAGGCCATATGATGAGGAAGATTCCTGCCTAAGTTGTTCCCAAATACACTTGGAGCCTAATGTGATTTATTGTGATAACCAATAGTTACTAAACTCTCATAATCTTAGTATCGTTGTTATATCCAACATATCGACATCAGCACCATCATATCAAAGATTCTCAGACAAATGAGAATCATGTTACTTTCATATATTCCTACTGGGAGATCAAGACAAGGATATCTTACGAAGGCGCTCACCAGAGCAAACTAATACGAGGATAGGGTTGTAGATAATCCATATCTTGTTGAGAGGGAGTGTTTAAAATGCAACAAGATGATGGAGCTAGCAAATGGGAAGTCGCTCACTATGGGCCCACACAAGGTGCTATTTTTACAAAGTCTATTTTTAGACATATGGATCATGGTCTATGAGCGTGTGGATGCTATTTATGGATGATTGGTCGCAGTTGGTAAAAATAGATGCACTTTCTATTTTTAGACATTTGGCGTTTCTATTTTTAGACCTGTCGAGTTGTATTAGGATTGCATTAAATATTATTAACCCCACAATATTTAGACTATAAATATCATTCCTATCCCCTTCGATACTTCTTAACTTGATGCTTGATGGCAGGTGTACCGATAGAAGGAACACGCTTTTCCTAATTACATGAGCTAATGCATGGTTGAATCATTAGGACTCATAGTAGTTTGGTGAGTTGATGAGATACTGGTGGAGTTGTGTTCGTTTAACTTAGTTGAACTAGTTGTATTTAGTTTAATCGACAAATACACTAGTGATGAGGAAAAGAATTAATTAATAATTAATTCACTAATTATTAACTCATAATTCAACTAATGAACACATCGCTAATCGTAATGCATGGACAGCCTAATGGAGACCAGTTGTTAGAGGTAAGAAAGGGTGTGTGTGACTATTTTCAGCCAGACCAAGGATTGGTGGGTGAAGAGATTTTTCACACCAATTGATGGATATTTCCAATGAGGATTGTGCAATTTGAACTAATGGGATTCGAACTTGGATCTCACCATTACTCACTTGATTATGTAGTAGTAGGCAAGATGGTATTTGGAGGAGATTTGAACCCTCGACTAAGCCTGCTAAACTTGAAGAAGTAGTGTGTAAATTCGGGAGATAGTACCCAGTACTTGTGAGGAGTATTGTGCTATGTATTGTTACATGTTCCTTATCATTACATATAGTTGGGGTTGTCAGCTATTGCTTTCCCCATTACATCCGTGTTGATATGTGTATTGATTATGTTTTAATGAGCACAACGTTTTCTATTTCCGCACATTAATGATCACCCAGAAGAGGTTATGGGCTATGCATGAAGCTTAAATAGTGTGTAATCAAGATAATCTCGTTGAATAACTCATCAAATTATTCAAATTTCCACACCATAAAATGTCAAAAAACCCCTCAGTTTGCAGATACAGCTAATTATTTATCATCTAATATCTGCCTATACCACACACACACAAGCAAACAAAACAAATAATAATTAGAGATATTTTCAGATAAAGAAGTGATCAACGGAGACTATTTTACATTGGTCCTAATTAATTATTAGATAAATATGTAAGGGAGGATGAAATAATTGAAATTTTGAAAGCTTGTCAAAGATGAATCCTATGGTGGACATTTTGCGCAGAAAAGTGACTTAAAAGTAATGACGCTTAGCTACTATTGGCCATCCATATTCAAGGACTCCAAAATTATGTCAAAAGATGTGATAGTTTTTCAAAGTATCTGGTAAACCAGCTGGTATCAGATCAATTCCATTAAAGCCACAAGTAATTATTGAACTATTTAACAGTGGGCTTTAGATTTTTGTGGGACCAATCAATCCTCTATCCAATGGAAAAATATATATTTCTGTATGTACAAATTATGTGACTAAATGGGTGTGGAGTCCAAGGCAAAGAGTACGGGGAAATGGCAACAATTACGTCTTTTTCTATATGAAGAAATATTTTTCGGTATGTGGAGTTCCTAGACAAATAGTGATCGATCAAGATGCACAATTATATCAAAATTTGTTCATGATATTACAAATACTTTCCAAATCAACATATAAAAATCCACCTCCAGCTGCAAACAAAAGCCATCAAGAAAATGGACAAGTGAACATGCTAAACAGTTCTCTAGAAAATATTATGACAAAAACAAAGAACATGAACAGAACACTGTTAGATAAATTGAAAGATGCATTATAGGCATATAAAATCACTTGGAAAGCATTATTATTTCACACATCAATTAGTATGAGTAAACATATTACCAAAAATGAGTTTCTCAACATAAACACATAAGCTAGCAATGTAGTTAGGATGAATGGTCACAAGGACAACAAGAAAGGACGAGCAAACAAATTAGATGTGATTCGGACAAATGAAGCAATTGAACATACTAACTATACAAGAACAATGGATTAAATGGTATGATCAATTTATAAAAATAAAGTTTTAAGAAAAGAGATTTAAATGTTTCAATTTAAAATTCAGAGCTCTAAAAGCCAAATTTACAACTTCATTGCTTGGGCCATAAAGGATGAAAGAAAACTTTCATATTGAGGCCAAGATAAAACAATTAATGAATCATCTATATCTATTTATGAAAATGGACATAGTTAAAAAATTACCATAAGCCTACAGACAAAGAAGATTTTTCTCGAGAAGAATTTAATGGATTCTGGTCAAAATATTGTAACATAGTAATATGTTTTCCAAAACCCAGAGAATGAATGCATCCAATCATAAAAATAAACAAATAAATAAATAAAATTTTGGTTGTGAAAATTAATAAAAGAACCAAAGAATACAAACTTAAATTTTACTGAAAACTCAACTGAGCTCATTAATTTGAATTCCATTTTTGCTTTTCTGCTATCCTACTTATAATTTACAAACATTTACCCTCCTTAAATTTTTCTACTCGAGGACAAGTCATTACCGCCTTGGGGGTGAAATAAAAACGATGGAAAGAAGCCATGAGGCGGGTAACTGAAGAACAGAACTACAATCATGGAGGGGATCTTTTGCATATTATTTGACTTATGCACGGGGACTCAATACGATAAGACGAAATCAATTATGGAACACCACCGTGGAAAATTATCACTGCACAAGGACCGAAAATTTCAAATACAAACAGAGGGGACCCAATGCAACAAGATGAAATCCCAAATTATAGAACACTGGCCAGAACATGCCACAAAGGGGGATCCAAAAATTTTAAATGTGTCAGTATGTGACTGACCTTATTGTCATGAAAGTTCTGTCAAGGACCCTAGAAAATTAGTAGCAGAAAGTCAAAGAACAAACTTTATAAATAAAAGGGACCTGAATAATAATTTGGGCAATCAAAATAAATGTGTATATCATTTAATGGTATTTTTAGAAGAAACACAAATGACAAATCATCAAACACTGAACAAGGGGGTGTATATTTTTACGTTGAGAAAAATTTTTTTCTTAAATTTTCATATTTTTCAAAATAGGTCTAAGAATTGATAAACCACTCGAAACTTTACCAGTTAGTTTTGATTTTTACCTACATTACATTGTACTTCAACACCATTATTACCTTTACTTAATATCTCCTACTCTGTATATTTTATAAACTTTTCCATCATTTAACCTACCCATATATTACTATTTAAATATTTTCATAATAACACCAGGATTATCTAACCCTAACTCCTATTATTATTTATTTGTAATATTTCATATCACTACCCAAATCCTAACGTCCTATGTATTTCTTAACAAAAATAAATTTATAAACAGATCACAAAGTTGAACCCATAAGAAGAATTTTTTTCAAGATCTACAAAACTACAAAACAAATAGTTACATTTCATAAGGAATTAATTTTAAAACACCATTTACTAGCCACAGCCAGAAATTAAAAATCAAAAAAGTTCAAAATTAAAAGTCAAAAAATATATGGTGCAATTCAAAATGAATGGTGAGCTAAACCACTGAAACACAAATAAAGCATTAGAATGTAAATTATAACCCAAACAATGGTAAGAGCTTATGCAGTAGATACAATGGCACAAATAATGTAAAACATCATAATGTAACATTAACACAGCAAAATAGTGGGAATGATGGCGGAGGAGAACAGTAACGCATGTGACGCAAAGGTTAATGATGGACTACAATAACATTGCAAGCCGTATGCACATACTAATAATATGAAATACAGTCAGCCAAGGACAGTATCACACCAGAGAGAGGAACATGCATGGATGGTGATGCAGTAGCATTAGACACCAGCCAAGAATGTAGGCCTGCCCACATGTTGTGGCTAGGGGTCTGAAATCATCTGAAACAGAATAGCTGAAAATAATACTCTACCCGAATATACTATTTACATGGACACGTAGTTGTAAATGGTTAGTTCATTTAGTCCATCTGTCAGTGTTTTAAAACAGTTGGAATTACTGCAATTAGGCTTTGATTTTGTAAAAGGTCTCACAGAGAACCGAAGGGACACTTTGTAATGTGTATATAATTTTATTCTAGCGAGAGAGAGAGAATATATATATAAAGAGAGATTTATGCAACAGAAAGTACCTGTCTAACAATGTTTCCAAGTTAAAATGATTTCAATGCCTGGCTGGCCATCGAATTGTCTTTGTCCCTCATCGTGAAGAAATTGTTTAATTGTGAGGCATTGCACAACGTTCGCGTGGAATCGTTGAATGTATGTTTATAATTTCGCATTTCTTATGTCTATTGATTCCCACATGGATAAACTTCTGCGAATTAAACGCAACGACCCTCTCCGTCTATTGTTAGTGAAATTCCCTCCGAATTACTGACCAACCTATTAAATAAACCCAGGTTACAATTGTTGATGGCACAACATGATAATGAAAACCAACGGAAAACTTAAAGTTATTAATCACCATAAAAACTATGAGGATTACAACCCAAGCAAGCCCATATCGCACTGCCTGGAGCAAGTGGTTTTCTGACCTGAGCGCCATTTCACAGAGTCTTCAATATGTGGCCCAGATGGAAGACCAAAACCACTTTTTCCTCATGCCATTGCATGTTAAAGTTCATAAGGAAGCTGAAAATGGACACGCCACACTGTCGATATGGAGGAACGCCACTTTGCTATGGTTATGGCTTCCGTGAGATGATCGAACGATAATTCAAGGTACACATTCATTTGATTGGCTATTACCATGGAGGTAAACAATATGCGATAAAGGGTTGTAAACCTTAGTTTCATGTCTGTAAACAAAGTTCGGTAACATATTTAATCTTACCACATAGTTAAATCCTAGTTAAGACTCACTTTATATTGAATTATCATGAGTTATATGTATTTATATAGTTGATTGTTGAGCCACTGTATTTATTTATTCAATTTTCCAAATTGAAAATAAAATCCCAAGAAAAGAAAGAAGACCACGTGGAGGTGAACCAAGTTATTTACAAGAGTAAGGCCGCGTAGCACGAGAAGAGATCAACCTCTCAGAAGCGACTTTCAGCTTTTGTTGCCGGCCACCGTGTACAGAGTCAAGGCGAGCCGGACTAATGTCGAGAGACAATATGGCGATCCACAGTAGAGGTGTTGCATGAGCATCTATTTCCAACGTGTAGGTGTTGGGGATGTTGCAGGGTCGAGGCGAATGGGATGCCATGGAGCGAGAAGGCACCAAAGAGATCCTAAAGACACTGCCATGAACTCGAAATGTAATAGCGGAAGAAAATGTTGAGATTCCTTCCAATATGAGGCTCTCGTAACTATTTTGGGGTCCGTAGTTAGGCCTTAATTGAAGTTGCAAGCGTAGTTACGTAAGGGGACTGAATTCAGACAGAGCTAGTAGACCGGACTAATGAAATGAATAAGTGTTTCGACTATGAAGAAATAAGCAAAGAGAAGATAGTCAATTTTACAAAGGACAAAGCTGAAGGGACAGTCGTACTTTGTGATGGAGTGGCAGACAAAAGGAGGAGAGGTGTTATACAACCTACTGTGTCGGGGACGAATGATGGCTAAATTAAAAGGTAAATTCTTTCCTTAGTGATTATCACCGACATTGTATAGGAAAATGTAGGAACTTATGCGTAGGTTAATGGCGTAAAATAACATAGAGGAATTCTGTCAGTAGCAAGACAAGAGCCGGGCATCCAGACACACCTAGAGAAGACCCGCCGCATATGTGATTTGTCTCAAACTCGGGAGATCCAAGATGAGATCGTCTTCTATCTCCTTAAGACAATATAAGAAGCCTACCGTATGGTTTTGAAAGCAAGAGGGAGAAACCCCGAGGAAGCAAATCGCTAAGAAGAGAGGTACTTTCCATGGAAAGGGAAGTCGTGGTGGTAGAGAAACATTACACCTGTGGATGGAGTTAATAGTGGAATACCCAAGAATGCATTCACAGATGAGGAGCGCGGGTAGAAGGGGTTCTTACAAGAGGAAAGGAAGAGGAGGCAGACAGAGAGAGATAGAGAGTTGAGGTGTTATAGATAACAAGGGGACATAAGCACTACAGTGTCTGCAGAATGTGGGTGTTGGTCCAAGAAATGCTATTGTTGCCTGTGTCAGAGAAGAGGCAGTAATTGAAGAAGAAATCTGTCAGAGAAGGGAGAGTCCTTGGTGGTAAATAAGGTCCCATTGAAGCAAGCCAAAGAGGTCACCGAGCTTGCACAAAGGAAGAATTTGTTTAGGATCACATGCAAATCCAAGGGAAATGCTGCCAACCAGTCATTGATAGTGCCACATAACTGCTCTACCGAGGTGTTAGAAAATTTGAAGCTAAAGACAAGGAGCATCCAACCCTACGTGGTGTCCTGGCCGCATAAAGGGCACCCGGGGCCGAAGTTGTAAAAGAACAACAGAGAGGAGCTTAAAAATGGGAAAACACAAATATAAGGTCCCGTATGTGCAATGCTCATAGATGTGTGTCATACTGGCAGGCTCTCGCGCTTGACAGAGGCGAAAGAAATGATGATGGCAAGAAGAACACCTTTCATGTTCTTCAAAGATGGGGTACATCATACATTGACACCCATGGAAGAAGAGAGCCATCTAGGAGGATGATTGATCCAAAGACCTTGTTGGCCGAGCGGGAAGGACACTCAGCAGACAGAAGAAGAAGAGCAAGTTTTTCTTTGTTTGAAAACCTAGGGTAGTTTCTTACTTCTACAAAGATTTACTAAGAGAAATCGAAGAGATGTTAGACAATTACTCTGACATTGTTGTGGATGATTTACTCGATGAGCTACCACCGTAGAAATATCAACAATGAGAGATTATCCCTGCTTGTAACCGCTAAAATAAGGCAAAACCTTGCGTAATGACTTCCTAAAGAAAATGAGGAAACTTAAGAGACAAGCACAGAATTTGTGGACAAGGGACCCGATCAAGAGAAAGTTTGAGTCCATGTGCGTACCGCAAGATGGAGCCCAAAGAAAGACGGGGGCCGGGAGAATGTGTACCACCCGCAGCAACTGAATAAGATCGACCACTGTGCAAGGCATTCCTTGCCCGGCATCCGTGATTTGGCGTTGCATCGTTTGAGGCAGGCAATATTTTTCAAAGCAGACGTGAAAAGTGGATACCATCGCATTAGAAGAGGGTGATGAGGAAAATTGCCTTTTAAAACAAATGAAGGACCCATGAATGGATGGTAATGCTTAAGGACAACGAACCTAGCACTTTCATACTTATGAATGAACAAAGAAATTCATTGGTAAGTTTGTGATAGGTATTCGATGATATATTAGTTTTTGAAAAACTAAAGAAGAACATTTGAGGTATCTTAATTATACCTGAAGAATGCCAAGAGAAACTGACATCAAGAATGTCATCTATGAAGAAAGAGTTATGTATTTAGGTTTTATTTTTCTCAGGAGGAGATCAAGATGGACCTGCAAAGGTTAAGGCACTGTGGAGTGGCTTTCACCAGGAATGTTTTTGAGGTAAGAAGTTTCATGGACTTGCTAGTTTTTAAGGCAGTTTATAAGAAACTTCGCAAGATCAATGCACCCATAATTGAGACAATAAAGAAGAGAAAATAGCTATTTAAGTGGATCACTGGCTAGTAAAGAAATTTTGAATCCTTGAAGCAAAAGATACAATCGAGAAGCATGTTTGGATTTTGCCTAATTTTACTAAACCGTTTCAAGTAAAGTGTGATGCCCGTGGGGAAGCCATTGAGCCGTGTTGAATGTGATGATAGGCTCGTAGCTCATTTCGTTGAAAATCTGAATGACACCAGAGAAATTATTCTTCTTATGAGAAGGAATTCTATGCAATTGTTCAGCATTTTAAAAGTGGAGACATTATTTGATGTCCAGGGAATTTGTATTGTATTATGACAATAATGCTTTGCCGCATATTGCACAAAGTTGTTTCAAGTTGAAGCATACACGTTAAATGGGTTGAGCATTCCAAGGTTTTAATTTTTTGAAACACATAAGTGTCAAGCGAATAAAGAATATGCTTTATAGAGGCACATGCCTGCTCAAGAAACTAAATTTGAAGTTGTAGGATTTGATTTAAGCAAAGAATTGCAGCGTATTCATATTTTAAGGAAGCATTTGAGAGCATAATCTCATGTATCAGACAGAAGCCAAGTATTTGGATTATTTCTTGGTCGAGGACTTACTATTTAGAAGAAACCAATCTCCAGTACCAAATTGTTCCATGAGAGAAAATTTCTGATCAAGGAGAAGCATATATGGACTTGTTGGATACTGAAATCGATAAAACTTATAAGTAGCTAAGTCACTTCTATTACTAGCCCAAGATGAGATATGTACAGACAAGTTTAGGAAAATTACAAGATCCGTCAATATACAAAGGAAGGAGCCGTAACGTGTGTTTGTACACCCCTTGCTCATTCCGTACAAAGCCTTGGGACATGGTGAGCATGGATTTTGTTCAGGATTTCCAAGACCTTAGAGGGCATTAGATGCGCTTTGTTATAGTGATGTATTCTCTAATGGTTTATTTATTCACAAGTAAAACTAGTGATGCCACCTCCACAAGAATTGTTTTTTCAAAGAAGTTGTTAGATTGCATGGCATGCCTTCCAAGAGCATTGCTGCACAAGAGACACCGCACGAAATAAGCTATAGACACCGTGGAAGAAAATTGGTACCAACCCAGTTTTATCTCACTATCATCCCCGTACTGACAGCACCGAGGCTATGAATAGAGCCCGGGAAATTTGTCAAAGTTCACAGAGAGAACCGTTAAAAGGGGACCCATATTTTTCCTTTTAAAAAGTAATATGTGCATATAATGACTCACCAAATAGAAGAATAGGGCAAAGCCCATTCCATATTGTTTATGGAATGCACCCCGCAGGAATATCAGTAGTTAAGAAACCCTTTAAAGGGAGAACTCGAGAAATGTTGATGGTGAGGAATTTGCTTCTAGATTCAGGGCCAGTGATGAAATCATGAAACAACAACCACAAGGCAAAGAGACCAAATATACAGAAAGACTTGAGCATGTTAAAAGAAGTTCATTTTGAAGTAGGAGATTTGGTTTTGGCACACTTGAGAAAGGAGAGATTCTGGAAGAAGCTGTGATAATAAACTCGAAGTTCAAAAAGATTGGGCCATGCAAATATACTGAGCGTTTTCAAATTTTATGAGAATGAATTGCCACCCTATTACAATATCTCCATTTTTAATTTCGTATTTGTATAAGTAGGAAGATGATAGTGAAGAAAGATCAAAGACACAAGGAGTAGATTGAGTGGAAAGAACAAACTACTCAAAGACAACCATTGCAAACTAGTAGAAGATATTGACAAAAAAGTGTTCAGAAATACCGTAGGACAAGAGTACCTCATAGCACTTAATCAAATGAAAGGATAAGCTGTGAGAAGATGCTACTTGTATGACCTGAAAGAATGTTACAAGTATGATAGGTAAGATTGGGCGAAGAGCTCATGGTCATGAGCCTATGAAGAAAATTTCCTGGGGAGTCCGTACGTGTGGGCATTAGACACTATCCGCACGAAGAGGTTTTTCCACATGTTGAAGCTAGGGTTCTAAATCAATTGCACCAGGTCAGCCTAGGTGTCAATACCTCAGTGACCGTATTTATCAGATTAGTCGAGTTGTAGAAGTCGAACAGTTCAGCTAGTCCATCCGTGCTCATACCTTATTAAATTTATTATGTAATTAGGCTTTTGATTTTCTGTAAAACGGGCCGGCTACGCAGGAACCCAAGGGACGATTGTAATGTATATAATTTGTATTTCGTATGTATAAAGAGAGGAAGAGGGAGGGGAGTAAAAGAGAGATTTATGCATAGAAATGTGTTAACAATTGTTTCCGCTAAATGATTTCATCATTGGCCATCGAATTGTCTCAACCCTTACCCGTGAACAGAAATTGTTTAATTGTGAGGCGATTGCACAATTAGTTCTTCGCGTAACGTTGAACGTGTTGGGTTGTATAATTCACATTTCGGTGTCTATTGGTTCCTCTCGAATGGTTTGGATAAATTGCGATCTAAATCTCCAACGTTACCCTCTCGTCCGTACGTTATGAAATTCCCTCCGAATTATCGACCAACTTATTGAACAAATCCGTAGTTACAACTGGTTAAGAAATAAGGAAGGATAACGCAAACTCGACATGAACCTTGGTTAATCACTATACGCAAAAATCACGAGTGGATTAGAAAACTCGGTTGCCCATATTGCACTGCCTTTTTTTGGAGCAAGCGCTTTTCTCCAATCGTGAGTGATTCCACAGAGTCTTCGACATTGCGGCCTGTGACTAAGACCAAAATTGCTTTTCCCGCCATCGCACATTAAATTTTTTATAAGGAAAATCTAGTGATATCGCCGACACCATTTGTTCGGGATAACGCCATTGGACGATGGTTATGGTCAGAGAGACGCACCGAACGACAATTCTAGGGTATGGGCGTTCATTTGATTGGGCTATCGGTCATGGAGTGGCCTCGAACATATTAAGTGCGAAGGGTTGCAACCTTATTTCTAAGGTTCGTTGGTAAAATAAAATTTCAGAATATATTTAAAATTTACCATAGTTAAATCCGCGTTGGCGCCTGGCGATATTGGAAATTATCGTGGAGTTACAAGGGCTGACATACGATTTTCTAAAGTCGTCGAATGTATTTATTTATCAATTTTCTCTAAATTGATAAAGAAAAATCCCAAGAAAAAGAAAGAAGACCACGTGGAGGTGAACCATGTTATTTACAAGAGGCTGTCAGACAGAGCCACGAGAAGAGACCCATCCTCCTTAGGGGGGTCAACTTTCGCTCGTTGCCATCGTATGGTCACAAAGGAGTGAGCGAGAAATTTGAAAACAAACGTTGTGGTAAAACAAAACAACTCATTCCATCTCTGCAAAAACCATTTCTCCGTCGAGACAAGCCACATTATACCCCGGCGTTATAGTTTATTTGGCCATTTTTAAACACA
The DNA here is from genome assembly GCA_034641835.2 of Pinus albicaulis. Classification (NCBI taxonomy): domain Eukaryota; kingdom Viridiplantae; phylum Streptophyta; class Pinopsida; order Pinales; family Pinaceae; genus Pinus; species Pinus albicaulis. The sequence continues at coordinate 1,298,245,059 of CM076583.1, read as the reverse complement.
AGAGAACAACACGGAGAAATATTGTCACCATCATCGCGATTAGCTCCTCGCAGAGAAAAAGGAGTGCGTATTCACACTTCGATATGTAACCACTATGAAAAAACGAAAGGAGAGATAAGTTGAAGGCCTAGAGGAGAACAAGAAAAGAAGCAAATACATATAGTAAGTAAAGGAAAATTCCGATTTATGTCATTCAATGAAAATAGTAATTTTCTGAAGTGAGATAATATCCGATTTTTTTAATGAATTTTGATTTTACAATCCTATTGCTCAGAAAGTTAAAAGGGAGTGAATTTATTTTCAAATGCCTCGCTACAAAAATATCGTATCCAACCACCAAAAAAATGTGTTGGGACAGCCCACAAATTCTCTACCATCACCAATCACAAATTTTTTGAATGAGTTTTTGTAAAAGAGAAAATACTTAACAGAGATTTGTTGATTTGAAACCTAGTTCAATCGAAGAAAACCACCAGACGTAAGAGAAGTCATAAAGAAACAAAGTGTATAGAAGAAGGTAATATTTGAAGACATCCTCCTCTCGCGGTGTTTTAATTCAAATAAAAAACAGAAGTGAAAAACCACAATTCGAATGCATGAGAAAATTGTTCGTTAAGTTATAGATTTGTTTTAAAACATACTCGCCCACAAATCTAGAACACAACATACAAAGCAAATGGAGAATAGATAGATGTGTTTCTTGACAGTAATATTAATTTATAGAAGAAATGGAGACAATTTTCAATAAATTTTTGATGCAATGATTGAAGCTATTTTGATAAATGTACAATGAATTCTGAATACAGTGTTTTGGAGAATTTTGCATGAAATAAGGAGGAAAACTACCGTGTATTAAAAATTTCACTTTTTATTATACCATTTTATTTGAAAAACAAAGGATTTTTTAAGAGAATACCTTCCAATTATTTGCAAAACAAACATCGATTTTTAAAGAGAAAATGAGAATTAGTAGAAGATGTAACATTAGAAACATAAATTATGTTTTTCTTGCAACATTTACTATCAAATTATTTTGTTTTAATTACAAGAGTACATTCTTCAAAAGAAAAGAGATAGAGAATTGGTTGAAGCAAAAACAAGAAATAGTAAGGTAAGCCTACTACCATAGTTATAATTGTTTAATTTTTATTTTTAAAATGAAATTAATACAAGGGATGGTCATACTTAAATAGTTAGAAAAGGATTCCGTAGTAGAGCCAAAGAATTTTCAAACAGAAGATTTATAGGAGACTGTGAGAAACCGTATAAGCCGTGCTGATAGGTTTTTGCAAAAATTTAGAGGTTACAATGAGAGAGTGACAAAAGAATTTATAAATAACTTCACATAGAATGAAATTACAGGGAAATATGTATATCTCTTAAGTCCCGAACATATTTCTAAAGCACTAGATTTATCATTTTCAGAGTTATGACTACAAAGGTTTGCATTTTAGAGACAAAGGGTGACATTTTAGAAAAATAGAAAGGCTCTTGACAAAGTCAAAAGGTATTCCGAGGGAATGGTTTAATGAACCATGGGTTGAATTAAGATAATAATCTGTGTATACTTTCACTTGTGATACTGAGATTCGTTGTTGTATCTTTACCATGTAAGGATATTACAACACACAAAGGGAGACATAAGGATAAATTCCACCATATTTCTTCTCCACTAGAGTTTGATGAAAATGAGATTGGAAAATATTCAATCAGAAATTTTATGTCTAACTATTCACTAGGGACTCATTAAAATTCCCGTAGATCATCAATTGAATATTAATGGGATAGTTTGGGAATATTTTACAGAAATGGGTTTATTGAATACATTGTGGAAAAAAATTAAACCCATAGAAGAAACAATAAATATCACATACATCTTTATCCATCTACAAGATCAAAGAAACAATAGGAGAAATGATATTAGAAAAAGAAACATCTTTTGTGACTATTCCCAGAGGCAAAAGGAAAAACATTCAAGAGGAACCAGAGGTCCAAACTCGGAAATTTCCTATTAGGAAATGAAGTTGTTCAAATTTTAAAGATTGGAAAACAAGTTTATGAGGATGCTTTTTAGACAGTATCTGCTTTTGGAGAATTTTTAGTTTCTAAAGATTTAAAAGAGGAGGATCAAAATCTTTTCGCAGTCAAAGAGCTTACCGAAAACTTAGAAATAAGCAAGACTGCGGAAAGACACTCTAAAGAAGAGAAATGAAAAAATTAGAAACCAATCAATGAAAACCATTAAAGAGAAATGAGAAAAATTAGGGAAGATATGAGAGAAAATGAAAACAAACAATCTTCTACAATAGGCTTTAAGTATTTCAGAAGAAAAACCCTCGAAAGCTGGCATGAGAAGCGTAAAGTAAAAAAATTCCATCTATATAGAACAACAAGGAAGAAGGATTTTATTTTTCACACACTTCAAACACGAGTTTACAGATCGGTGACAGGATCAACATCGTGGACTCGAAGTTTGAAGAGGGAGGCTCAACAAGCATGAGATGCTTGATCTTCATGGGGAGATGTTGGGCCTTGTTTTTTTATCTCCTTTTGCTTAAGGAATACATCTTATTTTTGCTAAATTATCCATCCATTTACCATCATATTCACCTCAAATAAATTAAATATGAATATATAGGCATTTAATTTATGTTTTTCAATTATTAGATTTTTTTGTGAAAAATTGAAATTTAAGTGAAATTTTATACGTAGAAAATTACCGAATATGATGATGGTTTGCATATTTGTAGGAAACTTGGGGTCACTGATATTTTAATAAAGCTCGTGAACTAGAGTAATAGTACACTTGTTATATATTCATATTTAGCTTTAATATGCTCACTGGGCAACAAATAGGACCAAATTTTTTATGTGATGATCCCCAGAAACTAGGCTTACCTATTTTATGGGATTCTTCCGCATTATGATGGATGGGATGATGGATTCGAATCGATATGATAGGATAGAGATATTTATGATTACTTGATACACATTTGGGATTATTTTGTTAGACATTTCTCTATTTAAGCTCTCACACTTTGCATTGACATTGTCCGTATGACTTATTATTATCTTTGAGACTTGAAGACATAATAGAGGATCCGTTCTACTCATATTTTGATGCTTAATATGCCGATTGATTTTCTTTAAGTCTTAAGTAGCTGAGTTTACTTTCGCGCAAGGCAAGGGTGAAGGCTTCCCACACCGAGCTAAGTGCACTTCTTAGTTTTCATATTGCCCCAGAACTAGTTTACTTAGATTTACTATTTTTTCATGTTTTCACAATGGTATTAACGTATGTATGCAACCATTAATTAAGGAAATCAGGATCTCGAAAGCCAGAGCCCTTGATTATTATTCCATATGTCTTAATCCATTGTTTAAGTGACTTCCTACTCTTCATGATTTCAAACAGTGTTAATGACATAATGCAACCAATAATTAAGGACAACCAAGATCTCTAAAGTTAGAGCCTCTTGATTATTATTCATTCAGAACCATTGTTTAGTATTAGATTTCCAATATATGTTTTCACAATGGTATTAACGATGTATGCAAACTTAATTACACAGCCTAGGATCTCTAAAGCTAGAGCCCTTGATTATTATTCCACATGTCTTAATCCATTGTTTAGAAGTTAGATTCTGCATTATTGACACTTCCCACAGTTATGTTAACGATGTATGCAAACTGTGAATTAAGTGACAACCAGGATCTCTAAAGTTAGGAGCTTCTTGATTATTATTCCATATATCTTAACCTATTGTTTAGTATTAGATTTCCGTTTTCATGTTTTCACAATGGTATTAACGATGTGAAACTATAATTAAGGACAACCGAGATCTATAAAGCTATTATTCTGATTATTATTCCACATATCTTAATTCATTGTTTATAAAATTAATTAAATTAGCTTTTATATTTTTAATATGTGATTTCACTAACCATCAATAAATCTATCTTCTAAATTTGACCGTGATTGAAACCCATATACTTTGGGATGCTTTTTAAGTTCACCAACCCAACATTGATATTAAATACTTGCGTTAATTTGCACAGTAAATAGACCCAACAAGAATTAGAAAGGACTGAGACTCGAAAGGAGTGGTGCTTCCGCAGTAGTTGTTGGATGTAGATGTGCCACTTCCAGGAAGTCGAAGGATGTGGGAAAGTTATCCATCATCGCATTCCTCCGTTCTTCGAGGACGTCCCTCGAGAAATATTTTGATAGGATATCTTCTCATCTTTGTCTTCCACTATGAGAGGGTCGTAGGCTTGCGAGGTTGACCTTGGTTAGGGTTCATCCAAATCGAGCCCTAAGTCCTTATACCTTGACCTCGTTGGGGACATGTAAAGAAAAACAATGAAAGAGCATACTTCAGTCGATACCACTAATCCGATTTATGCAGAAACTCAATGAAATAAAAAAATACAAACAAAAGCAAGAGATGCAATGGAAATAAAACTTCATTTCATTAATAACAACAACTAAAATATGCTTACGTACTTAATGGAAATAAATTAGCTAGGGCACTAGTAGCATTTCTCTCCGAGAAGATATGTAGGTATGAAGCCTCTCGAACTATGTTACAAATGAGGTTCTAAGGCTCAATTATTATCGTAGGAACAATGGAAAAACATAAAATATCCAAATACCTAACCCTAAGAGATGAAATGAAAACCACGTTCGAAGTAAATTGGCACATCATCCCCAGGACACACCTTGCATATGACTTTTTTTACACAAACACTCGTTAGAAAGATCTATTTGAGGAATAAAAAATTTGAGTGAGAATCATCGAAGGAGATTTGATGTTGTTCTGAAAGCTTAAACCGTTTAGGCCTTAAAATGACTGAAGTTCAGGACCCGAAAACTACTAAAATAGTAAATTGTGCTATAATTAAGGAAACTAAAACAAATTAAAAGAAAACAATGGTGGGAGTCCAAGTGGGACAGGTAGGGGCTACAAATATCCACTCGGATCAAGTATCATGTTGACATGGAAAATATAACCCAAGAAAATATATCTAATGTTTTGTAATAGATATTACATGGAGCAAAACCCTGTGGGCAGCATAAACATGAAAAATATAGAATACAACGTCCTAAAGGTAGACATTCTTTCAATGGGCATATAAAAACTATTTCAATCATTCTATGTACTTTATCTCCTTTAATGTTTGGAAAACTTAATATCATGTTATGGATTTGGTGATGCTACTACACACAATGTTGATGTCTTATACTTTTTTATGAAAACAATTTGATGTCTTCCTTTTCTAGTGAACCCAAGATTAAATAAACATCGAAGGTAGCCAAGAAATCTACCCTACTTACTTCATTCCATCGCTTATTGTGAATACTGATTTTCACCACGAAGCTTCTACAAAAAGCCAACAAACCAATGAATAGGGACAACGTCATTGCATTGCATTCAATTTCTGCTTAAACACTGCAAATTAGACTATATTAAAAGTTGATTGAAATCTTAAAGTCTTGCCAAAGAATCATTTTAATCGTCACTAAGTCTCAGATGCTTGTCTATGCTCTTCAATGCTCGTGATTGGTATGTTTATTTATATATGTTAGTTGTGTATATGTGCATTGGATTATGATATGAATTGACATTTAAATCATGGAATACAACATTTAAGTTATAAATTTTTTGGGCCCGAACACCGGACAAATAAAAGGCCAACAACAACATAAGAGATTAAGAACACTTGAGGACCTTGGTTTGAAGCTTTTGAACTCTTCTTTGCTCAGTGATTGCCAAAGTTGTACCATCTTGATATTACATGCTTTGACTTTGAAAAATGTTGGTTTTAACCCTAAAAGAAAATATCTAAACATGAATCTTATAACAAAAAATAAACAATAGCGAGAGCATAAAACATAAAACAGAAACAGCCAAGATTTTCCCCGGATCCCAAATCGTATCCACCTGTACCTTGATTTTTCATTATATCTTTTGAAAATACAACACACATATACATCAAGCATACATAAACCCTAAATCCATTAAATTTAAGATTAGGAATGACAACTACCGTAGTTCCCTGGATCGGGATCTACAAAATACTGTGTCAAACCATCAGACCAAAACCATGTGCAAAACCATGCACAAAACCATGGGCACGGACCGCCCACCGAAAATTAAGGACCAAAAATTCCATCGAGGCACTACTCGGACACTGCTGTGGGGGCCACATTGCCTGCATCCCCCCATTGCACCCAAGCCAGGCGGGGGGTTGTCCCCCATGCTGATTATCATGGTGGTGAATATATACTCAACAAAAAAAAGATATAAATTTTGATTTTATATTTTGTGGTCTTTGCTATAATACATTGTTTCTGATAAACACACTATTATCCAAAGATTTTTAATACAAATACATTTAGTGTTACTAATAGCCCTTCTCCAAGTTATGTTAATATTTCAACTCTTCTATTTCACGCAGTAACTATTGGCAAAAGTGAGCACCTATATTTATTTGTTTTGGGAGTACATTTGAATCCACAAAATTAAACCTCTTTTGAAAATGGACAAACTTGATGAATATTGTTAAGTACTCTAATACTTCCACTACAGATGAGATGGTAAACATCATACAGAAAATATTTCAGACATTAATTATGTTCACATAATGCGTAGGAAAATATTCATTTTTTACAATAGAGTCTCAAATCAGGGTAAGAAGAATTACAATAGTGAGTCATCATTCTAAACTTGTTTTTTCTTATAATATTGAGATATACTTCATCAACATCAACAAGAATATAAAGTTGAGGTTGATAACCATTTAGTTCCTGTTTAAGAGCATTCACATGTAAAATGCGTGCTTTCCGCCTTTGTACTCCCAAACCAAACACGTACCTGGCAATATCTTGTCCATAACAAGAAAAAAATGGTATTATATGTTGGAAAAATACCGAGAGGGGGTGAACTTCATTTAGATCCAACTAAAACTTTTTTTACTTCTTTTCTTTGAGCAGATTTCCACACACGGTTTTTATGAACCGATAACTAGCGTATGCATGCGGAAATATGTATGAAATCAGCGGGGAGGCATCAATGTATCTTTCGCATTTAGAGAATTTCGGCTTCTTTAAACAGACGACGCTATGAACAAGGCTAGATAATCGTACAGTGATAAAGAACAATAGTATAAAGCATCACACACATGAACACCGCATTTAAGGTGGAAACCCAAATCGGGAGAAACCAACAAAGCATTGGCTTCAATCTTTATTATATAGAAAACCTTTACAACATTGTACCGATGCGGACTTATACCAAGAGCAAGGGTGCTTTCACCGTAGAAGGTTGCAACCTTTCTCGTTTTCTTAGCCATAAATCGGAAGGGAGCTCCAACCCGATCTCGTTTAACAAATTCTCCCCGGAAGGGGAGCTTCAACCCCCGATTTCAACACCACTTTCCTACCGTCAAATGTTTACTTCCATACTAAAGGCTTCAACCTCGTACCCACCGCAGACTACGTTTCACCAATTTCCTCATACCGGATCAAACAAAATTTCAACACAACCCTTCACTTAACATCAACAAACATTTTGCCCCAATACTAAAATTTAATAGTGAGACCACCGTAACCGTAATATCAAAAATAACCCGTACTTAATAGACATGCACATACAAACTCATCCCTAAACATTCATTATCTTAAATAGCATACGCTACTTTTATTCACAAGCCGTGCATATGCACCCTTCCTCGTCACCAACTCGTGGGGACAAGCCTTGGCAATATTGTTTTTCATACATGAAATGCATACGCCACTTATTCACCAAATTTGCATGTATATGCGCTTTTCTTCTATCAATCGTACGAGAATACTGATTTTTTTAGAATGTGATCAATCTCGTATTCGTATCTAAGGCTTTTTAATAGACACCTTCGAATAACGTAAAACCTTTAGAAAGTCGGTCGTATTTAACCATGTTTTTCACCATTGATTATATTTACCCATTATCAAATCAAAGCAGACACTCATATCCATATAATCAGCCTGCACCTAAGTATCATATCGACCGACAAGAGAGAGAAAAAAAAAAAACAAATCACAAGTAATATCCGTAAATAAGTTTTAAACCCTAACTTCCATACGCGCTTTTAATGAAGCGAACCGCGTATATACGCGCTTTTACCGAGACAACTAGCATATAGATCCGTAAAGATAAATTTTGTAGAATAGACCAGATCTATAAACTTACCCAGATTTCTTCAATTTCTTCATCGTAATCGTGCCAGTCTTCATCATTTCTTTTGCGCATCATCCTAGAGATTCATCATTTCTAGATCTAGAGATCTTCGAAACCTTCATCATATCCATAGGCATCATAGATTCAGATCTATCAATTAAAAGAACAGTTTAACGCGTATATTCCTTAGAGGAATTTATTCATCAACAACCCTTACACATGCACAGACACCATGATCCTCTTCTCCTTATATAGTTTAGCCTTTACCAACACCATGAGCCAAAATCACACAACTTCCGACAGTATTTTAGACGGAATCAAATAAACCATACAACGCTCAACACTATGTGCCAAAACCACAGAATGCCCTTGGTATTATAATTTTTGAGCGCAAAAGGCATACGCGACTTGGGACGTACTTATCCGCGTGCATACGCAACTTGCCTTTAAAACGCGTATACATTGTGACATATTATATTTATTATTTCTTCCGTATTTGACTGGATCTTTTTTCTTCCTCGCTACATCCGAACTAAACCGAGATACATCATTCTACATCCGTAATACATAGTTTTCTATCCAAAGACAACTCAAGTCACTTTCCATCAAGGACAACTTCATCAAGTAGATTGCCATCAAGGACAACTCAGCTGTGATCAATACAACAATCTCCCTTTGGACTCGATGGCAACCATGACTAGAACACATTCAAAGAACAACATTCTCCCCTTGACACATCAAGGGAAAAGGGTATCAATATCCTTTGTACCGACAATACCATGCTCCTAGATCATGCTACAGACCGCTAAACATAATTTTTCAATGAAGTACACACCTATGAACTTCCTATCATCAAGGACTCATACTTACATCAATGATCCAACCATGGATTTACATATGTGACTCAAGTACCCAACCAAGTGTTTACAAATTTGAACAGTCCTTACATTACCGAATATTACAATTTTACATCATGTATCTCAACATGACCTTTTTCATCAAATTACGTGTAAATGACTTATACAATCAAGATCAAATATTCTCAAGCATGAGATCAACAACAAATAAATAGAATGCCAACAATGCATCCTTTTCCACATGACCAATGCCCCCTTATAAGAGTAATTCCGAACAGCAAATCATCAAGGCATATTCAATAGAGGGCCAGAGAATGAAACAGAAGTCTCGAGAGCTAGAAAATCACTGAGATATCCAACACACTCACAACCTGTCGAAGAATGTTGAACGAAAAAAAAAAAAATTTAGCAAAACACCCACACGGGTTTTCTTAAACTTGCACATATGCACGTCCCCCGTGAAATCCGTATTCCAATTTAATCTTCTGAATTTAAGCAGATCTGATCTTCTCAGAGGCAGAGACAACTCCCATCTTCTGTCTGAGATATTCGAATGCTTCCTTGGGTAAAGGTTTGGTAAATATATCAACAACTTGTTCTTTGGAGGGAACATACTCCAACTTCACCTTTTGTTCAAGCACTTGTTCATGTAAGAAGTGATACTTGATGGGAATGTGCTTGGTCTTGGAATGCATAACAAGATTCTTTGAGATACCAATGGCACTTGTATTATCACACATAATGGAGATAGGAAGTGAAAATATGATTTGAATGTCTTGTAAGGTTTGCATCATCCAAAGAAGTTGAGTGCAACATGATGCGGTAGCCACATATTCTGCTTCTACTGTAGATAAGGCAATAGAGCTTTACTTCTTGCTGAACCAAGATACTAATCGGGGCCCCATATAGAATGCACCACCACTAGTGCTTTTCCGATCATCAACATTTCCAGCCCAATCTGCATCAGTGTAAGCATGAAGAGTGAGATCAGCATTGTTTGGATACCATAGTCCAAATTATTGAGTTCCTTGTAGATATTTGAATATTATTTTGACAGCCTGAAGGTGAGACTCTTTTGGATTAGCTTGGAATCGTCCACCAATCCCAACTTCATGCATAATGTCTTGTCTAGTCCCAGTGAGATAATGTAGACTTCCTATCATAGATCTGTATTCTGGTTGATTCACCGCAGGAGAATCATCATGAGAACTGAGATTACATCCGGTTATCATAGGTGTACTTATAGGTTTGCACTCTTCCATGCCATACTTCTTCAGAATTTTCTTAAGATATTTGGCTTGTGATAAGAATATGCCATCTGTTGCTTGTTGCACTTGCAAGCCAAGAAAGAATGTTAGTTCCCCAAGTAAAGACATTTCAAATTCTTGCTGCATAAAAGAAGAAAATTTTTGACTCATAGACTCTTCATTACTTCCAAAAATGATATCATCAACATATACAACCACAATCAATAGTTTATCATTTTCAGTTTTTGTGTATAAGTTGTTGTCAGCAGAACCCTTTGAAAATCCTTGTTGATGAAGATATTTGTCAAGACGATAATACCATGCCCTTGGAGCTTATTTGAGACCATATAGAGCCTTTTTAAGTCTACAATTACTTTTAAGTCTACAAGCAAGTTTTTCATCATTTCCCAAAATAGATCATACAGTTTTCTATATAAACTTCTTCTTCTAGATCACAATTGAAAAGCAATTTAGCATCCATTTGATAAACTTTGATTTGTTGGAAGCTTGCCACGAAAAATTCTTGTAGTGAAGTCTGGCCTGGGAGGAAAAAGTTTCTTCAATCTATATACCCCTTCTTGTTTTGCATACCTTACCAAACAAGTCTAGCTTTATTTCTTACAACATTCCCATTCTCATTTAACTTGTTTTTGAATATCCATTTAGTTCCAATGACATTTTTGTTATGAGGTCTTGGTACTAATTCCCAAGTGTGATTATTTTCAATTTGATCAAGCTCTTCATTTATGGCTTGAACCCAACATTCATCTTTGCTAGCTTGATTGACATCATGTGGTTCAATAGTGGATAGGAATACCAAGCCTTTAGAAGATCCCACAAGAGTCCTTCTTGTTTGTACACCTGATCTCTTATCTCCCAAAATTTGAGATTCTGAATGATTCTTTTGAACATATCTGGATGGATCTTTTTCAGATAAATCATCTTCAGGTTCTTCATTGGGTTCACTGTCTATATCATTTCTATTTGATGTGGAAGGATATATGTCACCATCATCTTCATCTATTGTTTGTTTTTCTTCTTTTGGAGCTGCAAGAGACTCATAAATAACAACATCAATACATTCAACAATCTTCCGAAGTCTTTTATTGTAACATTTGTATGCTTTACTCCTAGAGGAGTAACCAAGAAGTATTCCTTCATCTGCTCTGGGTTCAAACTTGCCAAGTTTTTCATCATTATTTTTGATAAAGCATATGCTTCCAAAAACTCTAAAATGCTTCATAGTGGGAGGATTACCATACCAGAGTTCATATGAAGTTTTGTCACTATTTACTCGAACATGTGCCTTGTTAAGAATATTTACAGCAGTATGTGCTACTTCTCCCCAAAATGTGTCTGGTGTTCCTGAATCATCAAGCATAGCCCGAGCCATCTGTTGAACTATTCTATTCATTCTTTCTGCTTTGTTTTTGTGTTTGTTACGACTCTATTTGTTTTTATGCCATGTTGTTCACAAAATTCAAGGAATTCATACGATGTATATTCTCCCTCGATCAGATCTAAGACATTTGATTTTTAGATCCAATTCATTTCAACTGATGCTTTGAAGATATGAAATTTCTCAAATGCTTCATCTTTGTGTTTAGATATAGTATTGTTCACCACGTGGTGAATTTTCCTCGCGAATTACATATGTCCGATTATGAATGAGTTCAAGAGGCTTACTTGATCCTTCCTTGGCATTAAATTGCACTCTGGTTTGCTTGCGAATTGCTTAAGTTGCATATGATACTTTCGAGGTGATAATAATATTGGGAAGATCACGAACGGCTTTAAGTCTGCTTGATTTGTTGATTTGAGAGAAGCTCAGATGCCCCAACCTTCTATGCCATAGCCAGTTTCATGAAGATTTACTCAAGTAACACTGTTCTTTGTAGTTCTTCAATACATACAGGTTGCTTGGAGTTATTTTTCCTTTTACAATGTTTTGACCTGTATCAAGATCACGTACCACACATTCTTTTGAACTAAAGACAACTTCAGTTCCTTGATCACACATTTGACTTACACTTAACAGGTTATGCCTTAGTCCATCCATATACATGACATTATTAGCTTTCACCTTTTATTTTAGAAAAACAGACCCTTTTCCCTTAATGATAGCAGGAGTATCATTTCCAAATGTAACATTCTTTTCCTTTTCTAGAGCACTATATGCAAGAAGTTTGTTTTTGTCACCTGTCATATGTTTTGAGCATCCACTATCAATGTACCATTGATTTTCTTCACCTTCTGCAAATAAAGCTATGCCACAATTTTCAACCTGTAATTCCTTATTTTTCCACACTTTGGAGCTTGAAGGAAACTGCTCTTTTGGCTGGACTTTGCTCCTGCATTCAGATTCTTCATGGCCAAAGTTATTGCAATAAGCACATTCAACTTCATTTTGAAGAGGAGAAAATTTGTTATAGGTATTCTTCTTTGTTCCAATATCAATCCTTTTCTTTCTTGCTTCTATTGTCATGATGGTTTTATATGCAACACATTGAACAACGTTATGACCAAAATTGTGACATGAGAAACATTGTCCATTGAAGAAGAAATTTCTGCAATCATGAAATATTCTACTTGAATTTACCTATTGATTGGTGTTTCTTTGAAAGGTATTCCTGTTAGTGTTATTTGAATTGAGATGTTCATGCTTTACCTGTAAAGATTCTCTATTCCCTTGCTGAGTGGCAGAATGTTGTATACTAGCTGTAGCTACTTTTAGATAATTTGGTGCTGAAGCCTAAGAAGATTCTTCGATATATACAAGACCTGTCTTTATAAGAGAAGACCGTTGTACCTTGATAATATCATCTAAGGTTTCAGATCCTTTAGCAAATCTAAGATTCAAAGTCTTCACTTTCTCAATTTCTTTTCTTAGACTCACTATTTCACATTCTAATTTCTCATTGTGTTTCTTCTTTTCTTCAAGCTGATTTTTCAGAGTTTCTATGGATATTTTACTTTCTTCTATGCATATTTTACTTTCTTCTAAGCATTTTTTGAGTTGATTGAATTCATCAAGAAAATCATTGTCGTCTAAAGCATCCATTAAAGTATCTTTTTCTTCTCTAGATTATTTTTCAAATGCCATGAGAAGTCTAAGATCTTGTTCATATTCTTCCTCACTATTAGATAACCCATCACTGTCTTCATGAGTATAGTAAATTTTTCTAGTGCTAAGACGATTCTTATTTCTTCTTGCTACTTCCTTCTCTTTTTCATGTGTTTCTTTATGAGGACACTTAGCAGCATAATGACCAACTCTTCCACAAGTAAAACATTTGAAAGGAAGCTTACCTCTGAACTGTCCTATGCCAAGTTGGAGTTTCTTTACAAAATTTACCTCATCTTCTTCTAAGATGTACCCTGATCCTTCTGTCTCTTGTACTTCTTTTCCTTTTGTAGAAGCTCGAAAGACTGCTTCTTTGACTTCAGATGGTCCTCCTCTTCTCATTTCACATGCAGTTAGTATGCCATGAAGTTGCACCACAGTAAGATTTTGAAGATCCTGCTTTTCTTCAAGAGCAAAAAATTTTGACTCAAATTTTGTCGTTAGTGATCTTAAAACTTTCTCAACCAAAGTAGATTTGGTTATTTTTTCTCCTAGATTTCTCATATGATTTACAATATCATCAAGACGTAAAAAGAAATTGGCAATTCTCTCCTCATTATGCATTTTTAGATTCTCATATTGAATTCTGAGAGTTTGGAGTTTAGCACTTTTTACCTTTGCATCACCTTCATAACTTAGAATTATTTTGTCCCATATTGCCTTTGTTGTATCCAGCTGCATGAATTTGAAAAATTATGATTCAGTTAGACTTCCCAATAGATCATTGACCACCTTTGCATTTGTTTCATAATTCTTTCTTTCCGTCGGATATGTTGGTGTTGCGGCTGGATATTGATATCCTCCTCAAAAATAGCCCATACATCTGCTCCCAGAGACTGAAGATAGGATCTCATCCTTGTTTTCCAAAAGATTAAAGTGTTTCCGTTGAAGAGCAGAGGCCTGATAGATGTTGTTCCATCTTGATTACTCATCTTGTTTGATCTTCCTTCTAGCGGCTAAGCTTTTTCAGAAGGACCTGCTCTGATACCAATTGTTGGAAAAATACTGAGGGGGGGTGAATCAGTATTTAGAGCTGACTGAAAAATTTTTACTTTTTCTTTGAGCAGATTTCCATACGCGGTTTTTATGAACTGAACTAGCGTATGCACATGGAAATATAGAAGGAAACTAGCGTATACTGATTTATCTTTCAGATTTAGAGAATTAGTCTTTTAAATAGATTTATCAGTTATGAATAAGGCTAGATAATCAGAAGTTATGAGCAGTAAAAAACAATATAAAGCATCACACACATGAACACTAAGATTTAAGGTGGAAACCCAAATCGGGAGAAAACCACCGCTACTGCCATTTCTATCTTCAATCTTTATTATATAGAAAACCTTTTACAACATTGTACTGATGCAGACTTATACCAGTATGTAGGCTTCTACCTGCAGAAGGCTACAACCTTCTCTCGTTTTCCAGCTACAACTGGAAGGGAGCTCCAACCCCCTGATCTCGTTTACCAGCCTCTCCTGGAAGGGAGCTTCAACCCCCTGATTTCGACACCAGCTTCTACTGGCTGAAAGCTTCTACTTCCATACTAAAGGCTTCAACCTTCAGACCCATTGCAGACCAAGTTTCATCAATTTTCATACTGGATCAAACAGCTTCAACACAACCCTTCACTTAACATCAACAAACATATTTTTCCCAATAATTCAAACAGAACAGTGAGACCACTGTAACCAAAATATCAGAAATAACCCAGGCTTCAGAATAGATATGTAGATACAAACTCATCCCTAAACATTCATTAATTCAAATATCATACGCTACTTTTATTCACTGAAGCCGTGTGTATACACGCTTTCCTGCTCACCAACCTGCGTATGCCTCTGTGCATATTGTTTTTCATAACATGAAATGCATACGCCACTTCTATTCACCGAAGTTGCGTGTATACGCACTTTTCTTTGTATCAACCTGCGTATACTTCTGAGAATACTGATTTTCAGAATTTGATCAATCTCAGATTCAAATCTAAGGCTTTCAGTCACACACCTTCTCAGCAATGTAGAACCTTTAGACAGTCAGTCATATTTAATCATGTTTTCTCACTCATTGATTAGATTTGTTCATTATCAAATCAGCAGCATACTCCATATTCAATCAACCCAAAACTTCAAGTAGACTTCATTGACCGACAGTAGAGAGAAAACATAAATCACAAAAGTAATATCTGTAAATAAGCTTCAGAAACCCTAACTTCTATACGTGCTTTTAATGAAGTGAACCCACGTATATACGCTCTTTTACAGAGACAAACTAGCGTATAGATCGGTAAAAGATAAATTTTGCAGAACAGACTAGATCTATAAAATTACCCAGATTTCTTCAATTTCTTCATCAAACTTGCGCCAGGTCTTCATCATTTCTTTTGTAGATCATCCTAGAGATTCATCATTTCTAGATCTAGAGATCTTGAACCTTCATCATATCCATAGGTGCATCATAGATTCAGATCTATCAATTAAGAATATAGTTTAACCCCGCAGATATTCCTTAGAGGAATTTATTCATCAACAACCCTTCCACATGCACACATTGCACTATGATCCTCTTCTCCTTATATAGTTTTAGCCTTTACCAATACCATGAGCCAAAACCACACAACTTCTGATGGTATTCTTAGACGGAATCAAATAAACCATATAGCACTCAATACTGTGTGCCAAAACCATGGTAATGCCCCTTGGTATTATAATTTTGGAGTGCAAAAGGGCATACGCGACTTGGGACGTACTTATCCGCATGCATACATGACTTGGCCTTTAAAAACTCGCATATACATTGTGACATATTATATTTATCATTTCTCCGACATTTACTGGAATTCTTTTCTCTGTCACATCTGAACTGAACTGTAGATACATCATTCTTACATCTGTAATACATAGGTTGCTATCCAAAGACAACTCAGCAAGTCAGTTTCCATCAATGACAACTTCATCAAGTAGGTTGCCATCAAGGACAACTCATTGCATCATATTGCCAACATTATATATGACAAGGAGGTGTCCTTTCATATTCTAGACTATTTTGAGCCCATTAAATATCAAAGTGTTGGATTTCTTCATGACAGTTCACCTTTAGTTGTTCTAGTTTCTGTTCCTTCTCCACAACAACAAATTATGAAATTCCAACACATTGATCAAGATGTTAATATTAAAGATCATTGCTTTGGTCTTCACCCATGTAGGATTTTTCATAAAACCGCTCATTCTTCAAACAAATGCTTCAAAAAAAAACCTCTTGAAAGAACTAATATTCATCATGGATGGGTCGCTTCTTGGCAATGGGCTTCAACAGGCAAGAATGTGTTTCAGTCATATGTCATAATCTCTTCTAGAATATTAAAAGGCATTGCAGACAATTTTTTGCTATCATCTCACCTTGTATCTGACAGGGGGGAAGTCTTGTTTTGTTCCACATGTCATTCATATTCTCAAGGTTGGCATGTCAAAAATACCAAATATGGGTGACACATGTCATAAACATGGCATCACCATATCATCAAATCATCACATCACCCCTTAGTTATCCTAGTACTTGATATTTTGGTTAGTCTGATGTTTTGAGGTTCCAAATTTTGCATCCTATCACTTCATGCTTCTTATTAATAGATCCAATGCTTCCAACTGACAATTGTTTCTTTCGGCCATGCCAAACAAGGATTTTTCATAATGATTCACTTTTATTTCCTTGAGGGCTTGATATCTTAATATTTTTATTACCTCCTTATAACCATCTCTGTCTCCTCCCTCTCATCAATCCTGTTGGAATCATGATTGTCGTTAGACCAAAACCCGCAGGCGTTAGTCTCTGCTACAATTGCCAGAGTTAGGATCCATAAGAGACAGTTATTCCATGTCGCGAAACACATGGGGAGCGTTGAACCCAATGTCCAACAATATCCCCACCAACGTGAGCCAAGTGAGTTTCAAACTTGAGACCTGTCCCTATGATACCACTTGTTGGAATCACGATTGCTATTAGACCAAAACCCGTAGGCGTTAGTCTCCGCTACAATCGCTAGAGTTACGATCCATGAGAGGTGGTTAGTCCATGTCATGAAACACATGGGGAGCAATGAACCCAATGTCCAACAAATCCATCTAACTAGGGCTAAGGATAAGGCTAGCCAAACCCAAAATGGGGAATACCATATTGAATTTTCTAAAGAGTTTCATTCTAGAGGGCTCTGTTCCACAATTTTCTTAATAGATTGAGTTATATGGGTCAAACAACAAAATTTCCTTTTTGGCCGAAACCAAGGCTTAAGCCTAATATCCCTTTGCCACTTAAGTTCTTCCTTATGATTTCCTTTAGCTTAAGATTTATTTCGTGAACTCTTCCAAACTAAAAATTAGATGTTCTTTCCTTCTGAATCTCTCCTTCCTCCTTACGGCTTCTACTCTTGCTTATGGGTGCCATCATTAACAAAACCTTCCAATCCTCACATTAAGAAGAAGGCTCCTTTTTCATATCCAAGAAATCCTAACCTTTTTTATTCCAAATCATAGGGAACAATTACTTATCAAAAAGCTTAATAATAACTGTGAACACCAACCTATTATTACTCCCCCTTTGGAAACACACCATACATCACAAAAACTCATAAATTATTACAAATAGGAATGTAAATATAACACAATAAAAAACATCCAATGATAACCTATGAATTTATGAAAATTAAACACATAATGATCTCATTTAACATAGATTAAATTATCCCATTTCACACAACATTCATATTTATAAAGGATTTTATTTCAATATTAAATCCAATTATGTTAACTTCTCATCACATTGATCATGCATCATGCATATTCATTAAAACCATACAAATCTCAGCCTACCATTGCAGACATACATGGTGGATCCAAAATAATATTTAAATATGAAGTATTGAGAAAAAATTAAAATTAATTTACAATAAAGGAATAAATTTATCTATTCCTATTAAAAATGTTGGAAACTGAATAAGGGATGACCACTCTCCACCAAATTGTAAGCGAAACTACACTACAAATTTCTTACAACTAGCCACCCCCAACCATATCCAATGTCTAATGGATGCTTCACTTAGTGAATAAAAATAAAGAGTTTAATTAAGTGTATAGAGTATGAAGGAAAAATTCCTTCTTTGGAAAGGAAATCTGGATGCCACCACGCAAGAAATAAGTTTTGGTTCATCAAAAAACAAATATGGCCACTAAGGTCCTTCGCAACATAGAATGAAATTCCTTCACAATTTCTATAATCCATAATATTCTCCTTTTTCTAGTGCTTCACATGCATAAACACAACCAAATAGTCTATTTCATTTCGGTTTACTGGATTAAAATAGAGGGATATTTCTTTGGTATCCTCATTCAACACATTTCAAGATTGGAATTTGTCATCTAGTTTCCAATCTAAGGTTTACAAGTCTCTAGGTTACAATAATTTTGGATTTACAACAATTCAAGTCTCTTTTATTTGTCTAATGTCTCTAGTCACTATAATACACCAAAATCAACAACTTATAATAAAGAAACTAACTTCCTTCTCCTCACAAGCACTACTTCGTGCATGATAGGTTTAGGGTCCCCTTCTCAAGTTAAAGAGTCAACAAGGAATTTTTTGTAAGGTGAATAACTTATGTGTGGGTATTTTAGTACCTCCTCTTCCAATTCCTCTCATAACTACTTATTACTTGGTATTTCATCTAGAACATCAGGTGTCATGAACATCAATTTCAATGAATATAGGAAAAAACCCAAACCCTCTTATAAGATTTCTAATCAATATTTTCTTGTCCTCATCTCCAACTTTAGAAATTTATAATTATATTCACAAAGTATTTACATCAAATAGTTGATAAATCCATC
Organism: Pinus albicaulis; assembly: GCA_034641835.2. Classification (NCBI taxonomy): domain Eukaryota; kingdom Viridiplantae; phylum Streptophyta; class Pinopsida; order Pinales; family Pinaceae; genus Pinus; species Pinus albicaulis. Next base: position 1,298,225,730 of record CM076583.1, on the reverse strand, counting down.
CATGTTGGCTCTTCAACAATTTCATCTTTCAATTACATTACAAAAATTTGGAATTAGAAAAAAATATGTTACATTCCCATCCTTCTTAAAGAAAAACCATCCTTGTGTTCTACTGTAGAACCAAACTTATACATAAAACCAAAATGGATATACCTTCTAAATGACATCATCTAGTTCCCATGTTACTTCACCTGGTCCAAATTTCTTTCGTTGCACCTTGATTTACATGGAGCGTGATCATCCTCTTTGTTTAGTATCCATTGTGCTTTTGGATATAATTCTCCCTTAGATTCCACCTGTATCGAACCCCAATCAATAATATGGTTAAAATCATGTATATATATATATAACACATCATGCTTCTTGATTGTGGGAGGAATGGTGGGTTTGTATGCTACTGGCCCCATTCTCTTCAAGGTATGAGATGGTTCACATTATCTTGGTGTTAACTTGGCACACAATCCCACTCTTAAAGTAAATTTTGTTTTCACTGATTTGGAGATACACATGATATCGTATTCAAAATTCCTTATGTGATCTATTTTGGTCTACAAAACTCTTATGTTGGTCCTGTGTGACCTTCTATATTTTCCTTATGCTAATGAATTCCTATTCCATTTTAATTAACATATATAGCCTAAGTGTGACTCTATCCACTAGATTACCCTTTTTCATTGGGATATTTCACTTCCTACTGTAGATAGCTTCAAAAGGGCTCATTTTTAACAATTCTTGATAGCTAATATTATAAGAAAACTCCACCAAAGGAATAAAATCTTCCTCTATCATAGATTGATGCATATCATACATATTGAGTATGTTTTCTAATATTATATTTACTCTTTATGTTTTTCCATAAGTCTGGGGGTGTTAGGCTATGTTGAATGTTGATAGGGTTTTCAAATATTATAAACACAAAACTCCAAATTTTGATGTAAACTTGGCATACCAATTATATATGATCTTCTTGGGCATGCCATACAATATGAAAATATTCTTCATAAAAATATGTGAAATATCAATTTCCTTATAAGAAGACTTTACAAGCAAGTTATCCTACTTATATTATCCACTAAAATCATGATCACACCATGTTGCTTGGTGGTTCTTGGTAATATGTTGATGAAGTCCATTGATATCACTTCCCACTTCCATTTTAGAATTGGTATTGTATTTAACCATCCCATTAAATACTTGTGTTCCAGTTTAATTTGTTACAACTCTTAACAATATTTTCAGCAATATCTTTCTTCATCCTTGGCCAACAACATATTTTTTGGTGTCTTTTATCATCTTTTGATACCCTATGTGACTTATGTATGGTATTGTGTGGAAATCAACCAAGTTAACCACATTAAGTATGTATCACCTACATTTATGTTGTAGTAACGCATCTCTAGGTACTTGATAATATTATCCCGTTTGACCCTTGGTCTCTTGCTACAAGTGTTTACTTACATGGTGAAAATGTTGATCTTCCTATGTCATCTCTTTGATTCATTCCTTAATGTATATCTCAAATGTAATCATTTTTTCCATTTAAATCACTTACATAATTCTACTAAGTGCATCAACTACTCAATTCTCTTCACTTTTTATGTATTTGATCTCTAATGAAAAATTGCTAATAAGTTCCATCCACCTTGATTTCCTGGAATTCAATTGTGCTTGGTCAAACAAATATCCCAACATACTATGATATGTCATTAAGATGAATTTCTTTCCAATAAGGTAGTGTCTCTAAATTTTCAAAGTGTGCACTATAGCTACAAGCTCCAAACCATGTTTCACATCAACTTTCTCATGCTTATTTAATTTCCTAGACTCATAACTAATCATATGTACATCCTGCATGAGAACTTCATTGACTCTCTCCAAGCAAGCATCGATGATGATCGAGAAATATTTATCCTGGTCACCAATATTTAGAATAAGGGCATGTGTGAGAACTTGCACCAGTTATTTGAAACTCACCACACACTCTAATATCAATGAAACATCACACCCTTCTTTTGGAATTTTCTAATCAGGTACCCAATATTTGAATTCATTGAATGAATATCCTATAATATCTTGCTATCCCAATAAAATATATTACTCCTATTAAATTCATGGTCGGAGGGCACTCTAGTATGGCCTTGATATTTTCAGGATCAACTACTACTCCTTTTGAGATAACATTACCCAATTACTGAACTTAGTTGAAAATAATGGAGAATATATATTATTGGAGAGAGTTTCTTTCACCGTTCTACGTGTGTCCTAGATTATGATTAGTTCCTATTTTCTAGGAGTCAGTTCTAATCTCCCTAAACTGATGTAAACTTATATATTTGTTATTTTATTATTAATTCAATAGAGCATTCTTCTTAAGCAGTGTACAGGTGCATCTTGATCACTTGTGAGCTGCTAGTTTAAGAATATAAGTTGTATCTTCCATTTTTAACATGGTATTAGAGCCAGTGAGCCTTGGTGGCTGAATTGAGTGCCTTAGTGGCTGAGTTGAAAGCCTTCATGCTTGGAGAGACTTGGTGGCAAAATTGAAATCCTTGTTGGTAGAATTGAAATCCTTGCTGGGTGGAGAGCCTTAGTAGCTACAGTGGAGCCTTTGTGGCTGGTTAATTCGAGAGCCCTAGTGGTTGGTTGTGTCATCAGCCTTGGTGGCTAAAGCGTGGGGCCTTGGTGGCTGGAGAGAGGCATTTTTTTCTCTCGTTCAAATCTGGAGCAGCATAAAATTCAAGGCTAATTATCGTGTTGATCGACATCAACTTAGAGAAATGTTGAGCAGCATGGACAAAAATCATGGACCCAATACCATAAACATGTGTTCGTCATGGTGAGTTGGAAGATCATGGTGGATCAATGAAAGAATAGTATAGTAGTGAGATAGACCGAGACCATGTTGATTCCGAGATCCTGTTGATTGTCATCCATGGAGCCTTCCTCATCATTGGTGCTTGTTCATACTTCTTCAGGTCAGAAATTATGGTGTGGTTCATACTGGATGTCGATACCACTGACTAGATTCTGGATGGAGGTGGCTAAGGTCACATTTTTAGTGGCCGATATTGCATGTCAGCTGCCAAGATCATGAGACCTGATTGGAACTAGATCTCTTTGCATCACATCGGTGCCTCCACATAGAACACATAGTGCATGTTTTTTGATCAGCCATAAGACCTCCATGCAAGAATTCGTGTCTTGGTAGATCATCGGTGAGTTTTTTTTTCTTGTAGTAAAAGCACAGACCCAATAGCCAAGATTTCTTGGTATCGTTTGAAGTTCGAGGCACGCTATTTTGAAGCTCAATGAAGCCAACACTCCTTCATTCCACTATTGTGGTTTTGATAAAGCCGACCTCCTTTGGTTCCATCGTGGTATTTTTTGAGCCGACTTTGCTAGAGAGGCTGAGAACGTGTTGTGTGTTATAGTGGTGCTTTGGTGCTTCGTATGATATTTCTCGGTATCCGAGACATAGAGCATCATTGAAATCAATGTGAAACCGAGATTGCTCCAATAAACTTGAATATCACTCCAATAAGCTCAGAGATTGCTCCTTCGGTGTCTTTTTTGTTTTTTTGTTTTTTGAGATCGTTAGTGTGTGGCTAGATTGGTTGTTGGAGATTTTGGATTTTATGGTGGATCCATAGATCGATCCTATCAAATGAATAACCATATTAGAGGAGTGTTCCTGAATGAGAACAATAATATCGATGGGCTAAACTAGACAAATTGGAAGTTCGAATTACATACATTGCTCAAGGGTTTAAGTTTGTGGGAAATTGAAAATGGGGATGAAGAAAGGCCAACCACAGACTAAGGTGGAATGGCTACAACATTTCAATATTGGGAGGAGGGAGAAAAAAGTGTTATGTTTAAGGAATCTCTAGGTGTAGCTTTCTCATCTGTGAGCTGCTAGTTTCAGACTATAAGTTGTATCTTCCATTTTTAACAAGATATTTGGGTGAATCTCAAGGATTTGTATGAGAAAAAGAATACAAATCAAGTATTGTTCGTAAAGAGTAAGATTCTATCCATCAAAATGGATGAGAATGAATCCATTTTTGCATTTATCTCATGGATCAAAAAGTTGAAATACAAGCTGGGCAACATAGGGGAGAAAGTATCCAACATTGATCTTGTCACGATCACCTTAAATGGTATGATTGATGATTATCAGATGTGTCATTAAGGGAATTTTGAGGTCTAAAATGGGCCTCATAATAAAAAATTACAACCAATAAACACTATAAGAACCAATAGGAATCAAGATGATGATGTCATCCATGGATGATGATTCACCATTTTTGGAGTAAAAAAATAAAAAGACTAAAAGATAATAAAATAATAAAACTAATTTATCAACTCATATTTTCAACTTATCTCCCTAAGTGTTAACTCAAATTTTGAGTAGGATTACTCGTTGGATGCAAATTTTAATTCCTCATCGAAGGAGTACCCATGTTGCATACTTTCGATGGACCTTGCTACAAGAAAAATGAGAAATACATGAAAAAACGTTATTGCAATCACACTTTTCATGTATTTCTCATTTTTTGTGTAGAATATTCCATTGAAAGTATGCAACATGTGTACTCCTTTGATGAGGAATCAAATTATGCATCCAACGAGTGTTTCCACTCAAAATTTGAGTAAACCCATAAGGAGATAAGTTGAAAATACAAGTTGAAAAAAATAGTTTTTTTATTTTTTCCCTCTAAAATTTAATGATGTCATCTAATCTTATTTTATTATTTCCACTATTATTTTATAATTTCTTTAGGAGGTCCATTTTAGACCTCAAAATTCCCCTAATGATTACAGGGCTGGCAGCGAGTGGGAAAGCTCCCACCTTTGAACAGATGATAGGGATTTTGATGCAAGAAGAAGAAAGGCGAATGAATCCGAAGCCTCACAATGCAGATTTAGAATTGATGACGAAGAATATTCATTCCAAAGGGAAACTGGGAGCATGACAGAAAATCGGTATTACACCCCAGAAAAATCAATTCCAAGGTATATCTTCGATTAGAAATGATTCAGGAATGAAGTCTTTTTATTGTGGTAAATCTAGTCACATTGCTAGAAATTATTACAAAAAGAATACTAATGAAGCCAAACACATGCATAAGAAGCATGAAGTACACTTTGATGATGAAAATCAGAATAATGACCTAAATTTTTTTTTGTCTAATTCTGCTTTCTCTGTTGAGACTGATGATGTCGAAACTTGGTCTATGGATTTTGGAGCATCCACTCATATGAGAAGTAATACTAACTAGTTTTAAGTTTTAAAGAGACCAACAGTGGTGCTAATATCTACCTTAGTGATGAGAGAGCATACCAAATTAAAGGGTATGGAGACATTCCTGTGATATTTCCTGATGGTAATATTAGGTGCATCCAGAATGTGGTGTGTGTACCAAACATTAAAAATAACTTGATCTATGCCTCCATGATTTCAAATCAAAACTTGAAGGTATAATTTTTCAAAACCTATTGTGTCATAAAAGATTTGTTGGATCAATAGAAGCCAATTTCATCATAAATATGAGCTAGACATCTATACAAGTTGAATGTTACAAGCGTGCCACACCAAGCTTTAACTTCAACAACTATGACACTAGAGAATATTTGGCATCAAAGATTCAGACACTCCAATATGCATGCCTTATTGTTGTTACATAAATAGGGTATGGTTAATGGACTCCATGTTTTAAAAAAAATAACATGTTGATTGTGAAGGATGTGCACTTGGGAATATGCACAGGGATGGATTTTTCATCAAGTTTAAATAGAATAAAGAGAGATATACACGAACTTGTGCACACTGATATATGTCAACCAATGCAGACAAGGTCATTAGGAGGAGCTTATTATTTTTTTTTATTTGTTGATGATTTCACAAGATATACCTAGTTATATTTTCTCAAAAAGAAAATTTATACTTTTTAATATTTTAAATAATTTAGAATTATGGTTGAAAAGCAGATAGGGAAGGTCATCCAAATTCTTCGTGGAGAACAAGTGGGAGAATATAACCTTGGAAAATTTATCAAATAATGCAGGGATCATGGGATAATTCAACAGTTTATAGTACCCCACACTCCACAATAGACTGGGGTTGCAGAGAGAAAGAACTGAAATATGGTGGAGTGTGCACGCAACATGTTGAAAGGTAAGAACTTATCTAATGGATTTTGGGCATCAGTTATTTATATGGAAATATATTTAAAGAATAGAAGTCCAATTGTGTGTCTTGATCAAAAGACTCCATTTGAGGCCTTATATGGTTTTAATCCTGCAGTCAAACATTTCAGAGTATTTGGTTTGAAATTATTTTCACATATTCCTAAGGAGAATAGGAATAAATTGGATGCTAAAGCCATAAAATGCATATTTGTAGGACATTTTTCTTAGTTTAAATCATATAAATTGTTTAATCCATCCACACACAAGGTACTTGTGATTAGAGATGTTATCTTCCATTAACAAGTTGATGAAGGGAACAGAGACAAAATTTATGAGGAGTGGCACATGCCTTTACTGGTTGATGATAGCAATGATGAAGCTAAATACATCAATGTGCATCATCAACAACATCAAAAATAAGAATATAGTGATGTGAGTACAGTGAGAAGTCCAAGTCCATTAAGGAGTGAGCAAGACAGATTTGATGCAAGTCCGCTACCAAGGAGATTAGGTAGGAAGACTCATTTACCATTCATGTGCTTTATCATTATTTATGTTATGAATCTATGACATTTTTTTTTATCAATGAATTCTTGATGATTGATTTAATGAGAAGCATTGCTACAATTATGTATATGTTCATTTGATAGTTATACATAAACAATGTTGATGATTTGTCTTGACAACATTAGATAGTTGAGGTTTGGCATGGTCGCTATTAAAAAGATATAATTTGTGTCCAATGGCTTATGATTTAATGATTTGTGTTTGGAACATCAACATTGCCATCAGTTGTGATTTAGCGATTTAGTATTCAGTTTGGTATCATGCTTCGGTATTTAGTATTGGTATTTTTTTTTGATAATTTGGTTGGTATTTAGTCCTTTGATATTTAGTGCTTCAGTGATTTGATTTCATAAATTGGTTTTCAGTGCTTCAATTGGTATATTGGTTTGGGCTTATTTACCAATGTGGGCCAAGTTTGAAAATTGAGGAAAGCTGTTCTATAGGCATTAATAATTGGTTTCCAGGTTGATCAAGTGTTAAAATTTGTGAAATTAGGTCCACGATGTGCTAAAGTTTGTATCCTTTCGTGAGGGGGTTGTAGCTTCCTTCCAGTGGGTGTTGGAGAGCAAGTGGAAGTTGTAGCCTCTTATAGGTAGGAACCTCATGCATACTGGCAAGGGTTCATGCTAGTACAAGACCATGATGTAAAGAGGATTTTTTTTAATAAAAGGAAGGGAAAGATGCTAATAACAATGGTTTTCTCCCACATTGGGTTTACATATAATATACTAGTATTATTATGTGTATTATGTTGATGTGTTGACATGGATTGCATTCTATGGTTTACTTGTTTTATGATGAATAATCCTCATAATCACTAATATATCTAATAATGATAGTAATAAAATTATGGATTATATGAATTGAAAATAAAAGTATAATCTACGTAAAGTTTTAATTGGTCATGAAATACTGATTCACTCTCCCCCCCCCCCAATATTTCTAACAGTTGGGATCAAAGCAGACCCCTCAGCAAAAGCTTGATCGCTTAAAAGGAGATCTAATCGGAAGAGCAAGATGGAAGGAGTATTTCCTACAAATCCATCTTTATTTAATGGCACTAACTTCATAATTTGGAGGGTCAAGATGAGATCATATTTGCAGTCATCCGGATTTGATGTATGGGGATCTATTGAAGGAGGATATCAATTTCCAGCCCCCATTTCCATAAATGAAGCATGAAAGAAGAGGTGTGAGAGTAATGAAAAGGTTGTAAATGCTATCTTGGGAGGATTATAAAAATGTGAGTTCATGAAGGTCATGTAGTTGAACACAGCAAAAGAAATATGTGAAAGTATTGTCCAAATCTATGAAGGTGACACTAACGCATAATCACATAGAATTTAGTATGAGACTCTTAGAATGCATGATTTTGAAATAATTACAGATTTCTTCCTTAGAATAAATGAGATTGTTAAAACTGTGAAAGGTTTTGGAGATAAGATTGAAGATGTTGCAATTGTTGAAAATATGTTGAGATCACTTACCCCAAAGTTTAATTCCAAAGTATCTGTCATTGAAGAAATGCATGATTTGAAGTCTTATTATAGAAAAACTTCATGGGATCTTGAAAACTTATGAGATGAGGAAAGGTAGTACATTATAAATTAGAGAAGTTACCTTCAAAGCCACTCACAAAGGAAATGAACAATGAATAATATAAATGTATAAGCTACATTTAAGATGTGGAATAAGTGAATATTGTAAAGAATTTGCAAGTGGGAACTTGTAAATTCAAATGTAAACTTCCCTTTAAAAAATTTTCTTGTGGAAGAGTAGGTCACTATGCTGAAAAGTGTCCTTATAAAGAGAATTATGATAAGAATTAAAAGTGAAAGAATGGCACTAATAAAAATGTCAAAATAAATTTTATAAATAAAATATTTTATACTTATGAAGATAGTGAATTCTCTTCATATGACTATCTTTGGATTCTGACTAGGAACAAAAAATACTTATGGCCTTTGAAGATCAATCTGGATGTTAGTCTAATAAATATGATGACTTGATGTATGCACTAAAATAAATTGATAAACTTGGGGTTATAAACAAGAATCAAGAAAAAGAAATCAATATGTATAAGCAGAACAACCTTACTTAGGAAATAATCCATCTAAAAATCTACTTAGAAGAGGCCCAAATAGAAAAGGAACCATTAAGAAAATAGTTCCTACAAAAAGGGAAACACTATAAAAATCTAGAAATTCAAGTTGTAGGACTAACAAAAAAGCTTGAGAAAGCTGTAGTATCCCAAAACTGGAAAAGACAGTAATACAAAACACAATAGTTGGAAACTGCATCAATGAACAAGTAAACTAAATACACCATAAAGGTAGGTAGAATAGCTGAGTCATTTTATTAATATGGAGGTGAGAATACATGTACAAGAGTGCTAAAAAATAGAAATACTCAAGCCAATAGAGAATTTTAGAGTGACCCTGAAGTCATGTCACTGAAGGCATTGCGTAACTACTGATCTGTGGGAGGCTATATTGTGTTGTCCCTACTAAAAATGCAAGGACTGCAACTTCCAGCTGAAAATTAAAGTGTAGTTCAGGATGTTCTCAAGCTCAGATTATGCTGGGATTTCAGATCTGAGCTCTATGATGAATACCCAAAATAACCCAGAAAGGATTTCTAGATTGGAAAACCTTGGAAAATCAGCCTCCTAGGGCCTGTAACATATGACTGCTAGGTATGCAGACCTATGGAATGAACTGATAATAATATGGTTGCAATAAGATACAATCGGCTCAATGCTTAAAGGGTTGATCCCTTCTTTAGATCTCCAAGCTAGAGTCTTAATATCTAGCTCCTCCTTCCTTTGCTCAAGTTGCAGCTACAAACTGCACAACTGCTGGACTAAACTGTGTTGTCAAGGAGGCTAAAGTTATAGCCTGCTACTAGATGATGCAATTCAGCTCAATACTGATGGAAAAAATCTCTCCAACGTGAGGAGATGATCCCTCATAGGATTTCTAGCTAAAATACTAGAAACTTCCTTCCTCCAATGGATCTACAGGACTAGACTACGCAATTCCTAGGGGAACCGCTACTGCAGGGAGGTGTATAATGATGGCATGATGTCAGATATCAATATGTTGCTTCTAGAAGATTGAACTTGAATCACAAGGTGAAAGGATGAATCCTCCACCTATTTCCTAGCTGAAATACTAGAAACTACCTCCTCCTCTCAAACACTCAAACAGGAATGTGTAATTCTTGAATCTGAATGTGTTGTAGAGAGGGGTTGAATGTGGAACCAATGCCTGATGATAAATGACTACTCAAAGAAACCTTTCCAGAGTAGGCACTTGAAGTCCCCAATGGGTAAGATTGGGATTTCTTCTTGGGAACACCTGTGTGATAAATAGAACTGCATATTTAGCTAAATAGATGAAGTGTGCAAAGAAATGTCAAATGACAATTCTAGATCTAAAATCAAAATCTAAAATCTAAAATTTGAGTTCTATGGCTGCCTTCATCTTCCTTTTATGTTTTTTGAGCCTTCCCTAACAACTTCATTACTCTTTTATATGAAGAAAACATTAACGTGATATGCAACAGGAAAGACTTATCATACCCAATTGGCCCACCACATAACTGTGCTGCACATGTGGCCACTAGCCTCCATGAAGATTGTGTTCTCTCCATGATCTCCATCATCTCTTTATTTAATCTCCACTCTCTCCATCATGTGTGCATTAAATTCACCACTTCCTCCACTATTTCATCATTATTTCTCTATGATCTTACTTTTGTTGCTCCATGATCTTATTTTGACTCCTCCATTTTGTCCATGATCTTCCTCATTAATGTTGCATGATCGCCACTCTTCCTTCATTAATAAGCTGCTCCACTACTCCATGATGTTGATCTACTATCTAAATAACCCACATTCACACACAAAAAGTGGATTTTATTCATCTATGGGGTTTATGGGTCTCTACACCCTTTTATTTACTTAATTAATTAAGAAAATTAGGAACTCTAGTATTCCAATTAACTAATGGAAAATTGGGAATATTACAGTCCTCCCCGCAAAAATGTTGCTTGTCCGAGGAGCTGCAAAATTGAATCCTACAAAAATCCTCCTCCCTCCAAATGGCATCTCCATATGGAAGTTCTTCCCATCTTCCCCAATGTGCTATGAATGCCCAACTCCATAGTTGCCTCTCTAAAATGTCTAGAATGGCCTCCAGCTACGTAGTTATATGCCTCTCCTCATCAATGAACCTCCAAGTGGAAACCATTTGTTGTTCGAGAGCGCCTTCTATGCATGAGACATATCAAGTGGAGTGGGTTCTTCCCCAAGTGGAAAGTCCCAACTTATGAACTATCCCTCCAACCCATGCTACATGGAGTATAATGTATCTCTCCATGCTCTCGTCCTTGACCCTGTTGGCCTTGCTTGCTCCAAGCATCATCTCTGTTATCACTCAGATTTTCCTTGAAGTTGTTGGGAAGAGGAAAGGGGTCCGAGGTAACCACAAACCAACTTTTAGGCACAAAATCTAACCAATCTGTACCCATAGAGGGCTCTCTCTTTAATTTTTAGCTTTGTTTTTTAAAGATATTAAGCTAGTTATGAAAGTTTAGGGATTTCGATTTTTTTTGGGTGATGGAATTCAATAGCAAAGGGGTAGGACTAAGTAATTTAAGCCATTGGGCTAATGGATTCAAAGAAGATAGCTTAACTGGATTTGGTTTCTTGACAAGGGATGGTTTCACAGGGCAAGGTAATCAAATAGGGAACAATTAAAGATCTAAAATGGATGGAATGGGCTTCAAAATGGATGAAGGGAAATTAAGAATCCTTCAACATATTCGAAAGAGGGAACTTGAATGATTATTAATAAAGAGAAATTAATAATTCTTTACCAAATAATCAAAATGAATAAACTAGAAAACATGAGCAATTAAGAATTCATTGTTCATACTAGTTCAGAAGAAAACATTAAGAATAACAACGATTGAAAACAAATTGCACTTAAGCACTTTCTGAATTATTCTTTTTCGTTTATCATTCAGATATGAAACATAGATGGTATAATAAACAAATATAAAACTTTTAGAAAAAATGAGATAGAAGACTTATTGATCCTTTGTCTAACTCAACAATGCTGTGAAAAGTCCTTTGTATCAATTCTTTATCCAGCTAGCCATGTGAAATTTGTCCAACAGCACTTTATTCCAAAATAATCAGTATTAAAACAATGTCTAAGAATCCAACCCTCAATACTCTAATTGAGGGAGTATTTATACAAAAAATTATCAAAAATATCTCCTAACAGAGTGAGATATATTTTAGGATGACTCATGAATACGTTACAAGAAAAATAGAGACAGATGGTCTCGTAGATAAGAAAAAAGTTAAACGATGTTGTGTTGATCCCATTTTTATGAATGTGCTGGAGGCAGGCCCTATGATTTGGCTTGCTGTTGTCTTCTTTAGTAACTCCATGATGGCTGCTCTGTTTTTACTGATACTCTTTACCTGTACTGATACATTTTGACCAGTTTGATCTCTGTTTATCCTTTTTATCATTATTTACTGTAGTAAATAATCAAAATTTATCCAAGAATATTTTTACAAAATGTCTAACATCTCTTCCCACCATTGTGCTTCTGGTATTCTGGTTCTTTGAAGCCTCCTTAGGGTCTCATCAATTTCTGTATATCTAAAAACAGTAGGCTGAATTGGAAATTAGTGCTTTACCTCATGTTCAAGATAAAACAAATTTTCCAGACTGTCATGAAGAATTTTGCTTGTGGGCAATGCTTTTGCTGATGATGAACTGGTCGATGAACTGGCCTGGTTGTCTGCATACTTATTCAATTTTTCAACATAGCTTTCATGGCTCATTATTTTATCATGTGAAACTAAAGGACTTGGCAACCCTTTACTCTAAAAAATATCCAATCTCTTTGTAAAAGCATTGATTTCTTCCTACATATCATAACATCTTCTTTCTAAGTTTTGCATCAGAGTTCTTTTAGTAAAAACCCTTTTTATCTCCAAAATTGTTCATGTTCTGTCTTGGATGCCCAGTTCTTCAAGCTAATATCTGTTCTTGGTATTTAAAAAGTGTATGAGCTCATTGGCTTCTTCGGGCATATTTCCTAATTCTTCCCTTGCCTTTTGAACTTCATCTAGAGCTAGTTTACCTAAATCATTTTACTCATACATTATTTGAATTGATGGCCAGACATCATTTATTGATTGAGTGATGTTGGCCTAAAGAATTTCTTTGATTTATTTCAAAGGTTTCTCCATTGTGATATCCCTTTATAATGCTTTTATCAATTTTTCTAATTTATTGATCTCTCTTGTTTTCTCTGCAACACTTATCTTTGAGAGATCATACTTTTGTTCCAAGGAGGTAAATTGTACCTTTGTTTTCTGGAGTTTTGTCACTTGGAGTTTCAATTCCTCCATTGATTTTATTAATTTTTCAGTGCTTAAATTGGAAGTGTTTCTCTATGCTAATCCTACTGATTAACCTGTTGTTGTTGTACCTGTAATCACTTCTGTTGAAGATGCTAAGATGTTTGGTGCTAATGTTGTCATGTTGGGAGGTTGAGAGGTCGACTCTCCCTGTTTGTCCTTTAATGCTTTTTCAAGTTCTTTTTCAGTTTCATTCAGTTTCTCATTAAGTTTCAAGAACAAATCCATCAATTCTTCTTTAGAGTTTTTCTTTATTACCTTAGTAGTCTATGGATGCCTTGAAGGTGGCAATTTTAGTTGTTTCCTTAGTGCTGCAATATCATCATCTTTATTTTTAATCAAGGCTTTTGGAGCCTTAATATCTTTAGGATTATGACCCAATCCAATAATTATTTCTTCCAATGTTTTTATTCTGTTGTCCTTAGCCTAGGAGGAATCCTTTTTAAGATGCAGTTGAGCAGTTGTATTATCCAAGGAATTCTGTAATCTTTGGGCCATCATTGACTTACCAGTCAAGGTTGAATAAATCATCTCTCCAGTTTGCTTATGTAGTTCAATCTGATCCAGAGGATGAATATCCTTTGCCATGATTTCAAAATTGGTTCTGACATAATCTGCTGCTGTTTGTGGCTACTACACTTGAGGCTTGAAATGGCTCATCACCATTTTACCTTCCTGGATGTCATAGGCTGACATCAATATTTGTTGATTTTTCGGAGCCATCTTCAAATATTGATTATAAACTTGAAGTCTTAATGGATCATTTATGGCTTTTATATTTATGAATGTCTTCTTAATATCCCATGCATCCTTTGCTGGTGGTTTAAAAGATGATACTTCTGCACTTTGCTGTCTTTGTAGCTTTTTTCTCTGTGAGTCAGTGGATGTCCCACTGATTGTGAATGTTTATTGGCTATCTAACTCTTCTCTTCTCTGACTATCAGCGGTTTCTTGAACAAATTATTCTTCTAATAGAGGATTTAATCTTTGTCTTTTGAAACCAGGCTGCTCTGAAGGTCCACTGATAGGGGTAGCTGTTTCTGCATCTCTCTTTTTACTTTTTTCTTCATTGAGAGGAGTTTGCAAGATTGAAATTTCTACCACATTGATATGAGTGGGAGAAGTATGTATTTGGGCCTGTTCCTTGGAAGTTTCAGGCCGCTCTGACATTGTGAATTCCTCTGTGACCTGTGTATCAGTCTCATTTTCCTTCCCTTTGGATGTTACTATGGATGGTGCACTGGTTTCTTGCAAATTTTGTTGAGAGGTTCCAGCAGAGGAAGGACCAATTCCTGGTCTTTGTACCGGCCCAAAATAATCCAGGTCAAGTAATTTCTCAAGATCTTTCATAAAATTATCAACATTGACCTGTTCACTATCTTGTCTTACTAAGGTCCCTTCCATCCATTCATCCATATTTTCAAATTGTTCAATCTCTAGAATCCTATGGTGAAGGTATGGTGACAATTTATTTTTCATTCTCCTATCACATATAAATCTATTAGGATCATAAGGTACCTAGCAATTTTTTTTTTGAAATTTGAGATAGTCTTCTAGAATTCTTTCTGCTTCCTTCCCTGCATCCCTAGTATTACAGACAAAAGGGCCTAATTGGCTCTAGATTCTGAGTTGAGCTTTCTTCTTAGCATTACAAAAATGGACTATATCTGAATTTATCAGTTGTCTGAAATATTCTAAGGAAAAGAGCCTCATTAGAACATACTTTGGTAGCTTGAAAGGACAGAGCCCACACCCATATATTCTAATTTCTGTATGATTCTGATATAGGTACCAATCACCTATTCTGCATTTCTTAGAAAGTTGGAGGATTTTCTTCATATCATTATTGACACTAGAAGGGGAAACTCCTGTTAATAAGGTGGTTGCAGGGTGCACAAATAGGTCAATGAACTCATTGTAAGAATAAGGAGACTCAAAGGAATTATGGAATATTGCAGACCAAAAGATTACAGACCTTGGATTTCCTTTGGTGTCAACTTTCTTGACAGGGAAGGGGAAATTCTTTGACTGATAATAGAGCATGAGATGGTATATAACAGTGGATAATTTGAAAACTCTTTCATCTTATAGTCTCATGAACTGATCATGAATTTTATCAGCAATGTACGAGGCAAAGTCATATTTGACAGCAGGGGGTTGTCCAGGAGTAAAAATTGACAACAACACTAGGGTTAACTTATCAACATATTCACTAGTGCTGAAACCCATTATAGAAGATATCATATTTAATATGACTGTTCCCATATCTGTGAAAAAGGTATATCCATAACGAGGTGGGCCTTTGGGTTGATGTTCTGGTAGCATGAAAGTTTGACAGAGGCGATTCAGCTCTTCTTGGGATAATTTTGTGGATTTTTCAAGTAAATATCCCATGGAAAGGGGAGTCAGGGCTTGACCAGGATGAAACTGTAACATTTCATTGATAGATTGAGCAGTTATTGGGAAAAGAATGATTTGACTTGAGGAAATGACTGCTCGTTGATTAAGATTGTAATTGGCATGGCAGTGATAAATTATTTCAAGAAAAACATGAACTGAGGGTAAAAAATACATAGGAAGATTAGATTCCCGCAGTCCAAGAATATCAGAGCCGTTTAGGTAACTATCTCTGCATTAGCAAAAGATTATGAGAGGATTTTCACTAAGGACGAGGTCTTTTATCTGGAAATCCCTATCCGCTAGAGGTATATAGTCTAAATCTTTATGAGGGGCATTTATAGGCGCAACATTCAAAGCCACAGGGGTTTCCATTTTTGGTTCTTGTGGATTCAGAAAGGAATTTGGGTTTTTGATGGAAAAATGAGCACAATTATAGGTCTGGGAACTTGTGGAGTGAAATAAAGACCAAATTGTACTGTTTTTTAGTCTTTTTCTATGGAATTAGAGTAAAAAACCAAGACTTGCAGGGTTTGATGGGAATTGGATAAATACCTGTTTCCGGGAAGCGAATAGTGATGAAAACAGGTGTAGGCAACTGCTGACAGGTTCTGGACTGTTCGACTGCAAATTTCTTAGAAAGGTGGTAGTTGAAAATCTTCGATAGTTGGCTTTAACTTTCTTTGCATGGGAACACTAGTCGTAGCATGGGATAATGAAAATGATGCATGTCTGTTTGTTTTATTCACAAAGTCAAGGTTGGTGGGGTTTTTATTTTTTGGGAGGATGACGTAAGCAGGAAAGGTTGTTTTTTCATAGGCGGAGGGTGGTAAGTAGTATCTATCACACTGCTTTTGGGGATAGGCAGTTTTCAACCGAGAGCCAGTGATTCCATACATCTTGCGACGCGTGGAGAGGCACTGTTTGGAAAACCACTGTGCGATCGCACGTTAATGTTCGGTCATGAGGGGTGTTGCAATATGGATGAAAACCGTTGGATGTGGAGGGGTTGATCAGACGACTATCGGGGAGGCGAGATGACAGGGGATTAACAGGGCGGGCCCAATACAATTTAATATTTTTTAATCATATCGGGAGGAGTATGATTGGTGGGATAAGTTATTAATTAACCATGAGGGTTAATTAATCATTTTTTAATGCGGCAGGGAGTTGGAGCTCTTAATTAGTTGGAGATTTAACTAATTAATCCCAATTAACACAATATTATGGTTATATTTCAACCAAGGGGCGGGATATATAATATTTGGGAGTTTTATATAATTAAAGTAATACGGGAAATGGATTGATCTACATAGGGAATTAAATAATAAAGTTAAGAGTTAATATGTGAAAATGAATGAAAAGCACTAAGTATAAAAACATTAGTATTATGTGTTTAACTTATGCTTGAATGAAAAGGGTTTTTTATGGAATCATGTGTAATTTTCCTAAGTAAAATAGGATTTTACTTAGGAAAAGAATTATGGAAGTAAAATGAATTACTTATGGATGGGTTTAAGTACTTAGGCTTTTTAAATTATTAGGCCGAGGGTCCGATCCCTCCAAAAGTAAAGGAAATGCCTTGAGCCCCTCTAATTTTCAAATGACTTAGTACTTAGGGGAAATTAGCAAAAATTTTAGGGAAAACTGAGAAGGGAAGTTAATTGTTTGACCTTGTTTTGCTTGAAATTCTTCCAATATAATATCTTCCTTGCACTTGTGATGAAAGTAAATATTAACACATTCAGATCCATTATTCATCACATGTAATTATACAACATCATCTACCTACCCTACCTACTTTAACCTACTATTTTTTTTCTTCTTTATTAGGGTGCACTTAGACTGGCAAACCCTTATCACACTTTCTTTTCTTTTACATGTAGAAATCTATCTAAGTCTAACCTTATTACATTCAAGGGCTCAGATTAAACTATTGAGCTCCTTTTATTTACTCTACCTATCTACTTATCTGCCAAGATTAAACATTTTGGTCAGATTTTATTCTCTATCTCTAAAACATAAAATTCAAATATGAACAAGCCAAGCTTAAATTGTTTGATTGTTCATCAATTGTGGCATAAAATACAAGTTGCACACAATTTTTTTATTTACATAAGAGAAAAAAGTAGTGGCATTTAGACTTGCACTCTTTCCTTGGCCTTTCTTTCGGTGGGGTTCATTTTTTCACTTTTTTGGCCATTTTTATTCTTTTCACCCTTTGATTTTTCTTTTAGGGTATACCCTCTTTACATTTTTTAAATTTTTATGATTTTTTTTTATTGGGTTTTGACAATATGGAAAACCTTTGCAACAAGAAAAAGGTATGAACATATTACATAGCCCATCAAGTCAAACATGATAAATGGCACCTATTGGTATAGGAGCATAACAATCTCAACACTATGCAAAATAAGAAGTAGAGACATACGGGTTGACATGTTGAATGTCAGACCATAATCTCCTAATAGAAACCACCGTAGCCATACATCTTGCTGCCACATCATACCAAGTATCGTGGTCATACTCTCCCGATAGAAGCCAATGCAGTAAGGCCTCCTGCTGCCATCATCCCTCATCATCATGCAATGTATGGGAGAAAGTCAACCCATACTCTCCCAAGAGTAACCAAATCATAAATGACTCTTGTTTCCACCTCACATCATCATCATGGAAGCCATGGAGCAAAAACATACCGATTGACATGTAGAATGTCACATCAACCCAACATAACCAAGCTCCCTGCTGCCACATCATGTGAGAGTCATGAAATGTCCCAAACAAAAACACATATATGGACATGTGATATGTCATGTGATGGAAAAGCTCTCTCAAGAGTAACCAACGCATCAATGCCTCATGTTGCTACATCACACTAGTAATATGCAAGGCATGGATCATGAAAATGTCGAATGTCGGGTAGTAACCATAGTCACCCAAGAAGAAACGGCGCAGCCATGCTTCCTGTTGCCCTGTGTCATAGATCTGCAAGTATCTCACCAACCATCTCCTCATCATCCTCACCCATCCATCCAACTAAGGGTGATGACTCATATCAGGGTCCAACTTGGTATCCACCCAATGGAGAATACCATCCTCCTCAATCTGATAATCTTGGCACTCCATGATATGTTGAATTTCACCCTCCTTGAGGTCCTTCCATGAGAACCTCTCACCAATAAACTAATAGAACCTATGAGTTTCTGAATATATTGTAGGTAGAATCTTCCCTTTGAGCTGTGTAATTCTCATCAAGAAGGCTCTATCCTGATAATGGAAGATTCCATTCATCACAAGATGTCTATCATATACCTTCTACCCATCGAATTCTTCATAAATGAAGTGGTCATGGGAATGATCCATAATAATTGGGCCCCCAAATTATCACTTCTCCACAGTGAAAACGCTGTTCATCTCCATGATGGTGCATTTGTTGTCTCATGGCCCTCTCCTTACACAGTGCTAAACTCATAGTCCTGCATTGTACTGATCCATTATTATTGCCTCTCCTGCATCTGTTGCTCCTCCTCGAAATGATGTCAGAGACCATGATGGTTGGTATTCACCTGAAATCTACTATCAATCAATAACTGTTGTAATTTGAACAATGCATGGATAATGGCCAATATCTCTTTTTCATAAATAGAATACGATAGTTCATGTGATAGTAATGTTTGACTCTTGAAAGCTATTGTATAGATCCCCTGCATTAGGACTATGCTAATCCCATCCTTTGAAACTCTACACTCCAACACAAAGTGTTGTGTCCAGCTCAACAATTTAAGACTCATATAGCTATACATCTCCTCCTTGAACAAATCAAGGGTCCTTTGTGCAGTGAAAGTGTGCTGCTCCAAATCAGCATGGTCCTCTAATCCTTGGTTATGAAATTGCCCTGATGACATGACCCCAAAAATATCAAGCTGAGGTGCTGAAATAATAGGTAATGGAAATGTTTGCAAACCTTAGATTAATGGATACTTGGGAATATCTTGCAAAGCTACAAGAGTCCCTCCAACCAATGCAATGGCTTCTCCAACTACCGGTGATGGTGATGTGTGCTCCTCTATTGTTGCACCAGCACTAGTATCTGCCTCCTCCTCGTCATGCATCTCTTGAATCATGCATGGGACACCCAATGTCAAGAGCTCAAGACCATATTGCAAAGATGCAAGTGCTCTTTCTTGTGATGCAAGTGCTTCTGCAGCTGGTGGTGGTGGTAGTTTCTCCTTTTCCGGAGTGATAGTGCAAACATCTTCCCTTTGCTCCTCATGTTCTCCCTCATCAATATCGGGAAATGTCTCAATGGGAATTACCTCCGGTTTTCTTCTATCAAACTTCTTGATCAGCCTTTGAGTGAAATCTGCATAAGCAGCAACTCTTGCATGTTTCAAATGGATGAACCACCAATCCTTTACTTCACCCTCAAGGTGCAGCACTGCAACCTCAAAAACCTCTCTTTGTGCTATTGAATTTAGTCGGAAGAATGCATCTAAATTATTCCTCCAAGATTTTTTTGTGCTTGTGGATGATCCATCAAATGTAGGCAAGGAGAATTTATTCTGTATATGAATTTTTGTTCTATTGCTGCTGCAGGATCTCCATTCTTCTTTGAGCTAGAAAAAATGTTGGAGATTTAGATTCTCCTTGAATGCTCTAGACTACTATTTTTACTCTTTAAGATAATCACTCAGAGTCTCATGCTCTAAGTATCCTCCATCTTCATTCCAATCACCTTCCTGTGCAAAGAAAGTGGACATAGAAGAGTGATGTGGAGCTCTTTTCATTGCCAGTTTTTTATTCTACAGTTGATAGAAAGTGCTTGGACCTTCCTCATTCTGAAACCTTCTTGAGGTCTCATTTTTCCTTGCCCTTCTCATTTATTTGACCTCCTTGGATAGATCATACATAGATCTATAGAGAAGTGCAACAAAACTTAATCCCTCTGTCATTTTAGATCTCTACTTTTTTCTTCTTCTTCTGATGTCATAAGGTGAAGTTCCCACAAGCTGAGCCAAATATCATGCTCCGATTCCACTATAATATGCCAAAATGGGAAAGACGAGAATATAGAACATATGCATAATTCCAACTACAGTAAAATCAGAATAAGACATGCAGAACTGGAAAAATATCAGAATACATAAAAAAATCATACATATGAGCAGAAAAAATTGAGGCATATCTTTATAATCAAAAAAAGTAAATATACACAGTGCTCCAAAAAGAATGCACTCAATCCATCCAAAGATGGTTGGGACAACTCTAAATCCTAGCACTGGAAATTTTGTTACTCCTATTTTTGTTGTTGTTGGAAACTATTTCTCCTAGGAAGAATATCCATATGGGAGGCTAATGGAGTGCTCATAATGATCTGTGTTTTTAACCACAGACTTTACTCGAAAAACCCAGAAATAGTTTGGCTAAGTTTTGAGCTTGGGAATTGGGAGAAGGGATCATCCTTTTAGGTAGTGAGATGAGTGGGTGCTATTGTAGCTGATAGATCATTATTTCAGCCCCAGATCAGCAGTTGTCTCCAGGGAGTCTGTAACTCAGCTAGCAAGGCTGCAATGTGCAACCCAAAAAGGGCCGAAATTTCAAATTCAAAATCTGGCCAAACTATTTCTGGGTTTTTCTAGTTTTTTTAGTACAGTCCATGGTTAAAATATCAGATCATTTTGAGCACTCAAACAACCTCTCTCACATGGATCTTCTTCCCAACAGTAGCAGTTTCTAGCAGCAGTAGCAATATCAGCAACAAAATTTCCAGTGCTAGGATTTAGATTTGTCCCAACCATCTTTGGATGGCTTGAGTGCATTATTTTTGGAGCACTTTGTATATTCATTTTTTGTGATTATAATGATATGGCTCAGTCGTTTCTGCTCATATGTATGATTTTTTGATGTATTCCAGCATTTTTTGAGTTCTACATGTTTTATTCTGATTTTATCGTAGTTGGAATTATTCATATGTTCTATATTCTTGTCTTTCCCATTTGGAACATTACAAAAACAAAGGCTCAATTGAATTTAGAGCTAAAATTTGCAAAAGGTTCTAAAACCTTAGATGAAAATATTAATGTTCATCATTCACCATTGATCAAAATAGGCCTTGGATATAATTCAAATAAAAATTATGAAGCCTCAATATCTTGACATGTCATGAAGCAAGTACTAATATTTATGATACGACTATAAATGGGAGCAACTGTCAAGGTAGAAAAGTTGAGAAATATGAAGGACCAAGCTATACTCAAGTAAGGAAACCAAGACCAAAAGGACATTCTTTCTATAATAAAAATCCGAAATACTCTAGAAAGTATTCCACTCTAAGATATTCATTCTTCAATGGTCAATGTTTTACTTACCATAATTTTTCTCACAAAGAAATTCACTGTGTTTGTTATAAAGCAATTATGACTAGAGAAGCAAGAGACCAAAATCATGAGAGAAAGTTAAATAAATCTAACTATAATGTCTTCTATCATCTTAATAATGTTAATGAATGTACTATTTTCAACACTTAGGACATGAAGAGACTGAATGAAAAATAAATATGATCCCATCTTTTCAACATGAGCGGAATTCAGAACTTTCGAAAGTTTGCAAAAGGAAGACTACTTCCACTGAAAATATGGTCTAGAATTATATGCAAGAGATCAGGAGAACCTTTGGTACATTAAAAACGGGTGTTAAAAGAATATGATAGGTGAGAAATATAATTTTTCTTCTTTTAGTGACATTAAGAAATAAAATATTGTCTCCTTTGGCAACAATTCACCAATTGTTATTAAAGGGAAAGGTTTTGTGATCCTAAAAGAGAAAAACAAATTTGAAATTGTACTATTTGTTGATGGATTAAAACAGAATTTTTTTAGTGTTAGCCAAATGTGTGATAAGGGACATGAGGTTATTTTCAGCTCTAAAAATTTCTTAGTCAAGGAATTGGGAATAGTTAATACAATAATCAAAGGAACCAAAACTCTTGACAATGTATGCATTCTTGAAGGGAATAATGAAAAATATTTTTTGAGCAAAATTGAAGAAAGTTGGCAATGGCATAAAATACTGGAATACCTTATTTTTTATCAAATATATAAAACAAGCAAGAAGAAGGCATCTTGTGAATTACAGAAATTTTACCTCCTAAAAATAGCACCAGCAAATCCTGCCAATTTGGTAAGCAAGAAAGAGTTCAGTTCAAGGCTAAAGAATGCACTTTAGGTAAGCCTCTTGAACTAATTCATACATATTTATATGGACCTATGAGAAATAAATCTCCTCATGGTGAACCATACTTCATGATACTAATTCATGATTTTACTAGGATGTGTTGGGTTAGTTTTTTGAAGTTTAAGGATGAGGCATTTGAAACGTTTAAAATATTCAAAGCTATGGTAGAAAATGAATTAGATATGAAAATCAAGTGTCTTATATCAGATAGAGGAGGAGATCTTATTTTAGATGATTTTTTAAATTTTTGTGAACAACATGGCATCAAAAGACAATTCTCCATAGCTAAAATTCCTTATCAAAATGGGCTAGCATAAAGAATGAACAATATTGTTCAACAAATGCCACAAGCAATGCTTGATGAATCTAGAGTACCACACTTTTCGGGGATAATTTGTACTAATAGTTGTTGATATCCTTAAAAAGGTATGTGTTCGAGTCAACAGTGATAAAACTACTCATGAAATTTGGTATGGAAAGCCCACAATTGTTAAATACTTCAATATATTTGGAAGTAATTTTTTTATAAAGAGAAACGATGACAAGATTAGAAAGTTTGAACCTAGATCAGATGAAGGCTTCCTTCTAGGTTATTCTTCTAGAAGTAAAGGGTACATGTATTATAATAAAAGGATTCAAAATATTGTTGAAAGTGTTAATGTTGTTGATGATGAAGAATCTACACATACTAAAAGAGAAAATAAAATTGATGATGTGCAAATTACCACCAAGATACAAGAAGTAATAGGTGAAGAAAAGGAAATCCTCCAAATCAAAATGTAAGTATGCCAGAAAATACTCCATAAAGGTATGTATAAAATAATCATCTTGAATCGAAAATTTTAGGAGACAAAGAGGTTGGAATACAAACCAGAAGAACATTTGTTGGATCAACCTATCAGCTTGCCTTATTTTCCACTATTGAACCTCAAAATATAAATGAAGCAAGAAAAGATTAATGTTGGATTAAGAAAATGAATGAAGAGCTCGACTAAATAGAAGAGAATAATACATGGGATCTTGTTCCAAGGGCACATAATAAAAATATATTTGGAACAAAATGGGTATTTAAAAAAAAAAAACTGAATGAAAATGGAGAAATAGTTTGAAACAAAGAAAGACTTGTATGTAAAGGTTATTCTCAATAGGAAGGAATAGACTTCGAGGAAACATTTCTCTTGTAGCTTGAATTGAAGCTATTAGAATTTTTCTTGCATTTTCTATCTTTTGTAATTTAAAGTATATCAAATGGATCTTAAAATCTGCATTCCTAAATGGTAGCTTGGAAGAAGAATTTTTTATTGAAAAACCTCAAGGATTCATATTTTGAAATGATAAAAATATTGTTTTCAAACTTAAGAAGGCATTATATGGATTAAAATAGGCTCCTAAATCTTGGTATTATCATCTTGGCAGTTATATACAACAACAAGAATTCAATAAAGGGTCTACAAACAATAATCTATATATAAATTAAGACAAAGGTAAACTAGTCATGATAGTGTTTTATGTTGATGACATCATTTTTGGGAGCAATGTTGACACAATGAGACAAGGATTTGCTTCAATAATGCAACATGAATTTGATATTTCTTTACTTGGTGAGCTAATATTATTTCTTGGTTTACAAATAGAACAAACTAAAAATGATATAATTCTTTCACAAACAACATATCTTAAGTAGATTATGAAGAAATACGACTTAGAAGATTGAAAACGTGTATACACACCTATGACAACAGGATGTAGCCTTAGTCAATAAGATGACTCTCCATTTGTTAATCAATCTGAATATAGTTTCATGATTGGAAACTTATTTTATCTTACAGGTACACGATCAGACATTATGCATGCAGTTGGCACCATTGGATGATTTCAAGAATATCCTAAATAAATATATCTCAAATAAATCAATAGGATATTCAAGTATCTACAAAGGACCTAAGATCTTGGATTATGGTACCCAAAGAACACTTATTTTTCATTTCATGCTTATACAAATGTAGAATAGGTTGGCAGTGTTGATAATCATAAAAGCACTAGTTGAGGAACTTTCTATTTGGGACCACGCCTAGTTCCCCGGTTCAGTAAAAAGAAAATTTCTATTGCTTTATCAACCTCCATAGAAAAATATGTTTCAATTGATACTTGTTACACTCAACTTATATGGATGGTTCAAACATTTCAAGACATTTAATTCACTTGTCCTCATGTTGTATATATTCTTTGTGACAACACAAGTTCCATTAGTATCTTTAAAAACCCTTTTATTCACTCAAATACCAAACAAATTCCAATAAAATACCACTTCCTTAGAGAACGGGTCCTAGAATAGAAAATAAAGTAGGAGTATTTTCCTTCAAAAGAAAAAGTTGCAGATATTTACACTAAACATCTTCAATGTGACTCATCTGAATATCTTCGCCAAAGACTAGGCATGGTTTTTGCTTCTTCCCTCTGTTATTTTCAAACACGTGTATGCTTTCATGGGATCCTTGAAATTATGACTAGATGATGATATATACTACTAATTTTGCACTTGTGATGTATAGGATAAGATATGATAGTTTTAGGGCGGGTTTATTTTCTCATTGTTAGCATTATGGTCTTTGACATTGCTTTCTCTAATGATTGGATGTGATGAGTTATGCATATAATATGACTTTACGGTGAAGGAATGGCAAAGGTTCAGGGGGAGCCACTCTTGTGCTTCCATTGGTTCATGGGCTATGATATATGATTATTGCCACTGTCTTTGGTACATCTCTTTCTATTGGAGGATAAATGTTGATCAGTCTTCTTCTATCTTTTTCATCGTTGATTGGTATGTTGTGATATCATATGCTACTATAAATGGATAATTGATAAGATGAATTTGGTCATAGATGTACTTCTACTTCCTTCATTCCTCCTTGTACTTTTATTGGATATTTCTAGAGAATCTAGTATATGCTCAGGGGGAGCATGGTAAATTGAACTATTTGATTCACCTATTGCACATGAAAAGGGGAACCCTTATCTTGGTTCAATTCAACCATTTTCCATTCATGTCAAATGGGGAAAGAGACTTGGTGTGTTACCATCAAGTCCAAAGGGGGAGCTTATTGGAATTATGGCTCTAACGTTCTCCTTGATGGAAACAATATTTTTTCTCAATGTAGCAATAACACAGAGAAGTGTGATAATTATTCCTTCAATAATACATTTTATATCTATATTAACAATGGTATATTGAAAATATAAGGTTGGAATATCAGTGAACCAATGCCTAGAAGATACAGGCCGGTGTGACTATAACACTTCAAGAATAGAAGCCCATCACTTGAGAACATCGACTGATACAATTAATGAAAATCCATCAGCTCACAACTCTAGGTTGATGATTATATCCCAGAAGGAAAAGTGTAGCACTCAATGGAAATAGGTAGGCTAACTTCGATTAGGTCAACATTTGGAGCCCAACCAATCAAAGTTTGGGACTATGGGCTAAGAATTCAATTAACAAACACATCAAGAGGAGGAATGGGTCCTTCTTGGAGATTCTACCCCAGTGGCTCTATAAAAGTTTCATTTCATTGCATAGGGATACAAGGAGCCTACATGCATGGTAGTGAGTGAGGTGTTTGAAAAATAATAGAATAGAAATACGTAGGTAGTAGGTCCCAACCAAAGGATCCACCCTGACAATTCATGTAATCCCTTTATCCATCGAGTCGTGCTAGTAGTAGCGATCACATGCGGCCATACTTGTGGTGTTTTAAAAAGTGAATTCACTACATATTAAGGTGGGCTCCTTTTGGAGTTTTCTATAATTATTATATCCATGAATTCAGGTTGTTATGAGCAGGATTACATGGTTGTAGGCTCTATTAGGTCTCTATAGTTTGCAAGATTAGCAAATATAAAGCTGCAGAGCCTACATATGAACCACTTTGGGATTCTAGGATCTAGCCCTCCTGAATCCAGAGAGGGATCTCTCTATAAGTGTAAAGATTTATTTATCTTTTAAGTTTTTAATATGATATTAGGCTAGTTATTAAGAACAAGGGTTTTTTGTTTATTTGGTAGGTCGGGTATAATATTTAATTTAGTGGAAATTCCTGAAAATGAAATGGTTTCAGAGGGTTAAAGATGTGAATAAACAAAACAAGGTTCAGCTAATAGGATGGGTGTGAAACAACTCTTAATCCATTGGGCTATGGAGTCATGAAAGGTTTTAATTGTAAATCACTTATCATGAGTATTCCATGGGGCAAGTCATCTATATCAAAAGATCCTTTGGAATAAATGATGGAATGGAACATTAAAAGTATTGTGAAAGTGGAAAAAGCCAATAATTTCAACAAGGATTTATCAAGTTTCCAAACAAGAAAAAGCCTTTTAAGTAACTATTTGAAATCAGCCAAAGGACAGGGATAACCATAGACTTCTTTGGACATGCTTGTATTAAAGCTAAATTATCAGACAAACAATCCAGTAATCCACATGACTACTTTTAGAAAGGATGAAAACATATAAGAAAACAAAGTGTAGCTTAAGATCAAGTAAGATATCATTAAAATCTAGGCCTGCTTTCAGCACACTCTTAGGGAAACTTTCAAACAACCTTTGGAGAAAGAACTAGAAGACAGGGCAAACCATAAAATTTCCTAGTCCAACTGTACTTAGCATGTAATGAAAATATCATTCAAGAACTTCCTTTCAATTTTTTCACATCAAGACATGGAATAACCAACATTCTTTGATAATGTTCACACTTAACTTAAGTCATTCTTAAATACACAATTGGAGGAAAACATAAAGATAAAGCTTATCAGTGAGAGTAGGGTACTTTTAAGAGTAAATCCTAGCTCTATATTTGCTATTCTTTATCAAAGAAAAATGGACAAATTTATGGAAAACATAAGAAGGAAAACAAGAACAATGAGAGGCACATCACCAATGGTATAGACCAGGATCCCATGAATCAGCTTGTATATTGATGTCAATCTAGTTACATACTTCAAGTCCAATGTTTCAGTACAGCGACAACTTCTCTTCTTAGCCTAACTTCTTTGATTACAAACAGAGCTTCAAAATCCTTTGAAAACTATTTGCATGCGGAAAGTTTTGAGTAGCAAGTATTACATCAATAATACAACAACCAACATTTACAATGTGCTCCTCAAGGAGATTTTATAATAATATGAGGAGGTGGGATGAAAGAAAATATCTCTAGGTTCAATTAATACAATTTTATGCCTCTCTTCCTTTGAGAAACTCAACAGAGAAGATTTATGATATTTCCTCTATATTATTGGGTTTTCATTAAGTATTAAGCTATTTGGCAGATTTTGTTGACTTTAAAACTCTTTTAGGTAGGTTGGCAATAACTCTGGTTGTCTTTAGGAAAAAATATCACTGAGTGGGCAATAACTATGCCTTATTTTGATTTATTGAGGCTGTAGGTGGCACTTTGGTAGCTGAAGAGGATATTTTGGCCTCTGATGTGGCAGTGGAGGCCTATTTACTGATAATTCTTTCTATTTTATCTTAAAACACTTTTAATGTGATTTTGGTCTGTGTTTAGGCTTAATTAGGCCTTGATCTTCATTTCTTCAGGTCTTCATCCTTTAATACTGTCTTTATCCATGGATTAGGCCTTTGATTCCTAAGTTTGTGCGTTAATCCCTTTAAATCTCTGATTAAAATCTTTAATTCTTCACATTATGCTCTGATCTTGTGTTTTTAATGCTGATACTCTTCAATTAATTGATTCTGACTGTGTTTGCATGTTTTCAGGTGCGTAGAGGGTTTCATGATATCACCAATGCTCATGAGGCATGGGTAGAATCATAGTTTAAACCTTGTAGATTCTCATTCTTCATGGATAATGGCTTGTGGATTATCATCCCTGGCCTTAGCATTATTTTTAAAACTATGGGAAAAACCCATATAACCTGCAAAAAACAAACAAAATCTATGAAAATCCTGTGAAAATAGGTTTAATAGCTTCTTTGGAGGTTTGGGCACGAGGTTGAACAGGAGCCGTTGGATTAGAATAATCAATGATTGAGATTAATTGGTGGGGTCATTCAGGAGATTAGATGGATGACAAATGCACAGGGTC
Source organism: Pinus albicaulis (assembly GCA_034641835.2). NCBI lineage: Eukaryota > Viridiplantae > Streptophyta > Pinopsida > Pinales > Pinaceae > Pinus > Pinus albicaulis. The sequence goes on along the minus strand of CM076583.1, from coordinate 1,298,196,784 downwards.
GTGATAGAATAAGAGTTGTTCGATCTTAGAGATTGACGGCTGGGATCAAAAGGGAAAATAATATTGCGGAGGCTAGCGGTTTGGTAGAAAACCATTAATGGTTTTTGCGCGGGCTCTGGGGGGGTAGGTGGTATTCACAAAAAAAAATGTGATTCCATACAATTGCTGACACCTATCCCTCCCAATACTACCTATTTCGCGTAATTTTTTTGTGTTAACTTGCGGGCGCAAAAAATTTGCGAAACGCATCATCAGCCATCCGATCGGAGGCTCCAGATCCGATGGTGCAGATCACACGCGACAGGGAATTTTCACGAGTGGGGAAAGTAGTGGGGATGCATGATGAAGTGGGATATTTTTTTTGTGTAGCGGGAAATTCTTGGGTTAAAACACAAGGATCGGGTTTATTCTCGTCTGTTAGATCTCTTCGATGGACGGTCCAGATTAAAAGAAGGAGATGGAAATGTTAAAAGGGAAAGGAGCCAAGGTAGATGGTGGGGTGGAGAATAGGTAGCCAGATGACCGTTGATCTGCAGAGATTAATGGTCCACATTGATTTGAATCCTTTCATTGGGGAATGGAAGAAAAGGAAGAAAATAAGGCTTCGAAAGAGGATTCAGGCCTAATGACTGTTGATCTATATAGATCAACGGTCCATATTTTATCAGAAACAATAACATCGAGAAGAGCAATATAGGCGAAGGAAAGGTTTTTACATGGGGGTTTTGTGTTTTAAGTGCTCGATTGCGGGGCTAAGGACACATGAGATGGAGGGGCTAAAGGAAATAAGCCCTCGGGAGCTTAAGACCTATAAAGTGTAAAAAGGTGATTTTTAGGCCAAAAATCAGGGTTTTTAAGCCAAACTAAGGGTTCTGATAGGCTAAAAGGAGGATTTTTAAAACCAAACAAAGGGGAGATATAAAGTTTTAAATGGGAGTTTGATGATCTTGAAGGTTAAAATGAAGGTTTATGGAGGGATTTGTAAATGGTTTAAGGGTAAAAATGGGGTTTAGTTAGGAGTAAAGGAGTGAAAATGATGAAAAATGGAGTGTTTAAGCAGTCTTTCTCTTGGAAAATAGCAGTTTCTTTAGGATAAATAGGGAAACAACAGTGAATATTAACTCAGAGGGTAAAGATCTTCGTAAGACTTTAAGAACTAACAATTTTGACATGAATTGTTTCTTAAAGGCTAAAAGAGATTTAGCCACCATTTGATATGGAAAATTTTATAGGTGGCTAACAATGGCTCCACATGGGGATGGCATCTTCTTGAAGGTGTCAAGAACCTCAGCTATTGATCTCTGGCTTTTCATTAAACCAGTGCCTTAATCCCTTGGGCATAAACCTTTCTTTTGTTTTTTTGATCTTATTTTGATCTGACAATCTTTGTAGCAATTTCGAAACAATGGAATTCTATCAAAACAACATCTCTACCTACCCATTCCTAAATATCCTAACATTTTTTTCTTCTTTCAGAGTTCATTTGGACTTGCAGACCTTAAACATCACCATTTTATTCTTTTGGAAAAAGAGGAAACTAATCTAAGTCTAATCTTATCCCTCCATGAACTCAATTTAAATAGTTGAGTTCATAAATTCACTACCTAACTACTATCTGTCAGGATTAGACTGTCTGACAGACCTTTATTCTCTAACTTCTAAAACATAAAATTTAAAAGTAGCCAAGCCAAGATTAAGAAATTTGACTTGCTGCAGACCTATGGCATAAAAACAAGCTGCGCATAGAATAAAATTTGCAGAAAATTTAAAACAAAAAAGTGAAGGCTTAAGATCTGAAAATCGAAAACATCCTTCATTATTCTACAGCTCTGGTTTTTATTTTGTTTGAGTTGTATTCTCTTTCTTTCCTAGTTCAAGTTTTGAGCTTTGTAGAACCAGTTTGCTTTCTATCTTTGGCTCAATATTTGATCTAATTAGAGCCATTCTTCTTTTGAGATTCATAGGTTCAGATTTTGAGCTTGTTTGAACCTTCATTTTTCTATCCTAATCTACCTTACTGATAAGCCAAGATTGAGTTGTTTGGCTGATCTAATTCACTAACCTATCACCAGTAAATTGAAAAACTAATTGGTCATGATTAGGCTGTATGACTAACTAGAAGTGTGTTTCTTGTGGTAGTGGAATTTGAGCTTGCACACTTTCAGATTTTGTCTCTCTTTTTTGGTATGGGGCTCTACCTTTCTGGTTTTCATTCTGCCCTCTTTTCCATTTTTTATTGTTTTTGTATTTTTCTTTTTCTAACTTTGAAAGCAGAAATAAAAAACTAACTAAATGCTCAAAGGCTGAGCTTTATTGACATTCCTATCTAACCTAATATAACTCTTGAAATATTTACATGCTTCATATGATTGAATAGTGCCAATGTAGCTAGTTTAGTAGTGACAAAAAGGAATAGAGAAACTGGCTACTAGTCAGAGGTAACCACAGTACATATTAAATCTTAAACTTTAAAATCAAGGTTGTCACAGGAGGTGACCACATTTTATATTTTTGGCTCCTGCAAAGGATCCATACTTGATAATTTGAGCCAATTAGGACCTCCACATATTCTTCCATAGGATCAACAAATAAAATATGATAACTCCCTTCCTTTTGGCCATCCATGATTGGTAGATTGTCCACCTCTAAGATATCAGCTTTGAGGACTGCACCTTTAGTATGTTCCTTGGAAGCATCATCATCCTTCACCTGTAATTCAAGAAGCAGTGAAATTTCTTCTCTCTCTAAATCTATGCTTGTTTCTGATGTGAATTCAGGTTCTTTGGATGACAAATTGATATTAGTAATGGGAGAAGAATTCTCTTGAAAATATGATATATCATTAGTAGGACAATCTTGTATTTGTTTTTATTCCCCAAAGACTTGCTAGTACTTTTTATTATTTGGGACAACTGGTCTGAATTTTTCTTGAATTGTATATTGTTTGCTTTCCCAAGGTCTCAGACATGTACTAGCAACAAGGGCTAATCCACTAGCAAAACTGTTTTGGTCTTTAGGAACAACGGTAAGTTGGAATTCTTTAAAATATTTTAATAAATCCATGGCATAATCCTTATAGGCTCTAAGTCTGGGATGTTTAACCATGCATTCTTCGTTCACTTGCCTAATTACCAATTCTACATTTCCATGAACTTTTATCCTCTGGGCTCCTAATTTTTTCAATAAGTGGAGCCCTAAAAGAAGTGCCTCATACTCTACGATGTTATTTGTGCATTGAAAATTCAATTTATATGAATAGGCTTTAGAATAATTGTTTTTTGTATTATAAAGCCATATTCCTGGACATGTACTAGTTTTACTACATGACCCACCAAAATTCATACTCCAAAGAGGACTTGTTTCTATTTTACCCTTAATTTCCCTATTATCCTCTCTATTTTGAGTGCCATTTGGTTGTTCTGTAGGATAGGTACTATGTTGGTGATTATCTTGCTCAAATGAAGGCTCAGAGGCTGGTTTTTTTTTTAGTATTTGATCAATTTCTTCTTCTGTCAAAGGAGAGATTTCTATTTTAGCATAAACAGAAATACAACTACCCTCTTTCTCTTGTGAAGACTGATCTTGAGGCTGTATGTCTTCTTGAACCTCAGCCATAAGGGATGATGAATCATTATTTGGGTTTTTAGGAATAACTTGAGGAATGTCCTTTATTTCTTGGTTGATTTTTTCCTCAACTAATTCATCTATATTCTTTTAATTTTTCAATAAGATATTAAACTCATGAATGGCTGTCAAAAGATCTTTAGGATGTATTTTTTCCAAATCCTCATCATTTTCTATAATGTGTTGGGCGATGTTTTGTGATGGATCATAATGTATTTCAACCCATGATAATGATGTATTGTTTCCTTTATAGTTCTTATAAAACACATATCTCAAGGTCCTTTAAAGAAAACAAACTACCAGATTTCAACCACTCATACCAATCCCTAGCTTTTGCTTCTAATGTTAACATTAAAATTTTCATTAGGCAGTTTTCATGCCATTCAACCTTTAACCTCCATACATGTATGTGAAATTTGATAAGATGTAACAATGGGTTATCAAACTTTTCACCCTGAAAAACAGGAAGGTTATCATCCCAATTCACCTGGGGAATCTTATGTGGAAACCCAGGGATATGATATCTACTCATTGGGGCATATCTTCATTGTATCCTTGGAATCATGTTTGTAAATCAGGAAAGAGGTCATTGTGTCTATTTAACCAGTTTAGAGTCTTCTACCAGTGGAGTCATTTGGTCTTCTGAGAGTTGTGAAGTCACCAGGTGGATGATTTAAATTTTGCTGTCCACCAACAGTATGATTGGGATTGCTTAATGCATTCCCAAAGGAGTCTACAAATATTGGAGGGATATTAGGCCTACTGGAGGCTAGTGAAATCACCAGGTGGAAATTTTTAGCTCTTTTGGAGGTAAAATGTTTTATGGTCCACCACCACTTATTTATTTGAATACCAATCTGAAATGTTTTTGGGTTTTCTAAGTTTTTTTAGTCCTATGGGTTATGAGAGTGTCCTAAATATGTTTCAACACTTAGCTATGGTGAAGAGACAAACAGATTTTACTCTTATGGCTTAGCTAGCTGATTCCTTCAAGGTTTGATAAGGCTCTATGAAAATCCTAAGGGTTACTTAGTTTTTCACTAATTCAAAATAAGTCCTATCATGATCACCATTTGATTTGGTAGTGCTTTAAGAGAGCTACTTATACTACACTAAAAGCTGAGTGTTGTGTTTTAAGGATTTTACTCGGAACCTCCCCAGCAGAGTCGCTAGAATTTTAGGTCTCTGTAGTTTGCAAGATTGGCAAATACAAAGCCACAGAGCCTACATATGAACCACTTTGGGATTCTAGGATCTAGCCCTCCTAAATCCAGAGAGGGATCTCTCTATAAGTGCAAATATTGATTTATCTTTTAAGGTTTTAATATGATATTAGGCTAGTTATTAAGAACAAGGGTTTTTTGTTTGTTTGGTTGGTCGGGTATGATCTTTAATTGAGTGGAAAGTCTTGAAAATGAAAGGGTTTCAGAGGGGTAAAGATGTGAATAAACGAAACAAGTTTCAGGTGATAGGATGTGTGTGAAACAACACTTAATTTGTTGTGTAACCAGCTCCAAAAAGAGAATAAAAGAGATATAAACGCCTTATAAATGAGCCACTTCAAGGGGGCAACCTCCAATACATTACATAAATGAAAAATTCTTGGATGATACAATTCACAAAACCTCCTTTCTATATATAGGAGTCCATGGGGCCATAATGTAATCCTAGTGGGCCACAATGTAATCCTAGCCGACCTAACAATAATAATTTAAGGGCACAATAATAACAAAATGGGGGTTACAAGGTACAATAATAACAATAAGGGGGTTACACTAACAACAATAAGGGACTATACTAGTAATATAGGGACCTAACATGCCCCTCTCCTTCAAAAAAGTGTTGTCCTCAACGCTTGAGTAGCTCTGGGTGCTTCTGTATAAAATTCTCATCCTCCCATGTAGAATCTTCGGTGGGTAAGTTCTTCCACTTGATGAGATACTCTGAAATTGATCGATTCCGTAGTTGTCGAGTTCTTGTTTCCATGACCGCTTCTGGTTCCAATATGATTTTCCCTTCCTCATCAAGTTCTGGCAATATTGTTTGAACTGGAAGATTTTCACCTATAACCTTCTTTAAGCATGAAACATGGAAAACTGGATGTACTCGCGAAGAAGCGGGAAGCTCCAATTTGTATGCCATAGTACCAATCTTTTGCAACACCTTGTAAGGACCATAGTACTTTGGCGATAATTTATTATCCTTCTTTGCTTGCTTGAGGGACATTTGTTTTTATGGTTGTAGCCGTAAAAATACCCAATCTCCTACATCAAAACTTCTCTCGCTACGATGTTGATATGCCTGTTGTTTCATTCAATTTTGTGCCAAATTCAGGTTATCCTTTAAGATTTGGAGAACTTCTTGCTAATGCTCAATGTGATCTTCCACTGCTTGAACCTTCGAATTTTCCCTTAAAGATGATGTGATGGATGGTGGATGATATCCATAAAGTGCCATAAATGGGGTCATTTTTGCTGCGGTATGGAAGGAAGTGTTATACCACCATTCAGCGAGAGGTAACCACTTGACCCATTGTGTTTTTTTATCAGATACAAAACAACGAAGATATCCTTCCAAACATTTATTTACTATCTCAGTTTGACCATCAGATTGAGGATGATAAGATGGGCTATGAGCTAATTGAGTACCCAAACAAGAAAATAACTCCGTCCAAAAATTTCCAGTAAAAATGGGATCTCTGTCGCTCACAATAACCCTTGGGCTTCCATGTAGCTTTTGAATTCTATCCATAAATGTAGTAGCAACTGTACTTGCTTTAAATTGATGAGATAATGCACAAAAGTGTGCATACTTGGTAAGTCTATCAACTACCACCATGATGACACTCTTTCCTTCGGACTTAGGTAAACCTGTGATAAAATCCATTGAAATCTCCTCCCAACGTTGACTTGGAATGGATAAAGGTTGTAGAAGTCCTGGGGTCTTAATTGTTTCTACTTTATTCTGTTGGCAAACCAAACATTCCGCCACAAACTTTTGAATATCATATTTAAAGCCATCCCAAAAAAATTCTTTCTTCACACTATGGTAAGTTTTTAAAAATCTTGAGTGTCCTCCTAAAGGAGAAGTGTGCAATTCTAGAAGAATCTTTTGTTTTAGTTGGGAATTCTTACAAAGATATAAGCGATATTTGTACCATAAGGAATCATTTTTCCAACTAAATGTATCAGATGTCCTAGGATCTTGCTGCAACTTTTGAATGAGTGTCCATACATCTTTGTCCTTCTTCCATTCATCTCTTGCTTCGGTTATCCAATCTGGTTGGATAATAGAAATGGCACAAAGCAATGCTTCCACCTCTTCATTCTTTCTTGAGAGTGCACCTGCAACAACATTAAGCTTTCCTTTTTTGTAGATTATTTCAAAGTCATAACCCAACATCTTTGTGACCCATTTTTGCTGCTCTTCTGACGATAGTCTTTGTTCCAAAAAGTGTTTAAGACTATCATGATCAGTTTTTACCTTGAAGTGTCTTCCCATTAGGTAAGTTCGCCATTTCTTAAGTGCATGTAGTATTGCTAACATTTCCTTCTCATAAATAGGTTTCTGTAAATACTTTCCTTTGATTGGACGACTTTCAAAAGCAATGGCTCTTCCTTCCTGCATTAAAACTGCACCAATTCCATTTCCTGAGGCATCACATTCCACAATAAAGGTTTTTGTGAAGTCTGGTGTAGCTAAGACCGGTGCTAAGCACATTGCCTCTTTAAGACGTTCAAAGGCCTTAGTTGCTTCAGGAGTCCATGAAAATGCATCTTTCTTCAATAATGTTGTTAGAGGTGCTGCTATTCTCCCATAATTCTTAACAAACTTGCGATAATACTCTGTTAACCCGAGAAATCCTCGCAACTTCTTTATGGTTGTGGGGACTTTCCATTCCTTAATGGCTTTAATTTTGTTAGGGTCTACTTTAACACCCTCGTGAGATACAATATGACCCGGATATTCCACCTCTTGTACTCCAAAGAAACATTTGGATTTTTTTGCATATAATTGTTTCTCCTGCAATAGTTTGAGCACCCTGTCAACATGTTCAACATGATCCTTCCAAGACCTGCTGTAGATTTGTATATCATCAAAAAATACTAGCACAAATTTTCTAAGGAAGGGTTTGAAAATGGAATTCATCAACCCTTGAAATGTAGAAGGTGCATTGGTAAGGCAAAAGGCATGACCAAAAATTCATAATGACCCTTTCAGGTTCGAAAATTCTTGTTAGGTCAATTTAGTGTGTCCTAAATTGCTGCATTTAATTGTCAATCCGGGAATCGTAAGCTGATGAAGTGCGGCGCACTATATGTGCAAGATAACCTTTTAATTCCTTGGCTACCTTGCAATGAATAAAATTATGGGTGCTACCTGAATCAATCAACACTATTACCTTTCTCTTCTTGATTTGTCCTTTTATCTTGAGAGTTTGAGGAGTGGTAATTCCTGCCAGTGCATTACACGATATGGTCGGATTCATTTATTCCTCTTCTGGGGCTGGTTCCTGGTGTATATCCTCTTCTTGTTCATTTTCTTCTTCCTCTTCACAATCTATGTAAAATAATTTCTTCTCAGCACACTTATGACCTTTAGTGTATTTGCTATAACAACTGTAGCAAAGCCCTTTTTCTCTTTTTTCTTCCAATTCTTGTGGTGTCAACCTTGTAGGTTGTGGAAATCTAGGAGTAGCAACACTTCCATCTTTATAGAAGTGAGTGGTAGGCTTCCTTGTCGCCATAATTTTACATTCAATTTTTCTTGCCAACATGAATGCCTTCTCCAATGAATCAGGTTCCAAAACGCGAACTTCATGTTGGATGTTATCCTTTAAAGTACCTATGAAGAGATCAATCCTATGTTCCTTTGGAATATCAGTTGCCCTTATATTCAATTTTTGGAAGTCCTCAATGTGCTCCCCCACTAAGCCCTTTTGTTTGAGATTTATCAATTGGCTAAAGAAGGTGTTGCTCTTTGTATCCTCATAATGTGCTATCATTTCCTCCGTAAAAATTAACCAAGTGACAATTTTTTTACGGGAGCAAAGCCATCGATACCATACAAATGCATTTTTTTCTAAATGTAAAGTTGCAATGCGTACCTTTTGTGTGTTTTGCACATTATGGAGATCAAAATATTGCTCCATCTGTAGTATCCATGTTACAGGATCCTTTCCATCAAACTTCCTCATATCCATTTTTGGAATATGGTGGTTCTTCCCACCAACATTAGAGTTTATGAAATCACGATTAACATTTATTTTTTCTCATCATGAGTTTCCTCTACTATCTTTTCACCATTAGGAAACATTTCTTGTATCAACTTTGTCAAACCTTCTATGTCTGCTTTTAGATCATTCTTCATGTTTTCCATTTTAGATTCCATGCCAGCTTCCATGTCATCTATCTTAGATTCCACATATTTCTTCAAACCATCCATATTATTCTTCACACCATCCATATTTTCTTCCACGCCTTTCTTCAAAACTTCCATTTAATTTTTTGCTGCTCTTTGTGAGAGCAAAATTTGGTGCATTTTCTCTTGTAATTTTCATAGATCATGTTGCAATTCTTCATCTTCATGAGTCATAGTAGAGCCTTCTGAAGGCTTAATGGGTGTTGAATTATTTTTACGGGGCATTTTTTAGAACCCAATACTGATATCTATTCTACAATATTCCCTTGGAATCAATTCAAATTTATTTTTCAAACAAGACTTATGCAATTCGGAAAAAAATACACACCTTTTTCTTGCTTTTGAGGAGCTCGATATTGAAATTTGATTATCTCTATGATTACGACTCTTCAATATCTGAAATTCAGCACTGAAGTAGCCCTTGAATTGTCTTTTGAATTCCACAGGTCTGACCTGATTTGGATTCTCCAAGACAAAGTTATGTCCAATCTCCCACAATGACCTAATTATGGATTGGTTCATTAGAGTGAACTTGTATGACTTGCCACGTGTCACTGTTTCGTCCTTCGCCTCTAAAATTGATAGCCAAGAAACTACAGTATGTGTACTTGTGACCACTTTTTATGGCACTCTAATCCGATGCTCAGAGAGAGATTTATTGAACTTTTCCCACGATCACCTCTTTGAGATGAAATTTGGGAGCCTGAAAAAGCACCACCTTCCATAGATCATATCTCCAAAAATATTGTGAATCAAGATCTGAAACTTTTCTACGAGTTTCCTCAGGATTTCAGATTCACACCCTAAAAATTTTATATTCTAAACCTTCGTAGAAAAAAATTTATAGGGAAAATTCCACGATGACCTGTTTAAAAGCCTGAAAAAATACCTAACTTCCACAGATCATATCTCCGAAAATATTGCGAACCAAGCTTCGAAATTTTTAGAAGATCTTCCTCTGGATTTTGGCTTCGCACCCTAAAAATTTTAGCTTCTGAAACTTCGTAGAAAAAAAGTTATAGCGAAAATTCCACGATGACCTGTTTGGAGCAGCGAAACCCTAGAATCCAAAGCTCTGATACCAAATGTTGTGTAACCAGCTCCAAAAATAGAAGAAAAAGATATCAACGCCTTATAAATAAGCCACTTCGAGGGGGAAACCTCCAATACATTACATAAATGAACAATTCTTGGATGATACAATTTACAAAACCTCCTTTCTATATATAGGAGTCCATGTAGCCATAATGTAATCCTAGTGGGCCACAATGTAATCCTAGCCGACCTAACAATAATAATTTAAGGGCACAATAATAACAAAATGGGGGTTACAAGGGTACAATAACAACAATAAAGGGGTTACACTAATAACAATAAGGGACTATACTGGTAATATAGAGACCTTACATGCATGGTCATGTGACTTTATAGATTAGTGTTCCCATTAGCCTCATCAATAAGTTTATATAAATGAAAATTCACCTTTTCAAGCCAAAATTCCTTATCTTTCTCAATTTCTGCCGCAACCAAATCATCAAATTCCTCTTAACCTAGTGAAGGAGATGGTTCAGTTTCTTACTCTTGTTTCCTCTTGAGACCTTTTGTTCTTGGCATCCTTGGTTTGATTTTTTATTCCTGATCCTCAAGCTCATCAACATTAATCATTGACTTACCTTTTCCACCATCCTTCTCCAAATCCTCCTTGGGTTTACTAAGAAAGAGTTGTTTTACTTTGAGCTGACTGTTCTTGTGCTGGAGAAATGTGATCATGAAGTTTACCTTTGATAATTTGTCCTTTAGCTCCTTGATATCAACTTCCTTCTCTTTGATGATTTTCGCAGGTGACTTGTCCTCCTCGTGCATCTCTATGTCTTCCATGTCAGTGTCAAAATATACTTTCTATTCCTCTTGCAATGGCGATTCATGTTGATGTGTCAGGGTCTCTTTTTCTACTAATGTGGGGTGAGCCCTTTCCACACTTCTAGGAGCAAACATCAGCCTATTTCCTCTAATATATTTTTTAGTCACCTCAACCCTAGGTTTTCTTGTTAAAATGTTTCTTGTGGACCTCTCTTCTTATTTTCTTGGTGAATTCAACGGTGTATACTAACTCCTTGATTGAATTGGAGAAGGAAAAAGAGAGCTTGAATGCATGAATCCCTCCAAATACAAGTTTACTTGTGACAGCTGGTGAAAATAATTGATTTTCACCAAGCCATTATGGAACAATCTTGGATGATGATATTTCCTTTTTCTATATACTTTTTCTACCATTTTGACCAAGCTTTTGTAGAGGTAGTGAGGTAGGCTAAGAGATTTAGCATCGGTGAAATGCATAAATAATATAACATTTTGATGATATATCAATGAAAACCTACCCTCACATGTCAAATATTTCATGATAATCTTCATGAGAGGGGAATAATTATCAAGCAAGTGTTTGAAAAGAAAAATTTTCTTTAGAGCAACTTTGTAAGGAGGCTTTAAAAACATCTTGTAATTTTCAATATCTAGGTATCTCTTTCTGAATCAGAGCTCTCAATGGTTTGGGATCCTAGTGGCTATGGAAATGGCCTCTATTGAAATAGCAAAGAAAACCCATGCAATTGTTACCTTATTTTTTTAGTGTGTTTGATGCACGTATGTACGAAATCACACCAACTTAAGGGGTGTGGTTTATCCACTTAAGTTATTGGTAACAGGAAGAAAAAGAAGCGGAGTCAAGCAAGTTAGTGGAACAAGCTAGAATCATAAACATACTAGGTAGAGAAATAGCATGCATATATAAACTAAAACTAAACTAAAACTAAAAAAAAATAAACAAAAGCTCTAAATAGAGTAAAAAAACTACAATAATCCAAACAGTCGCTCTTCGACCCCTCTTATTGAGTGTTGGTAGGAAATGAGAATGAAACTTTAACCCTCTTGCCAAAGGGCCCCTAGAAAATGGGTTTTAAGTCCCGATGCAAGGATGTTTTTACTCCCAAGCTTACCTCGGTGCAAAGTCTCCCTCTCTCTACTGTGGTGGAATGAACTTGTTGGATGGCCAACAATTGAGTCCCCTCTACCTTCAGCTCTAGATCACACACTGCTGGTATTTCTTGGGAAATTCTGGCCAGCATAAAAATGTGTTCATTGTTTCTTTATCTCATGGTGACCTTATATAGGAGAATTAAAATCCTTCTTCCCTCCCTTGGTACATTGTTGATGGTGACCCAAGAGAGGGAGATAATTCCTTTGTGTGCCACAAATATTCTATTATGTGCTCACTTGATGTTTAAGGAGGCTTTGGTGGCTATCCTTAGGCAGCTTCAAGTGAGGAATCACTGTCTTGGAGTGTGCTTTTTTTTGGTCTGGGAAAGTGACTTTCGCCACTCCCAGGATTGCATGCATTTCGGGTCATAAGGCACATAAAGGCGCTCTTCACAAAGGATAATGCATGAAAAAGCATTTATGACTTGCTCAAATTTAATTTTTCCTCGGGCCTTAGATATTTTTAAATAATTTTCAGATTCTGTAATGTCTTCTAGCCATGTAAATCCTTCTGCTTGAAATTAAATAATGTCATCTTATGCTTGTACGATTTTACAGTGTTAATAGTTTCCCCCTAATGTGTGAGGTCTAGGAAGAACTGTATAGCTGAAATACATTGTAGTTTATTTTCTGTATATCATGTGTAGAGAGAGAGAGAGAGACTTGCGTGAAGCTTGGAATTGGAAACACCCTACACCGGTTCCAATAATGATAATGTCTTATGGGACCCTGTAAGAAAATATAATACAATACATATACAAATTTTCTATGAGGCAAGCATGTCACATGCTGTGGCTAGTTAAACAAATCTATTTGACAGATACATGTTATTTATGTGTCACTAAAATGGTAGTGATATGGTGGTTGCTAACGACGACTGCTGACACCCTCTGGGGAATTTTTTATTTGACAATAGGTGGAATGTGGTACCCATATGCGTAAAATTGGTATGGCATATAGCTGTGCATTGTATGCATAGGTGTTGTCTGGGACCTTCCCGTGTAAGCATTGTTGAAAGAGACGCTTATGAAAGAATGGGTCTTCGACAAATTTAATCAAAGTGCAATGGTTGTAAGGTACGATACCATCTTGACATGAAAGCTTTTGTTGTAGTCAAATGTCAAGAGGATCGATAACATCTGTGGACATTGATGTCTCCCACAGTGCCACTCGATGATTCCCCTTTTATGGAGAGGGGTGATCCAAGGTACCACTTCCTTTTTGGAAAATAGGTGTCGAAGTCGACAAAAAGGAAGCCTCAACTAAATGAAGGGTCGCTGACGTGAGGGGTCAGGGACCTGGATGTGATGGATTTAACATAGGCATGTTGGAGAGGGGTGACTAAAAACTAAAGATGGGGATTCAGTGGCCGAAGGTTGGAGTATACTAAGCATCTTGGCGGCAGTCACAGTTATTTCTAATGGGGAAATCCCTAGAGTCAGTCGGACTTCCAGGGTGGCTATAAACTGGCTATGAATGTCATGGTGGCTTGTGCGTGGGGATGTAATACTTCGACCAAGGGTGGTCATGGACTGCTGCCATGGGAGAAAAATATGAATGAGAGGGTGGAGGATGTAGTGCGTCATTTGCGATCTTTGCACACTTACCAAAAGAATAAAATATTGGGGTTTGGTTTATACAAAACATAGAGATGGGTACCCCAGAACATGAAAGTGTTTTCTCACTGATGTTTTGAGGAAGGTGTTTTTCTAAGGGTAGGGGTCACATTAGATGGTCTCCTGTGTGGAGTTGATGAAGCGGATGAAAAACATCACATATGGGATTATTCTCATGGAGGTATCATGGGTCAAATGTGAGGTGCGGTAGTGCAATTTGGATCTACTTATACAACCTTGATTTCCGTGAAGGGGGTTTTAGTTTGTATGGTAAAACTTGACCTTGTGCATGGTGGATGGATGAGCATGAGGTGCTTTCTCGGACAAAAGTGGTATGGCCATGGCATCACTTTTGCTATGATATGTTGTCTACTGTGGGTGACGAGCGCCATGGAGGGGAGGCTCTACTGACCAATGAGGATGTTTATCATGTCCAGGGTGAGGTGATGATAAACACAGTCGGATATCTGGAACCTATGGTTGATTTCTGATAGAGAAATGATGTTAGGATATGCAGAGTTTAATGGGACTCTATCATGCTGGGGATATAATGATAACTACTCTGGAACTTTTATTAGGTGGAGTGGTCAATGGTTTGTGAGATTTTTCCTACAAAAACAACTACCTAAAGTGAAAGCATCTTCTTTATCAAATATTATTGAAAGTCATGAGCTTTAAAAAAGAAGATGAGCGAGGGCATACCTGCCAGCACTGAAAATTTATTTTTTCGAGAGTGCGAATGTGTAGCATCACCTCTGTTCGCCATGGAGTGTTGTTCACAGTGCTTCTTGTGGTTCGTAGAGCGGACCTTTTGACCGCTCGTTATGGTCATCCAAATTTTTTGAAAAGGCCAATATATAGGCGAATATGGCCCTAATTCAATTCATTTGTACTTGCTGAGTTCTTGAGAGGTCAGAGGCTTCTGCGTAGCATTTCTTGCTATTGCGGTGAGCCTGAGCACCACGGATTAGCAATATCATGCCCATGTAACCTCCATGACGTCCTGCACTTTAATTTTTTGAGTTTGATGGTGTCGGGGTCCGTACAGACTTGGTTTGTATGGATTTTGAGTGTTTTTTTCCCTAGATTGTGCGGGTGATCAGGGTAAAAGCACACCCTCTGTGCACATTTTTAAGGCATAAGCGCACTTAAAGTGATATGTTCCCCTTCTTCGACACACCTTAAGCACCCCTGTGGAAAATACAGTCATGCCCTAAGCGTGCCTATGTGAGGGACAGGCGTGTAAAAGGCCAAGGAAATATATTTTTTGAATTTTGCCTATTTTTGATGTTTTTTCTGTTGCTGATGGGTACCTATTTGGATGACAGATTGTTGTGGAGCACTAGTAAAAAACGATGAAATTAATGGCCAGGTGACTAAAAAAGTTAGTCAGTGAAATTATTTCAAGTGCATTACTACTAAATTTGAGCAATTTTAAGTGATCTAACTAAAAATGACTAAATTAGTCTACGAATAAAATATACGACTAGATGATAAGTGACTAAACTAAAAATTACTAACTTAAATGGCTAATTTAGTCTTGGGATAAAATATATGACTAGATAATAAGTGACTAAACTAAAAGCGACTAACTTAAATGACTAATTTAGTCTAGGATTAAAATATATGACTAGATAATAAGTAGAAAAATTAATATGATGAATTTAAATGACTATCATAGTCCAAGAACAAAAATATGACCAAATAACAAGTACAACAAGTATATGAATTAGTCATATATGTTAGTAATTTTTAATTGTGTCACTCCATAAATGAAAAATTACAATTTTGATAATGAAGTGTTACATTTCACTATAGCGGTCTCTGAATCCATCTACAGTGTTAAATTTCTCTTAGTCATGTCCACTCTTTCCATCAGGTTTTTGATAAGTGCATGACAGTTATCTAAGAAACAATGTCGAATACCCTACCCCTCATTTACCTCAGAGCGATCAGACCCACGATTCCCCTTGCCACCACGGGCTCCTCCGCCTTGACAACTCTACTCTTGAACCATCGAATCCCCACCCTTTCTATTCCCCTATCTACCTCCTCCACAACCCCCACGTGTGGCCACACTAGCCAGCCATGCATGCCCCGCAATATTTCCACCCCCGCATGGAGTCTCCATGATTATTGTCGAGTCCACCACCCCCACAGGGCCATGAATGACACGGGAGGGATAACACACATAACGCACCGAGGGCTTCATAATTCAGCAAGGTCAAGAAGCCCCGGCATGTGCAGAGTCCAGAGACTAGACGCCCCACTAGAGAAAACAACCACCACTAGAAAAGGAGCCAAATGTCATATCCCGCCACCGTAGGGAAGCGTAAAGCCACCTCCCACTACCAAATAAAGATTGCCACCACCAGGAAAACAAAACACCACGACCCACCAAACCAACACAGGAAATTGAACAATAAATGACGAAAAATTAATTTAAGTCTAAGAATAACGTCTCCTAGGGCAGCAACCAACCTCCAAATTCTCTGCACAAAGACCACACACTAATCCACCAAACATCGTCGCACCCATGCCAAAGGGCACACAATTGGGAAAATAAACTAGTTTTCTGCCACCACCCTCGAGGTTTCCTAGACTGTAGATTCCAACTTCATCTCTTAGCACGAAAAAACAGGCTCCCCAAAAGCCAAGAAAAATGGAAATGGGTGAGCTCACTTTCCTTCTACTTCCTATCCTCGACCTAGACAGAGACAATGGCTAAGAAACTGGGTAGCAGGGGCCAATTGAACACACCACACCAACAAATTCCCATGACAAGCACACAAAATCCACTCTCCATGTAAACATTCCTATGACGTTTATGCTTCATCCTCGAAGGCCACTGCTAGGAGGTCATTTTATCCTAGGTAATATTATTACAACTTGTGAAGGCCTTGAATGAGTATCAAATACCAGTCACATAATTATATATGAAGATAGGAATAACATATATGATTCCAAATTCATAATTTCTACTAGGGTGAGCTTCTTCAAGCTTGGAAAAATAATGTAAATCTCCAAATTATATACCCTCTTTCATGCTAGGAATAAGGAGAGAATATGGTGCAAATCCTTCATTAATGTGCCCTCCATGCAAGTGGAAAAATACAAAATGTATTCCTTTCAAGTGCCAAAAACGTGATAATTTGTAACTCTTCATGTTGCCATGAATAGGTAACTGACTCCCTCAATTGGAGTGCCCTTATTTTCTAGGAATGAGCACTGGAAACATGTCAGAAATAGGCTTTAAAGGAGAGAGTTCACAACTGGTAACTGCCACTACATCAGTGCCTCCCCTGTAGCTGAGTGATGCATCCTATTTGTTGCTAAGACAACTCCCATTGGTGTGTTCTTACCCTCACTACTATTGTAATGAATGTTTAAAAATGATCGCAAGGGATGTGTCCTTAAGAACGCTAATATAAACCAAAATTTTTTGCTATCATGCTCGTAGATATGCATTCAAAAGGTGTAAATACAACAAAAATATCTCCTCAAACAAGTGCTGATCCACAAGCTTTCTCTCAAATATGACTTTCTTTTGTTGTTTGACTGTGTGATTGTTGTTCATGGGTGTGTTCACACTGGTAAAAAATGTGTATTCTTCTTTTCCTATATGTTGTTTCTACAAATTTTTCACAATTGACATTTATACACAAATGGGAGTTGAAACTTCTCTTTTACAAATAATGTTCTGAAAAGAGTTGAAAGTAAAGATTTAACATATTAGTTTCATCTTTGAACACAAAAAATTGGAGATGATTCAATGCCAAATTTTGACAGTGGATGAATACCATGCACATGACCAAATAAATATGAATGAAAACTACATGCAAGGGGCTTCTCCTCAAATCGGGCCCACAAACCAAGTGTGAAATATTCATGTCATGAAGACCAATGCTCCTTGGGGTCCTCTAATGAAATTATAGGAAGAAACCCCACAAAAGATGGTAAATATTTCAAATTAGCTGGAAAAATAATGTGTAATATATCCAAATCAAGGTATACAAGTTGGCGTCCAAAATGAACAGGCTGGTCTAGTCCAATTTTGTAGGTCAGCTCATCAAAATGTTTTCCAATGTGGCACATGTAAATACATTTATATATACACCCTAATTCCCTTTATCACCATAATCATGGATCAGGATGGGCACATTCCTGTCTCTTTAAGGCATGTGATATTGGACAAGGGTTGTTTGGGATCCATTTTCCTCTATGGATTATTCCCTCAAAAGAAACTGAAATCTACCACTTGACCTTTGCTAAATGTTTAGAAGAGGCTTTAGTTTCATATTTTTAATCCTCAACATCTTCGAAAACTTATCCTTATTTCACATATTAAGATGAGGGCCTTTCAAAATGATTTTCTTTCTGGTAAGCATATTCGACAATGCCAGTACTTCTTTTCCTAAGAGCCTCAATTCCAAGTCTGCTATAGGTGAACAATCATTGCTTGTCTTGGAACATCAAGTTTTATAATGATTCCACTATCTTCACTTGGAAAGAAATACTTAATGTGATCTAAGGTTTGTATAAAAGCACTATTACCAAACAACACTCTTAATGCGAAGAGTCTCATAGAGAGTCCATATGTGTACAAGTTTCTTGATTCAATGATAACAATCTATTTTCTCAACAAGGCTTTATTTTCCATATCATTGGATCATACAAGGTATTTCAAAAATGGAATATGGAGGTCCCAAAGTATAATCCTGTCCCTAAATTTTGAAAGAAACATTGCATCACTTTAAAAATTACAACCTCATCATCAACTCCACTCTTTCCAATAATTCTTTGGACTTTAAAAATAGTTCTCTCCCCTTGGAGTTCTCACTTCCATGAAATATCCTCTAAACATAATCAACTTCCTTGACTAGGGATTTCCTATCCCAATCAGGTGCACTTTGCTGAAAAACATCCTTTACCCTAATAGTTCTAGTGTGCTATGACAAGCTATACATATGAAAAGCATTTCAGTTGACCCTGCACAACCTTCCTAGTGATACCCATGCTTATTTCTCCTTCACTGATTGCATAATCTTTCTATGTCTAGTGCGAAAAAGTATCATAAGCTACCCAAGAACAAGTGTTCACTTCAAATTCAAGTTTACTCCAAATAACACACATGTAAAGACTGCATGGTGAGATGTTATCACTTGATGAAATGTTATCACTTCAATAAATTTAATTACTCTAAAATGTAGTAGAATCAAAGAACAAATAAATTTAAATTGGTTTTTAATAATATTATTTATATTTATATAAATTTCACTTCTTTATATCTAAAATTATTTTTAATATACATATTTTTTACTTCAAATATTTAACACATATATCATATTTATTTTACACATTATCTATTTGAGCTAATAAAAAAAATCATACATAATCCTCCCCGAAAATAAACCTTAAGAATTGTTGGACCAAACAACCACACATTAAAATACAACCACAAAGCTAACCACAACCTCAAAGCTAAACATAGACGATATTTTACCCAGCCACTCAAACTAAGCTCTGGAGGTCGTTAGGAAAATGTGGTTTCTTTTAGTCAAATATAAACCATCGAATGCATAGACCGCCCATTTGTATTCAAATTTTAAATGGCGCCATGACCGACTGGTTGATACTTTTAAACGAATATTAACCATCCACGAGTAATTTTCTTACAATGTTATGCGAATGGATGTACTCCACTCTCCGGGGCTGTATTTTGTGGTTTTCATCCATCGTTTATACCTTGGCTTCAGTACTAAAGCTCTTGCTTTGTAGTTCAGGAAGAATTTGTTGGGTTTTCTTCAGAGTTGAGGATTTTATCCAATTTTTAGGGTTTTGATGGATTCGAGGGATTTTAGCTCCATACCCTAGTGTCTCTGATTCAAACTCAGTCTTTCTGGGATATTTTTTCCCCAAAATTTTGGTCACTTTCTAGGGTAATTTCAAAAATAAAAGATGGGAAAGGCTTAAGCGGAAAGAGCAGAGGCGTAGAGCCCAAAGTGCAGCAGGCCAGAGAGTACAACTCGATATTTGGATTCATGACACTAAGAGTTGCGGTGAATCAATAAGTAAGATCTTCGTTTAAGACGTTAATTGTTTTATAGTTCTGTTATGAAGAAAAATTCATTAATTTCTGCTAATCCGCTTGGTTTATGTCCATTCAAAGTGTTAGAGAAATTAAAATATGTGTATTAAAGAATTTTTTGACATTTTTTGGCCATAGTCTGCTCAATTGTGTTTATAACGTCATTTCTGCGGTCTTTTTATCCATTTTCTGCAAAGTGAGGGGAATTTTATGTAACTTCCAACTTACAAAATGCCAGCTACAAGTTTTTCAGCTAGCACTGTCAAACCCAAACGATATTGCATCTCTAACAAAATCTTCTCTATGCCAGAGCATATACGATACACCATAAACCTTTTAACTACTAAAAATGTTGTAAATTCTAAAAATGGGTGCACATTTGCCAGATTTGGCTCTGCAAGCCACTTGAATATACATATCCTTTCCCTATACACAATGGTTTCATAACCCCATATTAACTATCTCGCTTACCAGAAATTTATCTAATTTCTGTCTGTAGCATCCAAAAGACAAAATATTTTGTAGTTTGCACATGGAATTGCAAGAGCGGTTGTTCTCTTCTCTTATCGTCATGATTCACAACAACCTTTTCTACATGGATTACACGAATCTGTAACAAATTTTAAAACCCTTCTCCAGCAAATAGTACTACTTGTATGAATATTTCAGAGCTTTTGAAAGTCTCTATGCTCAGACCGAGCTGCTCATAGATTCTCGATGGGGGAAATTTTGAAAATCTGCGAACAGAATGACTGCACCTGTAGTACTCTAGGAGGAAATTAAAACAGATAGACTTTCAAATGTAAAATATGAAAGTTAGCAAGCCAAAATGTGCCCCCGAGGACACTAGGGACCGACCGAGGATGAGAAATTGAGAGAACTTGTTGAACAATATGGACCCCAAAACTAGAATTCCATAGCTGAGAAACTCCATGGTAGATCAGGTAAAGGATTGGCTCAATGTAATAATAATACAAGGGATTTTTTGTTTGTAAATATATCCAAAATAATCACTTTCCCAATTCCCTAGTTTGTATTAATATATGAATTAAATAATCACCATGGACTAATTCGCCCTAACAATGTTCTTTATTTGACAATACCCTACGATGTGGCCTCAATGTAATCTGAAACCCTAGCTTGGGTTGTGGTTTAACAGTAGACCTATTGAGTTCTCTGAGAAATCATCTACGGTTTTTTTTCTTTCTAAGATTTCCCAAGAAACACGATCTGGGAGTTTTCATACTACTTTGGGTTAAAATGGGGATACACGTCCTCGGGGAATTTGAACCCATGCCTGAGCAAGTAAAGTGTTTTTTGGCCATAGTCCACTCAGTTGTGTTTATAATGTCATTGGTGCGGTATTTTTATCCATTTTCTGCAAAGTGAGGGGAATTTTACGTAACTTACAACTTACAAAATGTCAGCTAAATTTTTCCAACTAGCACTGTCAAACCCAAACGATCTTGCAACTGTGATGAAATATTCTTAGCACTAGAGCATCTGGGATACACCGTAAATCCTTTAACTACTAAGAATGCTATAAATTCTAAAAATGGGTGCAAATTTGCAAGATTTGGCTCTGCAAGCCACTTGAATATACATATCCTTGTCCTGTAGACAACGGTTTCATAATCCCATATTAACTGTTTATCTTACCAGACATTTATCTGATTTCTATCCGTAGCATCCAAAAGACAAAATATTTTGCAATTTGTACGTGGAATTGCAAGAGCGGCTATTCAATTCTATTATCATCACAACAACCTTTTTTACATGGATTACACAAATCTGTAACGAATTTGCACATATTTCTGCCAGCTTGATGAAGTGGGTGAAGATCGGAGATTGCCATCATTATGGAGAAAGGCGTTGGCATAACAATTTTTCGTTGAGGTTTTGGTAGACCCAGGGAATAGAACTCACGTTAGCTGCAAAGATTCTCAGTGCTTTAGTTTATTTGGAAATTTTCATGCGTAGAATTGGGGCAGACGGTGGTCGTTAGGTGTTTTTTAAGATATGTGCAATATGGAGAGTCAGAAAATTTTTAGAAAAGCATCTACAGAATTTGTGACTGTGGCATATTAAAACAGAAAGGAAAACAAAAAATTGAAGAAAAAAGTATAAATGTAAATGTCACATTAAGCATGTATGACCTTTTAGCCATGTTCCACACCATTTGAGAGGTCATAGATGAGGAAGGTCACCTCCAGGAGTTCCACAGCAATTTTGGGGAGCTCATCAACAGTGGAAATGAGTTCATGCAACATATGTGTGACAGTGGAATTGAGTTCATGTTGCATATGTGTGAAAGAGATCCCTTCAAAAGAGAAGGATAATTCTCTTTATGTCTTGAAGAATAGAGTTAAGGTATATATTCTCAATTTGGATTTTATTGTTTGCCCAATAGATGGCAGGACTGAAATTCCCCATGGGCCATTACTTGATTATTAGAAAATTGTAGCAAGGTGCACAATGCAATAAATTATGAGTGGTTATTTGTGCCTTTCATAAGAGGGATACCATACTGGTACATCATGTGATTGAGTGATAAATAAAACCATACTAACACCACAATGTGTTAGGTGCCCTTAAGCTGCTTTGCAAGAGGGTGCATGATCATGATGCACCTGCTCTATGGCTTGTGATCAACTTTATGTTTCATGCAGAATTTTACCACTAAACCCATTGTGATCTCTAGAAGAATGTTTGAAGTGTTGAAGATAACTTTGTTCCTACCCTACCAAATATTGTTTACCAAAATAGTGGGGATGCCCATGGAAGAAGTTGTCTTTATTTTCCAGCCATGTCATGAGATTATCTGCCAAACTTGTGGAAGACCATGAGCCACTTATATGCAATTATGACACTACTATGTTGATTACTTGCATTTTTTATGCAAAGGAGATAATTAAGTGTGCAATGCTCTTTGATGAATATTTGCATTAATAGTAGAAACTAGGGCCTTCCTAGTTCATCTTCATGAGATTGTCCGAACTTAAAAGCTTTTTATTTAATGCTAGCCAAAGTGTAGTTTTATATTTTAGGGGTGCTTGTATTTTTTGTAGAGGTTTCCACCGACAGCGTGTTTCCCTAGTAAATATTGAATCAATGTGAGACTCGTAGCCCAATTTTGTAGTGAAATCCCCATTATTGTGATTTTTTGACAATAACAACTTAACATTGATCTCCTTCCAAAGTTTGATGAGATTTGTAGTGAGGGGATTGAAACATGTTTCCCATTCTACAACATCTTGTCCAACAAGGTGCAAATTTGTGAAAGTTTTCCATCTTGTAGGCCCCAATGCTAAGTGGGATTGTGCTTTTGCATTTGTGAGGAAATAACACCACTTTCAATTTAAGTGCTAGGTGAACTTGTTTGATAATATATAGGCCTCAACTAATCCCATGCATGGATATAATCCTAGCTTCACACTTACACGATTACCACTAGTACAAAATGGCTAATTTGTTACTAAAAAAACGACTAAAATTTTCATATAAACGACTATTTTTTGGTCGGTGACCAATAGTAGTTAATTTACAATATCTTATAATGCGACCAACTTTTGGTCGTTTTTAGCTTAGTCATTAATTGGTTATCTCAATTCTGTTATCTAGTTGTATATTTGGTCATTGATTTGGTCATTGATTTAGTCACTGATTTGGTCACTAATTTAGTCATTCATTTGGTCTTTCATTTTGTCACTAATTTGGTCATTCATTTGGTCACTAATTTAGTCATTCATTTAGTCATTGATTTGGTCATTAAATGTCACAATTAATGACAAAATATAAAACAAAATATATTACTATATGATCACTCGAGAAAACCAATTAATGACCAAAGAACTATGACCAACATGTTGGTCGTGTTATAAGATACTGTAAATTAGCTACTAATAGTCATATATATGCAAATTTTAGTCATTGTTTGAAACCAATTAATGACCGAAGAAATGTGACTAAATTTTAGTCATGTTATAAGATATTGTAAATTAACTACTAATAGTCGTATATATGCAAAATTTAGTCATCATTTGTAGTCACAAATTTATCATTTGCAGTAACCATTTATTCATTATATAAACGACTAATTTAGTAGTTTATATTCATTTCATTAATAATCATTATAAATGACTAATTTAGTCGCATATTCATTTTATTTGTGTTCATTATTAATCAACATAAATTAATTTGTATGATTTAAAAAATGTCATACAATGTGCATGTTCATCTAATATGAAAACACAAAGTCGCATATTTTATTTACAAAACTAAACAACATCAAGTGCAACTATAAATAATTTCAACCACATAAATTATATTATATGAAATGTTAAAATATTACAATATGAGTTTCCAACTTTATATTAGTTGGACTACAATTTACACATGAAATGATGTTTCATCACTTCAAAACATTATCGTTGTGTTGTCAAGGCATTACAGGTGAATTCACCAACTCTGAAGACTTGATCATCAGTATTTATATGTGTGTCTTATGCGAGATATTGGTTCTAAGGGTATCACCAGACCAGTTCTCCTCTCTCTTTTTGCATTTGTCGCTCCAATGTTATTGCTCTTCTCTTTTTTCAATTCATGCTTCTTACCATCAATACTAATTTCATTTTCTGAAAACAAAAGAAAATACAATGCACTGTAAGAAATGAAAGACAATGAACACTAGAATATAACATAAATTAGACTATAAATAGTTTATACAACATATATCTTAACATCAACAATGTCAAAGCAATTTTCCTTCAACATCAATTTCTGCAAAATAAATGTCACGTTATTCTTTCCCATTTCTCAACATGCTACATACGATAAATTGAAAATCACATAAAACCAAGAGCAAACCATTTTCTAACCAAAATAAACAAACAAACAGTGCCTCTAATAAAACTTCATTATAATATTAGCAAATGAAAAGAGAGCTAGTGGACCATTTGTGTTGTTTGACTTTGCCTATTTTTTTTATAAAGTGCTCGAGCTTCAGGAACCAAAAAATGTGAGCACGAGCTAAAAACTAACCAACCATTCACTTTTCAACATGAGATATCACAAATAAACCACAAAATTGATCAGGCATTAAAATTGTGAGTAGACTACCTTGAAATTTTCTTCTTAAGAAATACCTCAAAATCCCCTCGTTTCTAATAAGATTCCTGGCTATGTACCTCCATCCTTTATTTCCCTTGCTATATCTTGAATAAAGAATATCCCTTCAACAACCAATTTTGCGAGAATCCTACCAAGTAACTCAAGAGCCTTGTGCGCATCAATAGTAGCATCCTCCAATGAAAATAGTACAATCTCCAACCTAGAAACATCAAAATTATATATAGTTATAATGTTGAAGAGTGTAACTAGGTAGGTCTTCCTTATAATGACTATGTAATTATGTACTTATGTAAATATGAAGTCAATAATAATAAAATGAATTTTTGGTTTACTTGCTTCATGGGTTTCATGAGCAAGATTCTTAGTATAGGTCTATAGACTTCTTCTTGATGTCTATTAGGTACATAAGTGTAATTAAGAGTCATGTAAAAGGTGTGAAGAATAACCTCCAAGACGTTGCAGAAGAATGGCTTACAAACGTTGAAGATATGCCTATGAAGTCGGCCTACAAACAAATGTTAAAGTCGGCCTACTTAATGGCTATAAGGTCGGCTTAATTACTTGGCTAGAACTACTATATATACCCTACATATGTTGCGGTTAAGAGAACATATCTGCGGATGATACTGAGGTTATACAACGTGCAAAAGAAGAAAGTTTTGCGGATTCTACTGAGGCAATACAGCGTAAAGAAGGGAGCAAAGATTAAGTTAACGTCTGGGGTAGAACACATTAAAAGAAAGCACATATTTGCGGATCTGTCTCTGAGGTACTGCGGATATTTAAGTAACAATTACAGTCAAGTTTGAAGTTAACAAAAGGTGGAAGAAAGAACAGGAATTAAGTATTAGTTTGAAGGTATAACAAATAAGATCTAAGGACAAGATTGTCTACATATAAGTCTGAAGGTGACAACGTTTGAAAGATAGAAAATACAAGAACAGTTTTGATTGCAGACTTATCTAAAGGAAGAACTGAATGATACACCTTCCAAGGTAACTGAAGGACGTATTCTACAGAAGCAGCTAAAGGTTAGTAATTGCTGAAGTAACTGGAAGATTGAGATATTGACTAAAGGATATGATTAAGTTATCTCTGAGGAAAGAATTGTAAAAGTCAGAAACCTCAAGTAAGGAAGGTAAATTAGAGATTTACCTTCCTAACTATATTGCAAAATACTCAGTTACAAGAAAGATCAATTTTGTCTCTACATTTGTATAAGCACTTTGATAATTGACTTGATGAAGGATTAACTCATCAAGCTCACAAGTAGTTATCAAGAAGAGAATTTGTATTAATCTATAGCCCTTAAATTCTCAACATGGTATCAGAGCTATGGTTATGATCAAAGTTAGTTTGAAAGGACTCGAAACATTCTAAAAGGACCTATGTCAAAAGGGCTCAAATCATAGTAAGACAGTCCAATAATTAAACTAGGTGCAAGTTCACAAGAAAGGTCAATCTCAATGACATCACAGTGTTGAAATTACCTCTGCCTCAATTCAGTACTACTCTTATAAGATTATTTCGATACCACAACAGTGAGGAGAATGAGTTATAAAGGTGTATTTACAGTTAAGGCTCGGTGTGACAAAAATATATCAGTATAATCCGTATTACAGTGAAGATATTGAGTGTTATAATCACAGGTCAACTACAGTCTCGGTATAATCAATCACATGATAATTATGACACTACAATTTGGAAATACCACAGTAAAAAATCTATCACTGTTTCGTGCTACCACAGTGAGAAAGGTCTCACTGGTTCGGTGCCATCACAGCTTGATGAGAAGTATGCCATTTCAGTTTGATGGTATCATGACATAGGGTCTCACATAAATGGTCAACAGAAGTCAGAGACATGTACAGTGAAGTATTTACAATCGAAGCACAAAATAAGGTCAAAACAGTGATATGTATACACAGTGAAATAGTACATTCAAGGATCTCGGAATAGTTGCTTACATTGAGTTTGAAAGAATCTGAATTCTTTCCTATGAAGTTGATAGTGCAAGAACCAACTAAAAGAAAGAACTAGTTTGAAGGTATAACAAATCAGATCTAAGGACAAGATTGTCTACGTATAAGTCTGAAGGTGACAACGTTTGAAAGATAGTAAATACAAGAACAGTTTTGATTGCAGACCTATCTAAAGGAAGAACTGAATGATACAACTTCCAAGGTAACTAAAGGACGTATTCTACAGAAGCAGCTAAAGGTTAGTAATTGCTGAAGTAACTGAAAGATTGAGATATTGACTAAAGGATATGATTAATTTATCTCTGAAGAAAGAATTGTAAAAGTCAGAAACCTCAAGTAAGGAAGGTAAATCAAAGATTTACCTTCCTAACTATATTGCAAAATACTCATTTACAAGAAAGATCAATTTTGTCTCTACATTTGTATAAGCACTTTGATAATTGACTTGATGAAGGATTAACTCAACAAGCTCACAAGTAGTTATCAAGAAGAGAATTTGTATTAATCTATAGCCCTTAAATTCTCAACATATAATTCATAATCGCACATGACCATAGACTGTAGCAGTCTTGAAATAAACTCGAACTTGAATAAGAACAAACACAAAATTTCAATTTTGTGGTTTATATGATAGCCATTTGATAATAGCTCACTCAACATCCATGTTTTAGGCAGTATTTGGTGTCTTTTTATGTGGAAAATTTTCCAATGGGGCTAGATGTTTTGACCTTTTCTGTTTGGATCTAAGCTTAATATGAATATGTATTGGATTTTTGTTTTAAATGAAAACATAGGTTCTTCTTTTTCCTTTTATGTTTTTCTCCCTTTACATATATATGTTGTGAATTTGTGTAATTTTAAACAAAATAAACAATCATGTTAATATGTTTTAACATATTGCAATTTTAAAATTTGTAGCTAGAGTTTTGGAGGAAGCATGAGAATTCTACTTGCTTTAGCCAACATTCTTGATGCTTGTGCTGATATATATCTGGAGAATAGCAACCAGGTTCAAATGGACAGTAAACCCAAATGTTACACTTCTTTTCACCTTTTGATTGGTCTAAGCAAGCCTGACAACAATCTGCAGCACTTTCTTTATGGTGCATCAGACCCCATTTAACTGTCGCTCCGTCATAGTCTGTATGTGGTTCTGCATGACATTCAGAAGGAAGTGGCCTGCCAGGTATGATTCCATCTTCTGCAGAAATAATATCAAACTATGCATCAGGCTTTAATTGCACCATTTTAAGCTAGGATTCTCCAAACCCTTGCTGCCCTTGGACAAATTGAACAAAGAAACAATATAACTCATTCAAAAATAACACACCTAGGAAAAGGTGGAAAAGAAAATAGATGTTAAAACAAAATACTTTGAATTTTAACAGTTCTTCACTGCAAAATGCTAAATTCCATTCTCCCGCATGTAAGTAATCAAATTGTTAAATTTAGCAACATAACAATAACCTTAAATATGCTGAAAAAAGGAACCTAGAGAAATTGTCAGGAAACCATAATCCTCAAGTCATAAACTTAAAAATAGATAAGACTGCTATATGAATACTTTGTAAAACAAGCTCTCAAGACATAATGCAGTGAAGAGGACAAAATAATTTGGTGATGCTAACCTAGTAGTCAAAATCCCAAGAAATCAAAAGTGCAAACACCAAACTAAGATTGCCCATATATTCATTACTGATCTCAGTTCCATCCTCCAGCATCTTTCCACTATCCTCGCTTGAAGCTTCGGGAGGTAATGAGAATCCAGCTTCCTCCAACACAGGGCCCCAGTGAGTCTCCAATACTTTTTCCACCATCTCTGTTCATGGGAACCCCAATACATAATGTATAAACACACACCCAAATTTGGGAGTTGTGGACCAAAAGGAGCAGGGAGGAAAAGAACCTGATGTCACAAAAAAATACTATGCCATCACAACTAACGGACAAGCCATCAGTTGAAGTCACACATAAGCTGAATAGAAAAAATGCATACCAGTATCTTTGGCTTCTGTGGAGGAATTCACACTGGCTTTCATTGCTTCACGTTTCTTAGCTTCTTCAAGCTTTTTCGTCTGCCATTCTTCAAGGGCTATCACTTAAAAAAATGTAAGCATTAACAACATATTGATGTAACTGCCAAATTCTAAAACAGTCAATAGTTTTCATTGTTACTGAACTAGGTAACACTTTAATTTTACATTATTACTCAACTAGTGGGTTAACAATTTCTAACTTTTGAGGAATCCAGAGCTAAAAAGTCGCTGATATTTATATAATGAGCAAATGTATGAGCTCCCACATGTCAATTGTTAGAAGCTATGTGAATGGTGGAATATATGCTAGAGCACTCATAGCATATGGCAGAGGGCGTTCATGATGTTATATTCCCAAGGGTGAATGATATTGATCCTTTAATTTGATTATGTGAGGTCTCTAAGAACTTCAATGATTTATAATTCCCTTAGTACCTCTGTAGGAATTTGTTGGAAATATGATGAAGAGTGTTGTCCTTGATGGCAACCCACTAATGAAGATAAAGACATGCGACGATACGTGAAGTATTTGTCCTTGATGGAAATCCACGATGAAGTTATTCTTGTCTTGATGAACTTGGTAAATGATGTAAATACAGTGTGATATGATGCTAGAGGTTTGTCCTTGAAAGACAACCCACTTGATGAAGTTGTGCTTGCTAGACTATGTTCTTGATGAGCTAAATATGATGTATCTACAGTGTGTACAAAAGGCAGTGAAGAAAAGAAGTCAGCATGTGCTCAATCTTGATGAAAAGAGTATGTCTCTAAGTATACGCGGATCTGTCTAGGGGAAGTCACGTATGCACGCAGAAAAGAACGTTCCAAGTCGCGTATGGGCAAAAGCGCTCTAAAAGTGCAAAACCAGGGGTAATCACCATGGTATTGATCCATTGTATTGGGTAATGTTCCGCCTAATTGACCCCATCCAGGAATACCATCGGATGAAATGTGGTTTTGGGCTCATGGTATTGAAAAAGGGGCTCATGGTATTGAAAAGGGTAAACCTATATTAGGAGAAGAAATTCATTGTGCAAATCATGAGAGTGGGTGCAAGATGTCTGAGCTTGAATGAATACTTCTCTCTGAAGTAGATCTGAATGGAAAGGGTTACACTTGAATGATAAATTTGAATGTATGATGCACCAATGATGAAGAAGGGGATCTAGATCTGAAATGTACTTGTATCTACTAGATCTGCTTATGGAAGGCTTAGATCTGAATTGAGGCGAACATCTGTCTGAAGTAAAAGGGTAAATCTGAACAGAATTGCTGATCTGAAGAAGTATGCTGCTTTATAATGATTGAAGATCTATACACTACTTAGCCGCAGAGGAAGCGCGTATATACGCGGCTTCAGTGAAAGAAAAAGCGCGTATGCGCAATGAAATTGGTTTTGTAATTTGTACAGAGGTATACGCGAGTTTGTGTGGACGGAAGAGCGTATATACGCGACATAAGTAAAGGAAAAGCACGTATTCAAACTACGGTTTGCTGAGGTCTGTGGTAAGAAATGTCTGATCTAATATGCTGTGTTGCTGCTATCTGTATTCTACTGTTCTGAGTTGCCTGTATCAGTTTGGTTGTATGGTTGAGCTTGAAAGAATGAAAAGGGTCTAGTCTGAAAATATGATGAAACGTAGCCTGCAAGTTGTGTTCTATTGAAGTTGTTGGATCCAGTGTGAAAATTGATGAAACGTGGTCCAAGGTGGTGCTGAGGGTTGTAGCCTTCAGTCAGGGGGTCGTAGCTCCCTTCCAGGTGAGGCTGGTAAACGAGATCGGGGGGTCGTAGCTCCCTTCCAGGAGAGGCTGGTAAACGAGTCCGGGGGTTGGAGCTCCCTTCCAGGAGAGGCTGGTAAACGAGCGCAGGTGGGTGCCTGCGTGCTGGTCAAGTCTGCGCCAGCACATATGTTGTAAGATGTTTTATCTATAATAAAATATTGAAGGCTGAGCAACTGCAGCGGTGGTTTTCTCCCGATTTGGGTTTCCACCTAAAAATCCTGGTGTTCATGTGTGATGCTTTGTGTGATGGTTTATTCTGTTCTTACTGCACCTGTTTACTGTTTATTGAGCATTTGATGAATGAATGATGGAATAATATAAGTAAAGATTTAATGACTGATCTAGATCTCTGTGTATACGCTAGTTTCATAAAGGGGATCCGCGTATATACGCTAGTTTACTGAAGGAAAGTAGCGTATGGGTTTTAAGGAATGAAAAAGTAAAAAGCTTTGAATATGCAGTAAATACTGATTCACCCCCCCCTCTTAGTATTTTTCCCAACAATTGGCTTTAGAGCAGGTTCTTCTGCAGAAGCTTGATCGCTTGAAGAAGATCCGTCGCAATGGGAAAGAAACAAAAGAAGAAGGCTATTGAAAAGGAGATATCTCAGAAAACATGTGCAGCAGAAAATGAAGAAGATAAATCAGGTATTGATAGTTGTTCTTGTGACTCACTTTCTGGTGCATGTAATGATGAAGATAGTGTAAGTAAAGTTTTGGATCTAGAGGAAGCTATCAAGAAAATTGAAGATCAACGAAGATCAATTTCTAAAAGCGAAGCTTTGTACAAAAGGATGAAAGAACAAATGGAAATACTGAATGGACAGACAGACAAGTACCAAAGGTTTCATGCTTATGCATCCGCTCGAATTAAAAGACTAGAAGTAGAAGTCAACGATCTAAATGCAGATCTCGAAGAATCAAACAAGAAGAATGCAAGACTTGAAGCAGAAATCGTCTCTCTCAAAGAAGATATGGAAGACTCGAATAAGAAGAATGAAGAACTTGAGGCTGAAATCATTTCTCTCAAAAGGGATCCAGAAATATCAAATAAGAATAATGAAGGACTTGAAGCAGAAATCATCTCTCTGAAAGAAAATCTCGAAGCATCGAAGAAGAAGAATGAAGAGCTGCAACAAACATGTGAAGAAAACGAAAATTGGTTGAAAGAAGAGATTCTAAATCTGAAGAATCAAGTAGAAGATGGAAGAAGGAAAGAAGAAAGCATGACAAAGCAATGTCAAGCCTTGGAGGTTGAGGTAAACATTCTTAAAGGTAAATTAGAAGAAAAAGTTAAACTTTTGAGGTTTCAAGATAGTACTAATATTTTGGACAATATTCTGAGTAATCAAAGGTCTCCTGCTATCAAACTTGGTCTTGGCTTCCATGAAACTGTTAAAGGAGAATCTAGCTCACAAGGAAGTGCTAAAAATTCAGAGGATGTCAATGCAAAACTTGAAGTGTTGAAAGAAATAAAATATCAACCAACAATCATGAATTCTCAAAAGAATTCATTCAAGAACGTTGAATGTTTTAAATGTCATAATTATGGGCATGTTGCAGCAAATTGCAGAAGCAGATCATTTCAGCCACAAACAAACAGGTTCTACTCAGAAAGGTACTCTAGTTTCTTCAGGGGATATTGTTTCTCATGTAACATGTATGGACATAAAGCAGTTGATTGAAAAAGGAGGAAGATTAGAAATACTCATTATGATTCTTATGCTTACTTTTCTGGACATATGAGATGTTATTCTTGTAACAAGTATGGGCATGTAGAAAAGGAATGCAGGTTGAACAGATCTAAGAAAGTGGACAATTTTCAGCACACTGTTAGGAAGGTCAAACAAATTTGGAAAAAGAAGGAAGACCAATCAGAAATGTAGGGAATTCTGACCCTACTGCAGTCATCCGCTTCTGAAGCTTACTTCTCTGATTGACTGCAGGAATGATGTGGGATACATTATGAGATTTAGTAATGTATCGTCACAGGGAGAGCAATGTATGATGACTCTCATGGTTGATTTGATTATTCTGGTTATATGTATTTCTGACAGAGCATCTGATATGAAGAAGACAGGTACAGGAAGTACAAGTTCAGGGGGAGATGAAGGAATGTGAAAAATTTCTATGCTTCACTTTTCATACGCGGGTTCTATTAACAAAAGTCGCGTATACACGCGAGTTCCAGCAGACACAGTCGCGTATGCATTGATGATAAGAGAATTTATATGATATCTGAAGATCTGGAGCAGAGGTTCAGGGGGAGTATCAGTCTGATTGTTAATGACTGTATTATTGACTCTGTATCAGCTTAATTTCTCAGTTTTAAATAATGATGACATGATACTTGGTTACTTATGTTGAAGATTATGGATGAGTCCTGGTTGCTTGATGATGAAGAGTATTCGTTGCTGAGATGAAAGTCTTATAAATCAGAGATAAGGACAGATCATGCAGAGATTATTGCTGATGACTTGCTGATAAAGGTATTCAGGTTGCACTAGTTAAGGAGGAGCACTAGTTCAGGGGGAGCAGCAGGTTGAATACTAATGATTGCATTGTTGGCAATATGACTGATTATTCTTGGCTATTGTGATACTCATGCTTAAATGATGATGACTTGGTATATGGTTCATTATGATGAGATTTTGATCCTTGATGCTCACACATAGATGAGTTGGAAGTCATTTGATTCAGAAATAAGAATAGATCATGCAGAGTTTGTTACTATGGTTGAGATCTTTTGCCTACATATGTTCCTTCATGTTAAATCTTGAAGATCATGGTGATGTTGGACCACATGGATGACTGCTTAACACATATTTGAAGATGTTGTTCTGGTATGATAATCTCTCTTGGAAAGAATGTATTGATGCTGCACGGAATATGAAGACTTGGTTACTAATGCGCTTATGCTACCACCATTGGATGACGCTTGAAGACACAACTACATTGTTCTATCTATCTGTAGTCTAGGGAAGCAGTCAAAAATCTCAGAAAGAAGCTGAACACTATCTTTTCCTCACAGAGGATCAGATCTGGTCAAAATATAGAAGATGGTAGTGGATACGCAGGTTTCCTGAAACACAGTCGCGTATATACGCGAGTTCCTGCACAGAAAACCGCGTATGTTTGGTTGCTGGCAATTTTTGGTTGGTTCAGCTCTCTTCAGCACAGCTGCAGTGCTGTTTGGTATCTCTGATACTGTTTGGTATCTTTGGTGGTGTTCCAGTTCTCATAATTCTGTTTCTAATGTTTTGATGAAGATGCCTTGATGATTTGTTGGTGAAAGTGTTCAGGATGCACAAACTAAGGGGGAGCCTTAGTCACATGGAAAGGATGTTTGGATGCACAGATTCAGGGGGAGCATTAGCTTTGCTGAGTATAATGCATTGTTGGCATTATGATGGTTCCGAAATATGTTCTCTTTCTTGAGGATTTTCTGGTGTTGGTCATAGATGGTCATATTTTTGATGAAAAGGGCTTGTTGAGACCCATAGTGTAAATTTGTAATATTCAGTCATGTAAGGACTTGTCAGTTTTGTAAACCCACTTGGTTGGGTAGCTGAGTTGAAATGTGTAAACCTACTTGGTTGGGTACTTGAGTCTTATATGTAAATCCACTTGGTTGGATATTTGATGTAAGTATGAGTCTTTTGGTGATAGGAAGTTCATAGAGTCATGTACTTCATTGAAAGATATGTTTGAAGATTCAGCATGAACTCAGAGGGAGCTTGGTCACTTCAGTATACATCAGATCTGCAGAACGCTTCTTCTACAAGAGGAGAAAAGGGGGTGAGTGTGTTGGTTTTGATCCGCCCGTTGCCCTTGATGTCAAAGGGGGAGAGTGTGTTGGTTTTGATCCGCCCTTTGCCCTTGATGTCAAAGGGGGAGAGTGACATGGTGTTTGAATGTAGATAATGGTGTCAAAGAATTAGGAGAGTGACATGGTGTCAATGTACTTATCTGTTGTGGTAACCAAACACCATCGTGGTTGCCATCAAGTCCAAAGGGGGAGATTGTTGGAAATATGATGCAGAGTGTTGTCCTTGATGGCAACCCACTGAATGAAGATAAAGACATGCGACTATTGACAAGTGTTGTCCTTGATGGCAATCCACCTGATGAAGTTATTCTTGTCTTGATGAACTTGGTAAATGATGTAAATCTGATGTGATATGATGCTAGGTTGTCCGAATATAGAAGCCAATCCACTTGATGAAATTGTGCTTGCTAGAATATGTTCTTGATGAAGAAAATATGATGTATCTACAGTGTGTACAGAAGGCAATGAAGAAAGGAATTCAGAATGTGCTCAAAGTATGATGAAAAGAGTATGTCTCAAGGCATACGCGGATATGTCTAGGGGAAGTCGCGTATGCACGCGGGAAAGAACGTTCCAAGTCGCGTATGGGCAAAAGCGCTCAAAAAGTGCAAAACCAAGGGTAACCACCATGGTATTGACCCATTGTATTGGGTAATGATCCGCCTAATTGACCCCGTCCAGGTAGTTTTGGGCTCATGGTATTGTTTTGGCCCATGGTATTGAAAAAAGGGGCTCATGGTATTGAAAAAGGATAAACCTATATAAATAGATGAAATTCATTGTGCAAATCATGAGTGTGAGTGCAAGATGTCTGAGCTTGAATGAATACTTCTCTCTGAAGTAGATCTGAATGGAAAGGGTTACACTTGAATGATAAATCTGAATGTATGATGCACCAATGATGAAGAAGGCGATCTAGATCTGAAATGTACTTGTATCTACTATATCTGCTTATGGAAGGTTTTGAGTCGAACATCTGTCTGAAGTAAAAGGGTAAATCTGAACAGAATTGCTGATCTGAAGAAGTATGCTGCTTTATAATGATTGAAGATCTATACGCTACTTAGCCGCAGAGGAAGCGCGTATATACGTGGCTTCTATGAAGAAAAAGCGCGTATGCGCAATGAAATTGGCTTACTGAGGTATACGCGAGTTTATGTGGACGGAAGCGCGTATATACGCGACATCATTGAAAGGAAAGCGCGTATGCAAAACTAGGGTTTGCTGAAGTATGTGGTAAGAAATGTCTGATCTAA
Organism: Pinus albicaulis; assembly: GCA_034641835.2. NCBI lineage: Eukaryota > Viridiplantae > Streptophyta > Pinopsida > Pinales > Pinaceae > Pinus > Pinus albicaulis. The sequence continues at coordinate 1,298,160,988 of CM076583.1, read as the reverse complement.
TCTGCTGTGTTGCTGCTATCTGTATTCTACTATTCTGAGTTTCCTGTATCAGTTTGGTTGTATGGTTGAGCTGGAAAGGATGAAAAGGGTCTAGTCTGAAAATATGGTGAAACGTGGCCTGCAAGTTGTGTTCTATTGAAGTTGTTGGATCCAGTGTGAAAATTGATGAAACGTGGTCCAAGGTGGTGCTGAAGGTTGTAGCCTTCAGTCAGGGGGTTGTAGCTCCCTTCCGGGTGAGGCTGGTAAACGAGATCGGGGGGTCGTAGCTCCCTTCCAGGAGAGGCTGGTAAACGAGTCAGGGGGTTGGAGCTCCCTTCCAGGAGAGGCTGGTAAACGAGCGCAGGTGGGTGCCTGCGTGCTGGTCAAGTCTGCGCCAGCACATATGTTGTAAGATGTTTTCTCTATAATAAAATATTGGAGGCTGAGCAACTGCAGCGGTGGTTTTCTCCCGATTTGGGTTTCCACCTAAAAATCCTGGTGTTCATGTGTGATGCTTTGTGTGATGGTTTATTCTGTTCTTACTGCACATGTTTACTGTTTATTAAACATCTGAGGAATGAATGATGGAATAATAGAAGTGAAGATTTAATGACATATCTAGATCTCTGTGTATACGCTAGTTTCATAAAAGGGATCCGCGTATATACGCTAGTTGACCGAAGGAAAGTAGCGTATGGGTTTTAAGGAATGAAAAAGTAAAAAGATTTGATCATGCAGTAAATACTGATTCACCCCCTCTCGAGTATTTTCCCAGCTTATCCCCTGATATTTGATTGCCCTGGAATTCATGGCAAAGCTCTGAAATCTCTGTTATGAAGCAAAAAGGGAGCTATAAATATTCCCTAAAAATTGGTTTTCATTTAATAATAATCCATAAGATGGTTGTTCTTTCATTATCCCTTCATCTATTAGTGGTGGAGAAATCAAACCAGTGAATTTGTTACTGTTTGAAATCATGAAGCACCGTCAGACCCTTAGATAGAATGGAAGTGACTGGATTGCTTCCCCAAAGACCACACATAAAGAGATTAGATAGAATGGAAGTATCTGGATTGCTTCCCCAAGACCACACATAAAGAGAGATGAATAAAGAGCAGCAAAGGTGACCTGAGCTTGCGAACTATCGAAAAACTCATTTATTGAAAGAAGTGGTGGTTTGGTGAAGCTATTATTCGAGCAAGTTGAAATGTTTCTAGATAATTTGTTTCCACTAACATTAAATAAAAGCATAAAAGAAACTGGAAATTCAGGAATCATCCCTCTAAGTTGATTGCCTCTCAAGCGAGAAAATACAAGTTCCTGCATCTACCCAAAACTATAAGAATTCGACTAGTCAAAAGATTTTGACACAAATTAAGGATCTCCAAGCTACTACATTCACCCCAACCCTCAGGGAAGGTTCCATTTTGAGTTTTCTGTAGAGCCCAAATAATCTTAACACGAGGAAGTGTGATAAGATCGACAGGAATATCTCCTTGAAAATAGTTGAGCTCCAATTTTTCACAGTTTGATAAACCACTAGTAGGCTCAGAATCAATATAATTTTTTCCAAGGGTGTAGTCCAGCGGATTTGTGAACACAAGTACATAATGCTCATGGAAATTTCCCAGCTCCTTGTGAATCTCATGAGTGAGGGAGTTCCTTAAAACATCTAGCATTTCAAGCATGGATTGTTTGCCAATCTCTATTGGGATAACTCCAAAATATTTGGAAACAAGGAAATGAAACTAAGTCTAGAACAATTCCCCAACTGTGCAGCTCCAATTTTTCACTGTTTGATAAAGGTGACAACGTTTGAAATAGCAAATACAAGAACAATTTTGATTGCAGACTTATCTAAAGGAAGAACTGAATGATACAACTTCCAAGGTAACTGAAGGACGTATTCTACAGAAGCAGCTAAAGGTTAGTAATTGTTGAAGTAACTAGAAGATTGAGATATTGACTAAAGGGCTCAAATCATAGTAAGACAGTCCAATAATTAAGCTAGGTGCAAGTTCACAAGAAAGGTCAATCTCTGTCACTATGAAAAGAAGGATCTCGGTAACATCTCAATCTCAATGACATCACAGTGTTGAAATTACCTCAGCCTCAATTCAGTACTACTCTTATAAGATTATTTCGATACCACAGCAGTGAGGAGAATGAGTTATAAAGGTGTATTTACAGTTAAGGCTCGGTGTGACAAAAAGATATCAGTATAATCCGTATTACAGTGAAGATATTCAGTGTTATAATCACAAGTCAACTACAGTCTCGATATAATCAATCACATGATAAGTATGAAACTACAATTTGGAAATACCACAGTAAAAAATCTATCACTGTTTCATGCTACCACAGTGAGAAAGTTCTCACTGGTTCGGTGCCATCATAGCTTGATGAGAAGTATGCCATTTCAGTTTGATGGTATCACATAGGGTCTCACAGAAATGGTCAACAGAAGTTAGAGACATGTACAGTGAAGTATTTACAATCGAAGCACAAAATCAGTTCAGAACAATAATATGTATACACAGTGAAATAGTACGTTCGAGGATCTCGGAATAGCTGCTTACATTGTGTTTGAAAGAATCTGAATTCTTTCCTATGAAGTTGACAGTGCAAGAACCAACTAAAAGAAAGAACTAGTTTGAAGGTATAACAAATCAGATCTAAGGACAAGATTGTCTACGTATAAGTTTGAAGGTGACAGCGTTTGAAAGATAGCAAATACAAGAACAGTTTTGATTGTAGACCTATCTAAAGGAAGAACTGAATGATACAACTTCCAAGGTAACTGAAGGATGTATTCTACAGAAGCAGCTAAAGGTTAGTAATTGCTGAAGTAACTAGAAGATTGAGATATTGACTAAACAGTCGAACATTTGCAAGATTGATGTGAATCATCTCTTGGAAGAGCTAAGTGAAGAACAACGAATTGCAATCCAACAAGAACGAGCCCGAAAAATTGATGAACAAAATAAGATGTTTAGCGCCAAGAAACTTTGCCTTGTTTTGGACCTTGATCACACACTTCTAAATGCAGCTAAGGTGTCATAAAAATAAAAATCGTCTTGTTCTACTTCTAGTGATTCCTAGGCAAAGAGGGATGTGAAGTAAATTAACTGATGATAATATGATTAAATATAAATGTTGCTAATTCACGATGTTGTTTGTCCAACAGTTTACTGAAATAGATCATGTGCACGAGGAAATGCTAAGGAAGAAGGAGGAGCAAGACTGAGGGAAACATCAGCGTCAGCTTTTTCGCTTTCCTCATATGGGAATGTGGACTAAATTATGGCCTGGCATCTTGAATATTTTGGACAGGGTTAGTAAATTTTGGATTGAAATATTATTATCTTTGCAAGTTGTAGTTTCTTACTGGGAACATTTGATTTACAATGTGGAATTGACAACTTCCTTGTATGCCAATAGATGGATCTGTTCTTATTTTCATCTAATTCATTCTGTGATGGTTTATGTTGCAGGCAAGCAAGTTGTATAAACTACATGTTTATACAGTGGGAAATAGAGTTTATGCCACAAAGATGGCCAAATTACTTGATCCCACAGGAACTTTATTTGTAGGACGTGTTATTTCAAAGGGTGATGAGGCCAACCTATATGGAGATGTTAGGCTACCTAAAAGTAAAGATCTAGACGGTGTTTTGGGAATGGAATCTGCAGTAGTAATTATCGATGATTCTGCAAGGGTTTGGCCTCATCATAGACATAATTTAATTGTGGTGGAAAGGTAAGTTCATTTCAATTCTTTTCCAGTGTCCAATCAAGACCTTACAACTGTTAATTTTTGCCTTTAAAAATCGGTAGTTAAATATATATGTGACTGTTCCTAAGAACTTTGAGACTGCCATGTACAGATACATGTATTTTCCCTATATTATGCGCCAATTTGGATTGTCGGGGCCATCACTGTTAGAAGCATACGTTGATGAGAGGCCAGAAGATGGAACACTGGCATCTTCTTTAGCAGTGAGATGCTAAAATTAATCTATAACAAACATTGTTTTTGTGACTTCTCACAATTTAGAGATATTTCTCGAGTTCATCGTATGGTCGCGTTTCTAACACATATACCCTACAATTCAAACACAGGTGATTGAGAAAATTCACCATAATTTTTTCTCAAACAAACAATTGCATGAAGTGGATGTCTGGGAATTTCTTGCAGCTGAACAACAAAATATTTTAAAAGATTGTCAAATGGTTTTCAGTAGGGTTTTTGCAGTTGGAGAAGCGCAGCCGCATCTTCACCCTTTGTGGTAGATGGCTGAAAAATTTTCTGCAGTATTCATAACAGAAATTGATGACGAGGTGACTCATGTTGTAGCCCTTGCCCCTGGGACTGACAAGGTATGCATTTTACCTTTTTTCAAGTCCAATGTTGGAAACTCACAAAATCTTTGGTAGTAGTTCCAACATTCCAAGTTAATAATGTCAAACACTATTCCCAACCCTTGGTCAACTCATGCAATTAGTTTCCCAAACTATGCCATTATAACTTAATCAAGTCAAATTGTTCCCAGTTCATATACATTGAACCCATCAACCAATCTAGATAGAGAAGATGTGCTTCAACAAAAACACATGAATGTAGAAGGTGGAATACACATGGTAAATGCAACCAAGAAAGAAAATCAACTTACAGCTCAAGAACAGGCAGAACCTAGAAAGCTTAAGTCTTCCATTTGCAATATTGACGCTAATTGACTTCTAAACAAGTCCCTCAATCTTGTCACACATATATCTATTATTTTGGACTCTTTAATCAACAATGGTAGCTGTCTCTTAAGAGTCTTTGCCAAAGTCAATAAATGTAAAGAAGCAAACAAGAGAATGTGGATCTCAGTCATTTTGCTTCATTCTTCCAACAACAAATAATAATTGTAGAGAATGTTGCCACTGTTATAACACTCGGCAAGGGAATTGTCATACAGAGATTAAGGAACTAAAATTGAAAAATGTCTATTAAGGATACTTCGATAAATTTTCAACAAAGATAAATGGTCATAGGGCATTGCTTCAAGTTTCAACAGACCTTGGATATTCCTCACATGGAACTTTAGGACTATATTATCGAGGAGGAGTGGATCTTTGGAGGCCATGTCTTGATTGGTCAATTGAAGACCCTAACAGACTCTTGAAAGAAAATGAATTTTTACTTTTGAAGACCAACCACACCATTACTCGGTTCTTGTAATCACCCAATTCTTCTTATAAAGATACAAGGTGATTCCATATTTCCTAGCATATGCTAAATTTATTGAATGATTTGGATGATTGATAGTGTGAGAGAAGGTCCTGAATGCAGAGGAGGAATATCAGCAGGAGGGTAGGAAACAACTTTCTACCACTCTTGAAATCACCCTAGAAGACTTAGCACGTGATGACATGGGTATCATGCCATGCCTATTTTCTACACTGGAAAATGGAAATTCAACCAACATATGACAAAATCCTGAGCATGGATGGAGATAATGGACCAGACTGTAGTTCTAGTTTTCCTGAGAATGAGGTAATAAGACACTCATAAATGAAGGGAAATCCTAAGGATCCCTTAAGGTTCAAGATACCAACACTCCTATCTGTGATTTTGAATATGGTAGAAACTTTGGCACACATAATTATGTGCATCTCCAATCAACATTTCCTATTAAATTTGAACAGAGAAGTGCCAGATCTGATATTTTTCCTTTGACAGTCATCCTACATATGACATGGACTCTAATGAGGAATAAAAGAAGGTTGATCATATCATCAAGCTGTTTTGTGAACCATATGAGACAAAGGAAGAAATTTCCATTCCATTTGTTGAAGGAATCCTTATTGAAGATGAATAGTCTTGTCATAACTCAAATATAATACCTTCTGTATTGAAATATATAGCAGTAAACCCAACTATGCTAATGCACCTGATTAAGCAAGAACAATAGAGATTGTCAGCACAGGCTGCACAAAAGCCTGATCATGTTAGCATACAAATCCTCCTTCAGGTCCTAGTAGAGCATTTGTTACCACATCTGGGAAAGTAATCATAGATGACCCAAGAACACTAAATAATTCTAATGTACAACATAAAACGGCATTACAAGCACTAGCAACTGCTTCCAAACCTGCCATTCAAGGAACTTCCACGGTAAGACATGCTGCTGATTCAGTAGAGTTTGAGTTGTATCCTGTGGGTAATGAGTGTTTGAGAGATGTAACAGTTGAAAAGTTCTTTTTCTTTCATTTTGTTTTCATTTCATTCCATATATGTCAGTTGAAGCAATTGTCCTAAGGAATCTGGCTTTGGTGATTTGTCTTGGATTAACTGGTGGTCTTTGAAAATGACTTTGGATCATTGTTTCTATGTTGGAAGAGACACCTATGCCATTAATTCTAAGCATTTCAAACGTAAATTGTTTCTCTGTTTAATTGTTTCTTCTATTGTTTTCCAATGTTCCTTTGGATGAATTATTCATGTTATCTATTGGTTGGGCAGGCTGGAGACTCTGGGAAGCCTCGAATGAAACCTCGTGATCCCCACCGTATTCTTCACATGAATTTGGGTAATGATAATGTGAACTTGTGTGGGACAGATAAACATTTTGTCCCAATGAGCAGGCAGGTACGTATGGCTTTAGGACCAGCAACTACAGAGTCGGGTCCAAATTTGCAACAGGCTCCTTGCTTGCCTAATATTGAATAGAATTTCATGGAAAGCTTGCAAAAATTGCTTAAATGCTAAAAAATTATGACATGAAAACATTATGAGTTCTATCATCACAGATGCCTGTTGGCCAATCAATTATAGAAACTGACCCCGTTGACTTGGAGCAGGAATTCACTGAATCTTCTAAATCTCCAGAAGAAGATATTAAACAAGACATAGCACTTCCAAAGGATTCGAGCATGGTTATGCCCCTCTCACAGAGTTTGCCAAATGAAATTACCACAATCACACAAAATCATATGAATCCTTGTGGTGATGTGAATCATCTCTTGGAAGGGCTAAGTGAAGAACAACGAATTGCAATCCAACAGGAACGAGCACGGAGAATTGATGAACAAAATAAGATGTTTAGCGCCAAGAAACTTTGCCTTATTTTGGACCTTGATCACACACTTCTAAATTCAACTAAGGTGTCATAAAAATAAAAACCGTCTTGTTCTACTTCTGGTGATTCCTAGGCAAAGAGGGATGCGAAGTAAATGAACTGATGATAATATGATTATATAAATGTTGCTAATTCATGATGTTGTTTGTCCAACAATTTACTGAGATAGATCATGTGCACGAGGAAATGCTAAGGAAGAAGGAGGACCAAGATCGAGAGAAACCTCAGCGTCAGTTTTTCGCTTTCCTCATATGGGAATGTGGACTAAATTGTGGCCTGGCATCTGGAATTTTTTGGACAGGGTCAGTAAAATTTGGATTGAAATATTATGATCTTTGCAAACTGTAGTTTCTTACAGGGAACATTTGATTTACAATGTGGAATTGACAACTTCCTTGTATGCCAATAGATGGATCTGTTCTTATTTTCATCTAATTCATTCTGTGATGGTTTATGTTGCAGGCAAGCAAGTTGTATGAACTACATGTTTATACAATGGAAAACAGAGTTTATGCCACAGATATGGCCAAAAGTACTTGATCCCACAAGAAATTTAACTGTAGGAAGTGTTATTTCAAAGGGTGATGAGGCCAACCTAGATGGAGATGATAGGCTACCTAAAAGTAAAGATCTAGACGGTGTTTTGGGAATGGAATTTGCAGTAGTAATTATTGATGATTCTGCAAGGGTTTGGCCTCATCATAGACATAATTTAATTGTGGTGGAAAGGTAAGTTCATTTCAATTCTTTTCCAGTGTCCAATCAAGACCTTACAACTGTTAATTTCTGTCTTTAAAAATTGGTAGTTAAAGATATATGTGACTGTTCCTAAGAACATGGAGACTGCCATGTACAGAACATGTATTTTCCCTGTAGTAGGCGCCAATTTGGATTGACGGGAACGTCACTGTTAGAAGCATACGTTGATGAGAGGCCAGAAGATGGAACACTGACATCTTCTTTAGCGGTGAGATGCTAAAATTAATCTATAACAAACATTGCTTTTGTGACTTCTTACAATTTAGAGATATTTCCTGAGTTCATCGTATGGTCACATTTCTAACACATATACCCTGCAATTCAAACATAGGTGATTGAGAAAATTCACCATAATTTTTTGTCAAACAAACAGTTGCATGAATTGGATGTCCAGGAATTTCTTGCAGCTGAACAACAAAAGATTTTAAAAGATTGTAAAGTGGTTTTCAGTAGGGTTTTTGCAGTTGGAGAAGCACAGCCGCATCTTCACCCTTTGTGGCAGATGGCTGAACAATTTGGTGCAGTATGCACAACACAAATTGATGACGAAGTGACTCATGTTGTAGCCCTTGCCCTTGGGACTGACAAGGTATGCATTTTACCTTTTGTCAAGTCCAATGTTGGAAACTCACAGAATCTTTGGTAGTAGTTCCAACATTCCAAGTCAATAATGTCAAAAACTATTCCCAACCCTTGGTCAAATCATGCAATTAGTTTCCCAAACCATGCCATTATAACTTAGTCAAGTCAAATTGTTCCTAGTTCATATACATTGAACCCATCAACCAATCTAGATAGAGAAGATGTGATTCAACAAAAACACATGAATGTAGAAGGTGGAATACACATGGTAAATGCAACCCAGAAAGAAAATCAACTTACAGCTCAAGAATAGGCAGAACCTAGAAAGCTTAAGTCTTCCATTTGCAATATTGACGCTAATTCACTTCTAGACAAGTCCCTCAATCCTGTCACACAAATCTCTATTATTCTGGACTCTTTAATCAACAATGGTAGCTGTCTCTTAAGAGTCTTTGCCAAAGTCAATAAATATAAAGAAGCGAACAAGAGAATGTGGATCTCAGTCATTTTGCTTCATTCTTCCAACAACAAATAATAATTGCAGAGAATGTTGCCACTGTTGTAACACTCGGCAAGGGAATTTTCATACAGAGATTAAGGAACTAAAATTGAAAAATGTCTATTAAGGATACTTTGATAAATTTTCAACAAAGATAAATGGTCATAGGGCATTGCTTCAAGTTTCAACAGACCTTGGATATTCCTCACATGGAACTTTAGGACTATATTATCAAGGAGGAGTGGATCCTTGGAGGCCATGTCTTGCTTGGTCAATTGAGACCCTAACAGACTCTTGAAAGAAAATGAATTTTTACTTTTGAAGACCAACCACACCATTACTAAGTTCATGTAATCACCCAATTCTTCTTATAAATATACAAGGAAATTCCGTCTTTCCTAGCATATGCTAAATTTATTGAATGATTTGGATGATTGATAGTGTGAGAAAAGGTCCTGAATGCAGAGGAGGAATATCAACAGGAGGGTAGGGAACAAATTTCTACCACTCTGGCAATCACCCTAGAAGACTTAGCACGTGATGACATGGGTATCATGCCATGCCTTTTTTCTACACTGGAAAATGGAAATTCAACCAACATATGACAAAATCCTGAGCGCAGATGGAGATAATGCACTAGACTGTAGTTCTAGTTTTCCTGAGAATGAGAGTAATAAGACACTCATAAATGAAGGGAAATCCTGAAGATCCCTTAAGTTTCAAGATACCAACACTCCTATCTGTGATTTTGAATATGGTAGAAACTTTGGCACACTTAATTATGTGCATCTCCAATCAACATTGCCTATTAAATTTGAACATAGTAGTGCAAGATTTGATATTTTTCCTTTGATAGTCATCCTACATATGACATGGACTCTGATGAGGAATAAAAGAAGGTTGATCATATCAACAAGCTGTTTTGTGAACCATATGAGACAAAGGCAGAAAGGTCCATTCCATTTGTTGAAGGAATCCTTATTGAAGATGAATAGTCTTGTCATATTGAAAGAACAAACCAATATCTAGGAAAACAAGAGGACTCATGCAAACCCATAATTGGTTAACTACACAGTGAGAAAAATCATTTCCAGGTTTGTCTCTTATTGTTCATAGGTATGATAATTGATCTCCAAAGGAGTTCCTTCTCCTAACTATAAATTATATTCGGGTAGCTTTAATTTCTCATATAAAACAGCTCCCTGTCTGCAACACTGATGTTCATGGCCAACATAAAACTGTTCCTATGTTTGACCCAGAAACGTTGGAACTTACGAACTTGAGGATAACGATGGATCTCTGGCTTGAAGAAGTCAAGTATTAGCTCCCCTCATATTTCCTTGAATAGTGTCTGCCACAACATGATGCTATATTTATCAATACCCTAGCTGTCCAAGAGTATTCCCATCTTGAATATGGGATCCTAAAGCTTGCTAAAAAGATCCCAACAAAATGCCCTGATCTAAGCCTAATTTATCTGAATGTTTCATTCATGAATATGGGGTCACAACAAAGTTACTAAGAGAAAGACCTGCAACAAATTTATGGATGATTTATCAGCATGTACAGGGTTGAGCAATGGAAGGTCATTATTCATAAAAAACACCCAAATCCATACTAGAGTGATGAAGTTTATAATTTAGTGAAGACAAGAATGTCTCAGACCTTAAGCATACCACAAATTACAGCACTCCAGGGACAAACGAATGAAGCCATCAAACTATTGCTTACAAGGTTTCAAACTTCAAGGTAATATCCTTTAGCTCCAAGACACAGAGTGCATAGACTAAAATGGTTACCAAAAATTAGTATCCCTGGGAAAAGAAGATGGTAGGAACTCCAAAGGGTTATAAATTAGCTCAATTAAAAAGAAGCTTCACAAATAGGAAGCTATTCATGTTTCAATTTACCTTATGTTGGTGTCCCATGTTTTGATAGTTTTGCAAATAAAAATACAAGGCAACATCAGAACCAATCTTTAGAGTTACAGGATCTAGTCCTCCTATTCTCAGATAGGGATCTCTCAAAAGTTTTTTTGCAAAGGTTTATCTTGTGTGATTTGAGTATTGGATTTAGAATAGTTATTAAGTGCAGGTGTTTATTTGTTTGTTTGTTTGGTTGGAATGATACAACAGAACATGAAAGGCCTAGGAAAGATATATAGGATAGAGAAATATCTGGTTCATTGGGCAATGGAGTCAAGAAAAGGTCATAACAAACTCATCAATGGATATGGGATATCAAAGGGAAAATCTAACTTGGCCACAGGATCCTTTTGTTTTTGGAATGAGATGAACATTAATGATTTGGAAAGAGATGTTTAATTCTCAACAAAGGGAATTCGAAAGCATAATTTGAACAATAAAGAGCTCTTTGATAGACAGGGCTAACCATAAATTCTACAAATCACACCTTTAAGCAAATAATGATTTCAAAACAACTTTTAAAATGAAAATCCAAGATTCGGGGAACGCCCTATTTCCTCAAAGATTTTATTTCAAATGATTTAGAAAACATAAAAGATTCATTGATAATTGCAGTCATAGAAGAGGGAACACCTAACACATCTATGATCACAACTATAAAAGACCTTTAAGCCAACTGTTTAAGTGAGGACAAAGGGCAAGATCAAAACAGACCTCTTTGATTCACTGTAAGCAAAGAACTTCAAAGGGAGACTTCAATAACAGTTTTTAAGTGGCAGCAGACAAGCAAGGAGAACCATAAATCATGCTGAAACCAACTATTCGAACTATTAAGGAAATAAACAAGCATGAAGATTAAAGAGAGAGATTAAAGACTCTAAAATACTTCAGCAGAAGAAAACATGAAACAATGAAGGATGAAAAGGTCTAAGGTGCTTCCAAGAGTCATTTCTTAGCCTAAAACTTTCAAACCTACTGTAGTAAGAAATTATGGAACATAATGAAAACAAGGGAAAACATAAAACAGTTCAGAATACTTCACCAACAGCCAAGCTCATGGATCCAATGATAGAGCCTTCTCAGGAACAAGCATGCAACAACATCATCAAGACCTCCAAGACTTCAATTTCTTCTTCAACTTCAACAGACTATATATTTATTTCAAAGAGTTTCAGTATTACAACTTGTGATCAAACAACAACCAACCCCTATCTCATCTCCTTCAGAAGTATTTATAGAAGAAATGAGGAGGTGGAATGGGATAAAATATCTTCTAAGTTCAATTAATACAGTTTACTGTCTCTCGGCCTTTGAGGGGCTCGATGGAGAACATTCTGATATTTTTCCTGTATTAATTGGTTTATGTTAACTATCAAGCCTGCTAGAAAGAATTTGTTGACTTTTAAGGCTCTTTGTTATCCTCATAATAACTTCTGCTGTCAATTTACAATAAGTTCCTTTGGTTGTCTTAACTGTTCAGCCACATTGATGCAAATTCTCCAGGTCTGGTCATAACTCAGCCTCCCTTTGATTACTTTGAGGCTATAGGTGGCTCTGTGGTAGCTAAGGAATCAATTCGCCTCAATTGAGGCGGTGGAAGCCTTTCTGTCAGTTAAACACTTATGATTTCTTTTTACTGTGTTTTAATCCAGGGAATTAGGCTTTTGATAATTATTCTTAGCCGTAATTCCCCAAATCTATCTTCAATCTTCTTCTCTGTTGTGCTCTGTTCTTCAAACTTATACTCTTTTAAATCGTCTTTTAAACACAGTGTCTTATCGATGTGCAGGGCTGCGCAAGGCTCTTTATGGTATCGGCGCCCATAAAGCATTGATAAAATGTGGAGTGGAGCCCTTTTAATCCCTTTCCCTTTGATAACCATAGGCCAGAAGATCGTGACCTTTGGTCTTCTTTTCCTTCGCAGTATGGGAAAAACCTGCGAAACAAACAAAACATTAAGAAATCTTGCGTAATTAGGTTAAACTGCTTTGGAGGCTTCGGGAAGGAGCGTGGTCGTTGGATGAAAGCATCCAACGGTGGAGATCTACGTACAAAGGCAAAAAGGAGAGCGGGAGAAGAATAAGGCGGAGTGATTTTGGACCGTCCGATCTGGACACGTGGATGTTTCTGATTCAATCGGAGGACCTCAATCGGGGGATCGCAATCGGGGGTGGTGAGCAAATGGAGCGATTGAAACATGCGATGTGACAAAGCGCATGCCGTTGATCTAAGATTAGATCAACGGTGGAGAATAAATCAGGGGAAACGCCGATCGGGGGAACAAACAAGTGGATGCGATGTAAAAATGCGATGCGATTTCAAAACTCCGATGTGATGGAGCGTTGGCTGCTTGATCTGCTGTCGATCAATGGCGGGGATTTTTTTTAGAATGAGCTGGCGGAAAAACCTTTGTGATATATGAAAACTCAAACTTTTGGAAAAAAAAAAAGGTTTTATGGGGCAGAAAATATATATAAGGTGGACAGGCGCCCGGCTGCGGGGCCTTTGGTCTTTACGAAATGTGATATGCCCGGGGCGTACATAAAACAAAAGGGCCAATCGCAATCGGGCCATCGGGCCTGGTCTTTCAATCACCCCATTGTAACATTTGCGATTGGCGCCCGGGATCTTTAACACTTGGTCCCGGGGAAAGTCATATGAAATGAAAAGGTGGGGCAGATTTTATACGTATAAGTCCTGATCACATCGGAAAGTTTTGATGCGGCCTTTTCAATCAACCCATTGTATTTTCTCTGATTTCGATTGCGCGATCGGTCTTTTTAATCTACCCATTGAAATATTCAACACGTGACTTTAGTTTTTTAGATTAAACTTTGGAAAAATGGGTTTTAAGACTTTACAAAGGAAAAATGGATCGGGAATGAAATTTTACAAGGTTTTAAGCGCCGAGGTGGGCTTTATGGTTTATATGAAAGATAATATAATTGGGAGTTTTAAACACAAAAAGGTGAATCGCAATCAGAACTTTCGGTCCATAGCAAAAGACTTGCGCACTTTGAAAATTTTGCGATGCGATAAGCGCCATGAGGGGCTTAGCACCTGGTTCCTGGGTGTAGGCATGTGGGGGAAGTGGTTAGGACTTAACCCAAGGGGCTTAAGTCCATAATAATAAAACTTTGTTTTTTATGAAATTTTCAAAGTTTTTAATGGATTTTGGAGGTTTCGGTAAGGTTAAAGAGTGAGTCTTTAACTTTATAAAAGTGATTTTCATGAGGGGAAGAAGAGGAATCATGAAAACAAGGGAGTTTTATGAAGAAAAAGGGGAGCAAATGAAGGTTTGAGAAGGGGGGAAAATGATGGTTTTTCAGCAGTTACTTCTCATGAAATCAACAGAATTTCTGAGTATAAAATGGGAACAGCAATGAAGATTTTGGACAGAGGCATAAGGCCTTCAAGAGTCTTCAAGAGCCAACACTTTTTAGTAATAAAATTTGCTCCTTGGAGGCTCAAAAATTCTTAGCCACCTTTTGCTATAATCAAATATTATAGGTGGCTAACAGTGGCTCCACTTGGGGATGATGCCTTCTTGAAGGCATCAAGAACTTCAGACTTGCATTCTTTGGGAGGCTGATCAGTTGCCTCATCCATTGGGCTGTCTTTCTTTGATTGAATGATCTTCTTTTGTTCTGTAAATGCTAACAACCATGGAAAAAAATGGATCTTTCATCAACAAGCTTTCTACCTACCCAATCCTACTGATCTAACATTTTTTCTTCCTTAGAATGCACTTGGATTGGCAAACTCTCTTACAACATTTTATTCTTTTTGAAACCAAAAAAAAAATCTAATCTAGTTCTACTTCTTATTTCTCCATGGACTCAGATTAAGCAGTTGAGCCCATATGCTTCTCTACCTAATCTACTAATCTGTTAGGATTAAACTGTCTAACAGATTTTTATTCTCTGATTGCTAAAGCAGAAATTAAAAAGCATACAAGTTAGGATTGAACAACCTAACTTGATGCTGATCTATGGCATAAAAACAAGCTGCACATAGATTATTATTTGCCGAAAATTAAAACAAAATGATGAAGGCTTAAGATTAAAAATTCAAAGCACTTCCTTCATCTTTTTACAACTCTGTTTTGACTTTATTTGAGTTGTTTCTCCTTTGCCATCTAGTTCAGATTTTGAGCTAATTAGAACCAGATTTTTATCCTTTTTGACTCAGAAAACAAAACAGATTTGAGTCATTCTCTTTTTGAAATGTTAGGTTCAGATTTTGAGTATGTTTGAACCTTTGATTTCTATCCTAATCTATCTACTGATAAGCCAATATTAAACAGTTTGGCAAATCGAATTCACTATCCTATCAGCAGAAAATTTAAAGGCTAATTAGTCAAGATTAGGCAGTTTGACTAATTAGAAGTGTGTTTTTTAGTAGTGGCATTTAAGCTTGCACACTTTCAGAATTTATTTCTCTTTTTTGGTATGGGGCTGTACCTTTATTGTTTTTACAATCTGCCCTCTTTTCTTTCTTTCTTTGTTTTTGTATTTTTGATTTTTCTAACTTTGAATGCAATGGTTAGACTATGATATTTACAATGAAAAAATAAAATGCTTTGAAACTTAAGATTCTTGGCAGAAGTAATGCTTGAGCATCCTGCCATTGACAGGACCTCCATACAGATCTTCTCCATTCAATTCTTTCAAGAAAAATGTATTGTGACCCCTCTCAGCATGAATAATATAGGGCCCTTTCCACAAGTTCTCAAACTTGCCATGTTTTCCCTTCTCTTCTCTTCTTGAATCCCATTTAAGAACAACATTTCCAATTTGGAAATTGTTTTCCTTAGTCCTCTTATCAAATAGTTTCTTCATTTTTTCTTGGACTAACTGTGTTCTCTCATAAAATTCTTCTCTGGTCTGCTGTAAATGGATTGTTTGGTTGATTCTTCTCTGCATATCATTCTCTTCAATCTGCACTTCTTGAAGGAGTTTCATGACTGGAACTCCCAATGAGGTAGGAAAAACTGCATCCATGCCATAAACTAACTGATAGGGGGACATATTTATTGATTTCTTTGTAGTTAACCTATCAGCCCACAAGGCATGAACCAACTTACTGTGCCATGATTTCTGATTTTGTTCCAACAGTTTTTTAATGATATTGATGAGGCTCTTGTTGGAAGATTCAGCTAATCCATTTCCTTGGGGATAATAAGCAGTGGAATGGCCCAAGGTTATGTGGTATTTGTAACAGAAATCAACCATCTTCTTAGATTTAAAAGCAACAACATTGTCTGTTATGATTTTTATGGGACAACCAATTCTAGATAGGATATTTGTTTCAAGGAACTTGATAATGACAGAGTCATTAGCATTTCTGGAGGGTATAGCTTCTATCCACTTGGTAAAGAAGTCAGTGGCTGTGAGGATCCACTTATTTTGAGCTGAGGAGGATGGGTGAATTTCCCCAATGAAGTCTAAACCCCATTGCTGAAAAGGTTCCTCAACTCTGATGGGATGTAAGGGTAAGGGAAGGAGTTTTCTTTTGCCATCAAAGATTTGACACTTATGGCAAGACATGACCAACTTTTGAGTGTCTGGGAAAAGGGTAGGCCAATAGTAACCAGATCTAAGAATTTTGTTTGTTGTGGCCTTCCAGTAGAGGTGTCCTCCACATTCTCCGTCATGCAACTCATGCATGATTTTTCCTGCATCATCTTCAAGTAAACATTTAAGAAAAATTCCAACAACATTTTTCCAATATAATACTCCATCTAATATGTAAAAACTCAAAGCCTTTTGTTTCAAGAATCTAGCTTTAGTTTTAGACAAAGAAGGAGGGGCATTTAAATATAAAAGCACATAAATAATGTCAGCATACCAAGGAGAATTTAGAAATGTTTCTTCAATAAAAGGAGCATTAGATTCTTCTATTTCTTCCAACACATCTACCATATTCATGTCTAGTGCTTGGAAGTTAGACTCAGCCATAATTTTTGCTAATCCTTGCCCTTTAACTAGTTTGGTGGGCCTGATTTCTAAGTCATATTCAAGAATAGTTGCAATCCATTTTCCCCTTTTACCATCAGGGTCTTGACTTAGAATGTCCTTGAAAACAGTATGTGGAACAAAAGAAATTATGTGAGAGTGTAAAATATAGACCCTAAAGTCTTTTAATGCTTTCACTAATGCTAAGGCTTGCTTCTCCATGATATTATATTTGAGAGGAGCATCTCTTAAGGCCCTACTAAAGAAATATATTGGTTGTTCTTGTCCCAAATCATTCTTTTGAAGTAAAACTACAGCTATTGTATGCTCAGATGCAAAAGAAAAGATGTAAAATTCTTTGGTAAAATCTGGACTAATCAGGACTGGTGTTTGAGTAAGAGCTTGTTTGACCAGTTCGAATGATTGTTTAGCTGGTAAAGTCCATTTTACACCGACATATTTCTTAAGCATGTTTGTAATGTTTTTTAATAGCTCAGCAAGATTAGGGATAAACCTCCTCAGAAAATTAATCTTTCCGATGAAAGATTGCAACTCTTTGAGGCTTCTTGGATGACTGATTTGTAATATGCCATCTATCCTTGTAGGGTCTATTTTGATTCCCTCTTCCAAAATTATATGTCCAAGAAGTTTACCTTCTTGGAGACCAAAGAGTGTCTTCTTGGGATTCAATGACAAGCCAAATTTCCTACACTTCTCAAAAACTTTTCTTAAGTGAGTCAAATGTTCTTCATCAGTTTTTGAAAAGACAGTTATGTCATTAAGGTAAATAATTATGAAATAGCCAATATCTTCAGAAAAGGCTATTTCCATGGCCCTTTGGAAGGTGTCCCCTGCATTCATTAACCCGAAAGGCATTTTGACATACATAAAGGTGCCCCAAGGTGTGGTAAAAGCAGTTTTGATTTGATCACTTGGGAGCACTAACACCTGGTTGTAACCCGAGAACCCATCTAAGAGTGATATCCTTTTTGACCCAAATACCCTCTGAAGTATATGATCCATCTTGGGCAATGGGTAGTTGTCTTTTAGGGATGCTCTGTTTAAGTTTCTGAAGTCGATACAGAGTCTGATCTCCCCTGTCTTTTTCCTAACAGAAACTAAGTTTGATACCCATTCTGAAAATCTAATTGGTACTATAATGCCAGCATCATGCATCTTTTCAATTTTGGCTCTAACTAAAGGTAATAAAAGTGGGTTTATTCTCCTTAGTTTTTGTTTGAAGGGCTTTTGATTTTCCTTCAAGGGAATCTTGTGTTGAATGATGTTGGTATCGTAAGACTTCAGATCTGTGTATGCCCAGGCAAAAACATCTTTAAACTCCTTATACAGATCAATGTATCGAGATTTTATGTGAGTTGGAAGAGTGTTGGACAATTTAATCATCTTAGGTTCTGTTAGGGAGCCTATGTTGTGTTTTTCTACGTTTGTTTCGACAAGCTCCATTTTTGGTTCTTTGGCTACATCATTGAAGTCGAAAAGGTGTTCCAAAGGTGAAAGACCTCTTGGAATTGAACCGTTTTTACATTCTAAAACTTCCAGGTCTTTTTGGTCCACGTTGTCAATTAACTCTGCTTCAAACGGATTCTCATAATGATTTATATCAGCAGAGTGTGTTATTTCAGCTTCTGGGATTTCTTCGATATATGGACAGTTTTCATTATGGCTAGATTCTGATGTTGGTATGCTGAAATCATTTTCTGATTTCAAGAAATCATCTATGTGTTTGTCTGAATCAAACACTTGCCAGTGATCTTCGTTGTCAGGCACAGCAGGCCTATGTTTTACCTTCACACTGAGTTGTTCATTTATTTCAGGTATCTGGCAATTGCTAGCATTGAAAGCGAGTTCATTTGCTAGATGATTCAATTCTCTTAGAATGAAAATAAGTTCATACTTTTCAAAGGTTTTTAATAGATCAAGGGCAGTGTTTCGATATTCCCTAAGTCTTGGATTTTTAGCTAAGTATTCTCCTTTGATTTGTCTTATGATAAGTTCAGAATCTCCTAAGATTGATATCCTCTAGGCTTCTAACTGTTTAAGCAGTTGTAAGCCTAGGAGAAGTGCTTCATACTCAGCAATATTGTTAGTGCATGGGAAATCCAATTTGTATGAAAAACTCTGTTTTGTATTTTGAATCCACACACCTGCTCTTGCACTTGTTTTATTACAAGATCCATCAAAATTTAGGGTCCAAAGTATGTCATTCCTATTTTCATTTTCTTGTTGCTGTTGATTGGTAATGTTTGGAATTTGATTGAAGGGAAGATTTGATTGTTCAAGTGAACTGATTGGGTCCATGTTTTCCTTATCTGGCTGCGTGATTTCATCTTCGTTACATAAGATAAAGGAATCTAAACTTGATTGAATAGAATAGATTGGAGAGTTGTTTGGTTTGTCTATGTTGCTCACCATGTATTTCATGTGGAATTCCCTGTATAGTCTTCTGTTTTGGTTAAAAACGGGAAAGGTGGCATCAGACATGTCCATTTGAAGGCTTCCCTGAAGTTTGGCTCCCCAAGATCTGGATAAGAGCATGCCATACTTAGGGGGAATGTCAGCTACAACTATGTCCATGACTAAACTCTTAGCAGGGATTTGGGCTAAGTTAACACACAGATCTTTGATTAAACTCAAACACTTGACTCTGAATGAGTCAAAGGAATACAAGTCTTTGTATGGCTTAGTAATTTCTAAGCCTAAGCTTTCCATCACTACTTTGGGCATTAGATTGTGTGAAGCTCCTGAGTCTAACATATCATTGTGTAAAATTTTCTCATGTATGTTCAAGCTAACATAGAAGGGAGGGACAGCCCCTTCTTGGTATTTTCCTTCAACTTCTGGACCAAACAACAACTCTGGTTTGTCATCTGTCAAGTTTAAGGTGTCAGTATCATTTCCTAAGTTCAAAGCTTTCAAAACTTGGTTTTTGTACACCTCTTGGGTTACTAGTTCAGCTAGGGGGATGGTAATTTTTATCTTAGCAATCTCTCCCTCAAGGCTGAAAGGAATAATTGACTTGTTTGTATTTACATCTATTTTTTCAATTGAATTCTTTTCAGCAACTTTGATTTGTTGAACCTTGTTTGGACTGGTAATTGGGACAGTTTTATTAGGACCACTAGTCATAGACTAGGGGGTAATTCTGCTCAGACTTGCAGAATCTGTTAGACTACTATACCAATAGGTGTCATGTTTCATGATTGACTTGATGGGCTATGTAATATGTTCATACCTTTTCTTGTTCCAAATGTTTTCCATATTATCAAAAATCAAAAAATTTAAAAAATGTAAAGAGGGTATACCTTAAAAGAAAAATCAAAGGGTGAAAAGAATAAAAATGGCCAAAAAAGTAAAAGAAAATGAACCCCACCAAAAGAAAGGCCAAGGAAAGTGTGCAAGTCTAAATGCCACTACTTTTTGCTCTGATGTAATAAACAAAATTGTGTGCAACTTGTATCCTATGCCACAATTTATGAACAGTCAAACAATCTAAACTTGGCTAGTTCATCTTTCAATTTCATGTTTTAGAAATAGAGAATAAAATCTGACCAAACTGTTTAATCTTGGCAGATAAGTAGATAGGTAGACTAAATAAAAGGAGCTCAACAGTTTAATCTGAGCCCTTGGATGTAATAAGGCTAGAATTAGATAGGTTTCCATATGTAAAAGAAAAGTGTGATAAGGGTTTGCCAGTCTAAGTGCACCCTAATAAAGAAGAGAAAATGATAGGGTAAAGTAGGTAGGGTAGGTAGATGTTGTTGCAAAATTACATGTGATGAATGATGGTTCTAAATGTGTTCAATTGTACTTTCATCACAAGTGCAAAGGCAGATACTACATTGGAAAAAATTCACAGCAAAGCAAAGTCAAGATTATTAACTTCCCCTTCATTTTTCCCTAAAGAATTCACTAATTTCCCTAGGCACTAAGGTATTTGAAGATTAAAGGGGCTCAAGGCATTTCCTTGACTTTTGGAGGGACCGGACCCTCGGCCTAATAATTGGAAAAGCCTAAGTACTTAACATTCATTCACCTCCCAAAAATCTTTTCCTAAGTAAAATCCCATTTTAGTTAGGAAAATCATGCAATAGTTCATAAAAACCCTCAAAATCATTTTTTATTCTAAGTCTAAGTAATGAAGTTGTTATAATGCAATTTGCTTGTAATCTTCACTTGCTTAGTTATATTAATGAAGTTTGATTTTACATTGTCCCTTGATCTTATTAACTCTAATTTATATATTAACCCCCCATAAAATCACCTTCTCCTATTATATATAACTTCTTTTATATAATAGCCCAAAAAACCCATGTATTATAGTTTTAACCAAAGTATTTAATCCCCACTTGTTCAAATTAAAAACCCACTTTATACCTCCTTTGGTTAAAAAATAACTTTATATATATTCCCGCCCCCTATGGTAAATAAATCACATTGGTTTAATTATCATATAATAAAAATATATGAAAAACATTTAAACATATTTGATATGTGTTTAAAACAAAAATGCCCGAAGTTTGTTTAAACCTAACTTCAAAAGAAATAATCCCATTACCTTTCATATTTTTCCCCTTGCCCGACGCCTAACTCGAGTTAAAATCCTGATGTATTTTCTATATCCCAAGTCTTAACTCTGGTTTAAAAAACTAATCCCGATCGTCTTCCGCCATATAAACGAAATTAATTAATCCACACGATTAATTAAAAACCTAACCCGCCAATCAAATCCCGCCCGATGAGTTTATTCAACTGTTAATTACGTTGGGCCCGCGCCATTAAAATCCCGTCATCTTCCTGTCCCGTCAACCGTCCGATCGGCCACTCCAAGATCAACGACTGTTATCAATTTCACTGGCCATCCGCGTACGAAATATAATGCGCAATGGGCCGGCGGTTTTCCAAACAGTACAAATCTACGTGTCAAACATGGAGTGGAATCGCTGCCCATTCGCCCAAAACCGCCTTCTACCAAAAGTTGTGCGATGAAAACCATAAACTGCCCATCTCCGTGACCCGTCTTCCGTACCTACTGATGTCACCCGATAAATTAATAAAAAATCCGCCACCATTTGACTTTGCCAATAAAACAAAAACCCGCGTCTTTTTCATTATTTTGTACGCAGAAAACGACTTCACCCTCCATGCAAAGAATTTCAAAAAATCAACTGTCAAGTGCCATTAACTGAATTTTGCTGAAGACCACTGCCAGACCAGTAATCCAACGTTCACCCGCCGCAGTCTGTACCTGTTTAAGCTTTGTTCATCTCCTAAAAACAGGTATTTACCCCAATTCTCATTGAAACTCTGTGAAATCCGGGCTTTCATTTTAAATTCCGCACCAAACACTGCTACAAAGTTTGTTTGAGTCTTCTATTTTCCCATAATTTCAAATTGCGTCCCCAATCTTGCTCAATTTTTTCACCATAAACCGAATTTCCATTTTTGAATCCACAAGAACCAAAAATGAAAGTTCCTGTGGCTTTAAACGTAGCACCTTTGAATGCCCCTCACAAAGACTTGGATTATTTACCTTTGGCCGATATGGATTTTCAAGTTAAAGACCTGGGTCTTAGTGAGAATCCTCTTCGAATATTTTTCCGCTGCAGAGACAATTATTTGAATGGTTCTGACATAATTGGACTTTGGGAATCTAATATGCCCATGTACCTTCTCCCAGCAGTCCGTATTTTTCCTGAAATCATCCATTTTTTCCATGCCAACTATGATCCTAACCAAAGAGCAGTCTTATCCCCAAGTCAAGATATCCTCTTCCCAATAACTGCTCAGTCCATAAATGAGATGCTACAATTCCAACCTGGTCAAGCCCTTACTCCCCTGTCCATGGCTGAATTACTTGAGAAATCTACCAAATTGTCCCATGAAGAGTTAAACCGTCTTGGCCAGACTTTTATGCTACCACAACATCAGCCTAAAGGCCCTCCCCCTTATGGTCATACCTTTTTTACTGATGAGGGCAGACTTATTTTAAACATGATATCTTCAATAATGGGATTCAATACTAGTGAGTATGTTGACCATTTGTCTCTAGTATTGTTGTCTATTTTTACCCCTGGACAGCCTCCTGCTGTTAAGTATGACTTTGCATCTTATATTGTTGACAAAATCCATGATCAGTTCATGAGATTTGGAAATGAGAGAGTATTCAAATATTCTTCTTTCATATATCATCTCATGATATATTATCAGTCTGAAAGTTTTCCTTTCCATATTCAGAAACTTGATGCTAAAGGAAACTCTAGGTCAGTCATCTTTTGGTCGGCCATTACTCACAATTCCCTTGATTCCCCTTATTCCTATAATGAGTTCATTGACCTACTTGTACACCCTGAAACTACCTTGTTGACAGGAGTATCCCCTCCTAGAGTCAGTAATGAAATCAAGAAAATCCTTCAGCTCTCAAAACAGTACAAGATAGGTGACTGGTACTTGTATCAGAATCATATTGAAATCAGAATTTATGGTTGTGAATTGTGCCCTTTCAAATTACCAAGATATGTCCCAATGCGACTCTTTTCATTAGAGTACTTCAGGCAGATGAATAATTCAGATATAGTTCATTTCTGTAATGCAAAGAAAAAGACTCAACTCAGGATAAAGAGCCAATTAGGTCCCTTTGTTTGTAATTCTAGGGAAGGTGGAAAAGAAGCCGAAAGGATTTTAGAGGACTATTTCAAATTACAAAAGAGTTTCTACTGGGCGCCCTATGATCCATATAGCTTTATCTGTGATAGAAGAATGAAAAATAAACTATCACCATACATTCATTTTAGGATGCCAGAAATAGAACAATATGCCAATACAGATGAATGGGTGGAAGGAACTTTGATAGAGCAAGATAGTGAGCAGGTCAATGTTGATAATGTAATGAAAGACCTTGAAAGGATACTTGACCTGGACTATTTTGGGCAGGTACAGACAGCAGGAACTTCACAACAACATTTGCATGAGATCAGTACAGTGGTAGTAGAATCAAAAGGAAAAGAAAAGGAACCAGACACACAAGTATTTGAAAAATTCACAATGACAGAGCAACCAGAGACATCTAAAGAACAAATTCAAGTACAAATCCCTCCAGTTCAGATCAATGAACCAGAAATTTCCAATCTACAAACTCCTCTTAATGTGGAAAAAGGGAAAAAGAGAGAGGCTGAAACATCCACCCCTGTTGGTGGATCTACAGAGCAACATGGTACTAAAAGGCAGAGATTGAATCCTCTTCCAGAAATTGAATCAGTTCAAGAAATTTCTGACAGCCAAGAAAGAGAAGACAGTCAGCAAACAGGTGCAGGTAGTGGGGCATCGACTACTTTTCAAAGAAAGGAACTACAGACACAAAAAGGAACAGAGATATCTTCTTTCAAGCCTCCAGTAAAAGAGGCCTGTGACATCAAAAAGACATTTATCAATATCAAGGCCAGGAATGATCCACTGAGAATTAAAGTATATAATAAATATCTGAAAATGGCTCCAAAGAATCAAGAAAGATTGATGTCAGCTTTTGACATCCAACAGGACAAAATGTTAATGAGTCATTTCAAACCCAAGGTGCAGCAACCCCAAGCAACTGCTGATTATATTAGGACAAACTTTGAAGTCCTGGCAAAGGATATTCATCCTTTAGATCAAATTGAATTACATAAGCAAACCAGAGAAATGATCTATTCAACACTGACTGATAAAGCAATGGTAGCTCATAAATTGCAAGATTCTTTAGAGAACACAAATGCACAACTACAGATTGAAAGAGCCTCATCTCAGGCTAAAGACAACAAAATTAAAACTTTGGAGGAAATAATAATTAGTTTGGGTCATAATCCCAAGGATGTCAAAGGCATAGAAGCATTAATAAAGAAAAAGGATGATGACATTGCAGCTTTGAGAAAATAGTTGAAATTGCCAGCCTCCAGACATCCACAAACTGAAGAAATAATAAAGAAAAACTCTGAAGAGGAAATGATGGAGTTTCTCTTGAAAATGAATGAGCAACTGACTGAAACAGAAAAAGAGTTGGAGCAAGCATTGAAAGACAAACAATCTGCTCTTCCAACATCTACAACAGAGGCAATTACAGGTACAGGTACATCTCCAAGAGGTCAGCCAACAGAGTCATCACAAGTAAATACTTCTAATTTAAATTCTAAAGAATTAGTAAAGCAAATGAATGACTTGAAACTGCAAGTAACAGAACTTCAACTTACAAATTTACAGCTTACTAATTTAGAACATAAATATGATGTTTCAAAAATGACTGTTGCTGGCAAAACAAGAGAAGTCAAAAAGTTGGAAAAATTAGTTAAAGCTTTGGAAAAGGATCTCACATTGGAGAAACCTTTAAGAGAAATAAATGACATTCTTTGGGATAATATTATCCAGTCAATAAAAGATATCTGGTCTTCAATTCAGATAATATACGAGCAGAATGATTTGGTCAAAGTAGCTCTGGATGAAGTTGAAAATACACGAGAAGAATTAGGAAATAGGCCTGAGGAAGCCAATCAGCTCATACAATTTCTAAACACCCAAACCAGACAGAAACTTGCAGATCAGGGTATTCAGAACAAAACTGGAACAATCTTAGAGATAAAAAGAGTTTTTACTAAAAGAACTCTTATGCAAAATTTAGAACGAAGGTGCTTTGACATGCAAGGAGAAATCATTGCTTTCAGAGAAAGGTTTGATGTTTTATTGAATAAAGGGTTGCCCAACCCTATGGTTTCAGAAGATAAAATAATGGACCTGGAAAATTATGTTGAGAAATTGGACAAACATGCTCACAATCAAGCCAGTTCCTCAACCATTTCATCAGAAGCAACATTACCTACAGGAAGGAATCTTCATGACAGATTAGAGAATTTGTTTTATCTTGAACATGAAGTAAAACATTTGTTTCCAAATCAGCCTAATTTATTCAGATATACCGAGGCTGATGAAACATTGAGGAAGCTTCAACGGACCAGAATAGCAGAAGATAAATGGTGGGAAGATCTGTTGGAACTTTTGTAAAATTTATCCTTACATGAAATTTTGCCTATTTACTACAGTATAAAGGATAAAGGGATAAACAAAGGTCAAAGAGTATCGGTTTAGTTAAAAGTGTATCAGTAAGAACAAAGAGTATCAGTGAAGCAAGGCAGTTAGAACAAAATTACTGAAGAGGACAACAATGAGCCAAAATATAGGTCCTGCCTCCAGCACATTCTCAAAAGGAGGAAACAACACAACATCAGTTGCTTTTTGTCTTATCAACGAGACCTTCTGTCTCTATTTTTATTGTAACTTATTCATGAGTCACCCTAGATTACATCTCTTTTTGTTATGAGATATTTCTGATAATTTTTTGTATAAATAAGCCCTCAATCGGATTATTGAGGGTGGATTCTTATACTTTGATGTAACATTGAATATTTTGGAATAAAGAGCTTTGGAGAAATTTTTCGTGGCAAAACTGGACAAGGAATTGAGGTAGAAGACTTTTCTCAGGATTCATGTGTCAAATGAAGGATCAATAAGTCATCTCTATCTCATGTTTTGAAGTTTCATATTTGTTTACAATATCCTCTGTATTTCATTATCTTAATATTTAACGAAAAGGATTAAATCAGAAAGTACTTAGGTGTAAATATGATTTCAGTCGTTAGTATTCTAAATGTTTTCTTCTAAACTGGTTTAAACAACGAATTCTTAATTGCTCCTGTTTGTCTAGTTCATACATCTTTGGTTATTTAGTAAAGAATACTTAACTGCTCTTTATTGATAATCAATCTATTTCTCTTCTCTTGAATGTGTTGAAAGATTCTTTATTGCCTTTCATCCATTTGAATTCCATTCCATTCACTTTAGATCTATAATTGTTTCTAGTTTCATTATCTTGCCCTGATAAACCATCTTTTGTTAAAAAACTTAAGCCAGTGCAGCCAATCCTTTGACTCCATTAGCCCAATGGACTGAAACTATTTGATCTTAATCTTAGCTAAAGAATTCCATCAACCTAAATTCAAACAAAACCCCTGGACTTTATAACTAGCCTAATACCTTGCAAAACAAAGCTAAATTTTACAGAGAGAGCCCTCTCTGGGTACAGATTGGCTAGATTCTATACCTAAATATTGGTTTGTGGTTACCTCGGACCCCTTTCCTCTTCTAACAACTTCAAGGAAAACCTGAGTGATAACAGTCGTGGACATATTTGTCTTCTTTGCTTAAGTCTTTGTGTTTAGTGTCAAGTGTTGATTTTCATCGTCTCTTTGAATGGGTTTTCTCAGGTTTTCTCGACAGCAGCATAGGGAACTCATCCCCTTTGAATTATCTATGTTTCCCTTGCTCCTAATATCATACTGTTTGTGTACCTCCATGATTGCATTTTCAAAACCCAATCTATAGTCATCAGAATCTTCATAGGTATTTGTATTTTGATCATAAGAGAAGAAATCTTGTTCTTCCTCAGTGAGGAAAACATCATCCCCATTGTCTGATCCAATCAAGTTTACATGAGATTCTTCCAACCTTTCCAACTCCCTATCTTCTTCATATTGATCTACATAGTTCTGTTGAAAGGGAGGTCTAATCTGTTGGTCACTTTCTTTTCGCTTATCTTGATTGTTGTCCCTTTTATAATTCTAATTTCTATTTCTGTTTTGGGAGTTGTTCTGATTGTCTCTTGGTTGTGTTCTCTCAAGTATGCTCATCCTTTTCATGATCTCTTCCAACATCTGTTCTGTCTTTGAGCTAGATGTGGAGGGTGTAGTTTCATCTTTATAAGTTACCCTCTTCTCTGATCTCAACCTATTTCTTTTCTCAATTATGTTTGCTTCTATGCTCACAGCTCCTTTCTGCATGTCTTCTAAGGTTAAGTAGTCCCTCTCCCTTAACTGATACATCATGTCCACATCAAGGCCTTCGGGATATCTTACTAAGTCCATGCCTTGAGGAGGCTTCATGTGAGGTGGAAGAGAATTATAAACGCTATTGAACCTAGTGGAGTAGTCAGGAACACTCTCTCCTTGATTTCTCTTGAGGCTGATATATTCTGCTAGTATTTGGAGAGGATTCTTTTTGAGTTCCCATTTTTTGACGAATGTTTGATGCAAGGCGGAGAGATCATTTATGTTGTTAGGAGGTAAGTTTTTAAACCATTTCTTTACATCTCCTCCTAAACTTTGAGCAAAGATCCTCATTTTCACAGTTTCTTCCTCTATCTCCATGTAATCAAATGCATCTCCCATCCTATCTACATGTTGTTGAGATGTTGTAGACTCTTTTCCAGTGAAGTGAGGGATTTTAGATTGGTAATAATTTGGTAAGGGAAGTAGAGGTTGTGATAACACTAATGGGGCATACCATGTTGCCATGGCTGGAAATAAGGGTGGATTTACAGTAGTGAAAGTGGGCTGAACAGAAGTGTTTTGCACAGTGGTAGTATGAATTGGAGTGGAAGAAAAACTTGGGCCAGCAAACTAATTTTGAGCAGACTTGTTATGAAAAAGGCTAAAGTGATAAAGAAGCTGGGAATCAGGAGGAGTGGAAGGTGAGGCTTCTCTACTGAAGCTTTGTTGCAAATCTGCAATATCAAGGTCAGTTTGGTTTAAGTCACCTTGAGATTTGGTTCTAAAGATGTTCTTTGTATGATGTAAATCAAAGTGTGAATCCTCTAAGACCACAAGGTTTTTAGGGACAAAATTTGTTCTTAAGAGGCTCCTATTAGCAGCTGAATTTCGAGAGTTAGAAGTCTGCCACAAAATTCTCTCAGGATTGTCAACGATTAAAGGAGGATTTGGGTCTGGATGGGATCTACTATTGATCCTATGTGGAGCCAGACTACTTTTCAAAAAATGAGAGAGGTGGGGGTTTTAGGGACTGTTTTTGGAAGCTTCACCTCTCAGGATGTTTTGTCTAAAATGGGACTAGGCTTCTAAACTTTCTTCAAGGCTGGTTAACACAGTCTTAAAGAGATTTGGGAACCTAGATGAGTAATAGGCCTACTGGGGCTAGTGGAGTTGCCAGGTGGAAACTTTTTTTTTTTTTTTATGAAGGTAAGATATTGGATGGTTCCACCACCATGCTTATTATGAAGCCAAACTGAAATGTTTTTTGGGTTTTTCTGAGTTTCTTGATATTATAGGTTATGAGAGTGTCCTAAATCTGACTTAACACTTAGCTAGGGTGTCAAAACATACAGAGTTCACTCTTATGGCTTGGTAACTGAATCCTTCAAGGTTTGATAAGGCTTTATGAGAATCCTAAGGGTTTCTTAGGTTGTCACTGATTCAATTAAGTCCTATCATGATTACCATTTGTTAGGTAGTGCTTGAGGGAGGTTACCTATGTTATACTTAGACAGTGAGTGTTTTGTTTTGAAGATTTTACTCAGTGTCCCACCGTGATCGCCATTATGTTGGTGTCCCATGTTTTGATAGTTTGGAAAATCAAAAGACAAGGCAACATCAGAACCAATCTTTAGAGTTACAGGATCTAGTCCTCCTGTTCTTAGAGAGGGATCTCTCAAAAGTTTGTTTGCAAAGGTTTATCTTGTGTGCTTTGAGTATTGGTTTTAGACTAGTTATTAAGTGCAGGTGTTTATTTGTTTGTTTGTTTGGTTGGAATGATACAGCAGAACATGAAAGGCCTAGGAAAGATATATAAGACAGAGAAATATCTGGTTCATTGGGCAATGGAGTCAAGAAAAGTTCATAACAAACTCATCAATGGATATGGGATATCAAAGGGCAAATCTAACTTGGCCACAGGATCATTTTGTTTTTGGAATGAGATGAACATTAATGTTTTGGAAAGAGAGGTTTAATTCTCAACAAAGGGAATTCGAAAGCATAATTTGAACAATAAAGAGCTCTTTGATAGACAGGGCTAACCATAAATTCTACAAATCACACCTTTAAGCAAATAATGATTTCAAAACAAATTTTAAAATGAAATCTAAGATTCGGGGAACACCCTATTTCCTCAAAGATTTTATTTCAAATGACTTAGAAAACATAAAAGATTCACTGATAATTGCAGTCATAGAAGAGGGAACACCTAACGCATCTATGATCACAACTATAAAATACCTTTAAGCCAACTGTTTAAGTGAGGACAAAGGGCAAGATCGAAACAGACCTCTTTGATTCACTGTAAGCAAAGAAATTCAAAGGGAGACCTCAATAACAATTTTTAAGTGGCAGCAGACAAGCAGGGAGAACCATAAATCATGCTGAAACCAACTATTCGAACTATTAAGGAAATAAACAAGCATGAAGATTAAAGAGAGAGATTAAAGACTCTAAAATACTTCAGCAGAAGAAAACATGAAACAGTGAAGGATGAACAGGTCTAAGGTGCTTCCAAGAGTCATTTCTTAGCCTAAAACTTTCAGCCTACTGTAGTAAGAAATTATGGAACATAATGAAAACAGGGGAAAACATCAAACATTTCAGAATACTTCACCAACAGCCAAGCTCATGGATCCAATGATAGAGCCTTCTCAGGAACAAGCATGCAACAACATCATCAAGACCTCCAAGACTTCAATTTGTTCTTCAACTTCAACGGACTATGTATTTATTTCAGAGAGTTTCAGTATTACAACTGGTGATCAAACAACAACCAACGCCTATCTCATCTCCTTCAGAAGTATTTATAGAATAAATGAGGAGGTGGAATGGGATAAAATATCTTCTAAGTTCAATTAATACAGTTTACTGTCTCTCGGCCTTTGAGGGGCTCGATGGAGAACATTTTGATATTTTTCCTGTATTGATTGGTTTATGTTAACTATCCAGTCTGCTGGAAAGAATTTGTTAACTTTAAGGCTCTTTGTTATCCTCATAATAACTTCTGCTGTCAGTTTACAATAAGTTCCTTTGGTTGTATTAACTGTTTCAGCCCCATTGATGCAAATTCTCCAGGTCTGGTCATAACTCGGCCTCCTTTTGATTACTTTGAGGCTGTAGGTGGCTCTATGGTAGCTGAGGAATCAATTCGCCTCAATTGAGGCGGTGGAAGCCTTTCTATCAGTTA
Organism: Pinus albicaulis; assembly: GCA_034641835.2. NCBI lineage: Eukaryota > Viridiplantae > Streptophyta > Pinopsida > Pinales > Pinaceae > Pinus > Pinus albicaulis. Next base: position 1,298,130,105 of record CM076583.1, on the reverse strand, counting down.
AACACTTATGATTTATTTTGACTGTGTTTTAATCCAGGGAATTAGGCTTTTGATAATTATTCTTAGCCGTAATTCCCAAAATTTGTCTTCAATCTTCTTCTCTGCTACGCTCTGTTCTTCAAAATTATACTCTTTTAAATCGTGTTTTAAACATAGTGTCTTGTCGATGTGCAGGGCCACGCAGGGCTCTTTATGGTATCAGCGCCCATAAAGCATTGATAAAACGTGGAGTGGAGCCCTTTTAATCCCTTTCCCTTTGATAACCATAGGCTAGGAGATCGTGACCTTTGGTCTTATTTTCCTTCGTAGTATGGGAAAAACCTACGAAACAAACAAAACATTAAGAAATCCTGCGTAATTAGGTTAAACTACTTTGGAGGCTTCGGAAAGGAGCATGGCCGTTGGATGAAAGCATCCAATGGTGGAGATCTGCATAGAAAGGCAAAAAGGAGAGCAGGAGAAGAATAAGGCGGAGTGATTTTGGACCGTCTGATCTGGACATGTGGACGGTCTAGATTCAATCAGAGGACCTCAATCGGGGGATCGCAATCAGGGGTGGCGAGAAAATGGAGCGATTGAAACATGTGATGCGACGAAGCGTAGGCCGTCGATCTAAGATTAGATCAACGGTGGAGAATAAATCGGGGGAAAGGCTGATCAGGGGAACAAACAAGTGGATGCGATGTAAAAATGCGATGCGATTTCAAAACTCCGATGCGATGTAGCGCTGGCCGCTTGATCTGCTGTCGATCAATGACGGGGATTTTTTTTAGAATGAACTGGCGGAAAAACCTTTGCGATATATGAAAACTCAAACTTTGGGAAAAAAAAAAACAAAGCTTTTATGGGGCGGAAAATATATATAAGGTGGACAGGTGCCCAGCTGCAGGGCCTTTGGTCTTTATAAAATGTGATATTCTCGGGGTGTACGTAAATCAAAAGGGCCAATCGCAATCGGGCCATCGGGCTTGGTCTTTCAATCAACCCATTATAACATTTGCAATGCGATTGACGCTCGGGATCTTTAACACTTGGTCCGGGGAAAAGTCATATGAAATGAAAAGGTGGGGCAGATTTTATACGTATAAGTCCTGATCACATCAGAAATTTTTGATGCAGCCTTTTCAATCAACCCATTGTATTTTCTCCAACTGTGATTGCGCGATCGGTCTTTTTAATCTACCCATTGAAATATTCAACACGTGACTTTAGTTTTTTAGATTAAACTTTGGAAAAATGGGTTTTAAGACTTTACAAAGGAAAAATGGATCGGGAATGAAATTTTACAAGGTTTTAAGCACCGAGGCAGGCTTTATGGTTTATATGAAAGATAATATAACCGGGATTTTTAAACACAAAAAGGCTAATCGCAATCAGAACTTTCGGCCATGGCAAAAGACTTCCGTACTTTGAAATTTTGCGATGCGATAAGCGCTGTGAGGGGCTTAGCACCGTTTCTGCAGGTGTGGGGAATATGGTTAGGACTTACCTATATTTAAGTCCATACACAAAACTTTGTTTTTTATGAAATTTTCAAAGTTTTAATGGATTTTGAGGTTTCGTGAAGGTTAAAGAGTGAGTCTTTAACTTTATAAAAGTGATTTTCATGAGGGGAAGAAGAGGAATCAAGAAAATCCAGGGGGAGTTTTTGCGGAGAAAAAGGGGAGAAAATGATGTTTTTTTAGCGCTTACTTCTCCTGAAATCAAAGAGACTTCTCGTAGTATAAAATGGGAACAAAGAATGAAGATTTGGAGCGAGGCATAAGGCCTTCAAGAGTCTTCAAGAGCCAACACTTTTTAGTAATAAAATTTGTTCCTTGAGGCTCAAAAATTCTTAGCCACCTTTTTCTATAATCAAATATTATAGGTGTATAACACCTTACACGTTCCAGAAGGGGTCTTACAGTTATAATGGGGATAAGGCAACATATTCACCCAATTTGAATGAGTTTTCCCGTCATACTAGTATGTCACTCAACCCCTTTGATTGTTATTTCCAGATAAATAAGCTCAAAGACTCCCCTCACACATTAGGATGTTATAATTATTAATTCCAAGCAAAATGAAGAAAGCTCTAATTCATTTCCTAAAAAAATGAATGACAAGGTAGAAGGACATACCAAGCCTTAAAAATTGAACTTGGCCAAAGCGATGAGTTGCCCTAGAAACACCATATTGTTGACCTGACTAAGTCTGGGTCAGTCAAGTCCAATGTTGGAAACTCATAGAATCTTTGGCAGTAGTTCCAACATTCCAAGTCAATAGAGCCAAACACTATTCCCAACCCTTGGTCAACTCATGCAATTAGTTTCCCAAACCATGCCATTATAACTTAGTCAAGTCAAATTTTTCCTAGTTCATATAAATTGAACCCATCAACCAATCTAGATATAGAAGATGTGCTTCAACAAAAAAAATGAATGTAGAAGGTGGAATACACATGGTAAATGTGACCCAGGAATAAAATCAACTTGCAGCTCAAGAACAGACAGAACCTAGAAAGCTTAAGTCTTCCATTTGCAATACTGACGCTAATTCACTTCTAGACAAGTCCCTCAATCCTGTCACACAAATTTCTATTATTTTGGACTCTTTAATCAACAATGGTAGTTGTCTCTTAAGAGTCTTTGCCAGAGTCAATAAATGTAAAGAAGCAAACAAGAGAATGTGGATCTCAGTCATTTTGCTTCATTCTTCCAACAACAAATAATAATTGCAGAGAATGTTGCCACTGTTGTAATACTCAACAAGGGAATTGTCATACAGAGATTAAGGAACTAAAATTGAAAAATGTCTATTAAGGATACTTTGATAAATTTTCAACAAAGATAAATGGTCATAGGGTATTTCTTCAAGTTTCAACAGACCTTGGATATTCCTCACATGGAACTTTAGGAATATATTATCGAGGAGGAGTGGATCTTTGGAGGCCATGTCTTGCTTGGTCAATTGAAGACCCAAACAGACTCTTGAAAGAATATGAATTTTTACTTTTGAAGACCAACCACACCATTAATCGGTCCTTGTAATCACCCAATTCTTCTTATAAAGATACAAGGCAATTCCATCTTTCCTAGCATATGCTAAATTTATTGAATGGTCAAGAAATGTTTGACTTATGAAATCTGACATTCCAATAATAATGGATCAGTTTACCTGGATTTTATGAAATCGTAAAATATTAATATTTGGAAGAATAACATCATGGGTCATCAACTGCTTGACTCTCTAGGATCTCACTCCTTTAAAGATATGATTGGATAGCAAAGAGAAAATTCCCTCTTTGACATTTCTTCATGGGACAGAGCTTTGGGATTATTGAGAGGGTCGGATTTTGGGGCTCCACCTTCACACTTGTTCCATTTGGTGGCCTCAATGGAACAAAAATTGCATGGATTTGCCCTTAAGAACCTAGAGGAATCAGACTATAGCTGGTGGGGTTTAGCTGAGTATCCAGTTAAGGAGAGCTATGGCCAACAACTTTCTCATTGTTCACTTCCCCACAAAGCCTCAATCTGGAGAAAAATATGCCATTCATATGCCTTGCCAAAGATTAATATTTTCTATTGGACCCTATCTTATGAAAACATATTAACCTCAGAAAATATGAAAAGGAGAGGGATCCAGGGTCCCTCCTAGTGTGCTCTTTGCCTTTAGTTTGGAATCTTCTCATTGCTTGTTTTTGGATTTCCATTTCACTATGGCGGCTTGGTTAGTGGTGGTAAATGGCCTTGAGAGTCATTTCAGTAGTCAATTCACTGAAGAAACTATTTTGGATGTGTCATAATCATTACTTAAGGTCCTTTCATTGCAAGGCTCTTTTGAAAGGGTTTAGTTTGCATTGTCTAAATTCGCATGTTGGAAATCTGGCTGGAAAAAAATCGTGCCATCTTCCAAATAGATGATGAGTGAAATGGAGATGGTGGAAATTAAAGCTAAAGCACTGCTATTTAAACATCTTAATTCAAAAGGGATTAAATTCACTCCAAATCAAGATCTAGACATGTAAGAACTTCAATTGCTAGATCAATTTAATTTTAATTATTCTTGTTCTTCTTCCCGACCCAGGGACCCAGGTAAGTATGTCCACAATCATGTTGGAAGCTTCATATAACTCCACAATAATTTCATCAGTGGATTCAGACTCAAAAAGCCTTCATTTTTTGTTTTGATGGTGCCTTGAAACGAAACCCTGAACTGGCAGGAGTCGATGGGGTTCTCATTAGTCTAAGAGCGAAGATAGCATGTCCCTATGGTGTTGCAAATATCAACATTGGGATATAGAAAACTCAGTCCTCCTCAAGACAAGAGAATTCCCTGTTTTATGTAATAGTTCTCACAATTAATATACAAATGAATTATATCAAAGCTAATCATCTCAATATACTTGATGGCCTTCTTATGTGTAAGGGAAATCTGATCCTAGTTGAACCTTCAATTCATTAACTATTAATACACAATATTATTACACCAAATTCTACAACATAGCTTATCTAGAATATGGTAGAAAAAATACACAAGAATGATGCATACAACCCTTGATTACAACATTGGTGTTTATAACAAGGCATTTCAGCTCAAAAAGCTCCTTTTCCATCCTCAACTAAACTCTTTTCACATGCAAATTTCGTTACTGTCAGCCTGAAAGAAGGGAATTTTGACCAAACCAGGTTACGCAGTGTTCCAGGTAATTTCCCTACAATCAATACCATTTTATTTAGATGGAGTTTGAGATGCTCGACATTTGCACTCTTGCATATGCCTGTCAAAAATCTAGGTTAGCAGAGGCTACAAACAATTGGAGGAAGATTAATAGTGTTGTTGCCACTAATTCCAAGTAAGGAAAGGTGACCATTGCAAAAGATGGTAGGACCATCAATCCATTCAACAAAATTTTGTAGCAGAAGACCAACACCACATTAAGGAAGACAAATTTTCCCTTTTATCACTATCGATAAGTGCAATGGACATTCCAAAGATGGATGTTGGTCACTAAATTATATAGAAGCATCAAATGTCGATCATGATAGAGTAAGGAGTGACATAGATATCGATATCTAACAATGTGATGGATTTCATCTCTAGGATGGCAATTGTACATCCTAGTTACACAAAGAGTTGGAAACTATTCTCCATTAATATCCAACTCGGGAAGGATCTTGTGACTTTAGTGTTTGACACTGGAAACTAATGAGACATCATCTCAAAAGCAGTGATAAAGAAGCATAATTTACGTCCAATCATGCATACTTAACTCTATCCCTTGGTTTTGCTTAGCAAGAACAAGTACTTGTTGAATGTGCATGTAAAAGTGGATGAAGTTCCCCATATCGATAGATAATGTAGATGAAGTGGAGTTTAATGTTGTTTCATTCGATGTCTGCGATATGATATTCAAATTTTCATATCTCTGGGATTGAGATAGTGTATTGTCAATGCCTAAACAAAGCCTAGTAAAAAAAGGCCAAAAATACTCAGTGACCACACAAAAAATATCCAACTCCCTTGGTGTTAATTCAACCACTAAAGGCTAGAGGCTAATAAAAAGCTTCAACACAGTTTTCTTTAATAGCCTTGTGAGCATAGGATAGTGCCACTCTCTAGTGGTCAACCAACAACAATAGCCCAAGGCCTTGTTGCATGCATATCCAGCACGTATGAGAAGTTAGAAGAACAAAATAAGTTGGACAAGTTATTGTAGCACTATTTCAAGTTGTTATGAGAACTACATAGGATGCCTCCAAGCCATGCAGTCCAACACATCAATGAGTTGCAACAAGTTTTTGTGCTACTGAATGAGTCACTGTGCAAGGATTTGTTGTTGGAAAACTAGGAGATCAAGAGGTAGATACGAGACTTAATAAATAATGGCCAAATATGAACCAACTCATTGCTTTGTGGATCTGTTATTTTTTGTTTCCAAAGAAGGATGACACATGGAGAATGTATTATTCTCTATTGAATAGAAACACCATCAAGAAATGGTATTCATTGTCATGCACCAAGAACCTAATCGATTACATTCATGAAGGTAATTATATTAGTAAGCTTAACCTAAAGTTTGGGTACAACTAAATCTATATCAAGCTCGAAGATATATGAAAGAAAACTTTTGAGCCACGACAAGGATTTTTTCAATGGTTGGTGAAGTCGTTCAATATATTTGTGCCCCTATGACATTCACAAGGATATTGAACAAAGTGCTCACATTGTATCTTAACTATTTTGTGATTGTGTACTTGAATAACATACTAGTTTTTAGTAAAACTTGGGAGTACCATTTGAAACACTTGGATAAAATATTATCAGTATTATGAATAGAAAATGAATTAATCAATACAAAGCAACATACATTCAAGCAAACAAAACTAGTGCATATTAGATTTTGCAAGAACCAAGATTGATTCAACATTGTTCTAAAAAATATTTCAGCTATTGCCAATTGACCACTGCTAAAGAACATTCACAACCTACAAAGCTTCATGGAAATGGAAAATTATTTAAAGATATCTCTTGTGTAGTTTTCTGATGTCACGCACCCTCTTAATGCACTAAAATGACCAATTCAATTCTAGCTAGGGAAATTCACAGCAAAGATTGTTCAAAGAGATCAAGTGTCAAATTGTGACTACTACTATTCTTTCCTTGCCTTACATTCAACAAGCCCTCGATATCAACATGGATTCTTGGCAAAATTCCATGGGTATGTCATTGATGCAACATAAAGCCCAGTTGCACACGACTCCAATAATTTTTCAAGCATTCTTAATTACACAATATATGACCAAGAGATGTACACATTGGTTCAAACAACACATCATTGTAGACATTGTTTGAGTGGAAAAGAGATTTCCATTCATAGAAATCACAAGTCTCACCAAACCTTTGAACATTGAGTAAGATCAAGAATTCACACCACATTAAGTGGTCCAGTTATTTGCATTTCAATTAAGTGTTGAAAAGTAAGAACAAGTAAACTAGCACATTAACTTCCATGACCACTAGCAATCGGATTGATAGTGTTGATAATAAATTCATAAGAAGTTGTTCCCTTCATATAATTTCAAAACCAACAAAACAGAAATTGGGAAAGTATACTCTACTTCCAATCCTAAGTAGACCATGAGAGTAAATTTCAATGGATTTCCTTTAGGTTTCTTGACAACTTGTAGGGGAAATGACTATCTAATGCTAGTTGTGGATGGCTCAATAAAATAAGACATCCTCCCATCTATAAAGGCACACAAAGGGTTTGAACCTTCAACCAAGATCCCAATCAAATAAAAAATCATGCACTGAATTGCAAGTAGGTAACATGTACTTGAACCAAGATCCCAACCAAATCATCAATCCCTGTGAGAGCAGATCCTTCAACACCAGCGCTTAAAGAGATAAGTTAGCATCCCGACAGATACATACCTGTAACATTAAGCACCAGGCATACCAGCTCTCAAAGCACCAGATGTAGCAACTCTCATCTGGCGGCTCTATTGCTTGGGCTCTCCTACTTGCGTTGCTCTCTCTTCTCTGGACAAGAACAAATATATCCTTGTTTCTTGAATTTTCTTTTCGTAGATTACATAGATTGAAATCGGTACTGAATGAGCTTCGAATTCAACTGGTTCAATGTCTAACTGTAGCTTTTGCTCGGGAAACTAGGTCGGTTATAAGTAAACAGATTAAAGGTAAATAAATCGATCTCGATCTGTAACTGGAAGAAGAATGCAGCGAGTCTTTAAGAATACTGTTTTTTCGATTCAGAATGGAATACAGGATCAGAACTACAGAGCTGTATTTAGAATACTGCATATTAAATAATAACTACTCCTCCAACCCACAAGGCTCCCCCAACCAAGTAATTGATAATTTCCAATTAATAAAAAGCAATGGCCCTACCAAATCTCCTAATCTCCTGCAAACAACCAAATCGGATATTCCCGCCTATGGCCAAACCAAAATTCTGAAGTTAAAAAAAATGCGCGCGAATGTCATATATCCAAATCTTTACATTTCCAATGCATGAAACTATTTATATATATTATAAACTAATTATATATTATAAACTATTATATATAGTGTAATAAATCAATGGTATATAGTGTAATAAACTAATTATATATTATAAACTATTATATATAGTGTAATAAATCAAAGCTATAATGGTATGAGAAGAAGGATTAGTATAAAAGTATAAATTATATGCAGTGTAATAAACCAATAATATAATGGTATGAGAAGAAGGATTAGTATAAAATTATTATATTTTATAAATTATTATATAGTTTGAGGTGGTCTAATGGTTAAGAGTGTGTGTTTCCTTTCAAGAGGTCATGTCTATAAAATCAGAGGGGTAAAGTATGTATGTCTTCGTAGACTTAGTAGTCAAATCGTTGCCCAAAGGTGGGTCCCTTGTTCCACAAACAAGGGGTCACGTATACCAATTTGGAGTCAATATTTATATCAATTGACCATGTATAAATCAACATACTTTGAATTCAAATTAATGAAATCATTCTCTATGAATCTAGTGCAATAATCAATCACGGTATGTAACAATGCCACAAAAAACCCATAACAAATAGTGTGTCCACAATTAAAAATTACTAACATAAATGACTAATTCATATACTTGTTGTACTTGTTATTTAGTCATAGTTTTATTTTTGGAATATAATAGTCATTTACGTTAATCATTATTAATTTATTTATTTATTATCTAGTCATATATTTTAATCCTAGAATAAATTAGTCATTTAAGTTAGTCATTTTTAGTTTAGTCACTTATTATCTAGTCGTATATTTTATTCATAGACTAAATTAGTCATTTAAGTTAGTCATTTTTAATTTAGTCACTTATTATCTAGTTGTATATTTTATTCCTAGACTAAATTAGTCATTTAAGTTAGTCATTTTTAGTTCCATCACTTAAAATTGCTCAAATTTAGTAGTATTTCACTTGAAATAATTGCAGTGACTAACATTTTTAGGTCACCTAGTCACTAATTTCATCATTTTTTACTAGTGCTTCCAGACAGCCGCAAGACCGTTGTGCGACGGGATATCAAATTTCATGAGGAGAAAGCCATGGCGGTTCGTTGAGAGGGAGCCACTTGCATGCAATGAGATGCTATTAGTTCCTAAGGATGAGCCTCAAGATGATCTTCACCACAAGAGGAGGTTCATGGAGTGGAAGATACCACTGTGCGTCGCCAACCATCGCAGGGCGGAAGCGCACTAAGCGTAAGCTGAGCGATCGGCTCAAGATGCACTGGCTCAAGATGCGTAGAAGGTTGTAGGAGCACCTACATCACAACGCATGACAATCACTCGATCACATATCGGATACATGGCTCTTATGAGCAAGTGTATCGTGACAGAGCCATCCTCTTTCGAGGAAGTTGTGGAGGATCCCGCATGGGTAGATGCCATGGTGGAAGAGTATGTTTCGATTGTCAGAAATAGTGCATGGGAGATTGTCCCGAGGCTGGAGGGGAAATCAATGGTGGGTTCGAGATGGATCTACAAAGTGAAGCAGGCAGTTGACGGGAGTGTGGAGAATTATAAGGCAAGATTTGTTGCCTGAGGCTTTTCACAGATTGAGGGGATCGATTATGAGGAGACCTTTGCACCTGTCGCAAGGTATTCTTCCATACGAACGATTCTTGCTCTCTCAGCGCAGATGGGGTGGCACATTCATCAGATGGATGTGAAGACTGCGTTCCTCAACGGAGTCATTGAGGAGGAGGTGTACATAGAGCAGCCCGAAGGTTTTGAGATCTTCAGCAGTGAGTCGCATGTGTGCAGGCTCAAGAGAGCACTGTATGGGTTGAAACAAGCACCTCGTGCTTGGTACACACAGATAGACAATTATTTCACCGTACTTGGATTCTCCAAGAGTGAGGCGGATCCTAACCTATACCAGATTGTGGTGGAGGGTAAGTTGCTGATCATTGTACTTTATGTAGATGATTTGATTTTGACAGTTGATGAACTGTTGATACACTCATGCAAGGCTGATCTTGCAAAGGAGTTTGAGATGAAGGACTTGGGCCTCCTTCATTATTTCCTGGGATTGGAAATTTGGCAGCGCAGTGATGGACTGTTTGTTTCTCAAGGCAAGTATGCCCGGGAGATACCGGAGAAGTTCAACATGCATGGCCGCAGGCCTGTTGATACTCCTCTTCCTGGTGGTTGGAGGAAGGAGGATGCTTCTTCGACGGAGGTAGTGGATGCCACTGTTTATCGACAGTTGGTGGGGTCGCTTATGTATCTGGTCAATACGCGACCCGACATATGCTATGCTATTAACCAGCTTTCACAAGCTATGGTTAAGCCTACCAAGCTCTACTGGAAGGCATGCAAGCATGTATTGAGATATCTCAGAAGCACATCGGGATATGGATTATGGTACAGACAGTTGGATGAGGTGAAGCTATGTGGCTTCACGGATGCAGATTGGGCAGGGAGCCCAATAGCGCGGGGAAGAGCACATCCGGAGGGATTTTCGCATTGGGTCGACAACAGCTTGGACAGACAGAAGCAAGAGATCCGTGGCACCCGCCCGCGAGGTCGATGGCGGCGCCGAGTTTGGCCGCATGCAAGGCTATATGGATGAGGAAGATCCCGGTCGGGTCGTTCGGTTCACACATTGACATCCGATATCATCATATTAGAGATTGTGTGCAGCGAAAGGTCATGTTACTTTCATACATTCCTATGGAGGATCAGAATGATGATATCTTGATGAAGGCGCTCACCAAGAGAAAATTAGAATACCACAGAGGCAGGATAGGGGTTGCAGATAATCCTTATCTTGTTGAGAGGGAGTGTTGAGAATGCAACAAGATGATGAGCTTAGTGGAAAGGGCGTGACTGTAGTAGATGGGCCTGTGCTATTTTGGTGCAAAGTCTATTTTTAGACATATGGATCATATTCTATGAGTTGCAGGATGCTACTTGTGGATGGTTGGTCAAGTTGGAAAAATATATGGACTTCTATTTTTAGACATATTGGGTGGAATCTATTTTTAGATTGCCTGTCTAAAAATAGATATGTCGAATATTATTAGCTCTTAATAATATTTGGACTATAAACATTATCTTATTCTCTTGGAGCACTTCAGTTAAGTGCACAGATGTGGCACAGGAGCTGACAGAAGGAATTACGCTATTCCCGAGGGTTAAGTGGAGCTATTGCATGGATACTTCAGTTAGAACTCATGTGACAGAGTTTGGTGGAGTTGATTGAGGAAGTTAGTGGAGTTGTATTCAGTTTAACTAATCTAAACATAGTTGAGCTATTTGTATTCAGTTTAACTAATTGACACAATTAGTGAGAGTGGTGTGAATTAATTATTAATTAATTCACTAATTATAAACTCATTAATCAACTAAAGAATGCATCAGTTAACTTCAGTGCATGGACAGTTTCAGTGGAGACCAGTGCAGAAATAGGTGAAAGAGCAAGTTAACTATCAGTTGTGACTATACTGTTGCTATTTGCAACACACATATAGGTGGAGAAGCCCATGAGGATTGCGCAGTACAAGCCAGGTGGTTTATCTATTTAATGAAGCCATCCCATAGCATTAAAAACGCAATAGAGGCTGGCTATCAAGTGGCAAAAGATTGGAGCATGTGTTTTGCTAGATCTAGCTTGATAGTGTGTAGCAATTGAGGGTGTGCATGAGAGCTTGTGAGGAGCTTTTGTACTATGATTGTTACATGATCTCCATGACATATAATATACAGATAGTTGGGGTTTTCAGATTTAAGCTTTCCCATTAAATACTGTGTTCATATGTGTGATTGTTTGTGGTTTTAATGTATGCATGCAATTGATTTTATTTCCGCATGTGATGATCAATGGTAGAAGAGATTCCGTATTAAGCATGAAGCTAAAATAGTGTGTGTTCAGGAGAATCTCGGTGAATAATATCTCAGTTATTCAAATTTCTACATGGAAAATGAAATGAAAAAGGAAGTGTGGTGAGGAATGGGTCCCACTCCATCGTGTATGGTATTTCAAAAGGTTTGTAGAAGACGACAATGTAAAGGATTTTGGGGTTTGGTCGATCCAAAAAGGTAAGGTGGGTCCTCACCAATGAAAAGTGGTAATGCGGTGTGTTGGGTTTTTTAGGATGAGTTCCAAAGGGTTTTTAAAATAATTCCTTTAAGCGCCTTTAACTTTATAAAGGGTGTCTGAAAGCTTAGATAAGAAATTTAGTTACCTGTTTTGTCATTTTTTGACAGAATTAACACTGTAGTACTCTGCCTTATTAAAAATCATTTAATCACATTTAAATTATGTGATTAATTCAATCCAAACATACTTAATTATCTCCTAATGCTGCATTTGAACGTGCAAGCATATTTTTCCTAAGGTTTTAACCTTTTTGGAAATAATTTACAATCATAGAATATTATTTACAATATGAAAGATCTGAGATGAAATAATCAATCACCTTGAGATCCTATAAATTATAGGACTCTAACAGTGGCTTCATCCGGGGATGGCACTCTCCCTGTGAAGTGCCAAGAACACCGTAGACAAGTAGCCTGATCCTTTGGGCTAATCCCAGATATGCAACTTGATCTGTTATAAAACCTCTGTGACTGAAAATCTCAAATTGAAAACAAACATTTATGCACACTGAAACCTGAAACATACTGAGATAAAATCTAAAAATGAAACTCGAAAGAATGCCTGTAAAAATGCTCAAAACACTGAGCTTATTTTCACACTGCTACCTACCCTACAGTGTTGAAACTTAGGCTGAATCAGGTAATACAAAAATGCCAATGAAGCCAGTCAAGAAGCTATAGAAACAAATGGACAACTTGACTGTCTGTAAGGAAAATCAACAGTATAAATTGATTATGTGTCCTCATAACCAAAGGTATAATATGAAATGGCAACTGATGATGTATCCGACCCTTATAAAGAGTACATGTTTGAGCATTTGAGCTAAGAAGAACCTCCATATACTCTGCTATAGGATCAATAAAAGCATGATGTATGATATTTGCTTCTAGGCCTTCAATTTCTAGTTGAGTAGCTGTGTCCTCAATATTAAACCTTGAACCCACACCTTCAGTTTGGTACTTGAAAGCACAATCATCCTCACTATGTAAGTCAAGAGGTAGTACAATTTCATCTTTCTTAGGGGATGGAAGACTTTCCAAGAATTCTTGAGGATCGCGGAAATTGTATGACTGAATTTGAGAATTTAAAAGGTAAATAACAGTTTCATATCTTTCAACAACTATCTCCATAAAACATGTTTTAGCTTCAGGAATACATTTCCTTGATTTCAAAATGCGAAAGACAACCTCCAGGAAATCTTCATCAAGCTGAAATTCTGATAACTGATTCCTGAATTCATTTAAAACTTCACAAGATAGAAGGTTTGCCACAAACCTTGTCATCTTGTTCGGCAAGAACTCTGGTCAACATGTTGTAGAGTCGCCATGAATGCTCAAAAGCTGGGTTCTTTGAATCATGGAGTCGTCAGGTGAATAATTACAGCCTTCTTTGTATATGGTCATTGTCCACCATTAATGATCAAATCTGAATTTTGATGTACTTTCCTGAGGAAGATAAAAGGTTTTTCTTCCCCAGTGGAGTCACCACTATGTTAGAATTTTGTAATTTTATAGAGATTGTGAGAACTAATCACATAAGCCAACATCAAACCAACTTTGGAATCTAGGACCTAGCCTTCCTAGATTCAGAGAGGGTTCTCTCTACAAGATATAGCTTTGTTTAAATAAGTTTTAAGCTAGTTATGATAGTACTTGAGCTTTGGGTTTGTTTTGGATTTTGAAAGATTGATTGTATTCAATTTATTAATATCTATTGGGAAATGGAGTTAAAATATAGCTGGATGGTTGCATCAAAATTTCATAGGGTAAACACGGGGCAAGCTAGGAATATTTACTAGATCTCTTGGATTTATAAATGGATTTATGACAGAAATATGAATAAATTCAGCAGAACTAAAGAGAAATTAAGAATTATTTAGTTTGGCTTTCAGAGGAAAACATAATGATCTTAAAGGCAGCCAGAATAAGGTACTCAAAATTCAATCATATTCATCACGCTTTCTGCTTTACAATTAGATTTCAGATGTTTACAATGAAAGAGGACAATGAAACAATACTAACTAAAGAAAAAAATCACCAGTATTTAAGCCACAAGAATCCTATGAATGGTTTGATTATTATTGATGCTCCAGTGCTTTGGAAAATCTTACAATACTCAAAAAAATAGTAATGATTCTAATCTCAATCAATCGACCTTTGATACTTCCAAAACTGAAGTATTTATACAAAAAAAATTACAACAAAATAGTCTCTAACAGACTTGAACTAAAAACTCCAACTATTACAAAATTATAGTTTCGATGGAATGCATTATGCAAAGCAAGTGTTGATGTAGTGGGGCAGTTTAGGACGTGGACCACAATTTGCTTATATGCTGGCAGACTAAACTGAGTGTTGTGCTGGCAGATCTGTTGTATGAACACCCCGTGCTCTTGTAGTTACAACATAGTCTTCTTTGCCATAACACCTTTGCCCGACTTGACCTGTAGCATTTATTTGCTACCGGTTTTGTCTTTTTTTGACAGAACTAACACTTGTAGTACTCAGCCTTATTACAAATCATTTAATCACATTTAAATGTTCTATGATTAATTCAATCCAAACATACTTAATTATCTCCTAATGCTGCATTTGAACATGCAAGCATATTTTTCCTAAGGTTTTAAACTTTTTGGAAATAATTTACAATATTATTTACAATATGAAAGATTTGAGAGGAAATAATCAATCACCTTGAGATCCTATAAATTATAGGACCCTAACACACATTATTCATACCACGAACAACTCCATAAAATATTCAACATATGTTTCTCTCTTGCATGGATGCATTCAGAAGATGACCTTAATAGATGACAAGTAAATCCATGCTCATATCAAGAATAATGGACTTGGATTTACAATAGGTCAGCTTTTATTTAACACATAGTGTAGGATTGTTATCCATGCTCATATCAAGCATAATGGAATTGGATTCACAGCAAATAAGCTTTTATATAACACACAGTGTAGGGATTTCCATACACTCAGGGAGTTTTCGTGACAGATCTCCAGATTTTCTAGAAGGCCTCCAAAGTTTAGAAATTTTGACCACATGTCCAAGAGAACACATGGTGTTGGCAGATTTCATTGACCGGGGTTGTATGGGATTTTGATATTCTTGATATTGAAGAAAAAAAATAAAAAAATAAAAATAATATATATATATATATATATATATATATATATATATATATATATATATATATATATATATATATATATATATATATATATATATATTATTTATTTTTTACGAGGATAAATATAGTTTATTGTGAGACTTCACCATAAAATAGCTAAATACAAGAACTAGATAAACAAATAAATACAAGACCATTTTGTCAACAAAGGAGATGATTAATTAGTATTGTTCAAACAAAATTGTTCTGTATTCTTTATCTTAAGCATGTTTGTTTTAGTATTCATCATATCTAATCATGTTATACTCTGGATTCTCCTATACTAGTTAATTCAATGTGATTAATAGAGATAAATAAGATCAATTTCTGTCTATCATTCACTGTTAACAGAGATGTAATTTTTTTAATTTTACTTTTCAGTTATCTAGCTGTTATGAATATGCTAAATTGCATCTATTAAATCCCAGAAAGCGAGAAATACATGGAAATGGCAAGCAGACAGCGAGAGTGCACATAGCGAGCAGACAGCGAGAGTAAGCACGACGAGCAGACAACGAGAGCACGCATGGCGAGTAGACAGCGAGAGAGTGCACGGCGAGTAGATAGCGAGCCTGCAAACTGCAAACACAAAAAAAAAGAAAAAAAAAAGAAAAAGAAAAAAAAAGGGAGCATAAAAATAACAGTCTCACCTTAGATTGCTCCCCTAGTCGCCCCTACAACAGGGAGAAAGCAACACAGCAACGCAACGGCGAAACAAACAGAGCAGTGAAAGAGCGTGCACGGCGAGCAGACAGTGAGACTGTGCATGGCGAGCAGTAAGCACACCTGCAAATACACACAGAAAATTTAAATTAAAAAGCAAACAAAAAAACAGAGCAAAAAAATAATAGTCTCACCTTAGCTTGCTCTCCTAGTTGCCCCTGCAACAGCGAGACAACAACAAAACAACACAAGGCCAGACAAATAGAGCAGTGAGTGCATCGGTGAGACAAACAGAGCAGCGAGACAAACATAGCAACGCGACAAACGCAGTGGTCTGGGGTTGGTATATTTATAACAAAATGTTTGACCGAAGTATTTTAAAAAGTTCAGCCAGACTATTAGTTCGACTGAACTCTTATTGTCGTTTTTCCCATCTCCGACCAAAAATATGTTTACTCACGTCGTCAATATGCCATCAACATTAACGATAGTGACAGTTCGACCGAATTATTTTCAAAACTTCGGCCAAATTTTCTAAAAGTTCGGTTGAACTTTTAGAAAGTTTGGCCAAACTATGGTGAAAATGAAATTTTCCAAACATGTTTCTCACGAAAGTGTAACCCACCTTCAAATTTTTACCCTTCAATTGACATAGATTATCACTATGATGTATGCATGTCTTGTTGATGTAATTGAAAAAATAATAATCTAAATATATATTTTAATCATATGCTCCATTTCATTCGTGGGATCTTGGTTAAACGGTGATGAGGTGGGTTGTTATGGCACTCATCATAGGTTCAATTCTCTTCCCGATTGGGGTGATGTGTCTAGAAATGTTGATGAAGATGGAAAAAAAAAGGGAGAAAAAAAGAAAAATGGAAAGTCCTACCAAGCTTACCAAAAGTTCCATTTCACAATTTTTCTAATAAATAATCATCTTAAATCTTTCTGATTTTAATTATACGCATATAAAAATATATAAAATTAAAAAGATAAACTTTAAATAAAAGAGATAAAAATTTTAATAAAATTTTTATTGAAGGTGGTTAATGGACCAAGACTGAAATAATTTTGGTAATTCCAGGTAGTATGGTTTTTCTTGAATAACAATGATTAGTGTTAATAGTAAGTAGTGATAATTGTCCCACTGCTAATTTAACAACTAGATTATAATAAATTTGTTAGGTCCCTATATCACTAGTATAGTCCCTTATTATTGTTAGTGTAACCCCCTTATTGTTATTATTGAACCCTTGTAACCCCCATTTTGTTATTATTGTGCCCTTAAATTAGTATTGTTAGGCTCATAGGATTACATTGTGGCCCACTAGGATTACATTATGGCCCCATGGACTCCTATATAGAAAGGAGGTTTTGTAAATTGTATCATCTAAGAATTGTTCATTTATGTAATGTATTGGAGGTTTCCCCCTCAAAGTGGCTCATTTCTAAGGCGTTTATATCTCTTTTCTTCTATTTTTGGAGCTGGTTACACAACATTTGGTATCAGAGCTTTGGATTCTAGGGTTTCACTGCTCCAAACAGGTCAGCGTGGAATTTTCACTATAACTTTTTTTCTACGAAGCTTCAGAATCTGAAATTCATATGGTGCGAAGCTGAAATCCTGAGGAAATTTTTCAAAAAATTTCAGAGCTTGGTTCGCAATAGTTTTGGAGATATGATCTGTGGAAGGTAGTGCTTTTTCAGGCTCCTGAATTTCATCTCAAAGAGCTGATCGTGGGAAAAGTTCAATAACGCTCTCTCTGGGCATCGGATTGGAGTGCCGTTAAAAGTGGTTGTAAGTACACGGACTGTAGTTTCTTGGCTATCAATTTCAGAGACGAAAGATGAAACAATGACACATGGAAATTCGTACAAGTTCGCTCTACTGAACCAGTCCAAAATTGGGTCATTGTGGGAGATTGGAAATAACTTTGTCTTGAAGAATCCAAATCAGATCATACATGTGGAATTTGAAAGATAGTTCAGAAGGCTACTACAGCAGTGAATTTCAGATATTGAAGATTCTCAATTACAGAGATAATTCAATTTCAATACAGAGCTCCTAAAAAGCAAGTAAAAGGTGTGTATTTTTTTTCCGAATTGCATAAGTCTTGTTTGAACAATCAAGTTGAATTGATTCCAAGGGAATATTGTAGAATATATATCAGTATTGGATTCTAAAATGGCCCCTAAAAAGAATTCAACTCCCATTAAGCCTTTAGAAGGCTCTACTGTGACTCATGAAGACGAAGAATGGCAACATGACATATCAAAATTACAAGAGCAAGTGCAACAACAAATTTCGCTCTCACAAAGAACAACAAAAAATGAAATGGAAGTTTTGAAGAAAGGCGTAGAAGCTAATATGAATGGTTTGGAAGCTAAGATGGATGGCATGGAAGTGGGCATGGAAGCTAAGATTGATGACATGGAAGCTAAGATCGATGAAAACATGAAAGACAACATGGAAAACATGAAGAATGATCTAAAAGCATACATGGAGGGCTTGATGACAAGCTTAAAACAAGAAACGATTCCTAATGGCGGAAATATAGTAGAAGAACCTCATGATGAGAAAAAAATAAATGTTAATCATGATTTCATAACCTCTAATGTTGGCGGGAAGAACCACCATATTCCAAAAATGGATATGAGGAAGTTTGATGGAAAGGATATTGTAACATGGATACTACAAATGGAGCAATATTTTGATCTCCATAATGTGCAAAACACACAAAAGGTACGCATTGCAACTTTACATTTAGAACAAATTACATTTGTATGGTATCGATGGCTTTGCTCCCGTAAAAAAATTGTCACTTGGTCAATTTTTACGGAGGAAATGATAGCAAATTATGAGGATACAAAGAGAAACACCTTCTTTAGCCAATTGATAAATCTCAAACAAAAGGGTTTAGTGGGGCAGCACATTGAGGACTTCCAAAAATTGAATATAAGGGTAACTGATATTCCAGAGGACCATAGGATCGATCTCTTCATAGGCACTTTAAAGGATAACATCCAACATGAAGTTCATGTTTTGGAACCAGATTCATTGGAGAAGGCATTCAGGTTGGCAAGAAAAGTTGAATGTAAAATAATGGCGACAAGGAAGCCTAGCACTCAATTCTATAAAGAAGGAAGTGTTGCTACGTCTAGATTTCCACAACCTACAAGGTTGACACCACAACAATTGGAAGAAAAAAGAGCAAAAGGGCTTTGCTACAGTTGTGATAGAAAACACACTAAAGGTCATAAGTGTGCTGAGAAGAAATTATTTTACATAGATTGTGAAGAAGAAGAAGAAAATGAACAAGAAGAGGATATACACCAGGAACCACCCCTAGAAGAGGAAGAAATGAATCCGACCATATCGTGTAATGCACCGGCAGGAATTACCACTCCTCAAACTCTCAAGATAGAAGGACATATAAAGAAGAAAAGGGTAATAGTGTTGATTGATTCAGGTAGCACCCATAATTTTATTCATTATAAGGTAGCTAAGGAATTAAATTGTTTCCTATACCCAGCACCAGAATGTCAAGTGATGGTTGCAAATGGAGGAACTATAAATTTCTCTGGAAAATGCCATAATATCAAGCTAACCATGGGGGAATATGCATTGACTAGTCCAATGCTTTCCATTCCTATGGGAGGTGCTGATGTTGTACTAGGAGTACAATGGTTACAATCTTTGGGGACGGTAGCTTTTAATTTTCAAGAACTTTTCTGGAAATTTTTTTCAGAAGGAAAGGAAGTCGAATTACGGGGTATTGAAGGGAAGCCGGGAAGGATAATAAGCTCTAATGTCATGACAAAGCTTCTAAAGAAAGAGCAACGAGGCGTAATTGCACAATTATGCTCACTAGAAGTTCCGACATCAAAATCATCTATTTCTGCAGATCTCCAACAAGACTTGGACAATCATTCCAAGGTGTTTGAAACTCCCAAAGGACTCCCACCTATTCGTGATCATGATCATGCTATTCATTTGATTCCAGGAAGTGTTCCTCCAAACATCAGGCCTTATAGATATCCTTACTTCCAAAAGAGCGAAATTGAACGTATGATTGCAGAAATGTTAGAGGCGGGTATAATTCAACCTAGTCAAAGTTCTTTCTCTCCTCCTATAGTATTGGTACACAAGAAGGATGGATCATGGCGAATGTGTCCGGATTATAGGGAGCTCAATAAGCTCACCATTAAAGATAAATTTCCCATTCCTGTGATCGATGAATTATTGGATGAATTACATGGAGCAATTTATTTTACCAAGTTGGATCTTCATTCAGGATATCATCAAATTAGAATGAAGACCGAAGATATTCCAAAAACAACATTTCGAACTCATGAGGGTCATTATGAATTTTTGGTCATGCCTTTTGGCCTTACCAATGCACCTTCTACATTTTAAGGGTTGATGAATTCCATTTTCAAACCCTTCCTTAGAAAATTTGTGCTAGTATTTTTTGATGATATACTAATCTACAGCAGGTCTTGGAAGGATCATGTTGAACATGTTGACGGGGTGCTCAAACTATTGCAGGAGAAACAATTATATGCAAAAAAATCCAAATGTTTCTTTGGAGTACAAGAGGTGGAATATCTGGGTCATATTGTATCTCACGAGGGTGTTAAAGTAGACCCTAACAAAATTAAAGCCATTAAGGAATGGAAAGCCCCCACAACCATAAAGAAGTTGCGAGGATTTCTCGGGTTAACAGGGTATTATCGCAAGTTTGTTAAGAATTATGGGAGAATAGCAGCACCTCTAACAACATTATTGAAGAAAGATGCATTTTAATGGACTCCTGAAGCAACTAAGGCCTTTGAACATCTTAAAGAGGCAATGTGCCTAGCACCGGTCTTAGCTACGCCAGACTTCACAAAAACCTTTATCGTGGAATGTGATGCCTCAGGAAATGGAATTGGTGCTGTTTTAATGCAGGAAGGAAGACCCATTGCTTTTGAAAGTCGTCCAATCAAAGGAAAGTATTTAAAGAAACCTATTTATGAGAATGAAATGTTAGCAATACTGCATGCACTAAAGAAATGGCGAACTTACCTAATGGGAAGACACTTCAAGGTAAAAACTGATCATGATAGTCTTAAACACTTTTTGGAACAAAGACTATCTTCAGAAGAGCAGCAAAAATAGGTCACAAAGATGTTGGGTTATGACTTTGAAATAATCTACAAAAAAGGAAAGCTTAATGTTGTTGCAGATGTACTCTCAAGAAAGAATGAAGAGGTGGAAGCATTGCTTTGTGCCATTTCTATTATCCAACCAGATTGGATAACCGAAGCAAGAGATGAATGGAAGAAGGACAAAGATGTATGGACACTCATTCAAAAGTTGCAGCAAGATCCTAGTACATCTGATACATTTAGTTGGAAAAATGATTCCTAATGGTACAAAGATCGCTTATATCTTTGTAAGAATTCCCAACTAAAACAAAAGATTCTTCTGGAAGTGCACACTTCTCCTTTAGGAGGACACTCAGGATTTTTAAAAACTTACCGCAGGGTGAAGAAAGAATTTTTTTGGGATGGCCTTAAATCTGATATTCGAAAGTTTGTGGCGGAATGTTTGGTTTGCCAGCAGAATAAAGTGGAAACAATTAAGACCCCAGGACTTCTACAACCTTTATCCATTCCAAGTCAACGTTGGGATGAGATTTCAATGGATTTTATCACAGGTTTACCTAAGTCCGAAGGAAAGAGTGTCATCATGGTGGTAGTTGATAGACTTACCAAGTATGCACACTTGTGTGCATTATCTCATCCATTTAAAGCAAGTACAGTTGCTACTACATTTATGGACAGAATTCAAAAGCTACATGGAAGCCCAAGGGTTATTGTGAGCGACAGAGATCCCATTTTTACTGGAAATTTTTGGACGGAGTTATTTTCTTGTTTGGGTACTCAATTAGCTCATAGCTCATCTTATCATCCTCAATCTGATGGTCAAACCGAGATCGTAAATAAATGTTTGGAAGGATATCTTCGTTGTTTTGTATCTGATAAACAAACACAATGGGTCAAGTGGTTACCTCTTGCTGAATGGTGGTATAACACTTCCTTCCATACTGCAGCAAAAATGACCCCATTTATGGCACTTTACGGATATCATCCACCATCCATCACATCATCTTTAAGGGAAAATTCGAAGGTTCAAGCAGTGGAAGATCACATCGAGCATCAGCAAGAAGTTCTCCAACTCTTAAAGGATAACCTGAATTTGGCACAAAATCGAATGAAACAACAGGCAGATCAACATCGTAGCGAGAGTAGTTTTGATGTAGGAGATTGGGTATTTTTACGGCTACAACCATACAAACAAATGTCCCTCAAGCAAGCAAAGAAGGATAATAAATTATCGCCAAAGTACTATGGTCTTTACAAGGTGTTGCAAAAGATTGGTACTATGGCATACAAATTGGAGCTTCCTGCTTCTTCACGAGTGCATCCAATTTTCCATGTTTCATGCTTAAAGAAGGTTATAGGTGAAAATCTTCCAGTTCAAACAATATTGCCCGAACTTGATGAGGAAGGAAAAATCATATTGGAACCTGAAGCGGTCATGGAAACAAGAACTCGACAGCTACGGAATCGATCAATTTCAGAGTATCTCATCAAGTGGAAGAACTTACCCACCGAAGATTCTACATGGGAGGATGAGAATTTTATACAGAAGCACCCGGAGCTACTCAAGCGTTGAGGACAACACTTTTTTGAAGGAGAGGGGCATGTTAGGTCCCTATATCACTAGTATAGTCCCTTATTATTGTTAGTGTAACCCCTTATTGTTATTATTGAACCCTTGTAACCCCCATTTTGTTATTATTGTGCCCTTAAATTAGTATTGTTAGGTCGGCTAGGATTACATTGTGGCCCACTAGGATTACATTATGGCCCCATGGACTCATATATATAGAAATGAGGTTTTGTAAATTGTATCATCTAAGAATTGTTCATTTATGTAATGTATTGGAGGTTGCCCCCTCGAAGTGGCTCATTTCTAAGGCGTTGATATCTCTTTTCTTCTATTTTTGGAGCTGGTTACACAACAAAATTTTTCCACTTTCTAATTAAAAAGATCACCTTACCTCTTTAATTGAGTAACCTTTTAGTTACCAAAGAAAAGTTGATTCTAAAATCCATCGGTATGTAGTCATAGGAATAACTCATGCAAATTTGATGGTAGATCCATTGAAGTGTAAATTTCTAAGGACTCGTCAAATAAGGCTTTTGGAAAAGCTTTATATAAAACATTAAATTCCAAGCTTGATTTACAATGTTTTATTTCTCATATTTTTAGTCTTTGTCTAGCTAAGGACTATAGCACTAGCCTCGCATTCAAACTATGTTGAATTTATATTTTTAGTCTTTATTCAGTGAGAGATTATAGCTAACTTATTCCGGAAAATGCTGAATATTTTTATTTTTCTTAATTTTAAAAGTAATTTTTTAATTTCTAGAAATCTTATTTCTTATTTGATGTGACATAATTTACTTTTTTATTTTCAGTTTATCAATAAAATTGAAAAAAAAAAACTAATTTTATGAATGATCATTCTATTAGTCAGTGTGAAGGACTGAAAAAATATCTATATAGTTTATACATTGTGAGGAGTGAGAAGTTATGCAGCATTGGCTCTCCTCTGCATCCACATTTCCAATTGAAAAGAAATTGATTGTGAAATATTTAGACCACACACTGATGGGTAATTATCCTTTAGAAAATTGCACATAGAATCATAGAATATTGTCAATAGATGAAACTTAATCATTGAATATGTTGGAATATCTAATTCCTACTTGTCTTCAGTTAGAGTCTGTTCCTATTTGTTAGGTTAGTTCCTAGTTTGGTGTGAGGTTGAGATATTCTCTCAACTAAATTATTGTGCATCGAAGATAGATTCTCTATCTTGAGAGTGTACCTCATGTATATATATGTAACTTGATTTGATTAATGTAATAAAGCTTGTATGCTCAATTTCTAAGTTGGTATCAGAGCCCATTTGGGCTTGGGCCTGGACCTCTGCCCCTCATGGGCCGAGGGAAATAGGAAAATATATTTTGTTTGTTTTGTCCACCCGCCGACTTGCCTAAATGAGTGATCAGAGCCGTAATTTGGATCAGAGGAGAATATGCAATCGCATCGGTTCTGAATGTATGAATGAATGATCGAGGAGTGACCATGGTATTGGAGTATGGTGCTTCATAATAATAGCAATGGCAAGAACAGAGCCCAGCTGGTTGTAGAGAGTGCAATTGGAGCCATAGACCGTAGTTACGACATCACCAACGATCTCTGATTATCGTATTGCAAGGGGGATTCTCGTCTGATCGAGCTAGACTGTGTCCTCAAGCACAAAGCCGTTCTACCCGGAAACGTTACTGTTCCTAATGTGTCCAAAGCCATCAAATGCGACAAGTGGGAGCGCATGCATTACAGGTCCGATGTCCTGTCCTTCCAGCAGATGTCAGAACAATTCAATCAGGAACTCAACATACGGATCCAGATATAGTTAAGGGCGAATGACAGACGCTGTGAATCAAAATCGAGGCCGAGATTCTTGCCTGTAATGGACGGAGATGCAGGCCTGGTGTGTGGTGATGCGTGCCACTATTTTTTTTATTATTTTGTTGCTTAAATATTTTTTGTGCCGTAGCGGTGTTGAGGGGTGTTGCATAAGTGCTTCCTGAACATTTTTTTGCTGCCGAGGCCGGAAGAAGAGAACCCCTGGTATCACAGATCCCCAGATCCTAATGCTACAGCCTGATCGGAGGGTGTTGTTGTGTGAATTGAGCCAGTGTGAAGAGCCTATTTTCCATATGCCTATTTTTCATCTGTTATTATGTTGTTGCTACTAATCGTGGACTGATGATGGTTGTGGCTGGCTGCCGTTTCATCCTCTTATGATGGCTTCAATCAGTTTAGAGAATCTGGGAGAGGTATGTGTCGCTTGCACGCTTCCCTAGCTTAATAAAATTGCAAAGAAAGTTGATGTCGAGGTAGTTAGGGATATGAACAGGCTTAAGAAAAATATAATTTTGTGCATGGAGGAGTACCGACAACGGAAAGCCACGAGAGCCAACATTGCGCGTTGAGTTTAGCGGAGGGTCGACTGTGTATGACTCGTTGTTTTATATCTCAATGTATATGTGAAGATTTCGATGCGTATGCGCATAATATTTAGTCTCCGACGGTTACAAAATAGGAAAAACAATAACCCTGCTATCCCTCATTTCATTTGGAGATAGCGTGGAGCGAAGGAGCATTTCATGGATATATATGGTGTAGGTTGTTGCAATTATTAAAATGAGATATATTTCGATAAAATTGACATTTTGATATGTGCATGGCTCACTCATGACCATCTTCTACATACCTGGATCAGACTTGCATACTATGACATCAAATTATGTTTTCTTTAAGAGTTGTCATGCGAGTAAGGTAAATCTGGTTGTTATTAAAGTGACATTGGTCTGACCAACTAGTGTCACAATTTTGAGTGTGCGTTGGAACTGGTCATTCCAACAATACACAAATTTTCAGGAAAATTATTATCTACCAGATATATATTGATGACATGACACTGAAGATGGGAGCGTCAGAGATTGGAAGATGATCGAGTTTGTGTGTGCCTAGTGTGATGGAAACAGATTGTGGAGACAGATCTGCATATTCAATTGCGAGGAGATTAGCTTGATAATGCGTCTTCATTGTTGCAGCCTGTCAGTGAGCATGTGAGAAGGCATGTTTGGAAGTCTCTTGTGCCAGCACCAGATGTCCATCGACGATGATGGAGAGCTGAATATGGTGCAATGAAGATGGATGTTTGTTGGGTTAGTTGCCTTACTGTGGCGACGTTACTGCAGATCCGACTTGTGTGTCGTTGCATGCTCTAGAGAAGAGCTGGTAAGCCTTAATGGCTAGTGGCCCCTTTGTGGCTGGTGTGCCTTAGTGGCAGATTTGTGACCTTGGGTGGCTGGAGAGCCTTCGTGGCGGTGATAAGCCTTTGTGGTTGTGATAAGTCTTTGCAGCTGTGTTGAGCCTTTGTGGCTGTGTTGAAGCCTTCGTGGCTGTGTTGAGCCTTCGTGGCTACATTGTATCTCCTCAAGGCTGAGCGCCTGAGCGGTGGAGGTGAATTACTACTTTTTCGAAATGTGAACTAGCAAGCAGGTGAAAGGGTGTTTCTCGTGCATGAAGCAACGTGGAGCGATCAGCTGTCAGTGATCTGATAGAGATCAGATGAAGACAACATGTAGTGTATGATCTTGGATCTGCTCACAACAACAGTGTGGGCAGTGTTCTGGTGAACTGAAATTTGGGGCAGTTTGTCCGCAGCAGTGAATGGCGTGGCAATGTGTTGAACGTTTGCATGCTAGTTTTTTCTTCATGGATATTGTATTACTGTCATGGTTATCGCTTGTACTTATATTGTCATTTGGTATTGTTTTTATTTGGTATGGGTAAATGTGGACAAGTCTTGGAAATTTGTATAAATATTGAGATTTGCAACCTCAATATGATGTCATTCTGTTAGAATTCGCAACTCTAATTGATGACAGGTAAAACATGGAGACCAAGACCAACTTGTCAAAGTAAAATGAAGATGCCAAAGACTCAAAAGTATGGTATGGTGAGCGGCAAAGGAGGATGGACAATCAAGTTTGTGAGAGTTTGTTTTGTGTGAGTTTCTTGGAATAGACTCATGACCATCAGTATGAGTCATAGCTTGTAATTAGAAGCAAATCTACATGTCATTTATTGTTTATATGTGCTGTAAGACCCAGAGAGGCATGCATACCCCTTTGTTATATGTTCCCTTTGTTAGAGAGTTTTAACACCCTGGAAGAGTGTGTCATGCGGGATGGATACACTTGGGTAGGCCGTATTGGTTTTAGACTCCATAAGGTGAAATTTTATATCAAGGGGGAGTTAATCGAGAGGTTGGGTGAACCATGTATGTGAAGGAATTCCTAGTAGACTGGCGGTTGCAGCGGTTGGAAGCCATGCATTTCGATAGATGGTTGTCCCTTTATATGGACATCAACAAGTAGTCATTGTAGATTTTGCAGATGGATATTGAGACACGTAGTCATTAAGGGGGAGTGTTGGAATATCTAATTCCTACTTGTCTTCACTTAGAGTCTATTTCTATTTGTTAGGTTAGTTCCTAGTTTGGTGTGAGGTTGAGATATTCTCTCAACTAAATTATTGTGCATCTAAAATAAATTCTCTATCTTGAGACTGTACCTCATGTATATATATGTAACTTGATTTGATTAATGTAATAGAGCTTGTATGCTCAATTTCTAAGTGAATCATTACTGAAAAATCATTAAACAAGATACAACGTACATGACACACAATTGATTGTTAAAACCAAGAAATTGCTTCAGGCATGAGTACATGGAAACTATGGCGACACTCTATTGAGTGGAGATATTGTTTCAGGTTTTCACCATTTTTCTAAAGAGACGATCATTGTGAACGATTTAAAAATTCGAGTATATTTTCTGAGACAATGCCGTTGCAACTATTTCCAATCCAGAACACTAACACACCGAATCAACTTGTTAAAGTCTGGTCACAAAATGGAGCATATGTCATGCAGAAAGTTCGGCAGCATTCAATATAGAAACCAATAGATTTACCAGCTAACAAAAACAGATTTTATTAAAATCTTTAACCAATAAACTAAACTATGCATAGCTGGCTATCCTTACCACGTGGCTTCCATGAAAAGCTAAAGCATCCACTTTCGTGCATGGTAATATATGTATTTAATTGTTTCCATATGTTTTCAGAGGTCCACCAGATTCAAACCTATATAACCTTGAGTCGAAGAAAACCCAACACTAGAAAATCCCAGAGGAATAACTAGCGCTCGTTCCATGACCAGTGTTGGATGTATGTATTTATACATCTTATTGACTGAAATTATCCATCCTTGCATTGAGTATGCAAATATAATCATATGAGAATGGGCGAATCACGAAGCATTTACCAAAATAATCGTTAAGCAGTGATTCATCGAATTATAACTGCATGAAATGGTTCATACATATATCGGGTATGTGTCCATAATTGTGGTCTCCGCGTTGTTACAGGCAACAATGAAAGCCTTGACATTGTGATCGGAGAGGTAACTAGTTGGCGTTCAATCGGTGCCTATCATTTTGTTGAACTAAGCTCTAACTAGTTAACGTTCAATCTTCATTCAATAAGAAAATAAAGTATATTTAGTTTAATTTTTCCGTTTAACCACTATCAATAAATTATTAGAAATAATCAAATTATATTCTATACCACCATTGGAACTGGCTTATTCATAAGTTCAAGCATAGGACGGACCTCTCAAGTGTTGAAATATTAAATTCAACTACCGCACAGAGCAGAAAAGTATGGGAACTAAATTTTGATGTGAAATGTATAGGACAACCGGAGCAGTTGAAAATCAGTTTTGAATCGTCACGCCATCTCTCCATTTAAACAGTCACTTGCCCTCATTAAACTCCACTAATTAGTTTGATTTTATTTTATTTCATTTGAAATGGGTCATATCATATGTGTGGAGCACTCTAGGTAATCTCTCCAGCAACTCAAATTCTGGCAGCATCCATTGTGAGCAGCGAAGAGGAAAGATGAGCCACCGGAGGAGGTGACGCCATGAAAGAGGTGACGTCACTTTCCTCCAAGCCAATCAAATGAGTTCCGTGGGGTAAAGAAACAGAGCCCTACATAATATTTAGACCCCACAGAATATAGAATGCAAAAAGATATATATATATATATATAATTTTTTTTTTTTTTTTTACTGCAGTACATTTTGGTTTTTAAACCTTGGTTTATTTTAAAAGTGCTGCGATATAAATTTCATGTTTTAGCTTTTAAACATAAATTATATATATTTTGATATATATATTATAAATATTATAAATATGAAATATATGTGTGTCTGTGTGTGTAATGTAATATGCCGTGTGTGCAATGTGTGGACTATGTATTGTATTTTGAAAGCCCGAAGGCAGAAACCAAGAAAAAGACAGAGACAAAAGATATACAGCACTGCGTTTGCAGCAGTCAAGAAGTGAAATTTTTGTGTAACCCTGAACTGAGGATTAAGAAGATCTATCATTTTGTAACAGTATTTTATGCTTAATGAAATTGTTGTTTTATACATCTCTATCTACACCTGTTTGAGTTAAATCTCTGTGTTGAGTTGATGAATTTTATTTCCTCTGTGTGTTAAGGAATTGTTCAAAAATTCCAACATGGTATCAAAGCTAGTCCAAGCTCTTTGCGTTTGACAAAGAAGCTGAAGGAAGGAAGAAGAAGTTTGTTGAATATTTCTCCAGTAGTGTGAAGTTCAACAAAGCAAGGTATTTACAAAACATAGTTTTTTGTTTCCTCGAAGATTACAGTCCAGAAAACTGTAAAGAAGAATTATTTTAAAGACAGAGTTTTATCTCTCAACAGTGAGAAGGTTTGTTTGTTAAAAACACAATCAATTTTTTTTTGGCATAGTTTAGTAAGCTAGCTATGGCAGGAGCCAGCACAAGCACGAGTATGGAAATACTCAACTTTCACAATTCAATGGGAAGAACTATGACTATTGGGCAATCACAATGAAAGCCATGTTTGCCTCTCAAGATTTATGGGAGCTAGTTGAAGATGATTTAGAAGAACCAGCAGATGAAAAAGCATATAATGCTTTAACACAGGCAGAGAAAGATTTGTTGAAGAGTAATAAGAATAAGGACTCAAAAGCCCTCTTCTATCTCTATTAGGCAGTGCATGAAAGTATATTTCCAAGGATTGCAGCAGCAAAGAGGTCCCAGGATGCATGAGATACCCTCCAGACAACCTATCAAGGAATGGAGAAGGTAAAGACAGTAAAGCTTCAATTAATGAGAAGAGATTTTGAAGTTATTTGCATGAAAGAGTCTGATACAATAGACTCATTTTTCACTTTGTTGATTGGGTTGGTTACCCAGATGAGATCTCATGGAGAGACAATATAAGAAAGAATAATAGTGGAGAAAGTATTGAGGAGCTTACCCTCAATATTTGATGTGATAGTCACAACCATTGAAGGGACAAAAGATCTCTCAAAGTTTACAGTTGATGAGTTTCATGCATCATTGATGAGACATGAACAAAGATTGAGCAGAACAACAGACTCATCTTTGGAGCATGCCTTCAAGACCCAAATGTCCTTTGGAGGAGGAAGAGGTCAAGGCAGAGGAAACTACAGAGGAAAAGGAAGAGGCAGAAGCCAAAACAGAGGAAGGAACAGCCCAACAAATACAAATGGAAGGGGCAGCAATCAAAATCAGAACCAAGGCCAAGGTAGTAGCCAGCAAGGTGGGAAAAATCAAGCACATGGACAAAGGTATGATAAATCCCAAGTCCAATGTCATCACTGTAAGAAGTATGGGTACTATGCCAATGAATGTAGGTAGAAACAGAGTGACATGGGTAGTAGACCCAGTGCTAATTTTACTAAAGAAAATATCAGTCAAGAGAAGTTGTTTTTAGCATGTAATATAGCTGAAGAAAAGAATGAATATATATGGTTTCTAGATTCAGAATGTAGCAACCATATGACTAGAAACATTTTTATGTTTTTCATGATTGGTGAAAATGTAAAGTCTCAAGTAACATTGGGGACAGATAGTAAGGTCTCTTTCATGGAAAAAGGCAGAGTAAGTGTTTAACAAAGAAAGGAGATAGAAAAACCATATCAGATGTTTATTATGTGTCTGGTATGAAGTGTAACATTTTGAGCATTGAACAACTCATTCAGAAAGGCTAAATGTTTTCTTTGAAGATGATGTATGCACCATCATGGACAAACCACCAAGCAAGCAATGCATTGCACAAGTGAAGATGAAAAGGAACAAAATGTTTCCTCTCAAGATGAGAGCATATTTGAATAAAGGAGCTGAAATGGCAACAGTGACAGAAGAGACTTTCCAAAGAGAAGCAAAAGATGAAAACTGGCTATGGCATTTGAGATTTGGACATCTCAACTTTGGAGGTCTAAATCTGTTGCACAGAAAATGAATGGTAAGGCGATTACCATTGATTGAAAAACCGAACACCCTTTGTGAAGACTTTATCTTGGGAAAACAACGTAGAGAAAGCTTTCCATCAAGAAAGATCATAAGGGCAAAGGCACCCTTAGAAATTGTCCATTCATATTTGTGTGGACCAATGCAAACACCATCATTCGCAGACAGCCACTATATGCTAACCTTCATTGATGATTTTACAAGAAAAACTTGGGTTTACTTCTTAAAGTTGAAGAGTGAAGTGTTTGAGAAATTCTTCCACTTTAAGGTTCTTGTTGAGAAATAAAGTGAGCAGCATATTAAGGTCTTAATAACAGACAGAGGAGGAGAATATATCTCAAAATAATTTGTGTGTTTTTGCAGAGAAAATGGGATACACAAGCAGTTTACCACAAGGTACACACCTCAGCAAAACGGTGTTGCAGAAAGAAAGAATAGGACCATCATGGACATGGTCAGAAGTATGTTGAAGGAAAAACATTTGCTAAATGAGTATTGGGATGAAGTTGTCAATTGTGCAGCATATATCTTGAATAGATGTCCAACCAAAGCTGTCATGAACAGAGTCCCACAAGAAGCATGAAGTGGAACAAAGCAATTTGTCACTCACATGAAAGTTTTTGGATGTGTGGCTTATGCACATGTCCCAGATCAATTGAGAAAGAAGCTTGATAGCAAGGGGGAAAAGTGTATCTTTGTTGGATATAGTGATGAGTCCAAGGCATACAAACTCTATAATCCATCCACCAAGAAAGTAATAATAAGTAGAGATGTACAGTTTATTGAAGAAGAAGCTTGGGAGAAAAGAGTGAATGTGAAGACGTGTGTCTCACGAAGAACAAGAGGAAGGGACAATAGAAAATAATCCCTCCTTGGTGGCTCCTCCTCCACCACCACAAGCACAAAAAACCACACCACAAGTTGGAAATAGAACAGCCTTGAGAAATCAAGGGAGTGTTTCTTCAAGCACACCATAGGGCACTGAAACTCCCTCAAGTTCAAGTGGAACTCCAAGTACACCAAGAAGACCGAGATTCAGAAATCTGAGTGAGATTTATGAACAAGGAGAGGTAAATGATAATATTGGTCTGAACTCTTTATTTTCTTTGTATTGTCATGTTGATGACCCAATTCATTTTGACGAAGCTATAAAAGAAGAAAAAATGGATTGAAGCAATGAACAAAGAGATTGGTGTAATAGAAAAGAGTAATACATGGGAGTTAGTGGGCCTCCCTAAAAGTAAAGAAGTCATTGGACTGAAATGGGTTTATAAAACCAAAAGCAATGCTGAAGGTAAGAGTGAAAGGCACAAGGCCAGACTTGTTGTCAAAAGCTACAAGCAGTAACAAGGAAGAGATTATGAGGAAAATTTTGCACCGGTTGCAAGAATGGAAACAGTAAGAGCAGTGTTGTCCATAGCGGCACAACACAAGTGGAAAGTTTACCAAATGGATGTGAAATCAGCATTCCTAAATGGAGTATTGATGGAAGAGGTATGTGTTGAACAACCTATAGGATATGAAAAATAAGGCCAAGAGCACAAAGTTTGCAGATTGAAGAAAGCTCTTTATGGGCTGAAACAAGCACCAAGAGCATGGTACAGTAGGATATATGCCTATCTACTGGAAAATGGGTTTGAAAAATGTGAAGGAGAACCCACATTATACATCAAGGAGAAATATGGTAAGATTCTCATTGTTTTTTTGTATGTTGATGATGTTATATTCACAGGGAATGATGTTTACCTCGTTGAGAATTTTAAAACAGTCATGAAGGATGAATTTGAGATGACTGATATGGGATTGCTGAGAGACTTCTTAAGAATAGAAGTAAAGAAAAATGAAAATAAAATTTGTATTTCTCAAGAAAATTATGTGAATGAAGTTTTGGAAATATTTAACATGCAGGATTGCAAGGCAGCAATTACTCCTACAGTGATGGGATTGAAGTTAAGAAAAGAAGACAGCTGCAAGGATTTTGATCCAAATTTGTATAAGAGCATAGTTGGAAGCCTCATGTATTTGACTGCAACTAGGCCAGATATTATGCATGTTGTAAGTTTAATTTCCAGATTTATGGAAAGGCCAAAGGAGACACATTGGCAAGCAGAAAAAATAATTATGAGGTATGTCAAAGGAACAAAGAGGTATGGAATTTTATACACCACTTCAGAAAATTCTGAATTGATTGGATATACTGACAGTGATTGGGCTGGAAGTATAGATGAGAGGAAAATCACCTCTGGATATGTTTTCCATATGGGATTAGGGGCCATTTCATGGGCTTCTAAAAAAAGTCAATTGTGGCTTCATTAACAGCAGAGGCAGAATATGTGGCAGCAACAGCAGCAACATATCAAGCAGTTTGGATGAGAATAATGCTGAGGAATTTATGTCATGAATAGGTAAAAGGCACAACAATTTATTGTGATAATAGCTTAGCAATAGCATTACCAAAGAATTTAGTGTTTCATAAAAGAACGAAACACATTGATACCAAGTATCACTACATCAGAGAATTAGTGAACAATGGAGAAATTGTTTTACAGCATTGTAGAACAGAGGAGTAGTTTGTTGATATATTGAGAAAACCATTGGGGCAGAAGAGTTTTAATTATTTGATAAAATTTCTGGGTATGGAAGAAAATCCAGCAATTGTATTTAAGGGGGAGTGTTGAAATATTAAATTCAACTGCCGCACAGAGCAGAAAAGGACGTGAACTAAATTATGATGTGAAATGTATAGGATAGCAGGAGCAGCTGAAAACCAGTTTTGAATCTTCACACTACCTCCACATTTAAACATTCACTTGCCCGCATTAAACTCCACCAACCAGTTTGATTTTATTTTATTTCATTTGAAATGTGCCATATCATATGTGTGGAGCCCACAACTCCAGGTAAACTCTCCAACAACTCAAATTCTGGCAGCATCCATTGTGAGCAGCGAAGAGGAAAGATGAGCCACCGGAGGAGGTGACGTCACCTTCCTCCAGGCCAATCAAATGAGTTTCGTGGGGTAAAGAAACAGACCCCTGCATAATATTTAGACCCCATGGAATTTGGAATGCATAAAGTTATATATATATATATATATATATATATATATATATATATTTTACCGTTAAGACATTTTGGTTTTTAGACCTTGGTTTATTTTATAATTTCTACGACATAAGTTTCATGTTTTTGTTTTTTAAACATAGGTTATATATATTTTGACATATATATTATAAACATGAAATGTTTTATATATATATATATATATATATATATATATATATATATATATATATATAATGTAATATGCCATGTGTGCAATGTATGGACTATGTATTGTATTTTGAAAGCCCGAAAGCAGAATACAAGAAAAAGACAGAGACAGAGAATATACAACACTGCGTTTGCAGCAGTCAATAAGTGAAATTTTTGTGTAATCCTAAACTAAATATTCAAAAGAAGATCTATCATTTTGTAACTACCTTTTATGTTTAATGAAATTGTTGTTTTATGCATCTCTGTCTACACCTGTTTGAGTTAAATCTTTGTGTTGAGTTGAGGAATTTTATTTCCTCTGTGTGTTAAGGAATTGTTCAAAAATTCCAACATCAAGCATAAATGGCTTGCCTTAGGAGGTAGGCTTGTGATGGTTAAAATTGTCTTAAATTTTTATTAAAGGGAATTTTAGTTTAATGGATACACCTATTCCATTTTCAGAAAGATGTCATTCGCAAAATTAATGCCATTATTGTTGGAAAGGTAGAGGATATAAAACACAAATAATTCACACACAAAACACTTAGGAGTTGCGACTCTTCTATTTATCACTCAAACTTGAATCACATGACTTGACTTGATTAGAATGAACCTGGTGAAGCTTCTATTGATCACTCAAACTTGAATCACATGAATTGACTTGATTACAATGACCCTAGTGAAGGGTATTTAAATCTTTTTGACTTGCCTAATATAACCTGACATGCAACTACTCACTAAATTAATTTATCACTTAACTCGACTTGACTCGATCCTCAGTTAACTGACTCTCTAAATATAGAAAATTCTTCATGCTGGAGTAATTATTTTATTTCAACAATTATTTCTATTTGTTTATGCCGCATAGCTAGAAAGGGGAAAAAATATAATTTGGCTAGTCTAAATCCCTTGCAAGGGATGCGGATGATGGGGGATGGGGCATCTGCGATTCTTAGTTTTTCAACCTTTCCCTCCTCACTAAAAATCTATGGGGGGCTCTCACTGGTGATGGTATATGGCATCAAATCATTAAAGATAAATATTTATAACTCTAATTTGGAAGATTGGGTCCGTTTTGGTGCTCCAGGGAAAAAAAAAAAAACTTCCTTCATTTAGCTACTTGGCAGGGGAGACAGGGTGGTCATCGGCATTGATGTTATAAAAGGCATGACTGAGGGTCATCTCCTCTTGGTCCATGCATTAAATTTTTTCCATGAATCGAGAAGATACCATTTGTCACATATCACCCCTGATGCATTTACCTCCCTTTTCTCTCCCTCATAGCCTAGTTCCACTGACCTTCACCTTCCATCCTAGCTGGAGGCAGAATGAGAACAATGTAGGTTCAATCTTTGTCAAGAAAGGGTTGCATTGACTAATATAATGGATTGTTTTGCATAGGGTGTCAAGGAGATTAAAGGAAGCATCTCGGTCTAAGAGGTGTATTTATACATTTCTTTGAAGCAGGATTATGTTTCCCAGCCTCAATGGTTGTCTAAGATGTGGAGTTGGGAGGCTCCCCTCAAACTTAAATTTTTTACATGTTTGGTATACATGAACACAAATTTAACTCGGTATAACCTCTCTAAAAGAGGATTCTAGGGTCCTAACATTTGCCTGATGTGTGGGATGGTCGAGGAAGATGTGTTACACCCCTTTCTGTCATGTCCTTTTGTTGTAGAGGTTTGGACAAAGCTCTCCCTTTAATTTAACATGTGTTCATCGATGGTCATATCCTCTATTAGTGATTCCCTATCTTTCTAGTTTGAGTAGCAGAAGGAGTATCGTTCGCTTCCCATATATATCCTCTAGGGAATTTGGAGGAATAGAAATGCTTGTGTTTTTCGAGAGTCAGCTCCAAATGTGAGACTTACATGCATTAGAATTCACATTTTATATTCAAAAAATGGCCCCTAGCACCCCAAGTTTCCCTCGAGAACTTTTATTAGGCGTGAGATTGGAATGTCTTTCCATGTTGCATTTTTTATGGAGCTTCACAAGACGAAACGTTAGCATCATGAAACGTGGTTCGGTGGGGTTGGTTCTACCAGCAGGGTAGAATTGTTGTCATTGTGGGGTGCTCTCTACTATGCCTCTTGGCTGGACATTGCGGAAATTGACATCTCTGGAAACTCCCATACTATCATCAATTGGGCCAAGAGTGTCTCTTCCTTTTGTCCTCCTCATCTCCACCATTGGATGTCGCTTATCCGTGATCTGACGATGTCCTTCAGGAGAATCTCTTCACACATATTTTCTGTGAGCATAATTTAATGGCGGAGCATCTGTCCAAGCTTGGATGCTCTATAGTGCCTCGATATGCTCAATATAAGTTGTTGGTCGAAAATTCTGTGAGCCATGTTGGGATTTTATCCCTCTAATCGGGGAGTCTGATATTTTTGTTTGTTTTAGTCTTTTCTTATTTGTTTGTAGTAGCAAGTCGGTTGAGTTGTGTATTAGCAGTTTTTCAAGGGTCCTCTATTTTGTTTTCATCAGGTTGATCTTTTTTTTTTTAAATTTTTGCTCATGGAGAAGCCATTGTCCTTAGTATATCTATCTAATCAATGCTAATGTACTGCCTTTTTTAATATAAGTGCAGTTGTTTTTTTCTTTGTGAAAAAAATCTATACCAATAACCTTGAATTTTGTAAAACATTTCATGATGTAATTGAGATGTCGCCAATGTTGGCTCTGTGCCATGCTATTGAACGAAGTCATATGCAGGTTGCAACATTTTACTTCCCATAGTGTTGAGAGTTACTACAACCCCATTAGTGTTGAAGACTCTGAATTTTTTATGCAGATAGAGATAAGATCTACAGTTAATATCAAGTCCCTAGTTATTATGAGGATAATATCTATTATAAAGTTGTAATATCAAGTCCTTAGTTATTACCACGACAATGTATATATAATACTATAAGTTTAATAATAATGTCTGCGGAGGCCTAAAGTTATTATAATAGACATTCATTAAATAATAATTATTTGTTTTAATCCATTTTGTGGAGGAAGTTTTTAAGCTTTTATTATGTGGTACTCTGCATAATCTATTAGAAATAAAATAAACATTGGTATTATGAGGAAGTTCATGGTGTAGAGAAAGTTTTCAAGTTTTCATTGTGTGTATCTCCACACTCCGCACAATCTATTAATAGTAAAAAATGAGGTCAGATTACAGAGAGATAACCATAATAATAAATGGGGTGGGCCAAATTACACTTATACTAACTGCAAAAAAATTAAAATGTATTACAATTAAAACAGTAAAGAAAAACACATTATTACAAAGTATCACATTCATTATTTGAATGCATTAAAATTTAAATTAGCATTTCAAAATTAAATCTAATTGTCTTATATATTAATTTCGATATATATTTAAAATTTAAACTAATATATATTTTAATTTTTCAATTAAAATTCACATCGCATCAAAACTAAAAAGCATTATTACCTATCACATTATTTCAAAGCATTAAAATATCAAATCTAAAAACATGATTTTCAAAGCATTAAAATATTAATATTAACTTATATTTTCAAAATTAACACAAATGCATATGTGCGAGATGGCTAGAGAGCCTTCTCACTCCGCACAATCTATTAATAATAAAATAACCATTGATTTTGTGTGGGGACTACGGAAAAAGCTTTCATTGTATACACTCTACACAATCTATTAATATAAAAAATGAAGCATGCTTAATAAATAAGATAGGTCAAATTGCACATGTGGTAATTCCAAAAAAATTAAAACCCATTACAATTAAAAGATTCAAAGAAAAACATTATTTGAAAGCGTTAAAATATTGTTTTTTCAATTAAAATTCACATTACATTAAAATTAAAAAACATTATTACATAATATGAAGTTATTTCGAAGCATTAAAATATCAAAAATAAAAATATGATTTTCAGAATATTAAAATATTAATATTAACTTATATTTTCAAAATTAATTAGATTTTAGAAGAAGTTCATTGCGGGAAAGGAGCTTTCCAGCCAAAAATGCTTGATCACTCGCTTTCTTTATACATGTTGTGAGTTCGGCAATTCCTGTTGATAGCGTGGTTGTTATTTGATGTGTTTTTTTGTCTTTTATTAATTTTAAACCTCTTAAAATGATTTTTTTTTATGAAAATTTTGAAAATTTCTTACACTATGGTTATTTTTTAAAGATTTCTGACAATTTCAAGTTTGGTAGTTAGACATATTTGATCAAAACTCTTTCGGGAATAATTCGTATTGATAAAAAAAATTGTTGTTTGGATTTAAATCATGTTTTTCATTTTTTTTTTATTTAAAAAGATAATGAATAACTTGTTTTGTTTTCTTAACCTGAGTCATTTTATTATTTATTTAAAAAATAGTGAATAATTTGTTTTTATTTTCTGAATTTATTGTTGGGATTATTAGTTAATAAGAATTTATTTATTTTAATTATTAAGTAAATTTATTTACAGTTATTAGAATAGATTCTATAAACTACAATTATTTGATATTTTATAATTTTATATAAACTAGTATAGATCTTTTTAGTCAAGAGATGGAATTTCCAAAAGACAAGCTTTTGACTTTTATAATTTTATATAAATTAGCATAGATATTTTTAATTTTAAGAAATAGAATTTCCAAAATACAAATTTTTTACATCTAAAAATATTTGATTTCTCTAAATTCAAAGTTAAGATAGATATATGCTAATTCTTTGTAATATCATTTATATTCCATATAAACCTATTATCTATACATATAAAATCATTTTTATTTTTAATTTTATTAATCCTCATAATACATATAGCTACATCTATATGTATATTTTTCTTTAACATGTTTTATAATTTTTTAATTGATATACATAGCATAAATGATATGTATGGTATATATTAAATCTTTATATAATTATTGACTACAAATTTTGAAATAATAGTGTTACAAATATCAATCAATTTAATTTATTTTAATGCAATATGTATATCATAAATTTCTTTTTATTAATTTTTTTAATAAAAACACATTTATAATATAACACATTCAAATTAGTGAAATTATTAATTTATATTTTAATTGAATCGACCATATATTTTATTATTATGTCAAATAATTTAAAATTTTGAAAAAATTCAAAAGATAAGCAATCCAAAGTGAACATACATCTTTATGGGTTATACTATAACACATTCTAATTAAGTATAAGTAGCTACATACTTTCTTCCCTTTTATGGGTTTTATAAATATATTGATTAGAGAGTTGACTTCGTTCTTTTTCATCATTTGACTTGGGTTTGGATTTTTAGTCAAATTGTTTGGAATATTATTGTTGGGATGGTTGGGTTATTAGGGAAATTTTAAGGTTAATAATGGGTCTCAGAACAAAAAATATACTAACAAAATTAACTTTTAAAGAATGATTAGGATTTTATATGATGATGTCATCCCCAAAGGAGTATGTTTGGGAGGGAAAATAAGGAACTACTTTTTTTAATTATATTTTTATCTTATATCCTTACAGGTTTACTCAAATGTCAAGTGTAGGCACCCATTTGATGCAGAATTAAATTCTACATCCAACGCAAACCCACTCTGCATATTTATGGTAGACCCATATCAAAAAACAAAATGAAAATACATGAAAAAAGACGTGTTAAACACAATTTTTCTTGTATTTTCAACTTTTTCGAGGTAGGTCTACTCAGAAATATGCAGAGTGAGTAGATGCTTGTTGAATGTGGAATTCAATTATGCATCCAACAGGGGTCTACACTTGAAGTTTGAGTAAACCTTCAAGGAGATAAGTTTAAAATACAATAAAAAACAATAATAATAAAAGTAATTTTCTTTCTTTTTCTTTAAAAAATTGTAACTCTTATTTTTTTTATTTTAACTATTATTTTATTTTCCTTCAGAGGCTCATTTTAGACCACAAAATTCCCCAATATCAACTTTCTAAGTCAAATTGTTTGTCATAGAATGTTGTTTTCAAACCATTATCATATTTATATATCATAGATTAGAATACTTTTTAAAGATTATATAGTTCTAACATAGTGTAATGCCCTCAATAGGCTCTAATATGTAATAGTGACTCTATCAATCTAACCAACATACTTGTAATCCAATGCTAACAGAGTCCCTATAGTTTCTAATTGAATCACCTACCTTGAATGATTATAATCATGTATCAAATATTCATCTCTTTGCAGCTTTTTATATTATATTGCTTTCTAACAACTTTAAATAGTGTTGGTATCGGCTAACCTAAAGCTACAACCACCAATTGGCATTCCCATAGGCATGAGAATCAATATATTGGATCTCAAATCATAGGCTTGGCTTGATCATTCTCTCGACATTATAGAGACAATTAGAATGTCTCTAGGTTTAATATCTGTTGCTTTTATGGAACAAACAATAATAGAGGGTTGCTTCCCCACAACATAGAGAATGCACAATTGTTGCGGAATTAACAGTCAAACATATAGACAGATAGTGTAAAACAGGAGCAAAACAACTTTTTCAATTTATTCAACTCTTCGCTGAGTTTCAATTCATTCTACTCTAAAAACATAATGAAATTACATATGCTTATATCAAAATGGCTTAATCTTGAAAACCTAATGCTAAATCAATGCAATTCAATGCTAAACGGATGTTCAACAACCAAACTCATCCTTCTTCTCTTTTTCTCTGTTTATACACGAAACGCATACAAAACACATAACTAGTGAACCTAAAATCTTATTTGTTATGGCTGCAAAAACACATCGCATCCATTGCTTTATCACAAATCGACGATCTCAACATTTAACATATGCACGAACCAGGTAAACACAAAACCTTGTGATGTGCGATTGTGATCGCATCGCATACAAAATAACATACG
Source organism: Pinus albicaulis (assembly GCA_034641835.2). Classification (NCBI taxonomy): domain Eukaryota; kingdom Viridiplantae; phylum Streptophyta; class Pinopsida; order Pinales; family Pinaceae; genus Pinus; species Pinus albicaulis. The sequence goes on along the minus strand of CM076583.1, from coordinate 1,298,088,876 downwards.
TTGTGGGTGCTTTAACGATAAAACTTATATTCCTGTGATTGCAATACGCGGCAACGATATCGCATCGTAAAACAAACAACTTGCGGGAGGATGAAGGTAAACAATTAAAGTTGCGATGTGCGCTGTTGCGGGCGGTAAACAATGGTAAGTGTGGTAAGTGAAATACAAAGGAAATAGGCGGAAATCAAAGGTTTGGGGTGTTCAGGTAATACGGTAAAGGTTTAAGGTGGGTCCCGCCAATATCGCATCGGCAGAAACATAACATACGGTGAGGGCTTAAGGTTAAGGCTTAAGATTTGCGAAGTGCGGGCGGCGATGCGGTAAGTTGTTGTAAGTGTGAAATGCAAAAATCCAAGGAATAAGCGGAATACAAAGGGTTGTGGCAGATTTCAAATGCGGTGGAGTTATGGTGGGTCCTGCCGATATCACATCGGCAGTGATTTAACTTATGGCTTAATGCGTTAAGGGAAAGGTAAAGGATTTGCGATGCAGGCGTTTTAAATGAAAAGGTAGGTAAATTGCGGTGGGTAAAGAAATAAATGTAGGGAATGGTCGGGTACTTTGTTTTTTATCTTTTGCATGAAAACGCCTCCGATTTGAATCTAGGTTGTGTCCTTCCCTGCAACAAAAATTGATGAAGTGTGGGTTGCTGCCACTGCTTATTCATGGCGGTGGTTGGGAGTTAATTCCAACACTCCCCCTTAATCACAACTGTCGCCATCGATCATTCCCAAAAACTGTCTGATATAAATAAAATTCCTCTATCCTAATGGATTTGTGAGGATATCAGCAAATTGTTCCTCTGTCCTGCAATGCTGCAAACAATCTCACCATTTTTAACCAGTTATTTTATAAAATGATATTTGGCATCTATGTGCTTTGTCCTCTTGTGGAAAATATAATTCTTTGATAATGCAATTGCTGAGCTATTGTCACAATAAATTTTGGTTCATTTTTCTTGCTCATGACACAAATCTCTCAGCATCCTTTTCATCCATACTACTTGACATGCTATTGTTGTTGCTTCCACATATTCATCTTCAGTTGTTGATAATGCAACTATTGTTTACTTCTTGGAAGCCCGTGAAATGGCTCCCGATCCCAAATGAAACACATACCCTGATGTGATTTTTCTGTCATCTACACTTCCAGCCTATTCACTGCCAGTGTAACCAATCAACTTAAAATTATCAGATGTGGAATATAGAACACCATACTCCTTTGTTCCATTCACATACCTCAATATTCTCTTGGCTTCTTGCCAATGTGTCTCGTTTGGTGTCTCCATGAATCTAAAAATTAAACTTACAACATACATAATATCAAGCCTAGTTGCGGTCAAATACATTAGACTACCAACTATGCTCTTGTACAATGTCGGATCGACATTCTTGCTACAATCTTCTTTGCTTAAATTCAACCCCATGACAGTTGGAGTTGCTGCTACTTTGTTGTTTTGCATGTTAAACCTCTTTAAAACTTCTGCAACATATTTTTCTTGGGAAATAAAAATTCCCTTTTAATTTTGCTTGACTTCTATTCCCAAAAAATATCTCAATAAACCCAAGTCAGTCATTTCAAATTCACTCTTCATGATTCTTTAAAATCAGCAATGAGAGAAACTTCATTTCCTGTGAAAATTAAATCATCTACATATAAAACAACAATAAGAATTTTACCGTCATTTTATTTAATGTAGAGTGTGGGTTCACCATCATACTCGTCAAACCCATTATCCATCAGGTAAGCATCAATCTTGTTGTACCATGCTCTTGGTGTTTGCTTCAGCCCATAAAGAGATTTCTTCAACTTACATACTTTGTGCTCTTGGAATTATATCTCATAGCCAAGAGGTTGTTCAACATATACCTCATCTTTCAACACTCCATTCAAGAATGTTGACTTTACATCCATTTGATAGACTTTCCACTTTTGATGTGCCATTATGGACAACACTGTACTCACTCTCGCCATCCTTGCAACTGGTGAAAAGGTTTCCTCATAGTCTCTTCCTTGTTGCTACTTGTAGCCTTTGACAACAAGTCTTGCTTTGTGTCTTTCTATTTTTCCTTCACTGTTTCTTTTGGTCTTATAGACCTTTTTTATTCCAATGACTTCATTACCTTGTGGGAGGTCTACTAACTCCCATGTATCATTCTTTTATATTGCTCCAATCTCTTCATTCATTGCTTCAATCCATTTTTCTTCTTTTACTGCATCTTCAAAATGGATTGGATCATCAACATGAAAAAATAAAGCAAATAAAGAATTCAAAACAGTATTATTATTTACTTCTTCTTGCTCATAAATTTCACTCAAATTTCGGAATCTTGGTCTTCTAGGTGTGCTTGGAGTTACACTTGAACTCGAGGGAGTTGTTGATCCATGTGGTGTGCTTGGAGAAGCACTTCCTTGATTTTGCACTACTGCTATATTGCTTGCTTGTGGTGTGCTCTGTTGAGCTTGTGTAGGTGGAGGAGGAGCCACCGTTGAGGAATTATTTTCTGCAATCAATTCCTCTTTATCTTCATGTGAAATAATTCACATTTACAGTTTTCTCTAAACTTCCATCCCAAGCTTCTTCTTCAATGAACTGCACATCTCTGTTGATTATTACCTTCTTGGTTGATGGATTATAGAGCTTGTAGGCCTTGGATTCATCACTGTATCCAACAAATATACATTTCTCCCCCTTGCTATCCAAATTATTTCTTAGCTGATCCGAGACATGTGCATATGCCACACATCCAAATACTCTCATGTGCATGAAAAACTGCTTTATTCCACTCCATGTTTCTTCCGGAACTTTGTTCATCACAACTTTAGTTGGACATCTATTTAAAATATAATCTGCACAATTTACAGCTTCTGCCCAATACTCATTTGGAAAATTCTTTGCCTTCAACATACTTCTGACCATGTCCATGATGGTCCTATTCTTTCTTTCTGCAACACCGTTTTGTTGTGGTGTATACCTTGTGGTAAACTGCTTCTGTATGCCTTTCTCCCTGTAGAAACGTAGGAAGTCTTTGGAGATACTCTCCACCTCTGTCAATTCTCAACACTTTTATGTAGTGTCCACTTTGCTTCTCAACAAGAGCTTTGAAGTGGTAGAACTGTTCAAACACTTCACTCTTCTGTTTTTGGAAATAAACCCATGTCTTTCTTGCGTAATCATATATAAATGTCAAGACATAGTGACTGCCAGCTAATGATGGCATTTGCATTGGAGCACACTAATCTGAGTGGAAAATCTCCAAGGGTGCTTTTTCCCTTATACTCTTTCCTGCTGGAAAGGATTCTCTGTGTTAAGATGCAGCCTTCACATAGGCTGTTTGGTTTCTCTATGAATGGTAATCCCTTTACCATCCCTTTTCTACGTAGCAAATTTAAACCTCTGAAATTGAGATGTCCAAATCTCAAATGCCATAACCAGTTTTCATCTTTCACTTCTTCTTGAAAGACTTCTTGTGTGACTGCTGATACAACACCTCCTTCCTTCAAGTCTGTTCTAATATTGAGAGGAAACATCCTATTGCTTGTCATATGCACTTCTGCAATGACCCGTTTACTTAGAGGTATGTCCATGATTGTACACACATCATTTTAAAAAAACACATTGTAGCCCTTATTCACGAGTTGTCCAATGCTTAGAAGGTTACATTTCAGGCCAGATACATAATGGACATCTGGCACAAACTTCTTCTCTCCCTTCTTTGTCAGTATTCTTACTCTTCCTTTCCCCATGAAAGAGACCTTGCTATCAGTCCCCGTTGTCACTGTTAGCCAGCTATAAAATTTGTTATATCAAATGCTGGCTAAAACATTTTTGGAGTCTTCAAGAAACAAGTTTTATTGATAAAAGATGTTATCTCTTGAAGACTATTGAAGGCCTCATGCCTCTGTCCAAATTTTCACTGTTGTTTCCATTTCACACTCTGAAATTCTGCTGATTACATTAGAAAAGACTGCTGCAAAAAAACTCTTTTTCCCTTCCTCCACTCAAAATCTAACCTTCATTTTGCTCCCCTTTTTTCTCCATAAAACTCCGTTATTTTCATGATTCCCCTTCTTCCATTCATGAAAATAATTTTTACATAGTTTAAAACTCATTTTTAAACTATATCAAAACCCCCAAATCCATTGCAAAACATTGAAAAAATCATAAAAAATACATATTTTTGTATTAAGGCTTAAGCCCCTTGGGCTAAATCTTAAACCACTTCCCCTCCATTTGCTCACGCCCTAAGAACCAGGCGCTAGACCCATCGAGTGCTTATCGCATCGGAACTTCCGGAAAAATGCAAGTCTTTTCGTATGTAGACATTGAAACCTTCGATTGTGATGGCCCGATCACACAATCGCATCGGCTTTCCCCGATCGCGTAATCGCATTGGTCTTCCCCGATCGCGCCAATCACATCGGAGATTTCTATTGCGCCTTTACATTTTCTCCACCACCGATTGCGATCTCTCGATGCATCTCCCATCGTCGATCTAATCTGCAGATCGATGGTCTTCATCTAATCGCATCAGATCTTTTCATCGAGTGTGTTTTTAACTTTTGTTCTTTCCCCCGCTGACTGCGATCCTCCGATTGGATCTGAACCATCCATGTGTCTAGATTGGACGGTCCTAGATCTTTCCCTCATGGTTTCATCACCCTCTACCCCTACCCGAGGATTTTAACCCGTAATCCCCACTGTTGATCTCCACGCGATCAACGGTTCTAACATATTCTCTCCCTCTGCTCTTCTTTTGACCTCCTCTAACGGATCTACACCGTTGGATGATGCCATCCAACGACCACGCTCTTCCCCCACACCCTCCGAAGAAGTTTACCCCAAATAACGCAGGATTTCTTAATTAGTTTCGTGTTTTGCAGGTGATTAATGGTTTTGTCCATTATAATGAAGAAAAAGCCGAAGGCTGGGAATGACGATTCTCATGCCTTCGATTCATCAAAGGGAACCATTCGCAGGGCTCAAACTCCATGTCTCGTCAATGTTTCATGAGGTAGTGATGCCATATGAGCCGTGCACGGCCTGCACATCAACAAGACACAGTGTTATTTAAAATCAAATTAAAAGAGTATCAGTGTCGAAGACAGAACATAGCAGAACAGAAGATTGAAGACAATTTGGGGATTACGGCTAAGATTGATTATCAAAAGCCTAATCCTCTAAATTAAAACACAGTTAAAAGAAAATCATAAGTGTTTAACAGACAGAAAGTCCTCCACCGCCTCAACAGAGGCGAATTGATTCCTCTCAGCTACCACAGTGCCACCTGTAGCCACAAGCATTCAAACAGAGGCCAGAGTTATTGATCAAAATCAGATATTTGCCTCAACACAGCCGAAGACTTAATTCTGCTAAAGGAATTTAATGCACAAAATATCAGCGAAGTTACTATAGCATGAAACAGAGCCTCAAAAGTCAACATAAGCTCTCACCGAGCTTAATCTTAAATGTAAAACAATTAATACAGACAAAGACCTGTAAACTTCTCCATCGAGCCCCTCAAAGGCCGAGAAGTCATTAATCTGCATTAATTATCTTGGGAGATCTTTATCAGATCTCACCTCCTCATTCTTCTATAAATACTACTATAGAAGATGAGAAAATGTTGGTTGCTGAACTTTGAAATATACTTGAGCTTGAGACTTCTACTTGTAAATAGTGTTCACTGGCTCTTGGAGCTCTGCTTGTGATAGATAAGTTAGTTTGGGAAGTGTAGATGATTGCTAAACTAAAGCATTGGACTTAAAGCTGTAACTGGTTTGGAGCATCAATACAAGCTGAATTATGAGATCTTGGTCTATGCCAACGGTGATGTTATTTCTTATTGTAAATTTTTGTTTCATTTCTTTATTCCACTTTGTTCATCTTCTCTTATAAAGAACAACATGCATAGAGTTAGGAACTATTGTATATCAGTACCCTTCTCTGACTGAAAATATTTATCTAAATGTTTTCTTCCAATTTGTGTTATTTAGGAATGCTTTAATTCAGTTTAAGCATAGGAACGCTGGCGTTCCCTCATCATACTGTCTAAGCTAGTTGTTATTCTTAAATTTTATTTTCAGTATATGTTAAGTAGAGATGAACTAAGGAAGATATGGTGTGCCCTGGTCCTAGTTTTATCCCAAAAGACTGTCTGAAAGTTTCCCTTGGAATGTGTTAAAAGCTGGCTAGTTTAAAAGTACTTACCAGATCTTAGGCCATTATTTGTTATCTTTGTGTTTGTCTTGAAAGTTACCAAGTAAAGAAGAGCTAGGAGAGGATTTGTGGTGAGCCCGGCCCGCTAGTTTCTTCTCCAACAGTTGCCTTCAATTTTCCCTTTGTTTTAAAATGTTTTCTATTGAAAGTGTATCAAAGGCTGGCTAGTTTGAAAGTACTTACCAGATCCTAGTTTACTTTTATGTTTTTCTTAAGTGTGTGTCAAAGGCTGGCTAGTTTAAAAGTACTTACCAGATCCTGGGCTTCTCTTTGTTCTCCATCTGTTTAATTCCCCTTCTTGTTGTACCATTTCATCCCATAAATCAAACTTTAAAGAGATCCTTAGACATAGATGAATTGCCCCATGGACCACTCTTGCCTCTTGTTGTTTTAATTAAAGCCTATTATGACTCCATAGCCCAATGGACTAAAACCTACAATTATCTATCTTCTTGGCCAAAGCTTACTCTGATTGCTTTCAACTTCTCACCTTTGAAACTCTTTGCATTTAGGACTTTCCACCTCAAATAATAATCATGCTCAACCATCCAAAAACAAAAAAAACCCTCTACCTTCATAACTAGCCTAATATCATTACCCAAAACTTCAAAGACAAATCCATCTTTGCACTTATTGGAGAGATCCCTCTCCGGATTCAGGAGGGCTAGATCCTAGAATCCCAAAGTGGTTGAAACGATGTTGTTTCTATGATTGGACTTTTCCAATCTTGCTAATTACAAATTCCTAACAGTCACTTCAGATTTTATACTCTCATCTAGATTGGAAAACATTGCTATCTTTCCAGTCATATGGTTACTACATCCTGAATCTAAGAACCATACATATTCTTGTTTTTCGTGTGCTACATTACAAGTTAAAAGCACATTTCCATGGTTCTGATTTTTTCTTGTAAAATTTACATTTGGTTTATTACACATGTCATTTTTCTTCTTTCTACATTCATTGGAATAATGCCCATATTTTTTGCAATAATGACATTGTACTTGATATTTATCATACCTCTATCATTGTGTTGTATTTTGGCTTGAGCCTTCGCCTTGATTCTGGTTACTGCCCCTTCCACTTGTGCTTGTAGGGCTGCTTCTTCCACCTCTGTGTGGGCTTCTTCCTCTTCCTCGATAGTTTGATCTTCCTCTGCCTCTACCTCGACCAAAATACATTTGTGTCTTGAAAGCATGCTCCAATGAGGAGTTTTTTGCTCTGTTCAGTCTATGTTCATGAGACATCAGTGATGCATGAAGCTCATCCATTGAAAATTGTGAGAGATCCTTTGTCTCTTCTATGGCCACTATTATGGCATAAAATCTCAATGGTAGACTTCTTAAGTTTTTCTCCATTATTCTTCTTTCCTCAAGTGTCTCTCCATGAGACCTTACCTGGGTAACCAACCCAATCACATGTGTGAAGAACGAGTCTATGTTATCAGACTCTTTCATACAAAGAGTTTCAAAATCTCTCCTTAGCATTTGTAATTTTGTTGTCACCTTCTCCATGCCTTGATAGGTTGTCTTGAGAATATCCCATGCCTCCTTAGACTTCGTTGCTACTGCAACTCTTGGGAAAATACTCTCATGTACTGCTTGGAAGATATAGAAGAGGGCTTTGGAGTCCTTCCTATTATTTTTCAACAAGTCTATTTCTATTGTTGTCAAAGCATTAAGTGTCGCTGCATCTGTTGGTTCTGGAAAGCCATTTTCCACCAGCTCCCAAATATCTTGTGAAGCAAACAGGGCCCTCATTGTAATGGCCCAATCATCATAATTTTTACCATTGAACTGTGGTAATTGTGGATTGTCAGGCTTGTGCCTGTTGCTGCCATTCTGATTGTGTAAACAAACTCTCCTTGACTGTGTAAAAACAAAAGCCTTCTCACTGCTGGAGAAATTTGCTTCTCAAACCAATCTTACAGCTTCTTCAGCAAAGAGAGCGAGCTCATGCTTATTTCACTGAGAGCCTAGAACTGCTCTGATACCATGTTGAAAATATGGAACAAAAAATAATAGAGGGATGCTTCCCCACAACACAGAGAACGCACAATTGCTGCAGAATTAATAATCAAACATACAAACAAACAGCATAAAACAGGAGCAGAACAAAATTTTCAATTTATTCAACTCTTCTCTGAATTTCAATTCATTCTACTCTAAAAACATAATGAAATTACATATTCTTATATCAAAATGGCTGAAGCTTGAAAACCTAATGTTAAATAAATGAAATTCAATGTTGAACGGATGTTCAACAACCAAACTCTTCCTTCTGCTCTGTTTCTCTGTTTATACATGAAACGCATACAAAACACATAATTAGCAGACCTGAAATATTATTTGTTCTGGTTGCGAAAACAAATCGCATCCATCACTTTATTGCAGATCGCAGATCAGCGATTTCAGCATTTAACATATGTGCGAACCGGGAAAACACAAAACCTTGTGATGTGCGTTTGTGATCACATCGCATACAAAATAACATAGGTTGCGGGCGATTTAATGGGAAAACTTATATTTCTGCGATTGCGATACGCAACATCGATATCGCATCGCAAAACAAACAACTTGCGGGCGGCATAAGGTAAACAATAAATTTTATGGTGTGTGTTGTTGTTGGCAGTAAACAATGGTAAGTGCGGTAAGTGAAATACAAAGGAAATAGGTGGAAATCAAAGGTTTGGGGTGTTCGAGTAATGCGGTAAAGGTTTAAGGTAGGTCATGTTGATATCACATCGACGAAAACATAACATATGGTGAGGGCTTAAGGTTAAGGCTTAAGATTTGCGAAGTGCGGGCAGCGATGCGGTAAGTCATGGTAAGTGCGAAATGTACAAATCAAAGAAATAAGAAAAATGAAAAGGATTGTGGCAGATTTCAAATGCATTGGAGGTATGGTGGGTCCCACTGATATTGCATCGGCAGGGATTTAACTTACGACTTAATGCGTTAAGGGAAAGGTAAAGGATTTGCAATGCAGGTGGTTTAAATGAAAAGGTAGGTGAACTGCGGTGGGTAAAGAAATAAACGCAGGGAATGGTCGGGTACTCTGTTTTTTATCTTTTGCGTGAAAACGCCTTCGATTTGAAATCTAGGTTGTGTCCTTCCCTGCAACAAAATTTGATGAAGTGTGGACTTTTGTCACTGCTTATTCATGGTAGTGGTTTGGGAGTTAATTCCAACAATATCCTTTTGTCTCTAGATAATTTTATATCCCTAATCATTGTTTTGATTGGGGTCCCACCTATTTATTGACCTCTCCCCCCTCCATGTCTCATCTTATTCATATCCTTGTTGGCACTCCTCCCTCGTCCCCATCTCTCTGCTCCCCTCTTCCCTTCTCCCATTCCTCATTTCCATCTCTCTAGTCCACCCCTCTCACCCCTCCCCTCAATCGTCACTGGCATCTCTTTCTACGGTCCCTCTACCCCCTTCCCACTCCACTTCCTCCCCCTGACTTGTGGCTTTTATCAAATGCATAAGGTGCCATGATAACAAAATCTTGAGATTGTCGTGCAAGTTTTAAAATTCATTCGGTGGCATCTGTACACTTGGCGATGGGATCAACATAAGTGTGGGAGCTCTCAATCCACTACCCCTTAAACCAGCTTTTCGCAAGAACCAGCAAACCAAATACATGCGATAACCCTCTCTGAATGAGCCTCAGTTAATTTTGCAGGGGAAGATCCAATGGCTCGTGCGAGGGGTAGTTAATTTGATGCAGAAGAATGTTGTTTCAACGAGTAAGGAAATCATTGATAGAATTTGGGATCTTGGAGGTAAGTGTTTACTCACTCGATTTAGTCAATATTATAAATTAAGGTACAACAAGTGGAATTGCATTCGAAAGAAATTCGAGGCCCTGCAGTTTGTTTGTTGTAGGTCTCAGGGTTCTGGTTAGGGTTGCCTATGAGTAATTGAGGTCTCTAACGAGAAAAATCAGACTCCACATTGCCTTAATAAATTAATTAGAGAAGACATGGACTATATTGTGTTACACCTATTACCCTTGTCCTAGTTAAAATGGAGTATGAGAGACGTCACCTAGAAGGTTAGACGCCCATTTAGTAGTGTCTATTCTTCGCTCCAAAGTTATATTTGCAAGTCATTACATTTTTACAGTCAGACGCACATGTTTTATGCCATTTCATATTTACAAATTTAGAAAAACACTTCCAATGAGCATTTATGGTAAAGTATATCTAACATACACAGTGGAAGAAAACATATTTTAGAATGTATTCAATAACTCTAACAATGGAGTTGTGGAAAAAATGCAATTAGAGAATGGAACTATTTTGAAATAATTCAAGGAGAAGAATGCCAAACAGAAGGTCAGGTCTTTTAGCATTGACTGCCCAATTCCCCCCTACCATAACGCCACTAGAAGCTCAATCATTTTCGGGAACGGAAGGAAAAGCAATACTAGCAGCACAAGAGTTCAAATTTACAAAAATCTGACGCTAGTGGCCATTTTTGTCACTAAGCAGGGACAGTGCGTGTGACGCCATTGGAATTGAAAGATAAAATGTCAATAACAACCCACGTCTTATCATGCTACACCCATGCGTGACGTCTAGTGTGAATTGGACAACGCATCTATGGTAGTGGATGAGAAGGCTTGGTCTTATTTTTTAAAAATTTCCTGGGATGGTTGGTATGAGCTACCAATGCGAGTGGTTTATCGGGTGGGCTTGCTGCATTGTGGAATTGAGTCCATTTTAATTTTTTTTCCTTTCATACTTGCGCTGGGATAATACTGTCGGGTTTTGCTTAAGAGGTAATATTTTTTTTTTCAACTCGAAAAATACACTAGTCTATATTAATGTACCAGGACAAACATGTAGAAAAACATAATAGTTTCATTACAAAGCTTCAAACACCCACAGTAGCTGGGCTACATGGCCTGTCAAAGTGACCAAGAGGATTATATCATCCCTTCAACTGCAAAAATACAAAAACACATTCGTGGACAGAACTGCTCTTTTCTGAGAAAACATTATATGGTTCATACAAAACTACATAATTCAACAAAACACAAACCCTGTTTGAAAAACGCCAATAGGAAGGAAGGTAGCTTCCCAAGCTCCCCGGTATGCATAGGAAATCAACAAAAAGTGACAAAATTTAGCACAAAAAAGACTATTCCTTTTCAGAGAAAATTAACTGCTCCAGCTGCCCCTTGTCCATCAGACCTATGGAGCTGATAGTACATTATACCAAAACTTCCATTCAGGTAATATGTATGCTCCTTATACTGACAGAAAGGTTTTTTGGAATCGAGTTGACTACAGTGGCCTACTTAAGTTGGACTCACTCATCCTTTGTGGTGATTTGAATCTTACAATGTCTACGGATGGGATTTGGGGGCATAAAGGAAAATTGGATCCTTTGGTACACTCTTTTAAGGATATATTTGGCCAAAATCACTTAGTGGATATCCTTTCTAACCCACTCACCCCTACTTGGTGGATATCCTTCCTAACCCACTCACCCTTACTTGGAAAAATTGTCGTTGTGGGGTTGTGGGTATTGCACAAAGGCTTGACAGATTTTTGGTTCATGAGAAATTGGTTGAACATATTGGTTTATAGTGATAATGGGTATATTCGGATGGAATTTCCAATCATGAACCATTTTTTATGCAGTGGATCTGGGATAATTCGTGGCATGGCCTCCCATATAAATTTAACCGCACTTAGCTCCAAGACAAGGGCTTTAATTTATTGGTTCGAGATTTCTATGCATTGCCTATCTTCAACCTTACCCCTTTAAAAATAGAGATGTCCAGGCATAAGCTATCTAAGCTTAAACACATTATCAAAGTGTGGGAAAGATGTGTTGAAATTTCTGAATATTCCAAACACACAGGGAGAAAAAAGAGTCTCCTCTTACAACATAGAGATTCAATATGAAAATTTCGAATACTGGACAGAGATGACACAATTTTTCTTTTGATTAACAAAACACAAACTATTACAAAATGATAGATTCTATCTGCAAAACAAAGTTTTGGTTTACAGTGGTTTAGCTGCTACAGACGCAGCGTTTCAATCTATCTCTCTATCTCACTTTCTGCCTTCGGGCATTATAAAATACATAACACACAGTTTGTCTGTGTAAAATAACAACATGACTTAAAAAACAACTATGCTATATTGAACTTTATATATGGCGCGGCTATTTTAAAACATAAACCAAAACTATATTAAAACATATTTGGGAAACCCCTTTGTGGGTCCGTATGGAGGCACTTTCCCTCGGGTACAATAGATTTGTGTTGTGCCCCCGCACTAATTCTCCACCGTTGATCTCTGGTCAACATATGATGCCTTGGTGAACTGCAGGGGCACCCCTCGGTTCTTTTTCAAAACTCTTCACTGCCCCCGTAACACTACGATTAATCCAAAATTAACGAACCTTTAACCCAAACTTTAAATTCTTAACAAACTGCATTGGAAACCTTTTGCGTTACAAAATTCCCCTACGTTAGCGAGGCTAAAACCTGCGTGAACGCCTTTTGATTGGCTATTGTTGGGGCTCGCAGAACTCAAATGGAATTATAAACTGGTCTTCATAAAATCTTTGCATAACAAATTGTGGTGGTGACATCATGGCTAAAGTGAACGTGAATCAACATGATTGGTCCACATGGTAGTGGGACCACATCGCATTGGCGATTGGCTGAACGGTGGAATGGACTTTGGCTTTGGCAATGAGCGATTGCACGATGCAACGATGTTGCGATGCTGCGATGAGTGTTGAGCACTATCGGCATTGGCACATCACATCGGCGATAATAATTTGGTGGAAACATATGCGAATGGGCGGATGGTTGTGATGCGATTGCGATGTGCAATGGATGTGGGGACCACATCGCATCGCATCATCGGCGGTGAACATTGCGGTGGTAATAAACTTTCATCCGTTGCGATATGAGATGTGCGATATCGCAACATCGCATCGCGACGGGACTTCATATCAACAAGACACTAAAACAAACATATTTGCGATGGGCGATGAAGTGGGGACCACAGATGACGTGGCCCATTCAAAAGTTAAAAACTTGGCACGTTTGAACAAAAAATCCTTTATTTGGTTGGTGAGGGATTTTACGCCTGAAAAGACTTTCTTTAATAGAAACCTGTTGTTGCGTGGTTTGAACCACGAAAGTCTTCATTTCCTCTACAAAGTGGGCTGCGGCCCATAAACATAAATTCCTCCTTACAGCTCAATTTAAACTCTGTTAAATGTACAAAGGTGTGCACTCAACCTTCTACCCCTTTTGTACTTTGTTTCTACCTACACGGGGTTTGCAGGTGACTTTAATATTTTCAACACTCCCCCTTAAAGTTAGCTGCTGGGTTATCTGTCATACGCAATCATTTCCTCAAATATTAAAAACTCTTTTGCCCCAATGGATTTTTCAGAATGTCTGCAAACTGCTCCTCTGTTCTAAAATGTTGTAAAACAATTTCTCCATTGTTCACTAATTCTCTGATGTAGTGAAACTTGGCATCTATGCGCTTTGTTCTTTTATGAAACACATAATTCTTTGACAATGCAATAGCTGAGCTATTGTCACAATAAATCACTTTCCCTTTTCCCTGTTCTTGACATAAACTCCTCAACATTCTTCTCATCCAAACTGCTTGACACGCTACTGCTGTAGCTGCCACATACTCTGCCTCTGCTGTAGACAATGCTACAATCGGCTGTTTCTTAGAAGCCCATGAAATAGCTCCCGAACCCATATGAAAAACATAACCAGAAGTAATTTTTCGGTCATCAATACTTCCAGCCCAATCACTGTCAGTATATCCAATCAATTCATAATTTTATGAAGTAGTATACAAAATACCATACCTCTTAGTTCCTTTCACATACCTCAGAACTCTTTTTGTTGCTTGCCAATGTGCTTCTTTTTGCCTTTCCATAAATCTGGAAATCAAACTAACAGCATGCATAATATCAGGCCTAGTTGCAGTCAAATACATGAGGCTGCCAACTATGCTCTTATACAAACTTGGATCAAAATCCTTGCTGCTGTCATCTTTACTAAGTTTCAATCCCATTACCGTGGGAGTAATTGCTGCCTTGAAATCCTGCATATTAAATGTTTCCAAAACTTCATTTACATATTTTTCTTGAGAGATAAAAATCCCATTTTCATTTTGTTCTGCTTCTATTCCTAAGAAGTATCTCAACAATCCCATATCAGTCATTTCAAATTCATCTTTCATAACTATTTTAAAATTTTCAATGAGGTAATCATCATTACCTGTAAATATCACATCATCAACATATAAAACAACAATGAGCATCTTACCATCTTTTTATTTGATGTATAATGTGGGTTATCCTTCAAATTTTTCAAACCCATTCTCCAGTAGATAGGAATCTATCCTACTGTACCATGCTCTTGGTGCTTGCTTTAGCCCATAAAGAGCTTTCTTCAATCTGCAAACTTTATGCTCTTGGCCTTTTTTCTCATAGCCTAGAGGTTGTTCAACATAAACCTCTTCCATCAAAACTCCATTCAAGAATGCTGATTTTACATCCATTTGGTAAACCTTCCATTTTTTTTGTGCTGCTATGGACAACACTACTCTCACTGTTTCCATTCTTGCAACTGGTGCAAAATTTTCTTCATAATCTCTTCCATGTTGTTGCTTATATCCTTTGACAACAAGTCTGGCCTTGTGCCTTTCAATCTTACCTTCAGCATTGCTTTTGGTCTTGTATACCCACTTTACTCCAATCACTTCTTTACCTTTTGGGAGATCAACCAATTCCCATGTATTGTTTTTCTCTATGGCATTTATTTCTTCATCCATAGCTTCTATCCATTTCTTATCTTTTATAGCTTCTTCAAAATGAATAGGATTATCAACATGACAATAAAATGCAAATAAGGAATTCATACCTTCATTTGCTGCTTCTTGCTCATAGATTTCGTTTAAATTTCTGAATCTAGTTCCTCTTTCATTTGGTGTAGCTGTGCTTGAAGAAGCACTCAAATCTGCTCCATGTGGTGTGCTTGGAGAAGCACTCTCATTTCTTCTCAAGGGTGTTCTTACTCCTGCTTGAGGTGTCCCTTGCTGTCCTTGTGTTGGTGGAGGTAGTGTTGCCGATGAGGTGTTCCTTTCAGCCATATCTTCCTCATCTTCATCATGAGACAAACAGCTTTTGACATTGACTGTTTTCTCAATGCTTCCATCCCATGCTTCTTCTTCTATGAATTTCACATCTCTGCTTATAATAAACTTCTTTGTGGATGTGTTATACAATCTATATCCCTTGGACTCTTCACAATATCTAAGGAAGATGCACTTCTCCCCCTTACTATCCAACTTCTTTCTCAACTGATCTAGAATGTGGCCACACACCCAAAAACTCTCATGTGGGTGACTCCCTGTTTTCTGCCACTCCACGCTTCTTCTGGAACTCTATTCATTATATTTTTTGTTGGGCATCTATTTAAAATATAAACAACATAATTTGTTACTTCTTCCCAATACTCATTTCGAAAATGTTTTGCCTTTAGCATACTTCTCACCATTTCCATGATGGTTCGATTCTTCCTTTCAACAACACCATTTTGCTGCGGTGTGTACCTTGTTGTGAACTGTTTGTGTATGCCATTTTCTCTGCAAAAACACAGAAATTCTTTTGAGATGTACTCACCTCCTCTGTCAGTTCTAAGGACTTTTATATGCTGCCCACTTTTTTTCTCTACTAGAGCTTTAAAGTGGAAAAATTTCTCAAACACTTCACTTTTATATTTCAAGAAATAAACCCATATTTTTCTAGTGAAATCATCAATGAAGGTCAACATGTAATTGCTGCCTGATATTGATGATGTTTGAATAGGCCCACATAAATCTGAATGGATAATTTCTAAGGGTGATTTTTCCCTTATGCTCTCTCTTGATGGAAAGTTTTCTCTGTGTTGTTTTCCCAAGATGCAACCTTCACATAGGCTGTCTGGTTTCTCAATCAATGGTAGTCCTCTTACCATTCCTTTCCTGTGCATCAAATTCAGACCTCCGAAATTGAGATTTCCAAATCTCAAATGCCATAACCAATTCTCATCTTTCACTTCCTTTGAGAAAACCTCTTGAGTTACAGCTGCTACATTCTTTCTCTTTCCCTTCAAGTCAGCATTGAGCTTGAGTGGAAACATTCTATTACTAGTCATTTGCACTTCAGCAATAAAATTCTTACTTGGAGGTATGTCCATTATTGTGCACACATCATTTTTAAAAAATACATTGTAACCTTTGTTAATGAGCTGCCCAACGCTCAAAAGATTACATTTCAGGCCTGGAACATAGTATACGTCTGGCACAAATTTCTGCTCACCATTTCTTGCACGGATACTTACTCTGCCTTTTCCTTTTACAGAGATCTTAGTATCAGTCCCTGTTGTAACTTCAGATTTAACATCTTCATCAAGATTGACAAACATTGCTATGTTTCCAGTCATGTGATTACTGCAACCTGAATCTAAGAACCATACATCATCCTGCCTATCTTGTGCTACATTACATGTTAACGGCACATTCTTCGGGTTATTTTCTTCTCTTGCTACATTAGCATTCTGCCTATTATTCATGTCATTTTTCTTTTTCCTACACTCACTGGCATAGTGCCCATATTTCTTGCAATAATGACATTGTACATTGGATTTTTCATACCTTTGTCCATGAGCATGTTGGTGTCCACCTTGTTGGTTGTTGCTTTGGCCTTGGCTTTGATTCTGACTGTTGCTCCTTCCATGTGAATGTGAAGGGTTGTTTCTTCCTCCTCTATTTTTGCTTCTGCCTCTTCCTCTTCCTCTGCCTTGACCTCTTCCTCTTCCAAAAGGCATCTGGGTCTTGAAGGCATGCTCCAAAGATGAGTTTACTGATCTTCCCAATCTCTGTTCATGAGTAATCAGTGATGCATGAAGTTCATCTACTGTGAACTTTGAGAGATCCTTTGTCTCTTCAATGGTGGTTACAATAACATCAAACCTTGAGGGTAGGCTCCTCAACAGTTTCTCCACAATCCTTCTTTATTCAAGTGTCTCTCCATGAGACCTTATCTGTGTGACCATTCCAATCACATGTGTGAAGAATGAGTCTA
Organism: Pinus albicaulis; assembly: GCA_034641835.2. Lineage (NCBI taxonomy): Eukaryota > Viridiplantae > Streptophyta > Pinopsida > Pinales > Pinaceae > Pinus > Pinus albicaulis. The sequence continues at coordinate 1,298,071,518 of CM076583.1, read as the reverse complement.
TGTTATCAGACTCTTTCATACAGAGAGTTTCAAAATCTCTCCTCAGCAATTGTAGTTTTGATGTCTTCAATTTCTCCATACCTTGATAGGTTGTTTTAAGAGTATCCCATGCATCCTTGGATCTCTTAGCTACTGCTATCCTTGGAAACACACTCTCATGTACTACTTGATAGAGATAGAAGAGGGCTTTAGAGTCCTTCTTCCTATTTATCTTCAATAAATTCTTCTTTGCCTGTGTCAAGGCATTAAAGGCCCGCTCATCAACTGGTTCATCAAAACCGTCTTCAACAAACTCACATAAGTCCTGGGAGGCAAACAAGGCTCTCATGGTAATGGCCCAATAATCATAGTTTTTTCCATTAAATTGTGGAAGTTGAGTATTTCCAATACTCATACTAGTGCTTGGTCCAACCATTACTTATAAACTGAACTCTGAACTTTGCAATAAACTTGACTGTGTTTTTCTTAAACAAACTGTCTTTCCTTCTTAAAAAAAAACTCTATCTCTGAGGACTGCACTCTTTTAAACAAAACAACAACTCTGTTTTTTTGAGAAATACCTGGTCTTAAACTTCTGCTGAGCCTTCACTCTTCTGGAGAACTGCTGCAACAAATTTCCTTCTTCCTTCAGCTTCTTTGACACCTTCAAACAGCCTGGATAGGCTATGATACCATGTTGGAATTTCTGAATATTCCAAACACACAGGGAGAACAAAGAGTCTCCTCTTACAACACAGAGATTCAATATGAAAATTTCGAATACTGGACAGAGATGACACAAATTTTCTTTTGATCTTCAGAATGAAGTTCTGGTTTACAGTGGTTTAGCTGCTATAGACACAGCGTTTCAATCTATCTCTCTATCTCACTTTCTGCCTTCGGGCATTACAAAATACATAACACACAGTCTGTCTGTGTAAAATAACAACATGAATTAAAAAATAACTATGCTATATTTAACTTTATATATGGCGTGAATATTTTAAAACATAAACCAAAACTATATTAAAACATATTTGGGAAAACCCTCTGTGGGTCCCTACAGAGGCACTTTCCCTCGGGTACAATAGATCTGTGTTGTTCCCCCACACTAATTCTCCACCGTTGATCTCTAGTCAACATATGATGGCTTGGTCAACTGCGGGGGCACCCCTCGGTCCTTTTTCAAAACTCTTCACTACCCCCGTAACACTATGATTAATCAAAAATCAACGAACCTTTAACCCGGACTTTAAATCCTTAACAAATTGCATTGGAAACTTTTTGCGTTACAAAATGCCCCTACGTCGGCGAGGCTAAAACCTGCATGAACGCCTTCTGATTGGTTGTTGTTGGGGCCTGCGGAACTCAAACGGAATTATAAACCGGTCTTCATAAAATCTTCGTGTAACAAATTGTGGTGGTGACGTCATGGCTAAAACGAACGCGAATCAACGCGATTGGTCCACGTGCCAGTGGGACCACATCGCATCGACAATCGGTGCAACGACGGAATGGACTTTGGCTTTGGAGATGAGCAATTACGCGATGCAGCGATGGTGTGATGCTGTGATAAGCGCTGAGCGCTATCGGCATCGGCACATTACATCGGCGATAATACTTCGGCGGAAACATATGTGGATGGGTGGATGGCTGTGATGCGATTGCAATGTGCGATGCATGTGGGGACCACATCGCATCGCATCATCGGCGGTGAACATTTCAATGGTAATAAACTCTCGTCTGTTGCGATATGCGATGTGTGATATCGCAACATCACATCGCAACGGGACTTCATATCAAGAAGACACTAAAACAAAAATATTTGCGATGGGTGATGAAGTGGGGACCACAGATGACGTGGCCCTTTCAAAAGTTAAAAACTTGGCGCGTTTGAACAAAAATGCCTTTATTTGGTTGGTGAGGGCTTTTACACCCGAAAATACTTTCTTTAATAGAAACATGTTGTTGCGTGGTTTGAACCACGAAAGTCTTCATTTCCTTTGCAAAGTCGGTTGCAGCCCATCAACATAAATTCCTCCTTACGGCTCCTTTTAAACTCTGTTAAATGTACAGAGGTGTGCACTCAACCTTCTGCCCCTTTTGTACTCTGTTTCTACCTGCACAGGTTTTGTAGGTGACTTTAATATTTTCAACAAGATGCAAAAAGAAAGCACACTCCCATGAATTATGTGATAATTAACTGAAGAATTAAGGAATTAAAAGATCCATCTTCTATGAAATTATTTTTAGCATACTAAGGAGTTGATTATGTCTCATGAATGTCGTAAGTGGGAAATTATTGTTGCCATGAACAGGAATGGAGTCGTGTTGTTTGGTTTTCCGGTGGTGGCAAAAACACCAAATTTTTTCATCAATATGCAACTAATCGACGTAGGCATAATTCCATTTGGGAGCTCACAGGTGTTGGGGGTAGACATTTATATACTCTTATGATCTCCATCATGGGCTTGTCGAATATTTTTCGAATATGTTTCAGTCTAAGTCGAATGTGGATTTGGATGTCCAATTGGAATATCCTTAGATATATCCAATTATGTTCAGTGTCGTGGATAATTTACACATTGGTTCGCCTATATATTTGGAGGAAGTAGAGGTGGTTTTAAGGTTGAAATATTAACTTCAACTGCAGAGCCGAAGGATAGCAACAAATTTTTGTTTGAACCTGCACACAACCTAGCTATTTAATTTCTGATTTAAATTTCCTGCAAGTTCATGTTTTGGTTCAAGGCCGTAGGCCTGTCTCTGCATTGAAGAACCGACATTTAAAATCAGCCATGCCGCCTTTCAAACCACACAACACCAGTTTTCTTTAAAACTACACCATGCTGCATTTAAACTCTGCAACCACGGCGCGTTGAATTGATTTGAATGGGTCTTGACCCACCACTGCGAACACTGCAAACATCAACCAATCCGGAGGCGTTTGCGCAGTTTTGGAGTACAGTCAACAGAGCTCCATCCGGAACCGATAAGACTTTATAAAGTCAAATTAATATTTTATCGTGCATCCATGAGGGTGATGTCACAGTAGATAATTGGTATGCGAAAAGTTTATGCAACAAATTTAATTTATGTTTGAAATCCGTGCGGCTCTACTGCTGACAATAGGAGAACGATCGTGCAAAATTGATGCCAGTCAGCATGGGCAAGTTTGGTATGCAAAATTACTTTGCAATAGGATTTAATTTTTACTTGAAGTCCGCAACAATGGTTTAAGAACTTAGGTTTAAATTTTTTTTAAAGCCGCGACGGATATTATATCAAAGTCATTTGACTTTAGAAATATATATAAGTTAAATAGTTTGAATTTTTTAGTCATATAAAAGTGAAAAAGGCTCGAAGGCAAAGTCAATGACTCTATGTATTTTTGTAAAAGAGCCCGAAGGCTAAAACAAAATAGAGCACTGTGCGTTTTTTTTGTGACAAAATGCAAGACTGTGTATTATTTTTTGTTGCCAGAAGGCAGAAACAAAGTTCCTTTTTACTGTGCCTTTTGTAAGAGACAGAGAGAGCTTGATTTACACTATGTGCAACAATTGAAGAATTTTTGTAAATGCCAGAACAAAAGTTCTGTGGAATCTTTTGTAATAATTTTTCAAGATTAATGAAATAGTTGTTGTGTCATCTCTGTCTAGACATTTTTTTTAATGTATGTGTTGAGAGGAGAAATGATTTTTATTCCTCTATGTTGTTTAGAATACTCATAAATTCCAACATTTAAAAACATATTTTAAAGATAAGATTTTGGTTTTGAACGGTTGGTCGATGGAATTGTTTATACATTTTTTTCATATCATGGACCTCGACCTACTTCATATCACAGAGGAATCCCACACCACTTTCAAGATTTTTTGGGCTATCAACTCCAATTTTATTACACTGATCCCAAAAAATTTGGTCCCTATTTCATTTGCATATTTTTGATCCATTTCACTTTGTAATACTATCTATAAGCTCATATCTAAGATTATTTCTAGCGGTAGTCTAAAAAATTAACAAAATGGCCCAGAATTCGATAGATATTTTGAAAAACTCTCGTAAAGATTTTATCAGAATCTTGTTTTCCGTTGTTAAAATTCAGTATTCTGGGTGCCCTAAAGGTTTTTGATAGTGTTGTATCCATTTCCACTATCAAAAATGGATTCCGGCAAAAAAATGTCGTCCGAACTATTCTGTACCCTAGGTAGACAACTCCTTATTTTTAGGCATATAAAGGCTACTTTATCCAAAATGCATTTGGAGGTTCAATTTAGTTTCCTGAAAAATCGTTTGATACAAGATGTTGTGGCGATTGCACAAGAATGTATACATTCCATCAAGGTAAAGAAAATTTTGGCTATGTTGATGAAACTGGATTTGATCAAGGCATGTGATTGTGTCGAATGGGATTTTTTAAAATTGGTCTTACATAGAATTGGTTTGTCTGTGGAAAATGTTGACTGGATCATGGCTTGAGTCTCTTCCATTAACTATGATGTTATTATTAATGGTGCTCCATCAAAAAATTTCAAGGCTTCATGCGGTCTTCCCCAAGGGTGTTCTTTATCTCCTCTACTTTTTTTACATATCATTGATGGCTTAAGCAGAGAATTTGTAAAGCGTGATAGTTAGGTTTCTTTGTTGGCTTCTCAGTTACTTGCAACATTTCGGTCACTCGCCTTATACTTTTGGACGATGTACTTCTTCCGGGTCTGATTTTTTTTATGGAATGGTCCTATCTGCACTAGATATTATCCTAATTTGGTGAGGCATCGAGACTTATCATGAAAAAATTAAAATCCATGCTAATTTTTGTCTCTCTAGATGATCCATCCATCATGCATATATCCAATATTTTTGGGATCAATGTTACCCCATTAGACTTTGATTCAAGTTTTTGGGTTTTTTTTAATCTGAAACCTAATAATTATAGAATTAAGGATTGTAATTGGTTATTGGAGAAATTTGATCGTAGGTTGTCTCTGTGGTCATGCAGATGGCTTACTATGGGGGCAAGTTGATTCTCATCCAATAAATTCTTCAAAGTATTTTTATATTTTGGATGCATCTCTTCCTTTTGGTAAATTCAATTATCAACAGGATTAATGCAGTCATTTTTAATTTTATTTGGGCAGGTTCTAGGGATCCTACAAAATTTCATCTTATTTGTTGGGAAAGCATTACTAGAAAGAAGGAGGCCAGTGGCTGGGGTATATTAAACATAGAATATTTTGGTTCTAAATTAAATTATCAACAGAATTCATGCAATCATTTGTAATTTTATTTGGGCAGGTTCCAGGGATCCTACAAAATTTCATCTTATTCGTTAGGAAAGCATTACTAGAAAGGAAGCCAATGGTCCTGATATATTAAACATAGAATATTTCGGTTGGCCTTTGTTGACAAAGAGTTTTTGGCATGCACTCAATGGTTCTGGTATTTGGAAAAGCATTATTGTTGCAAAATATTTGAAAAAAAAATCCTATGCATGCATGGATTTGGAATGGGGTTGTGACTACAAATATGCCCTCATACATCTAGACTGACATGATGAAGATTAAACATTGGCTGATTGGAAATATTAGGTGGAAGGTTGGAGGTAGTAATGAGGTGGAAATTGGCCTAGATCCCATCAAGGGTTTTGAAGGAAATCATATTTTGTCTGCTCATTGCATTCATCATGTACATAACATGGGGATTTATTTTTGAAATCAGATCTTCTTGAATCCTAATACACATGGTTTATCTTCGTCATGGTGCTGCTCTAGACAACTTGGTATTTACGGTATATTGGTTGTACAGTGGGATTCTTACATACACTAGCAATTGCACCATATGTTGCAAAGGAAACGTTGTAAAGCAGTGACATAGGAAATAGTAGTATAGAGGAAAAAATCTTGAAATCATAAATTACTTCCCAAAGTCTTTTAGAACAATGATACCATATATCTTTTCAAAAATATATTTTATAAATACTTAAGTGGAGATAGAAGCAGAGGCTTGGATCATCCCACCAACTAAAATGGAGTGTCAGAGATCTAGAAACTAATAGCAAATGCTCTTCATGTCCTCCAAAATAAGCTCACACGAAAAATAGGTAATGGAAAGAAAACCAACATTTAGAGGGACAAAATTCTAGAAAACCTTCCCTTGAAATCAAATCCATCTCTCCTCCCTCTCAAACCATGGCTATACCAAGCAAGTCGACCTTCCTTTTTTGATATCTCAATATGGAATCATAGGGGTCAATGGTGTGGGTGAAATTTATTTTTCATACCTCTACATCTAATGTATTTATCCCATGAGGTCAAGATGGAATTGGACAGTTGTGTACCTCTTTCAAATTTTGAATCAAATAAGAGGGAATAGGTAAAGTCATTCTAGACAGTAAAGAAAAGGGATGAATCCCAAGTGCCTACTCCACATCCCACTTCCAATTTATGACAAAATATTTGGAATCTTGACAACCTTCATAACATCAATATCTTATGCTAGACTTTATCTCATAAAAAATCCTTATTGCGTAAACTATTAGCAAGAGAGGGATTTAGGGTCCATAAATATGCCCTCTTTGCCACAATGAAATTGAAACCATCAAGCATTTATTTCAAGAATTTAATTTTACTAAACAGGGTTGGAAGTAGGTTCCACAAAAGTTACTCCATCGATTCAAGTGGCCAAAAACAATTCTTTAATTACTTGAATCACCAAACAAGCTCTATAGAGCCACTTTCAGAAGGAAACATGTTTTCAAAGAAATTTGGAGAACAACTTGTGTAAAATCATAGTAATATACCGATCCCAAAGCCAAATGCCAAAAGTTCCTCTATGGACAAATCAGTAGGCATCTACATTTAAATAATTTTAGATAATCAAAATATCTTCTATTATCTATACCAAAATTTTAGATAAGATTAGAATGAAATGTAGAAACAACATAAGAACTGTTTCTTCATGCAAATAAAGGAAAGGAGGCAGTCTTAATAACACCTGTTCATTTTATCCTTTAATGGAGAGGAGAAAGAAAATATAAAGGAGGTAGTTTTAATAACACCTATTCATTTTATCCTTTAATGGATAGGAGAAAGAAAATATAAGATGTACGAATATGCCTGAGACGTCAATGTCTAATTACAAAGCTCCATTCAAGGGAATTGTGGTTGTGTTAGCCATACTGACGACTCAAACATGAACAGCCAGTGCATATATTTCAACTACATAAGAAAATAGTCAATGAAGGTAGTATTGTATGGATACCAATATACTTCATCTTTTCCATGTCTGGCATTTGGTGCCAAACTAGATCCCCATGTTTGAACCATTAGCAGATTTGCCGAAAAACTCTTTGTGGAAATTTACAACGTAGTACAGGACATATAGCTAAAATCTTCTAGCTAGCTTTACCAAATGAAACAACTATGTGCTTTTTGTATGCTGCATCATCATGTGCACATATTATCAAACAGGAAAACTGATTTCCTGTTACACATCTTTCTCTGTCAACACCCATATAATTACTCAATCTCTTAAACATCCATTATATCTCATTTCATAGTCAAGAGCCAAGTTACCAAGAATAAATGAAATAAGAAATTAGCAAAGATCTTTACCCATTGAAATGGAGCTAAGTTTCTCCTCAAATTCACAAAACCATGAGCGAAATAACAAGTGCAAATGATTGAAATAATAACACAAAGTAATTCACTTAAGTACTCCGCTAAGTTTCTTGTCAAAGGCATACTCTTATACCCACTAATAATTGCATAAGGACACAAAAAACAATTAGCATACAAATCAATCTTGTATTATTTTGAAAGATGATATGGAATGGATTCCCAGGGAGCCAAAGGCCACAGTGATCATCAACTGTTTTAATAGTTGAAAAGGAGAAAAATAATATTGATGTTCGAGGAGTCATCCCTGAGAAAAGAGATGACAGAGCACCACCGATGGTGTCTAGAAGCAAACCTTCCAATGGATTATTATACAGTGCTCCAAAATCATATGGCACTATAAGCTTATGATGTTGTGAATGAATGTAACGATACAAGAACTTGTTGTGGTGCATATAACGGTGGAGAAAGTATTGCCAAGTGTCCATGACAAACATTGCTATTAAAAATTGTCTTCCCTATACCATAAATGAAGGTTGTGAAATTTTGCCAGCTCCAACAGTATGGCTGGTAACCTGTTTTACACTCAAACAGAAAATGTAATGCTAAGTTTCTCCTCAAATTCACAAAACCATAAGCGAAATAAAAAGTGCAAATGATTGAAATAATAACACAAATTAATTCACTTAAGTACTCTTCTAAGTTTCTTGTCAAAGGCAGACTCTTATACCCACTAATAATTGCATAAGGACACAAAAAACAATCAGCATACAAATCAATCTTACGCTTGGCAATCACGTGTTCACTGGAAGCATCTTCATCAGAAACAAACAGAAATATGCAATGCATGATTCCTATAGAGCACCAGAACTAAATTGGAAAGGGCCTTGTAAGGGCCACAATAAACATTTTCTGCCCTTCAGGCAAACAAATATAAATTCAAATACCAACCAATACCAGGTAACACATTAAGGATCGCAGGTAGGCTTAAGAATGCAGCTGCCAAAAAAATGGACACATGCACTTTGTCTCTCTTTTACTATAAATTTCACATTGAGAAAGATTTGAAATTTGCATAAAAAAAAAAATTCCTTTAAGACAATTGCATCATCAACCATTGCTTAGTAGCAACATCAGGCTGCAGTGAAGAACAAAATCCAGACAAGCTATTTTCCTTGATATATCGAAAATAGCTTGTGTAGAAACATGGTATAATGAGATGACCATATCTAGTTGCAAGTAAATTGACCGAGAATAACAATCTATATAAAAATCAAATAAATATGAATCTCACAAAGAATCAGAGAGGTAAAACATGCAAAAATTGACCCAGAACAACAATCTATATAAAATTCAAATAAATATGATCTCACAAAGAATCACAGCGGTAAAAAAATGCAATTATTAGGCAAGCTGGGGTGGTTGTTCTTGATAACAACTTACAAGAACAAGGTTTTCCAAGTCAAAACAGGCTGCAAAAACACTGTTTAAGCTTTTCCTGACATATTTTTAACTTTTAGGACTAAGGAAAATGGACAGAGAAGGAGAGAAGGATTTCATTAATTCTCTATAGCTTGCTCTGTTCCTCGATGAAAACGTTTTCATGAAAAACATCAGAAGTCCAAGACATGCGTTAATTTCCACTATATATACACCCATGTATGCATCAAGATCATTTTTATGCCTCACTAATATAGTTCCACTAACCAAGATTACAAAAGCGAAAGACAGAAACATAAATTTCAACAACCTCCTCTATTTAGGATCCCAAATTCTGAAATAAAGAAAGAAAATAAGATGCCTGAGCACTGAATAGCTCAACCAAAAATGAATACATGAAAACACAAGTTTCTTTGGTTTTTTTTCTTTTACAATTTAACTGACATAGTGAAATCGATCCTTCTAATATTGGAGTAATATAATGAACATCAGGATGGATCATGATGGGCTCAAGGCCATTGCAGTCATGAATTTACGATAAGGTAATGCCCATAAGTAGCTCTGAATGATTGAATAAAGAAGGGATGCATAACCAAAATATGTAATTAATTAGATTCTACCAATTGTATGTTAAAATAGAAGAATGGCGATTGAAACAATAAAAATAATCAGCGTAAGAAAAGGAGGATATGGCTGAAGGAAGGAAAAAACACAGAACCAAAATATGCAATTAATAAGATTATAACAGATTGAGGAGTGAAACAATAAAAAATAATAATAAGCATAGGAAAAGGACGAAAACATTCAACTCTTCATACACAGCACTACCATGTCAAAAAATAATAGATTGCAGGTGAATTAAGACTAACCCATCTTTAATTGAACAATTTCCAAAAGGGAGAAAAACATACCGCAAATAACGATAAGGCAACCACAGCCTGAACAAACTGCTAAAGCAACACACCCTTCACAACAGTACTCCTAGACACCAAATTATTCAATTTATCTTCCTTAAGAGAATGCATTCTATAGCCATCAAGTGGCTGTAACAAGTAATAGATACCAGAATAAACCCAATATACAACAATAGGCATGAATGTGCCCAAAGCCTCATCTGTCAGGATAAAATCCTTCAATTGACCCATTACTGTATTATTCTAAACTGATCACCAACTTAACAAGGCAAGCAACCTCCAAATAAGTACTTTCTCCAACCAACCAACCAAAACAGGACTCTGTATATATCACAACCCAAAATACAGTTTATATCACAAGCACAAAACACTTTCTTCTTCCTACTTTTAACTGTGCCATGTCACGCTTAAATCCTGCAACTCAATACATCAAAAGATGAATCAACTTTTCCACTCCTTACACCCTACAATCATCAATTGACAGAACCCAATTCTGCAAAAGCCTTCAACATTTGCAAGGGCGTGAGCCACTCGCCTAGCGACAAGGCGATCAGCCTCCTACCATGAGAAGCTAGAATTGAGCTTGTTAACCTGAATTTCAATGTCCTGAGGTAGAGGACTACTGTTTTCATCGGGCGCGAGTGTCTCCAGGGAAGTTTCTGCCAGTTTCCGCTTGTGCCCTTTTCTTTCACTTCCTAGTGTAATTTTAGAATCTTCCCGTTCCATGGATGGAATTAATCCCTCCCGGCCTGTTAATAACAGACAACCCTGCAAGAAGGAAGCAGAGCTGGGGAGAGACGTCTCTGTTCCCTCTTTTATTATCCCAGACCTTGGACGTTCTGGGAGGGAAAAGGTTCGTTCCTTCTCACCACAAATCGGTTTTCGTGCAAACAACCCGAATTCGACAACGAACCCACCTGAAAACACTTCCCGGTTTTGCGAACCTACTAAGATAGTAGGGTCAGGTAAAAACTTGCAGAATAAAATCCACTGAAAATAGCATAGCACAAAAAAATCAATACCGCAAATATTTATGTCTGGATATTATCATCACATGGGCACAGTGATAGTCAAAACCCCATTCAAACACGATGCAAAAATGCCCAGAAGAAGAAAATGAAGCGGCAGCCATCAGAAAAGAAAATGAGGTCGATGTATGAGAGAAAAACCCTCACTGAGTTGTCTCATGGACATCTGATATGATATTAGTTATGCTGTATAACTGATTAAAATAACAGAATTTAATCCTAAGGTAGAGATCATTTGAATCGTCTAACATTCAAATCAAAGGTACATAATGATAAACGTATTCATTTAGGAAAGTTTTTTTCAAATAATTACGCTTTACAGCGTAAAAATATTCATATGGCTAGTGTATTTTTAAAAGATAAGGAGGATTCTATGCAATAGAATGGACGCACCAAAATGGCGAGATTATCGTTCAGGAAGCATATGATCATATGCCATCAGTCATACACAACAGTGAATCCCTAGAGCTTATTAATAAAATATGGAATTGGAACTGTTCATTAAAAATCAAATGTTGTGGTTGGATTATATGGCAGAACAAAATATTGACGTGGGATAATTCATGCAGACATGGCTTCAGTGGTCCAGGGCGATGTGTTTTATGTTTCTCTATGTGGTTCATTTGTTCTTAAAATTCCTAATGTTTTGGATATTCTTAAGATTCAGAGTACTTGGGATATTGTCTCTATTGATGTTTGTATATAAAATTGGTGTAATACTCACAAAGGATGGTGTTCCCTTCCGTTATTCATTTTTGGGTATCTTACAATTCTGGAATGCTCGTATTTTTTTAGGAAGATATGATATCTGCAAATGTTGTTTTTCCATTACAACTTTCTTTAATAAGTATGGTGCAATGAAATTTCGGAAGCTCCATTAAAACTTTCTGTAAAGAGAATGAAATTTTGGAAGGATGAGAGACGAATCCAACTCATTTGTTAGGCATAGCTCCTAGTTATTTCAAGGAAAAATTTAATAGCAAGGCTTGGACAATTCAACAATTTGAAAAATACGTTCATAATCTGAATGCACAAAGTTTATAACGCAAAAAGTTGTTGATATAATCTGGAAAAATAGGTAGATCTCCTAGTTATTTAAAGGAAAACTTCAATAACAAGGCTTGGACTATTCAAGAAAATAATTCATATTGATGGAGAAGGCGGTTGTTTGTGACAAATCAAATATTTATCAGATAGTTATATTTAATTTCTAGATCTCAATCATTATGGAAAGGGTTGTAAGTTACATTGGAAGAATGAGTTTTTTCTCAATATCAAACAATCAAATTCATGCTTTTTAGATTTTTTATGTTTGAAAATCTGGTGTTTGATTTAGTGTAGAGTTAGATCATCCATGTCAATAGTATAGAGTTAGATCATCCATGTCATTATTGTTAAGAATTTAGCTATTAGCTAGTATTAATCTATATTAACAAGGTTAGATTTCCTCACATCTTTTGTTAAAAAATAATATTTATAGAAATGTTTCAATTGACATAGATTATCACCATAATGTATATATGGCTTGTTGATGTAATTGAAAATAAAAATAATCTAAATATATCTTTTAATAATATACTCCATCTCACAAATTTTCCAATAAATATTCATCTTAAGTATTTTTTATTTTAATTATATGTATATAAAATATATATAATTAAAAAGATAAATTTTAAATAAAAGAGATAAAATTTGTAAATAATAAGTTTATTGAAGGATTGGAGTATGTCGTAAAACTATTTCCATTTGGTTAAGAGTTAGTCTTTGTGGGACATAAGTAATAGGTTAAGGGCCCAAGACCAAAAGATTTTTGGCAGTTCGAGGTAGTATGGTTTTCCTTGAATAACAGTGATGAATGTTGATAGTAACTAGTGATAATTGTTCCACTACTAATTTGACAACTAAATTATAATAGATTTTCCCACTTTTTAAATTAAAAAAATATCCTTACCTCTTTGATTGAGTAACCCTTTAGATAGATCCAAAGCTGGTACCAAAGAGATGTTGATTCTAAAATCCATTGGTATGTAGTCATAGTAACAACTCATGCAAATTTCATGGTAGATCCATTGAAGTGTAAAATTCCTACGGACTCGTCAAATAAAGCTTTGGATTGGAAAATATTTCTATAAAACATTAAATTCCAAGCTTGATTCACAATGTTTTCTTTCTCATATTTTTAGTCTCTGTCTAGCCAATGACTATAGCACTAGCCTCGCACTCAAACTATGTTGACTTTATATATTTAGTCCCTATCTAGCCAGGGACTATAGCACTTGCCTTGCAGTGAAACTATGTTGAATTTCAATTATTTTGTTGACTTTTAACAATTTTAACAATATTCGGGAAATATTAAATATTCTTATTTTTCTTAAATTCAAAAGTAATTTTCTAATTTTTGGAAATCTTATTTCTTATTTCCATTAGCTAAGCTAGTCTTGATGTGACATAATTTCAGAGATGGAGGATGTTTTATTTTCAGTATTTATCAGTAGAATTGAAAAAAAAAACTAATTTTTTGAGTGGTCATTCTATCTGTCAATGTTATGTCACTGCTTTGCTCAAGTCATTGCTCAGCCCAATGATGTCAGAACTGAGGCAGTTGCAAGTTTTTTATGTAAAGAGTTGAACAAATCTCCATAAAATTATACATTGTATGGAGTGCAAAAGCTATGCAGAATTAGCTCTCCTCTGCATCCACATTTACATTTAAGAGGAAATGCATGGTGAAATATTTAGATCACACATTAATGGGTAATTATCCTTTAGCAAATTGCACATAAAATATCATGAATAGATAAAACTTAATAATTGAATCATTATTGAAAAATCATTAAACATGATGCATCGTGGTTGTAGCTAAGGACACGGAATTGATTGTTCAATCTTTTGGTGACCATGAAATTGCTTCACGCATTAGTAGATGGAAAATATGGCTGCAGTCTACTGAGTGGATATATTGTTTCAGCGTTTGACCCTCTTTCTAAAGAGACAATCATTGTGAACGATTTAAAAATTCGAGTATATTTTCTAAGACAATGTCGGTGCGACCATTTCCATTCTAGAACACTAACACACCGCATCAACTTGTTAAAGTCTGGTCACAAAATGAAGGATATGCCACGCAGAAATTTAGGTAGAAATCAATAGTTTTTTTATTACTATGGTGAATAGGTAATTTTTTAGACTAATTTAAGAGAGGTTCTAGGATCAATGCTTATGACTGTCTTATAACACTAAGAGTATATCTAGCAACCTCCAAGCCACATATACCATATATTATGATTTAGCAAGTGCCAAGACTCATGTGAAAAATAATAATAATATTAATAATCTACTCCTTCAACCAAAATCATAAAAACTAATAAATTTACCAACGAACAAAATAAATTTTATCAGTCTACCAATAAACTAAACTATGCATAGCTCTCTATCCTTACAACGTGACTTCCATGAAAAGCTAACTCATCCACTTTAGTGGATGTTAATATATGTATTAGGTATGTGCATGATCATCATGTCAATATTTTAGACATAACGGATAACATCACTGATATTGGACAAAGCTTTAGAGCATATATGGAATTTTTGCTTCCATACATTTTCACAGGCCCACCGAATTCATGTTGGATAGGTAGAGGATTCAATCACACAATAACACAAGTATTTCACACACAAAACAATGAGTTGCGGCTCTTCAATTAATATTTAATCTCTCTAAATCACAATCTTACTCAATGAATACAATGAACCCGGTCAAGGGTATTTAACCTAAACTGACATGCACACATTCTCACATAATTGAACTTGATCAACTCACTTAACTCATTCTCTAACTCACTCACCAAATCTATCTATAGCTCAACTCAACTAATTCACTTAACTATTTGTCTAACAACGCATGCGGGAAGTAATTATGTATTTTAACACTCCCCCTTAATTACAACCACTAAACTAAAACATAACTCATGACAACTCAAACATGCCTGCTATTCTATGTCTCAGCTAGGCTTACAACACCCAAGTTTCTTTTGTGAAACACAAAAAAATATACTGCTAATGGATTTGTAAATATATCAGCCAATTGATCACTCGTTCTACAAGGCTTCAAGTGAACTTCTCCATTGCTCACAAGCTCTCGAATAAAATGATATCTAGTATCAATATGCTTGCTCTTTTGATGAAACAAAGTATTCTTGGATAGTGAAATCGCTGAAGTGTTGTCACAGTATATCGTTTTTGATCCTTGTTGTTGCTTCTTGAGTCCATCCAATACTCTTCTTAACCATATTGCTTGACATGTTGCTGAAGTCGCTGCTACATATTCTGCTTTTGTTGATGATAGTGTCACAATAGGTTGTTTCTTAGATGCCCATGCTATCACTCCTGAAACAAGATGAAAAACATAACCGGATGTGCTCTTCCGATCATCCAAACTTTCTGCAAAATCACTATCTATATATCCAATCAATTCTTTCCTTTATGTCCTTGCATACATTATGTAATAATCTCTAGTTCCTACTATGTATCTAAGAATTCTTTTCCCAACACTCCAATGCGTGTCTTTTGGAGTCTCCATAAATCTGGAAATCAAAATCACTCCCTGCATAATATCTGGTCTTGTAGCTATGAGATACATGAAGCTGCCAACCAATATTTTGAATAGAGTTGGATTGACATCTGCTCCTTCATCATCCTTACTTAACTTTGTACCTGTTGCAACTAGTGTAGGTACAGGTTTGCAATTATCCATCCTGAATCTTTTCAACAAATCTCTGGCATACTTATTTTGGAAAATAAAAATTCCTTTTTTAGAATGCTCAACTTCAATGCCAAGAAAATATTTCATGAGACCAAGATCTATCATCTCAAATTCTTGCATCGTGGCTACTTTAAATTCATCTAACTCAAGATCACCTGTAAAAATCATATCATCAACATATAAGCAAACAATCAAAATTTGTCCATGCTCATTTACCTTTGTGTATAAGGTAGGCTCAATGCTGCTTCTGCAAAATCCATTCTTGATCATGTAGCTGTCAACTCTTCTATACCATGCTCTAGGTGCTTGCTTCAATCCATAGAGTGCTTTCTTCAATCTGTAAACTTTAACTTCTTTAACTTCAACTTCATAACCTGGAGGCTGCTACACATAAATTTATTCTTCTAGAATTCCACTCAAGAAGGTTGATTTGACATCCATCTAATATAATTTCCACTTGTTCTGAGCTATTTTCGCTAGAACTGCTCTTACAGTATTCAATTTGGCTACCGAAGAAAATGTTTCCCCGAAGTATATTCCCGGTTGCTACGAGAATCCTTTTGCTAAAATTCTTGCTTTAAATCTGTCAATCTCACCTTCCTCATTCACTTTAGCCTTGTACACCCACTTCACACCAATGAGATTTTTATCGTTTGGTAAATCAACCAAATCCCATGTATCATTATTTTCAATTGAATTCATCTCTTCATCCATGGCTTGCACCCAATTTTCATCTATGATTGCTTCTTCAAATGAACAAGGTTGGAATGCCAACAATGCAAAATTTTAACTAACATCCAAATCATCATAAATATCTTTCAGACTTCTCATATTTTTCTTAATATTGCTTGATTCATTACCTGATTCGCTGCTTGGAGAATTCTGGTCTGTTGATCTGCTTGAATATCCATGCTGCTCTGAAAATCTTGGAGTCCTTGCTTGTGTGACTCTGTTTGGTGTCTTCTCTCTTGATTCTTGCTACTTCTCTTCTTATATATCATCCTCCTCCATCAATGGTGTTTGTGCATCGGTTAGTGTGTCTACAGTCCCATTCCATGACTCTTGTTCTTTGAACACAACATCTCTACTAATGATTGTCTTCTTGGTGACAGGGTTATACAATTTGTAAGCTTTTGATTGCTCACTATAACCAGTAAAAATGCATTTTTCACTTTGATCGTCTAATTTTCCTCTTATTTTCTTATGCACATGTGCATAGGCTACACATCCAAAAACTCTGAAATGAGATACACTGAATGACATACCCGACCATGCTTCTTCTGGAACTTTGTTCATCACACTCTTTGTAGGAGATCTGTTTATCACATACACAACACATGCAACTGCTTCTACCCAATACTCATTAGACAAGTGTCTTACTTTCAACATGCTCCTTGTCATGTTCATGATGGTTCATTTCTTTCTCTCTGCTACACCATTCTGTTGTGGTGTGTATCTGGTTGTAAACTGTCTTCTGATTCCATGTTGTTTGCAGTACTCATGGAATGCCTTTGAATCATATTCTCCACCGCAATCAGATCTCAATACCTTGATCTGTCGATCACTTTGGTTCTCCACTAAGGCTTTGAACTCTTTGAACTTTGTAAAAGTTTCAGACTTCTGTTAAAAAAGTAAACCCCAAGTCTTCCTGCTATAGTCATCAATGAAAGTGAGGAAGTAACAACTTCCACCAATCGACTGTGTCCTCATAGGTCCACACAGGTCGGTATGCACCAACTCAAGTGGTTTCTTTGCTCTGCAAGAAACTCCTTTCAGAAAACTTTCACGGCGTTGCTTTGCGAAGATGCAACACTCACAAGTGCTTGCAGGTTCTTTGATGGGAGGTTAAACTCTGACCATCTGTTTCTGCTGCAATAATCTTAAACTGGAAAAATGCAAGTGTCCAAACCGAAAGTTCCATAACCAGTAATCAACAGAACATGCAGTTGTAAGAGAACTAACCTGATTATTGTAGTTCATAATTAGAGGAAAGAGTTTATTCCTCATCATTTTCACCTTTGCAATTAGTTTTTTTCTTGGGGATTTGTCATAAATAACACACTGTTGCCCTTGAAATATAACTTTGTATCCTTTCTGCATCAATTGACCAACACTAATGAAATTGTGTTTGAGTCCAGGGACATAATATACCTATGATATGGTATTTGGCTCCCCCTGCTTGGTCACGATGTTGACCACTCCTTTGCCATCTACATCCACAGTCTTGTCAGTCCCCATCTTTAACTCTGTCTTTACTGACGCATCCAAATTTGCAACCAAATTCTCGTTGCATGTCATGTGGTTACTGCAACCACTGTCTAATAGCCAAACCTTATCAGATGGTTCATGAATGGTGTTGCATGCTAGAAACATGGAGTTAGTATTCTCTGTACTAACATTAGCTCTCTGATTGCCTTGATAAGCTATCTTCTTCCTACAATCACGAGCATAATGACTAAATCTATTGCAGTAATAACACTTTACCTTTGATTTTTCAAACTTTTGATTGTTATGAAAGGTTTTTCTAATGCTACTTCCACTCTGATGCTCATGCTCTTCTCGGCCATCTCTCTGACCACCATAGCTGCCGCCTCGTCCTCTGCCTCTCGATCGACCTCTGCCTCGACCTCTTGAAATAAAAACTTGGCTTTTGAAGGCGGTTTCTAGAGTGGAATCCTTATTTCTGTCTATCCTTGCTTCATGCGATAGAAGGGATCCCATCAACTCATCATCTGTCAGTTTTTTGAAATCCTTCGCTTCTTCTATGGCTGCTACCACAACATCAAACTTGGTAGACAAAGATCGAAGAACCTTCTCAATCACTGTTCAATCTTTAACATCTTCACCATAGATTTTTAACTGATTGACGACAGACATGACCCTATTCATGAAGGAATCAATGTCCTCTGTCTCCTTCATCTGTAGACTTTCAAAGTCTCTCCTAGTATTTTGCAATTTAACAATATTAACTTTGGCCATACCTTGATAGCTTGTCGCCAATGTTTCCAATGCTTCCGTTGTTGAAGACGTTATCATTATCTTCTGGAACACTACTCAGTTCACTCCCTGCTGGATAAGAAGCAATGCTTGTGCATTCTTCTGCTTGTATTTCTTCCATTGCTCTCTGTCTGCATTATTGAGGGCTCATTCTTCTACGTCGTTCTGAGGTTATGCAAACCCAAACTTGACATGATCCCATACATCATGTGCTTTTAGCATAGTCTCCATTTTAATAGCCCACACATCGTAATATTTCCCAGTGAAAGAAGGAAGTTGTGGCTGAAAATGTGATGTGGCCATATTGCCTCAAATAAAAAAATTTCTCTGACAAAAACCCTAAATTTATTCTTTTGTATGTGCTTTGCAAATCTCAACCAATAACCTTATAACAGAACCTGAAATATTTTTTTTTTTATATAAAAAAAAAATTCTTTATCTAAATTATAATAAGCTTCCTAAGCTTCCCTTTGTAAAAGCCTTATTATAATACTCCACTTTAAAAAAATCTTTAAAAAAAAAAAAAATCCTTTTAAAAATCGTCCTTAAATATCCTCTTAATAAAGAATATGAAGTACCTTGTAAGATATTCTTAAGTAAAAAGCTCCTTTGACCTTCGTAATATAGGAAAATCTCCTTTGGAATATTTAAAAAATCAAACCTCTGCAAAAAATTAATGCTCATACGTACTCCTATCCGAGGATGTCAAAGTCCATGGTTTTTTTTTTTAAATTAATGCCAACCAATGTGCGTTGACCACGGCCGGCTGGATTTTGAAGTCGTAAAGCTTGAAACCGCACCCTCGAAACTAGAAAACCGCGGTCTAAAATTTATTTTTCTAAAATCGTAAGTTTGCCGAAATCTCTGCAGTATTTCTTGGAGAAGTTGTAGACCCCCCGCAGGTGCTACATTGAAAAGGTGCGGACTTCCTGTTGAAAAAATAATAATAACAACAATAAAAAATAATAAAAAAATGACAATCTTCTTCTCTTGGCCTCTTTCTCTGGATCTACTCGCCCACAGATCTTCTGATCCTACCTCAGCTCTTATATCAATTTTTTGGATAGGCAAAGGATTCAATCACACAATAACACAAGTATTTCACACACAAAACAATGAGCTGCAGCTCTTTAATTAATCTTTAATCTCTCTAAATCATAATCTTACTCAATGAATATAGTGAACCCGGTGAAGGGTATTTAACCTAAATTGACATGCACACATTCTCACATAACTGAACTTGATCAACTCACTTAACTCACTCACCAAATCTATCTATAACTCAACTCAACTAATTCACTTAATTGTTTGTCTAACAATGCATGCGGGAATTAATTATATATTTTAACAATTCAAACTTGTATAACCATGAGTCGGAGAAACTCCAACACCCGAAAAGGCTAGAGAAATAACAGAGCCTTTATCAAAATAATTGTAGAAGGATTGCTTTCAACGAATTACTACCTTATTGCCTACAATTATCCATCCATACATTGAGTATGCAAACGTATTCACATGAGAATGGATTAATCATGAAGCAAGTGGGATTTTTTGGTTGCAGTGCATGGATAAAATTAGATCATTCGGATAGATATCAGATCTACTGGAATGGTGGGATGGGCTCAAACAATAAATTTGAGCTTCTTTCTTTATGGAGTGGGCTTTGGGTGGCTTTTAATTTATGGTTCAATTTAGTAAATATCTATGGTGATGCCAAGACCATCATAGATGGGATTTCAGGGAAGTCTTGCTTTCACCCAAATGGTTTGTAGGGATGGGTTTATTGTGTAAAAAACTCTTGACCAAGATTAATGACCTACCTATGTAGCATATTTACAGAGAAAAAAACTCACGTGTTGATGTCCTCTCAAAGAAAGGCCTCTCTGTTCCTTTTGGCAGTATCCACATTTCTCATTTCCGTGATGCTCAGTTGCTTTGGAATTTTGAATTACATTTGCAATGAGCACACTGTATTTTGTTTTTGGTTAAGGCTTTATGTTTATCTATAAACATCGTAAGAATCTGTTATATGCACTTATGGATGTTTGAGGTTGTTGATGGTTTGGTTTTGTAGAAGTGTCTCAAGCAGGCGAGCCAATTCACTTGCAAGCGAGCTGGGTTTCTCATCAAGTGAGTATGCTTTAATATTTTCTCCTTTGCTCGAATGCTGGATAAAGTTTAGGCCATATGCATAGTCAATATGTGGCAATGCAAGCGCGATGGGGTTCTAATCTGTTGGGCCAGAATTGTAATCTACGGATAAATTATGCTTCCTTAGACAGGTGTTAGTCTAGAACAATAGGTGAAATACTATACTACCATTTCTCTTAAATGGAATACACAGAGAGGATTGGAGGCTTACTTGTTTCAGTCGCTTCCAAATGGCTCCTTTCTGTCACTTCCACTACAGGTTCAAATTCAAGCGGTTTTTTGGTTGAATGCTTCCTGCAAGAAATAACACTGAAACAATAGAAGATGCAATAATATAGATATCTATTCAAGCTAGTTAGCTAAATTAGTTAAGCATAAACTACATTCATCAACCAAGATCTTACAATATGGAAAATCAAAGTAGACATAGATGCATGTAGGGAAAAACAAGAAGTACTCTTTATTGATGATATAAGGAGAGGTTACAACCTAATGAATGATTTGGAGTGACCTTACAACATAGTTCCCAAGTCTCATAACAACATAAATCTCTCCAGCAGCAGCTCCACAAATCAAACTCTCAATTGAAAATTCTCCAGAATTTCTCTACTCAAATTCTTCCTTTCCAAACACTTAAATCTGTGTTCAATTTATAGATGAACTGTAGGCTATTTTGCAATCAATAGCTTTCCAAAAATAGGCAAGACATGTTTCCATTCATGTAGATTTCAAATGGACACTTGGATCTGAAGCTTGACACATGTGAACTCTTCTAGAAGGCACTGGCCAAGTGGACATTCCGGAACAATGAGAATTTCGCTCCCAATGTGACCAACGCACCTTTAAATGTCCGGAAGTGCTTTTCAAAGTAGCCTTGCATGGGGCTACCTACATATGCAATGCAATTAGGCCCCTTAGAGCCTGCACGTTGGTGAGCTCTCATATGCTAAATAATAAGCCTCAAACCATGGAAACCTTTGCTTGATGAAAGTCACTGTTTGATTTGTCTTGTTTTCTGTCTTAGGGCATATAGAAACTGAGATGATAGGGAATGATAGACCCTTGATCATCGGTATTGGAGATGATGCCTAGTTAACCAGCTCATTGGGAATGGTGCCCAAATTGACCTATAACAATTGCCCCCTAAAGCATGAGATCCAAATAATAATAACATTTGATTGAGATGCTTTACACTGTGATGAGCCTAGAAACAAAGCGGAATGGTCACCTGCATCAATATTACAATACATTACATCATGATATATCCTCTATTGATCATAATTGCTGAGGGTAGGCATTCCCATGTTCAGCACATAAAACAATCTAATAACATGTACATAATTCAAAAAGTCGTCTACATTGGAATATTGCCCAGATGCAAACACACCTACAGATATAGGCCCATGTTTGGATGACAATCTGTATGTAATTTCACCATACAGATGATGTGTACAACAATCCTAAAATCGCAGCCCGGATGGCTGAAACTAGATCCGGGGTCTTCTTATCTCGTTCACTCGATCATTCGGGTACAAGTCTAGCCATGCAAATATATGATTTGTCGTCAAACATGGAAAGACATCATTTTTTTACCTGCCAATGATGTGAGCTATTAACAAACGCGAGAGAACCACCATTAATGAAAATGGCCCTCAAGGTACTGCAGTACATTTTGTAAGGCATGAATAGATTATTTGGTGTCGAACGCCAAACAAAATCTTTCGGTCAAAAGTCCGGAATCGAGGATCTTGTCGATGCTGTAACAAGCCTTATGGTACTAGAATCTAATGTTTCTAAGTGAGATTATTGGATATTTATTTGTTGTCGACAGGAAGTCACCTTATTGCAAAACTGGAGTTACTGATTTTGGCGACAAGGGTATGACTTGATATAGCAATTTTCAGGTATGATGCTCATGAAAATGAAGGTTTATGAGTATTGCAGATGGATGAGTTTTTATTCACTGGATGACTTCTCTTGAACATATCGGCGACACTGTGATGAGTTGGCAGCATTGACCCAAAACCAAAGTGAAGGTATGATGAACCATAGGTGTGAATGAACTGTCAAGATGATTACCCAACACAAACAGTCACGGAAATGGAGTGAAAGAAGTGTCATGTTCAAGAGCGACTTGCTACCAAAAAGAAACTTTGCTTGCTTTTCCCCAAATTTTCCCCGGTCATTTGTCGACCAGTACCTATTTATGTTTTGACAAGCTTGAGGAGGATAACATTTGCTTGATCTATAATTCAACCCTTCGGGCGAATAAAGTATCGCTATTTAATAATTTAATGAGTCCAGTGATGAATGAAACTCGATTCTTGCCATGATTGACAAGCCTGTCGCTATTTTATGTTTTAACGAGATTAACAACAGTGAAAGCCTGGTCCTTTTTCATATTTAGAGAGTCTGAAAAAGAGGACGAAAGAGAACTCCAAAAGTACTTTTTTGTAAATTAGTCTCTTAGATCCGAAAAAGTGTAAAATAATATCTGAAAGAACCTCTTTGGTCATGTTTAACCAAGGTATTCCTTTTTCATAAATAATCCATCTCAGTCCAGAAAAGGGTTAAACTTATACTAAGTAGATATCAATTCATTTACTTTAACGAGCTCGAAATGACAAGTGCTCGGAAATATTTTCACATTATCGGAGTCTGAAAAGAGCTGAAAGAAGACTCCAGGGGTTCCTTTTTCACTGTTATAGAAGCTCAAAAAAGAGATAAAAGTGCGCTTCAAATCCTTTTTCGTTTTTAACAAAGCTCGAAAAATAAGGAGAAAAAGCATGCTTTGTGGTCAAGTCTTTCTTTGAAATAAATCTGCACGACTAAACTGTTCGTCAGTTGTATTTCCTGTTCAGAACAACATCAAATGGATTAAAAATACCCGTTTCACGATAAAAATAAAATAAAACTATAGTCATAGCAATAAATTTAACTTGCAATCAATTAAATGACTATATAAAGTAGTTTCACTATTCATTTTTACCATTCCATAGTTACCATTTGCATTTTGGAGCTCTGAACCTGATTTTTCCCCCGAACTTTAGTCGTTGATTGTGGTCATTTCTATAGATGGATTTCATCGACGTTTGATCCAGGTTGGTAGCATGAACCTACTCTTTCTTTTAGTATTCATTTCATTCCCATTCCTTGCAAATTTTTAGGGTTTTGAGGCCCCTAGGGTAAATTCTGCCCAAATTGAGGGAAACGCACCCCTGAATGTCGAAACCTGCGTTGCATAGCAGGTACAGTGAAGGGTACCTACATGTGCAACACACTGTCTCAGCCCAGGGAGTGCGTTGGGCGCAGTTCAAGTTTTTGATTTTCATGCTATGTCCAAAATTTGCCTAGTTTTTTGCAATGAATGGTATCTAATGGATCTTATGGTTGATTTTCAGGTTTCCATCGGATTATAATGAAAATTACATGGAGAGAAAGAGAACATGAAGAAAAATATATGATTTCCTTGAATGATACGGGTACTGTACGAGCTTTAAGAGATTGAGGGCTACTTAAGTACTTCAAATTGTCGGACATGAGGCAACAAATAGAACTCCTATAGTTCCTTGTTCAAGCATGGGATCCAACAATAGAGGAATTTCACATAAAAAATCAAGTATTGTCCATAACATTTGAGGATGTGTATTTTCTCACAGGTTTGTCGAGGAGAGGTTTGCCCATTTCTCTCACAGGGTCTACCGTTGGAGAAGATACAATGAGGGATTATGTTATGCAGTATTTCTATCCAAGGTTAGAACCTAGAAAATATGGAAAAATAAACATCCGTGATGTCAGGGATTTTCCTTTGAGAACCATCCTATTCACGATCGCTAAACTAGCTGGCACCGTTACACTCCATGTAGCAAACAGATCATATATGTAGTATGCGCTAGAGTGTTTAGAACCAACAGTCTTCAACTGGTCTGAAGCTGTTCTATCTCAGATAAAGGAACAACTGAATAAAGAAAAGGGAGGAAGGAAGAAAAAATTTAGTTATGGTTCCATCCTTATCTCCTTCGCTTTGGAACAGATTCCACTGATGTAGCCACAACATGTAACATTGGATATATCTAGTCCTAGAGATCCTCGAATGCAGAGATGGGTAGAACTCATGGGCTGACATGCAGGCCAATCGACCGTTGTGTTCTTGACTGCATTCTTCGCCTGGTTCCAATGATAGATTGTCATCATCGATGATTATGCATACGCAGGCGTCGACTTCCGAGGAGATCCAGATCTAGTTTTACTAGAAGGTGCTCAGTGGGGTGCAATAGGTAAGAATGATTTGACCATGTTTTTTGATTTTTATAAGTTTTATACAATGTTTTTGTGTTTTTATTTCTTTCCAAGACTAAACTAAATGTTTGATGTAATGAAGATATTGGTCGCGTTCAACCAGTAGAGGATCCAGAGCGCAAGGCAGATGCGCCAGCAGAGAGGGCTGTTGGGAGAGCAGTCCTTCAGGACCTTGATATGGCTGAGACCCTTGCTGCGCTCCAGCATCACATAGAGGGATTGACCTTCGGGATTCTAGATTTCCGGATCGAAGAGCTTCCCATGCGACTACAACGACACACAATTGGGGTTCCTAGCCGTTGGATGCGGTTGCTCTGTAGGATTGCTAGATCTATAGCATGTTACCATGAGAACCACTAGTTTACTTGTGATTTTTTGCATACATTTGAGGTAAGATGACCAACATGTCTTGGGCACAAATTTTGTAAAAAACCTATAACTATCTATCTATATGTTTTAGAGTTTTTCCTATGTTTAATGCGCAATCCTATTCAATGATGTGAATGTTTTCTTTACCTATGTCACAAATGTCTATCTAAAACTTGATTGGCTAATGAATAAGTTAAAGTGTTCAGATTTCTGGAAATGTGTTGATATTGAATGAAATCAAAATGTCTCTCCAAAAGTCGAACTCTTAGGAACAATCTAAGAAGTGTCGGATTTCTAACAGTATAAATACTAGTAAGTTGTAGTACCACAAGTTGTGAGTCTAACCTTATGATTATGCGGTTAATACCAAATGAAATGGCATCAGAGAGAAGTTCGATCAACGCGCTATATTTATCGATATTATTCGTCGATCTACCAATACAAATCCCTTGAAAACTCTCTAACTCGTCGTTCAGAGCGAAAATGGCCCACGCTGTAGATGATAGATTAGGTGTACTACGACTAGCACCTTCAGCATATCCAAAAAATGGTTCCAAAGATTCATTCATCTGCAATAAAATGTAAAGCGGATTACTAACATCAAGAAAAATCTAAAAAACAACTTAAGACAGTGAATGCAAATCAAAAACATATAAACAATATAATACAAAAAATTACTACGCTCATGATTAAGCATAGTAACGTTTCAAATACAACCCATTTCTAGGCTGTGCCAATGGAATTCCATCATAATCAAATAAATGATAGGCACCCTTAGCAAGAAATATTTTGACAATATAGGGGCCATGCCATAATGGCTCCAATTTCCCTGTATCTATTACATCAGCTTCTTGGTCGTAAAGAAGGACCAAGTCGCCCTATGAGAAGATGCGAGGCTGGACATTTTTGTCGTATTGTGCCTTTATACGTCTCTTATGCACTTAGTTGGCTAATTGGGCTTCACGACGCATTTCATCTAGGTGGATGAGGTTAAGGAGACGCGCTTCTTCTTCTGAGGTGTCAGGTAACAAGTATATCACAAGTTTTAACGATGATATTTCACATTGGATTGGTAAGGTAGCTTCCAGACCATACACCAATTGAAAAGGAGTGAATCTGGTTGCATTTCTCATCGAGGTTCGATACGCCCACAAGGCAGAGTATAGGATCAAGTGCTAGTTCCTTTTAAGGACTCCTATCATTCGTTGAAGCATTCATTTAAGAATTTTGTTAATAGCCTCAACTTGTCCATTTGATTGTGGATAATAAGGAGTAGAATTATCATGCGACAATCCTAACTTGGCTGTCGATTCAGACATCATATGGTTGTGAAAATGCTTCCCATGATCCGTAACTATAGCTTGTGGGACCCCAAGCCGTGCAATAACATGATTGAAGAAAAACAATGCAGTTGTTTGTCCTGTGTTGTTGAATGTAGGCATCGGTTCGGCCCATTTGGTTAAATAGTCGACTGCGAAAATAATATAACCATGCCCCCCTGGACGAAGGAGGGTTACAGGTCATGAAGTCAATACCCCATTTCGTAAATGGTCCAGCAGAGACAACATGATGCATTGGCGCTGGCGGTTTGCGGATTTTACGGTCATAAATCTGGCATGCATGACAACTTCTGACTGCGAGGATACAATCTTGAAAAATAGTAGGCCAAAAGTAACCGGTGTGGAGTATCTTCTATGCGGTAGCATATCCAGATAAATGTCCACCACAAGCCCCAGCATGGCAATCATTTAACACTTTTTCGACCTCCTCATGAGTGAGGCACCTCCTTAAAATGGTATCGACGCCATGACGATGAAGTGTATCGCCGAAGATTAGATAATCTTTTTCTTGGTATCGAATACGTCGCTGATTAGAGAGAGAAGTATTAGGTCAAAAATTTTGGGTTTGGAGATAAATGATGAAATCTCCATACCATGGATCAGATGATCCGATCAGAAACAAAGACTCGTCCGGAATAGATGGTTTCGACGTAGTTGCAGTACTATCAGAGGGAAGGTCACAGAGAAGCTCAGCCAAAACTAAAGACTTCTTTGACTTGGATTTGATGAATTCCAAATCAAATTCCTGTAAAATGACGATCCATTTTGAATATTTCCCCCCCAACAATTGATGTGATAAGATATAAGTCATGGGGTTTCAATTTGAAACTATTGTTGTTTTTCGGAGCAGGATATAATGGCGAAATATTTGGACAGCTTGAACGGCTTCCAAGGCAAGATTTTCCACGTACGAGTACTTAACTTCCATATCATTGAGATTACGACACAAATAATAGATCGGATGTTCAATTCCATCTTCTACTTGGACCAAAACCATAGCAATGGTCGTTTCAGCCATGGCGATATATAGGAAATAATCATTTTGATCATTTGGAGGATACATTAATGACGCTCGGACAAGATGGTCCTTGACAGCATCAAAAAAAGCTTGCGCAACTTGGTCCCAATGGAAGGGAACCCCATTTTTCAATAATCGAGTAAATCCTTTAGCCATTTCGGTGTAATTTGGAATGAACATTCTCAGGAAGTTAGCCTTTCCTTGAAGTTTCTGTATCTAAAGTAAGTTTGACGGTGCAAGAAAATCAAGAATGGCCTGTACCTTTAGTGGGTCTATTCGAATTCCTTCTTTTGAAACTACGAATTCGAGCAATCGACCAGAACCAATGCAAAACACATTTGTGTGGGTTGAGGCGTATCTTGTAGTGTCGGCAGCGTAAGAAAATGGCTCTCAAATGCATTGGGTGATCAGTCTGTTTTCATGAATGCGCTGGTAAATCATCTGAATATGGTTGAACAATGTGCTTGATGTTGTTGAAAGCATAATCCATTGCTCTCTGAAAAGTTGCCCCAGCGTTCTTTAAACCAAATGGGATTTTCCTATATGCGAATGTGCCCCAGGGACAGACGAATGATGTCATGTGTTGGTCATCTGGGCGGATATTGATTTGATTGTAGCCGGGAAATCCATCCATGAACGAAAAAATTTCGCATCCAGCACAATCGTCAATAATCTGGTCGATAAAGGGAGTAGGATAATTGTCTTTTGGACAAGCCTGATTAACATCCCGATAATCGATGCACACTCTAATGGTTCCTTGTTTTTTCATAACAGGAATGATATTGGAAACCCACTCAGTTAGCGGAATAGGGTAAATGAAACCAGCACGCAAAAGTTTTTCAACTTCTGCTTTGATGGCAGCGGCTTTCTTCGGATGAACAGGACGAAGCCGTTGACGCACCGGTTTGACATCAGGATACATATTAATAGTGTGTTCAACTATGCTAGTATCTATGCCTGGCATTTCCTTGTAATACCAAGCGAATACGTCATGAAATTCACAAAAAAGAGAGCGATATGAATCAAGTTCTGATGGAGAACAAGATACACCGACATGAATATTTTCTACAACGCCAGGTTTAGTCGAAATATTGATAGAAATTGTTTCTTCAATATTAGATAAATTTCGCTCAGATTCGATTGCATTAATAGGAAAATAATTTGAAAATAAAGTTTGAATGGATGGGTGATATAGTTCACTAAAATTATTTTCTTCATAATCTGGAAGATGGGAACGATGATGATAATCTTCCCATGGTTCTCCTTCTGCCATCACAACTTCCAAAATATTTTCATCTGTCAAAAATTTTGAGGAAAATGGATCGGATGGAGTACCAAAATCTAATGAACGATCAAACCAAACATTCGGCGACGCTGATTTCGGATTTGCCGCCCAAGCCAAATAGATTGATTGCTATTGTAGCTCAATAGGGCTGAGCGGTAAAACATCATCCAACGTAGAAATATCAGAATCACCCGTACTCTTCCTTAAGCCAGATAGAGTGGAAGATATCATGTAGCAGGTCTCTATGCTTGCAATTTATGCCGACGTCGCGGGCGGCGGTAATGCAAAGGTTCCCATAAGAGTGGAATCCTTTAAGAGTCCTAGACCAATGTTCTGGATTTCTTGTTGGGGTAAGTTAATATACGAAATGCTTCTAGTTACCTGCGAAGCGGAGGCAAAAAAGGATAATTGATTAATGACTGTAATTGTACCTTTATGAGGAAAGGCAACCATTCTAAAATATGTAGAAACAATAGCAGTCATCACATATACCCATGGTCTTCCGAGTAAAATATTATAGTCAAGGGGTCCATCAACAACCTCAACATCAATACTTATTATTTTTTCCCCTAATTCAAATTGCATATTATTGATAATACCACAAGGTTTATATGTTCTTCCATCAAAAGCCTTCAATGTCATTGATGATTGTGATAATCACGGTGAGCCAAGTGACTTCCAAATGTTTAGAGACATAATGCACGTAGATGCTCCCTCATTAATAATAGTACGATGAAAAAGGTGATTGAGAACATTTACTTGGATGGAGAATGCCAATTTTGCTGGTAGCTACGGCACATAGCTCGTATGATTAAAGACGACAAGATTAGAATCATGCAGATCAATTCCACCAATGGCCGACAATAAAGACTGCTTCTGGGAGGGACAATTTTGTAATACCTCAAGAGCAGACATAGTTGAAGGGGATTGAGCCAAATCTTCAACTATATTATAATTTTTTGCAGCTCTTTCTCAAGGATTATATGTCGATTTATGAATTACTCCCTTTGGTGGCTTAATTTTCAATTCAGGAATAACAGGAGGTGGTACCGATTCATTAGATGGATTCGTTGTCGAGGTAGTAGGTTGATTAGTGGCCAGACTACCATAGTATTTATTCCACGTTGACACCAAAATATCTTGTGAAGGTTTTGTGGTGGATAACATTAACACTTGGGAACTAGGAGTTGGAACCGTAGCAACCAAATTTGTGTCCGGATTTGGAAATGGGTCTATCAACACAGCTGATGCATGAGAATTCTTGATGATTTTTGAGACTTCAACACGGTGAGGAAAATCCCCAACAAAATGTTCCTCGTTACAGATTATGCATGGATAACGAGGTTTCCGTGGTCCAGACGGTTGATCAGATGATCCTTCCTGCGGGTTAGAAGTTTTCTTTTTCTTTGATTTCCCCTTTTTCTTACTTCCTAGTTGCTTATCACTTTTGCCTTTGTCAAATGAGATGGAATTAATTTCGGAAGTAGGAGTAGGAATAGATGCATTAGTGTTGTGTGTGTGTGCAGTGCCTATCAAGCCGTCTCTGGCATGAGAGTCCTTTATTTGAGGAGGAACATTGAAATTAGATCGCGACGCATTTGGTATTTTTTCATAGAGCGTGCCAGACTGAGTATAAATCAAGTCTAAATATTGGGCATGAGCGATAACTTGCTCCTCTGTAATGATGCCACCTTTAGCCACATCCTCAGTTATAGATGGTAACAGGGAATTTATGAACCATTCAGCAAGAAGCTGATCAGAAAAAATGTCTTAACCATTCGCCGACGGCAACGCCACTCATGAATATGATCTGAAATGTGAGTAGCATTACTCTGTTTGAAGTTGGTCAAGAGTTCCATTCCAGTTTTGTATCTTATCGGTAACTGGAAATGGGTCAAAAATATAATAGATAAGGCAGTGAAATTGTTGAAAGAAGCTCTAGGTAATTCAATGTACCATTTAGCTGCCGGACCTGTGAGCGTTAGCTGGAAAGGACGTAATCGCACAGAATCATCATTTCTCCAGGGTTTCCATTGAATTTAAGAATGTCAGAGGGTAATTTGTGTGGTATCACCGGCCACCAAGGAGCATAATTGATAGGATCATTAGTTAACCAGTTTAAATCTGGTAATTCCAAGGTTGCAACAAAAGGCAACTGTCTATTAAGTTCAGGTTGAGCATAGCCAAGATAAGATGGAATTTCTTGGGCAACAGTTCTTTGAGCACCAGCATATGGGATTTGATGTTGGTAACCCAGATAGGGGTTGTTTTGCATAGCAAACACTTGAGAATTATGTTGACCAAAACCTGGATATGATACTTGTTGATATGAAGTTTGAGGAATTTGCGCCTATGGCTGCCAAGGATTCTATCCACCAATGCTATAACCCAAATTAGTATAATTTGGATTCGATTGATATGTATATCCAAATTTCGTTTGTGCCACCCATAAAATGGTACACCAGCTTGTGAATAAATGATCCCTAATACAGGTTGTTGTAAATTAACCAAAGGATTTTGAGTCTTTTGACCCAACATTTGATGATATTGAGTCGAAGAACTTGCCTAATAAGGTTGATGTACAATATTTTGATTTTGTAACTGGGGTATAGATGTATTAACAAGTGGTAATGAAGTGGGTGTAACGGGTTGAACTGGTTGATGCGATTGGACAACCGTTTGTGGTTGGATAGACAGAGTGGGCTGCAAATGACAAACATTCATGTCAACATTAGTTTTACCAAAATGTGACTAAGTACTATCGTATTGGGTGACCATAGGTTCCCCCCCAGCATAAGGAGGATAATAAGACGGAAAATATTGTTCCCCGAATGCTAGGAGTCCAATTGATATGGTACTTAAAGGAATTGACCCATAAGGACCGACTTGATATTTCCCTAATGATGGATGTAATGATTCAAGTCGTTCAGTACTAACTATAGGACTACCAGTTAAAACACCAGATGATGACATTGGTAAAGACCATGGTCTTGAAGATTGACCAGAGAAAGTGCCAGACAATGATTTGTAGCCTGTTGGGACCGAAGGGCCACCGTGCAAATATGACTCTGGTGAGGTTGTGAACATCGACGGAGTAGCGAGGGTAGGAGCTAATGTAATTGGAACAACAGACCCAACTAAATATTTCAGTTCAGACATGGTTGTATGACCAAATGTATACTCTCCGAAATCAATGGGAGATTGAATGGCAATGGGATCAACAAAAGCAGATGGAAATGATTGAGGAAAATACCGGTACAGGTAAAGGTCTCCCCCAAAGTGGGTTTGACTTAAAGGTGTATCAGGTTGTGGGATTTCTTCAATTGCGATTAAACCAGGAGGAATAACTTCACTGTTAGGCCCAAAATATATTTCAGATGGTTGACTGTGTGATATAGGAGTTTCAATGGCTACAGATATTTGTGGAGTGACCAAGGTAGGAACAACTTCCGGTTGTTCAGGATTCAAATTTTCTGGCAAAGAAGAGACAGGATCTGGATCAATTTGTGATTGAACAACATCGGGTCTAGGAGGTATGGTCTCAGCGATTGAATGGATCGTGACCACGGGTAGCTGTGAAGACTCCGTTTCGAAAACAGTAAATGAACCGGGATGTGTGGAAACAATTTGAGCTAACTCTAGTTTAAATGATGATATTTCGCCAAAGGTACGAATTGTACTTGATTCAGTAGATCGTGATCGCCTTCGCCTACCAGAAGTAACTTTCGGTGGTAAAGGTGATTTTAAAGCTAATCTACGTGAACAAAGGGGGGTAGGATTGTGTTCTTCCATGATTACTGATTTATTTTATCCAAAAAATAAATAAATAAAAGAGGGTAATGCTAGGCAAAAGGGTTTACCAAGAAATTGTGAACTGCAGAATACCTCCTGGCGAACCAAGAAGTATGGGTAGGTAATCTCCCTGAATGTTGTGTTCGGTGTATCACAATTTCAGGGCGGCCGACTCAGTTCACTATGGATGGATAACACCTAAATTTTGTCCTCCCAAATATACCCGAAGGTACGTGGAGGCCCAAGTCTGTATTAGCGCTGTCTGATGCGAAACTGCATAGTGAGAGCACCCCTTTATATCCATCGTACTGTAACACCGCCCGATATACCCGAGAGTATGTGGACGAGCTACGATATACTTACATACGTGGAGGGAGGTATCACACTCGGAATGTATCATAGACAAGCTAACGATAGCTGCTATGTTTTACGACACCAGAACACGTCTCTAGCCTAGACCTTCTAAATATTATTGTTAATGTTCCAAATCGTTGTTAAGTAAATTGAGATTTATTTTATGTTGGTCTTGCTTAACAATTTGCATTTCAGGTTCACCACGACGATGTATATGAAATTCCTAAAATTTAAGCTACGAATGATAAAAAAAATTTCACTTTCAGCTTTTTCAATGAAGAATCTAGCTACTAAGGGAAGAGAGAAAATAATTTGAGAGAAAAAAAATCAATGAACAAAAACAAAATCAATGAATCACAAACTAAATGTAGTTTTCCTAATGTTCCTTTTGCAAAACACACACAATCCTACATGCAAATGCAAGATTTTCTTTTCAGTTTCCTTAATGTTATGAATGCAGAAAAGAAACTAGGTGCACTAGATCAATAATCGAAATGCTTTTTACTTTGAAGAGACGAAGAATACAAACAACAATTTCTCTTTTGAAGGAAAAACGAGGATTTCAACAAAAATTTCTCCTATCAAGGAAATGAAGATTTTACGACAATTTCCTATTTCGAAAGCAAACGATTCTTAATGCGACCATAAAAAAATGCTTTGAAATCAACTTGTCAATGATAAAGAAAAACTTTTCTAAACAAACATTGAAAAAATTTTCAGCCAAAGGAGGAATAAGTACATAGAGTCACTGGTCAATTGAGCATCAAACTTTTCAGAACACAACAGCAAACATAACTGAAGCAAGTTACAAAGTTTGATTCAAGGGAATTTGGTCCCTTTCAGGATCCAACACAGTCTCCAGAGGGAGACAGTGCTCTGTAACGTAGGCTTGGAAGGGAGACAATGCTCTGCAAAGCACTGTGCCCTGACTAAGGGTGCGTTAGGCACAGTAAACAAAGAAAAATCTAATGTTTGGCTCACTGTATTTGCAAATTAAGGTCTGAAAAAGTCTAATCTTTATGTGTAACATATATTGGGTGGATTTAGAAAGAAAATCAGAGACTAAAACACCTAAAACTAAGAGAAATTCTCCCCAGTGGAGTCGCCAGTTTGTTGGGCCAGAATTGTAATCTACGGATAAATTACGCTTCCCTAGACAGGTGTTAGTCTAGAACAATAGGTGAAAGACTATAATACCATTTCTCCTAACTCAAAACAGATACACAGAGAGGATTGGAGGCTTACTTGTTTCAGTCACTTCCAAATGGCTCCTTTCTGTCACTTCCACTACAGCTTCAAATTCAAGCAGTTTGTTGGCTAAATGCTTCCTGCAAGAAAGAACACTAAAACAACAGAAGATGCAATAATATAGATATCTATTCAAGCTAGTTAGCTAAATTAGTTAAGCATAAACTACATTCATCAACCAAGATCTTACAATATGTAAAATCAAAGTAGACATAGATGCATGTAGGGAAAAACAAGAAGTACTCTTTATTGATCATAGAAGGAGAGGTTACAACCTAATGACTGATTTGGAGTGACCTTCCAGCATAGTTCCCAAGTCTCATCACAGCATAAATCTCTCCAACAACAGCTCCACAAATCAATTCATGTTTCCATTCATGTAGACGTCAAATGGACACTTGGATCCGAAGCTTGACACATGTGAACTCTTCTAGAAGGCACTGGCCAAGTGGACATTCCAGAACAATGAGAATTTCGCTCCCAATGTGACCAATGCACCTTTGAATGTAGGGAAGTGCTTTGCAGAGCAGCCTTGCATGGGGCTACCTACATATACAACGTATTTAGGCCCCTTAGAGCCTGCGTTGGTGAGCTCTCATATGCTAAATAATAATCCTCAAACCATGGAAACATTTGCTTGATGAAAGTCACTGTTTGATTTGTCTTGTTTTCTGTCTTAGGGCATATAGAAACTGAGATGATAGGGAATGATACACCCTTGATCATCGGTCCTAGAGATGATGCCCAGTTAACCAGGTCATTGGGAATGGTTCCCAAATTGACCTATAAAATAATCTATCCTACCATGGGTCTAGTGCTTTGGGGCATATGTCTCGCTTTGATGCTTAATTGCCAGGATGCTGAAAATTTTGGTCTTTGTTTGTATATCTTTTATCCTTGTATGCGTTCTTGTAGGTATCAGTCATGATGATTGGGTGAGAATAGTTCTTTCTCTAATTTTGAATGTTTCTTATGGGATGATCCAAGTTCATGTTCAATTTTTCTCCTTTTTCGCTATCCTCATTTTCTGGAGGTTATGTTGGGTTGAATGTTTATGATTATGTTCTTTCTAATGGACCTAGATCATGGGTTTTGGGTTGATTCCAGTTGACATATGATTATGATAATGTATTGTTTATTTTCTTAATATAAACAACGTTTTTTCCTTTTTGGAAACAAAAACAAAAAAAATAAATCACGAAGCATTTACGAAAATAATCGTTAAGTAGTGATTTCAACGAATTATAACTAACTTGCATAATGAAGTGGTCCATACATATATTGGGTATGTGTCCATAATTGTGGTCTCCACGTTGTTACGGGCAACAATGAAAGCCTTGGCATTGTGATCGGAGAAGTGCCTATCATTTTGTTAAACTAAGCTCTAACTAGTTAACGCTAAATCTTCATTCAATAAGAAAATAAACTACATTTGACTTAATTTTGCCATCTAACCACTATCAGTAAATTATTAGAATAATAAAATTATATTCTATACCACTATTAGGACTGATTTATTGATAAGTTCAAGCATAACCTCAACCTGTGGGAGCTTAAATGGTTGTCTTTGGGAGGTAGGCTTGTGATGGTTAAATTTGTCTTACAAGGAATTTTAGTTTAATAGATGCAACTATTCCATCTTCCAAAAGTTTTGATTCAAAAAATTGATGCCATTATTGCTAATTTTTTATGAAGCCGAGCTCCAAAGGGAAAAAAATCCATTTGGCTAGCCTAAAATCCCTCACAAGGGATGTGGATGATGGGGGATGGGGCATCTGCAATTCTCAGTTTTTCAACCTTTCCCTCCTCACTAAAAATATATGAAGGGCTCTCACCGATGATGGTATATGGCATCAAATCATTAAAGATAAATCCATTTACAGCTCTAATTTGGAACACTTGGTTTGATCCAATGCTCTGGAAAAGAAAGCAAGCTTCCTTCATTTGGCGCAGTTTGATGAAGGATAAATTCTAGTTATGCGCTAACTTAAGGTGGTAAGTTAGCATGGGAGACAGAGTGACCATTGGTCTTGATGCTATATAAGGTATGACTGAAGGTCATCTCCTCTTGTTTCATGTATTAAAATTTTTCCATGAATCAAGCATATACCATCTAGCACATATCACCCCCGGCGCACTTACCTCCCTTTCCTCTCCCTCATGGCCTAGTGTTGTGTAGGAAAATCCTCTCTACGGACAGAGGTGATCCCTCTATCCCTAGGGTGGGCCTAGTTGCAAGAGGACATGCTAATGTGTCGATTCCTAGTTAATGAATGAAATGAGTCGAGATAGATTGTCCTACCTGTGATCCAACGTGGTTGTAGTAGCTGTAGCAGCAGTCTCCTGATCCTCGTCTCGACACGTCGCGATCCTTCAACAATGGTACTCGGATGCCTACACAAATATCAAAGGATAAAAGCAACATACAAGACAATATTTGCATTCATAACTAGCTAATTAGTCAAGGAGAATTAAACGTATTACGTAAGATAAATCACATCAACACAATACGGGAACCAAAACATCAGTCATGTATTCAATTAAGAGAAAGAAAGAGATTACAACCAGAGCCTTGACGTCGCAGCCTCCTTCAACGAGTCCAGTCAAAACGTGTCTCAACCATTCGTCGGGGAATTTGGACGTGGCGAGGCAATAAGCCTAAGCTCTCTCTCGACATGGGTCTCTCTCTCTGCTCTATCTCACACCAACTATATCAGAATGTTTCAGCAAAATTTTCAACAATTCCTATTCATCTAGCTACATCTATGTGAGAGAGATGTATTTATAGAAGGAGAGGAGGAGGTTGGGATCCCTCAAATGGTGGAAGGGAGGCCTTATCCTTTGGGAGGTTGCCCCAAAAGTAGGAAACAAGAAGCCAACGGAAGGCGATCGACGTTATTCAGTCAAACAACCTAAGCTGACTCACTCATGAAGTAGTTAGCATGAAAATTCACTTCTATATTTAAAAAAAATTCCAAAAACATCTCAGCGCGGGCAGCTCACTGAGACAGAGCGCCAATGGCCGAGGGGCCAGTGTTAATTTCCTTTATTGGTGCAAGGCCATAACTTCCTACTAGCGCCAACCCAATATCATGTGTTTTTTATGGTCGGTTCCAGGAAAATTCAACATAGGAAATGTTCTTCTCATGGAAAGGGATGCAATGACACTTTTT
This sequence comes from Pinus albicaulis, assembly GCA_034641835.2. Lineage (NCBI taxonomy): Eukaryota > Viridiplantae > Streptophyta > Pinopsida > Pinales > Pinaceae > Pinus > Pinus albicaulis. Next base: position 1,298,033,753 of record CM076583.1, on the reverse strand, counting down.
TCAAGGCATGACACTTCATATAAGTCATAGAAATGGTCCTCCAATGTGTGGGACGGGGATTGCAGGGACAGTGACAAAATGTTGTGTAACAGATGCCCCCTAATGCATGAGGTACGAGAGAGAGGGAGGAGTGAAATGCTTTACGAGAACGCGTTCGAACCAAACACCATTTTCGAAAGACCTGTAAGTACGAATACAAATGATATCGCTGATACATGAACATGTGGCATGGGTGTAGCCATCCATAATAGAGTACATAAAAACTGAAGTCTGAGGTATGGACGCAGCCATCCAGCAATAAGGATCAACAAATAGACTCAGGTATGGTCGTAGCCATCCAATCAAAAGAGGCATGCATATAGTCATGATAAACCAAAATATCCCACAGCCTGGATCTCATCAAACAAAACCCAGGGTCTTGTGCTCCATATCGACCCGAACAAGTACAAATTCAAGCATGTGAATATGTAAGCTGAAGTCGAACATGCAAGAAAGTCACCTGATTACCAGCCAATGATGAAAGCTGTTAACAGGCACGAGAGAAACCACCAATAATGAAAATGGCTCTCAAGGCACAACTAGTACAATCCATGGAATGTGAACAGTGATATGGCGTTGAACACTCGCAGAATCGCTCGATCGAAGGCTAATGATGTGGACCTGTCATCGAATGCGAAGAACTTGCCATTAAGGCATGCAAGCTCCAAGGTACCAGAAGGGAGTCTCTAGATCAACTTCCTGGATAATGAGCTGAAGTTGACAGGAAGTGACCTAGTCAAAGGAGGGCCATTGTGTTTCCAACATCATCAACACGAGACAGGGGAACACGATAATATTGAATCAGGACCAAAAAAGAGAATCACAAGGAGGTTGAAAACTGCAATCAGAAACTTCTCTTGAACATATCAGCGACACGACTCTGGATTTGGCAGTATTTGACATCAAGGGATTTGAGGTCATGATGATGTGGCAAAGAGCAGATGAGAGGTCAAAACAAATTACCCAAACCCATGGAGGAAAAAATGATGAAATAAGATGTCCCCAACCCGACACGAATGTAGATGAGTGTCATGTTCAAGAGCAACATACTGCCGACACGACTGAGAACTGGTTCCATTTTCCCCCACCATTGCTGGAGAGTACCCAAATTATTTTTGGACAACAAGCTTGAAGGGGATAGCATGTGATTATCATGTAAGTTTGTCCTTTGGACAAATCCATCCTAGTACATTTTACGAGCCCTAGGAAGGAGGAACTTAGTGACGTCATGGTGACGGTTTCCGATGTCATTTAGGTTTAAAGAGTCTGACAAAGGAAAAACTCGGCATCTTTTCATGTTTAGAGAGTTTTAAAAGAAGCAGAAAATAAAACTCCAGCAGTCCCTTTTCATAGGTATTCTTACAGATCTGAAAAGGTAGAAAACTGTGTCTGAGAGAACCTCTTAGTCGCGATAGGCTAAGGTATTCCTTTTTCGTAAATAATCTATCCCAACCCGAAAAAGGGGTAAATGTATACTGGATAGATATTGTTTCACAGCCATTTAACGAGTTCAAAATGACAAGAGTCTCGACAATCTTTTCAATTTTAGAGAGTCAGAAAAGAGCTGAAAGATGACTCCAACAGTGACTTTTTCGTGTCTTTACCAAGTCCGAAAAAGTATAAAATACAACTCCTTACTTCATCGTCATCACATTGAGGACCTGTCGTTGCACAAGAGATGCACGTAAAACCCATTTCTTGAAATAACATAGCGAAATAGTCAAAAAATATGCTTTAAAACCTAATTAGGGTTTTGAAAAGTTATAAAATGGAAAATATGGTAAAAAATAAATTACTTTTCACTTTTACCTCTTGTGAGAAATTTGTTACCCTTTTTCAGTATGATTTTGCAGTGTTGATAGCGAGCAATCCGGAAGACCAATCTCAAATTCTTCAATTCCAAGTAAGAGCTTACATCCTTCCCTGCATTTTGATTGTAATTTAATTACCTGCAACCCTAATTTTGTATATTTGTGGGGGAACTTTGCAAAAATTAGGGCGCGGAGGTTGGCGCGAGTATCAGGCATGGACTCGCGCCAACCGACCTAAAATTTGAACGGGGGCTCGCCAACCGCAGCAGACATGTTTAGCTTGTAAATACAAACAAGTAGGCCCAAATTAACTATTCAAAAGCTTTGGATTTGGATAATGAAAACCATATTGATGTTTTTGCAGGTGTGAAAAGACAAAATGGCGATTGAATGGAAAGAACGAGAACACAGTGAAGAAGATGAGGAATTCATGGGCAACAGGAGTTGCATGGAAGCTCTCAAAGATTGCAGGCTCAATAAATTCTTATGGCACCATGTCTCATAGCTCAACCGGATCTGTTGCAGTACTTGTTCAATATCTGGGATGTTGATCAGGAAAAATTCATTATTCATGACCAGAAACTTGAGATTGAAGTCTCAGATGTTTATTTCATAACTGGAATATTGCTGAGGGGGGCAGTACCAATCTTCACTGGAACCTGGCCCTCAATGGAGAACATGAGTATGGTTATTGACAGGGTGTGCCCAGGGGCAAGGAAAGGATCGGGAAGCAGAAAAGTGGACATCCAAACTATTCCAGATTTGGCACTAAAGGTAGTGTTGCACACCATCACATGATCTATTGGATCACAGGTGCCACACGAGGACACAAAAACACAACTAATACTTGCAGTAGATTGCATGGCACCCACCCTCTACAACAGGGCAGAGGTAGTAAGAATCAACATGAAGCGTCAACTGACAAAATGCAAGAAAACCAAACTGAAGCAGTTCGGCTACAGGTCCATATTGGTATCATTCATCTTGGAACGACTACCAATATTCCAGTGTTAGGAGGTAATAGTTCTGACACCACCAGCCCAGGAGCCATGGATGGCCCATTAGGAAGCTCTGATGCTTAGGTCAGGGGGGCGGTCAACAGATTTCCTGGAGACCGGAGTTCTTTGAGTGGCTCCACCGACAGCTGATTGTCGTGGAGGACTTGCCCTACTCTGGCACAGATTTCACTGATGATGCAGATCTACTGCTCCCAGAAGGAGAGGATTAGTATGAAGTACTGGGTAAGAATCATGTTTTATTTTGATGAGTATTATGATTTTTTTGTTATGCATGTTCTAACATTAATCCATGTAATTGCAGATGTTGGCCCAGAGAGACCTGTAGATATGTCCCCAATAGCACGGCGGAACCCTCAAGATTTTGATGTGGCCCCTCATGGTGAGGGAGGCGAAGAGGAGGAAATCATATGCAACTTGGAGGGGATCTCCTGTGGGATCCGAGACTATGCGTGATTCGATGATGTTCCTCGTGCATACTAGAGACACATTGCAGGGGTGTCAAACCATGTTCACCGTTTGCTGAGGTAGCTTGTACGGGCCGTGACATGTTATCATGAGCGTCACACCGAATAGACACCTAGGTTTTATTTCCGCATATTTTTTGAGAGACATGATGTCTCAGGATGTAACCGAAACATACATATTTTTTGAACTTATGATGCACATGGATGCAAACACTCGATATATATATATATATATACACACACACACATCTATTTTCCTATATGGATCTTGTCATGTGATGATGATTTTTTACAAATTACGCAAATGTCTATCTAATACAATGTTAGCTACTGTATTATTTAATGCATTCATTCGTCTAGGAATATGTTGATATGTAATGTAATCAAAATTCCTTTCCAGTAAACGAACACACAAATAAAACCTTAAGATGTGAGGGTTTCTAATAGAATAATGTCCATTAAGTTGAAGAACAACAATCTGTGAGTCTAGGTTAACAATCAATGCATGAATGTCAAGAGCAATTGCCTCAGTTAATAGTTCAATAACAACACTATATTCAGCGAAATTGTTTGTATTTTGTCCTAGATAGATACCTTGAAGGTCTATCAACTCACCAGCAGGATCATAAATCACCCAGGCTGCTAAAGACAGGTTCCGGATACTACGGGAAGCACCATCTGTGAAACTGACATAAGGGGTAATAGACATCTACATAATAAGCAATGATCCAATAAGAAGGAAAATGCTCGCAAAGCACACCAAGCAAAAAATGTACAAAAATGAAAAGAACACCTATGTACACAAAACATGCACGAATCATCCATGCATAGTAGTTTTTAAGATACAACCTATTTCTAGGTTGATCGAGAGGATGACCTTCATAATCAATAAGCTCATAAGCCCCATTCCGCAAAACACGTTTAACAATGTAGGGCCCATGCCACATGGGTTGAAATTTTCCTGCCCCCAGCTTATCGTGAGCTTGGTCGTACAAGAGGACGAGGTCTCCTTCTATGAAGGAACGAGGGGAGATTGACTGGTCAAAATGAGCTTTGATCCACTTTTTCTATGCTTCAATGACCAGAGCAGCAAAGCGACGAGTTTCATCCAGCCTTTCTAAATAGAGAAGACACTCTTCTTCTGGTGAAGTATTTGGCAAAAATTCAACAGCTAGTTTGAGCGAAGGTATTTCACATTCAATCGGAAGGATAGCTTCCAAACCATAGACAAGATGGAATGGAGTGAATCTGGTCACATCCTTAACTGAGGTTCGCTACACCCAAAGAGCCGAAATAAACATGAGATTCCAGTTCGATTTGTGCATTCCAATCGTACGTTGAAGAATAGTGACGAGAAATTTGTTCACGGATTCAACCTGGCCATTGGCCTGAGGATAGTACAACGTTGAGCTATCGTGACGTAGACCCAACTTGGAAGTCAAATCTGCCACCATCTAATGTCAAAAATGGGAACCATGATTGGTAATAATGGCTTGAGGGACACCAAACCTAGAAATGACATGATTGAATAGAAATTGTGTTGTTGTCTTATTGTCAGTTGTAAGTGTAAACATTGATTCGGCCCATTTGGTGAAGTAGTCAATGGATACGATGATATAATCATGCCCCCCAGCCGAGTGAGGGTTACACGTCATAAAATCGATGCCCCACTTCGCAAAGGGGCCAATGGTAATGACAGGGTGGAGATGGGAAGGCGGCGCGCGCAGCTTGCGCTAATAGATCTGGAAATAATGGCACTTACGGACAACAACAATGCATTCTTTAAAGATGGTGGGCTGGAAATACCTAGCACGAAGAATTTTCTGTGCAGTAACATAACCAGACATGTGACCGCCACAAGCGCCACTGTGAAAATCATTCAAGGCTTTTTTCAGCCTCCTCGAGAGTCAAACACCAGCGGAGAATGTAATCAACTCCGATGCAGTAGAGTGTATCTCCGACTATGCGATAGGGTTTCGATTGATGACGGATGCATCGGTGAGCATCCTTCGTCAACTCAGATCGAAAGGTAGAAGTCTGAAGATATACGATGATATCACCATACCAAAGATCGAGGGTGCTAATCATAAAAAGTGTATCATCCAGAATGCATTGCTAAGAACCAGACGGGGCGGAATCGGAAGGGAGAGAGTAGATTAAATCGGCGAAGACTAATCAATTCTTTGACTTGGTAGTGGTGAACTCCAAATCTAACTCTTGTAGGATGACAATCCACTTCGAATACTTGCCCCCCAGCAATTAACGAGTCAATATATAAGTCATAGGGTTGCACTCCGAAATCACAGTCACTATACGCAACAGAATATAGTGACGAAACCGTTGAACAGCTTGAACAGCAGCCAACGCCAACTTCTTGACATGTCCATATCCCGTTTCAGTATCGAGAAGGTTACGAGACAGATAGTAAATGACATGCTCGTCACCATCATCATCGTCTTGTATCAAAAGCATGGCAATTGTGCTGAATGCGGTGGCCAAATAGAGGGAGTAATCGTGATGATAATCCGAAGGATGCAACAGAGGAGCATTGATGAGCAACGTCTTCAGTGCATCAAAGGACTTTTGGGCTATCTCATCCCAGAGGAACGGGATGCCTTGCTTCAGTAATCGCATAAATCCATTAGCCACTTCGGCACAGTTAGGTATAAAACGGTGTAAGAAGTTATATTTTCCCTGCAGACTCTACAGCTGATGTAAGGAGGAAGGAGAGGGGAGATTAACGATAGCTTCAACTTTGAGTGGATCGTGACGAATCCTGTCTTTGGAAATGATAAACCCTAAGAGTCTACCCGAGTCAACATAGAAGACTCACTTATGCGGATTCAACCGGATGTTATAGTGTCGACAGTGAAGAAAGATCTAACGGAGATGATCAGGATGGTCTTTATGCTTAGCTAAATGAGCCGGAAGGTCATCTAGATAAGGCTGAACAATTTGTTTGATATCGTGGAAATCATATGACATTGCTCGCTGAAATGTAGCCCGAACATTTTTCAAACCGAAAGGGATATTTTTATAAGCGAAAGTACCCCAAGGACAGATAAAGGCGGTATTATGTTTATCGGCTGGAGAAATGTTAATCTAGTTGTACCCAGAAAACCCGTCCATAAGGGAAAAAATCTCACTCCCGACACAGTCATCAATGATTTGATCAATAAAAGGAGTAGGATAATTATCCTTAGGGCAAGCACGGTCAATGTCACGATAATCAACACAGACATGAATGGTACCTTGTTTCTTATCTACAAGAAAAATATTGGAAACCCATTCTGTCAAGGGAATCAGATAGATAAAACCAACTTTAAGAAGTTTTTCAACTTCTCCCTTAATAGCGACAGCCTTTCTAGGGTGCATAGGACGAAGATGCTGGTGAACAGGCTTCGCCCCAGGATAGGTAGGAATCTCATGCACCACTATACTTGGATTGATGCCATGCATCTCTTCGTAAAACCATCCGAAAACGTCACGAAACTCGTGGAAGAGACTAGTATAGACCTAAACCTCATCGGGAGAACAGGTCACCCCAATATGGATGTTCTCGACAATTCTTGGTTTGAGGGAAATATCGATAGGCATCATTTGTGTGTTGTTACTCAAGTTACCTTTCGTAAAGACTTCATGTGTCAGAATAGGTGTTTGAAGCAGTGGAGAAGGAACCTGAGAAGAAAACCTCTCAAGACACGTAGACATGGCCCCAATACCAGGCATGAATGAGGAACGATGATGACTATCTTCCCAAGGAGGACCTCGAGAGACATAGTTTCTACGATGGCTTCATCAAAGGAAAATATCTCTTTCAAGGGATCGTGCGAATCCAAATCTCCGAGCCTGTTAGTGTCAGTCTTTGTAGCCTTCCTCCAGTGATCAAACATGCTCTTACAAAGTGATTTTAAGGTGTCAAGGTCAAATTTTGTCATTTCAATGAGTCTTCAAGTAAAATTTGGTCATTAGGTATTAGGTCTAGGGTTTGTTTTCACTCCTTTCAAAATTTTCCAAATGTTGGTCCATGTCACCATTCAGCTGAGTGTACCGTCATTCAGAGGGTTTTCATCATCATTTCAAGTTCCACTGGGTCATTTTACACCTTGTTCATGCTTCAGTTGTGCCTAGGTAAGGTTCATTTCCCTCTCCTAGGGTTTTGAAGGTAATTTCTCTTGGATGGTCAAATCATCAGCAAAAATTGTATCCTGATGTTCATATACCTTTCCTTATCCTTAATGTACCTTATTAAACACTTCCCATCACTGAGATCCCCCAAATTCCTCATTTTCGCACAAACCCTAGTTTCTTGCTATAACTTGGCAATTTTCTAGGCTAGGCCTGTGTTTTTCCCTTTTGGACCCATTCCCCTCACTGAATCTCTGAAATTCCACTTTCCCTTGCTTCCTAACATCCCTCCCTACTTCCAAAAATTTTCTCAAGAATTTAGAAGCCCCTTATCCCCTTCGTTTCACTTCATTTCGACAAATACCTTGTTCCACACATCGGTATAGGTTTTACTCCAGTGATTTTTCTGAGCAATAAAAGATGAATTTGGGAACACTGTGAGATTTTTTTGTCCACAATAGGCCAAGGAAGAAAAACCTCCTTCAATTTTTACACAGGTGTCATGGTTTTAGAGAAATGTCAAAAATACAGTTTCCTCAGGAGAATTGATGCACCTCTGAAGTGACCTTGGTAAGATCAATATTTCTCCTAGTTTGGTTGGAAAAATGACTTTCTTGATGAGTAAAATTATAAATAGACACAAATATCTTTCCAATGAGCTATCATGAGCTCCATTTGGAGTTGAGGAAGACCTTCAAAAGTTGACTGCAATAGCACTCTTCCTTGAGGCATCCTCATTTTGCACATTTTGACCAGTCTTGGGATATTTGATTTTTGATAGGGAAAATGAACTTAAAATTGAAAAATTATAGTTGGGTTGGAAAGTAGACTCAATAATATTTCCAACGAGCTATCCTGCGCCAAATTTGGACATCAATAAGGTCTCCAAAAGTCTCCTGCAAAAAGGTGCAGCGCATAGAGATGGCGCGGCGCATTGGGCAACCCTCTGCAGTGTAAAAAATGAACTGGCGCGACACATTGAGATGGCGCGGAGAATTGGGCTAAAAAGCCTGAAATCTATTCAAATATTCCACCAAAGCTCTCAAATTTCTAAATTCTTCATTTCCCAAGTAATTTAACATCCCTCCATGACCAATGAATGAATTTCTCTTGGTGCTTATGGTGATTTAATGAGAATAAATCAAAACCCTACCTCTTTACATTTCTTGCCAAAAGCAGTTGCATAGGGTTTTAAAATTGCATGTTTCACTGCCAATTCCACTCCTAGCTATCTCTCACTCCCTCACTCCTTTATTCCTTCATTTTTTCCCTTTCATTACATTTCATCCACTCATTCCTTAATTCCCATATACCTAATCAACTAACCCTAAATCCCTAATCCCACTATCAAAAACCCTAGTCAAATATCCCCAAAACCCTAATTGCCATCCCAAACCCTAGATATCATCCCCTAAACCCTTTCATTCCCTAAAATCATACATCTAGCATCAAACCCTCCCCTCATCAGTCCCACTCATTCATGGAGCTCCAAAACATGAAAGCAAAACGGCAAGCTGCCCAAAGGAGCAAAACCGAGATGACATCACTTGAGCAAGAGATTGAGGCTGATTGTGAAACTTGGCTTGAAAGGGTAAATATTCATTTGTAAAATATTTTGGAGAAGGCCAACAAGGAAAATAACATGTTGAGACACATGGCGAATCGTTATTGGGCAAAAAATCATGTTTTCAAGGCACGAATCAAGATCCTGAAGGCTAAGTTGAAGAGGGCCTCAAAGAGTCGGAAAGGGCAAGATAGACTTCAGATTTTGGCCGAGGCTTCCTTAGCCCAGCATAGTACATGATGGAGGAAATTCAGCCCAAATTTCAAGAAATTTGGGACACATTTTGCAAATTTTGTTTTTTTTTGGCCTGAACACAGATTTTTCAGCTCTAAGCGTCGCGCCACTTGGCGCGCGCTTTTGATGGGAGGCTCCTCTTGGGTAAAAATTTATATTTTTTGGATTTTTCATGAAAATTTATGCATGCCTACTTATGGCCAATATATTTTGACAGGTTTTGGGCTTCCAGAAGGGTCAAAAACACCCTAAAAATGACCTTTCTGCCCCTTTTTTGACAGACAGAAAGCAGTGTTGGGAGAAATTCGTTTTGGAGGGGAAAATGAAGGCCAAATTCAGAAATTTCACTTGCGTTGGAAATTAGACAGGCATAAATTTCCAACAAGCCCACGTGGATCTAATTTGGACACCGAGAAGGCCTTCAAAATTAGCTCCAAACTGGCGCGACGCATAGAGAAATCAAGCGCGATGCATTGGGGATTTTTGCTCATTTTGGACTCAGTAACTCTGTTTTTCGCCTAGTTTTTGACTTTTTTACTTTCTTATTTCCAAATGTTAAACTCATGATTTAATTTGATGTAATTTTATGGATCTTGATGTAATTTTTGTTAATTTTTACTCATGGAAATAGATTCATCCATCAAAAGGTGAATTGCAACTGAATGAATCAATTTCCTATCTTATAGAGGCAAGCTATTCCACTGCCTATTTTCCAGTTCTCAGTTTAGATCTTGTTGAAACAGCTCCTAAAATTGTGAGCTCAACCCATAGAGGCTAGGGATGAGTTTTTGGTTGCTTATATCTTGTAATTTTTCAGTCATTAGCATAGGTTGGACATTTGGGATTGTTTTGAGCATCATTGTATAATCATCTCTGCAGTTTGGCAAAGGAATAGACCAGGGTTTGCAGCACTCATTGGGATTCATGTGGCTCTTTGTTTTGATAATGTGTTTCTCTTTGTTAATGTCAGTTTACTGGTGCTTTATATGTATCATCTTCCCTCTTATTTCTTCTTAAGTTAAACAAATAAGGATAAAGGTAGAATCCATAAAAATTTGCAGTGCTCTACCTAGGATTTGTTTAATTTTCCATGTTTTCAACTGTTCGAAGAGGATCCTTGAAGATTTATTGCCCTCTTTAACTCCACACCTGTCTAAGCTCTCCATTTCATTCAAAATTAAAGTGTCAAAACAATTTCCTACCTTGCCCCATTCAGATCTCTGCAAAAATTTGGCCTCATTCCCCTGACCCAAAATCTGCCCTTCCCTTTGATCCAACAAACACCCTCAAAATCAAATCAAACTCTTTTACATATATACCTAGCATAAAATCAGCCTTTATTCAAGTCATCTCAAGCCTCACTGATCATTTTTTGCTGAGATTGACCAGAGAGAGTTTTCCTTCGATCTCAGGGCTAGCTACCATTGCTGGTTTGATGTTACCCTAGACTCGCTTCTCACCGGGAGACTAGGCTACATGACATGGTGACCATACCGGGGGAAGAAAAGTTTGTTGTTTGCTTTATAACCACACGGAGCCTGGTTGGCTGTGTAGCCTTCCACACCGTGCTTTGCATTAGCGAAAGAGAGCATCAAGGTTTCTGTACTTAACTTCCGTCTGTCACAGAACTCAACATCCGGTTTTCAAGAAGATCTAATCAAGTTCAGATATGATTGTTGATGGTGGACAACGATCAGACACTGGAAGGTTGAAATCATTCACCTGGCGACTCTAAATCAGTTTTGAGATCAGATCCAAGGACTCCATTGGAGGATGAACCTAACCAGCAGAAACATGAAAGGACAATATGGAAAGATCAGGTATTCAAGTTGGAATTTCATCCAAGACATTTTGTTCTTTGTCATAAATTATTTCTTCTCTTTTCCCGTAATGTCGAAGCCAGCATATTGTATTTTGTCTTAGCATATCCTGCATACTTTGATTTGTTCCTGAAGATTGCAATACCAACATGAAAGTTTTGAGGCTTCGATTTTCAAGGCCTTTCTTCCGAATCTTCCAGATGATCGTCTGGAACATGAACCTCAAGAGACCAAGACTCATTCTGCAGCATTTGTACATATCCCTATACCTTATAAAATTCAAGATCGATACAAGCCTCTGATTTTACCTCCTATGTCCCATGCTTTCCCTGAAAATCATGATCTATATCTACCAAGATTTGATGGTGAACGCAACAATATCACTGCTGAGAGACATGTTCTAAATTTTGAGTCTTTTCTTGACCTTTTTGAAGTTGATGAAGAAGATGCCAGTATTAGCCTTTTTTCTCTTTCTTTTCAAGGCAAAGTCAAGAGTTGGTTCAAAACCCTGCCTGATGCGAGCATCTAATATTTCCAGCAGTTCGTCAAAGTTTTCCCCTCTTGCTGTGGGTGTTTTACGTAACCCTTTTCTTGATTATGTGAAGAGTATAAAAGAATAAAAGACCGCTGTGGGAGACAAGACAATGAAGTCGCTTGTTGAACCAAGCGATTATTCACGTGCCGTAGAGAGTAAGACCTCCTCTTGGATCCGCTCCCTTGCACTACCCGAGTGCCTTTGATCCAGAAATGGAGTTTCAGCTGAGAGAAAGGAATCTTGCAACACTTGAAGAGATGTAGAACAGTGCAGTAGATGTAGAGGCTCATTTGTTGATCCGAAGGGAAAATTTGAAGGAAGAAGAGATGAAAAACATAGATCTGAAGGAATCGACATCTCTAGAGGTAAAGCTTGACATTTTGGTAAGTGCAGTGGAAGAGATGATGCAGAAGATCACCGCAAGGAACGAGTATAGTGTTCAAGCCCATGGCTCACTGATTCAAGAAGAACAAGTTGCTGATCCAAAACATCTTTTTTCTTATCCTAGTCATCATAGATCTGATAATGATTGTTTTATAGATCATCTTGGAGAAGAGAGAGCTATTGATATGATATGTATGCTTGATGATGTGTTTTATACTGATGATTTGCCTCAGTTTGACCAGTATGATGATGATTATGTTCTCCAAACAAAAGCCAATCTTGCAGACAAATCAACAGCTAGTTTGTGGAAGGAGGAAGTTCACTTTCAGTAGCTCTAGTACAGTGATCAACCGATGCATATCAGCTATGACAGTGACGAGGAAAGTGTAGAAAATTTTGAAGTAAGTGAAGGATCTTTGCCTTTTTGTTTTGATTCGTTTCAGTTCATCGGAGACAACTTCCATGCAATCAGAAATCAACTGTTGACAAGTCTTGATCTGGACCATCTTGAGGACAATGAAAACCTTGTTCAAGACTTCTCATATCCAGATTTGCAGCCCCCGAATGCCATTGATTGTCAAGTTGCAGATGAAGACATGGAAGCTAGCACATATGATCAAATGATACAAGATGATTCCGTACCATTTTGTTTTGAATCATTTCATTTTTTGAAGGGAAATTGGCATAGTAAATCTTCAAATGAGAAGCTTGTAGAAAATCATGTAATCTCATTGGAACCAATAGAAAATGGGTTGCAGCAGTCTTTTCAAGTTTTTCACGATCCAATAGCTGATGTGTTGGATGATGTCTACATTCAAAGTCCTTCTCCATTGACTATATGTGAGCTTGAAACGTGTACTAATACAAACTTGATCCGGCAGCCGGTCTCTTTGTCATTTTCAGCAGGAGTCTCACCATAAAGCTCAGATCAAAGTTTGCATTCATGGTATGAAGAGAAGAGAAGTAATCCATTGGATGAGCTAAGTCCTAGTGTGCATGAACTTCAAGATCCTTATGCAGTGTTTTTGGAGGCAGATAGAGAATCCATATCATTCAACGGATCTGTTTCCAAGTTTTCATGGGAGCTTCCTTTCAGTAGTTCTCTCTTGTTTTTCATAAGCGAGCACTTAGGAGAATTCAAACATCAACCGGAATACTTACTTGGTTGCATTGGTTGTTTCATTTCACTTGATCAAGTGATGAATGGAACAACTAGAGTAGGTTGTATTGAATAAGCTTCATATTGAGCATGTTTTCTAGTTTGTTGGTTGTGTTTAAGTATCGAGTCATTTTTTAGTTGAGTGAGATTCAATTTGTGTCGTCAAGTCATCAGTTTTCAGTCATGCATTTCAGCTTGAGTTTTTTATTCCATTTCCCAATGGATGAAGGCACTGTCTGCTTTCCAAAGATCTGTAGTTCTTGGCACCTCCAAGGAGCTACCATCCCCATTGGAGCCAATGTTAGTTTCAGTCTTTGTAGCCTTCCTCCAGTGATCAAACATGCTCTTAAAAAGTGATTTTAAGGTGTCAAGGTCAAATTTTGTCATTTCAGTGAGTCTTCAAGTAAAATTTGGTCACTAGGTATTAGGTCTAGGTTTTTTTTTCACTCCTTTCAAAATTGTCCAAATGTTGGTCCATGTCACCATTCAGCTGAGTGTACCATCATTCAGAGGGTTTTCATCATCATTTTAAGTTCCACTGGGTCATTTTACACCTTGTTCATGCTTCAGTTGTGCCTAGGTAAGGTTCATTTCCCTCTCCTAGGGTTTTGAAGGTAATTTCTCTTGGATGGTAAAATCATCAGCACAAAATTGTATCCTGATGTTCATAAACATTTCCTTATCCTTAATGTACCTTATTAAACACTTCCAATCACTAAGATCCCCCAATTTCCTCATTTTCGCACAAACCCTAGTTTCTTGCTATAACTTGGCAATTTTCTAGGCTAGGCCTGTGTTTTTCCCTTTTGGACCCCTTCCCCTCACTAAATCTCTGAAATTCGACTTTCCCCATGCTTCCTAACATCCTTCCCTACTTCCAAAAATTTTCTCAAGAATTTAGAAGCCCCTTATCCCCTTCGTTTCACTTCATTTCGACAAATCCCTTGTTCCACACATCGGGATAGGTTTTACTCCAATGATTTTTCTGAGCAATAAAAAATTAATTTGGGAAACATGAGAGAGGTTTTTGTCCACAATAAGCCAAGTAAGGAAAACCCCCTTCCATTTTTACACAAGTGTCATGGTTTTAGAGAAATGTCAAAAATACAGTTGCCTCAAGAGAATTGATGCACCTCTGAAGTGACCTTGGGAGGATCTAGATTTCGCCTAGCTTGGTTGGCCAAATGACTTTCGTGATGAGCCAAATGATACCTAGACACAAAGAGCTTTCCAATGAGCTATCATGAGCTCAATTTGGAGTTGAGGAAGACCTTCAAAAGTTGACTGCAACAACACTCTGCCTTGAGGCAGCCTCATTTTTCACATTTTGACCAGTCTTGGGAGATTTGATTTTTGACAGGGCAAATGAACTCCAAATTGAAAAAATCCAGTTGGGTTGGAAAGTAGACTCAATAATATTTCCAACGAGCTATATTTCACCCAATTTGGACACTGGAAATGTCTCCAAAAGTCTCCTGCAAAAATGCACGGTGCATAGAGATGCCGCGGCGCATTGGGCAGCCCTTTGCAATGTAAAAAATGAACTGGTGCGACGCATTGAGATGGCGCCGCGCATTGGGCTAAAAAGCCTGAAATCCATTAAAATATTCCACCAAAGCTCTCAAATTGCTAAATTCTTCATTTCCCAAGTAATTTAACATCCCTCCATGACCAATGAATGAATTTCTCTTGGTGCTTATGGTGATTTAATGAGAAAAAATCAAAACCCTACCTCTTTACATTTCTTGCCAAAAGTAGGTGCATAGGGTTTGAAAATTTCATGTTTCACTGCCAATTCCACTCCTAGCTATCTCTCACTCCCTCACTCCTTTATTCATTCATTTTTTCCCTTTCGTTACATTTCATCCACTCATTCCTTAATTCCCATATACCTAATCAACTAACCCTAAATCCCTAATCCCACTATCCCAAACCCTAGTCAAATATCACCAAAACCCTAATTGCCATACCAAACCCTAGATATCATCCCCTAAACCATTTCATTCCCTAAAATCCTATAGCTAGCATCAAACCCTCCCCTCATCAGTCCCATTCATTCATGGAGCTCCAAAACATGAAAGCAAAACGGCAAGTTGCCCAAAGGAGCAAAACCGAGATGACATCACTTGAGCAAGAGATTGAGGCTGATCGTGAAACTTGGCTTGAAAGGGTAAATATTCATTTGGAAAATCTTTTGGAGAAGGCCAACAAGGAAAATAACATGTTGAGACACATGGCGAATCATTATTGGGCAAGAAATCATGTTTGCAAGGCACGAATCAAGATCTTGAAGGCTAAGTTGAAGAGGGCCTCAAAGCGTCGGAAAAGGAAAGATAGAATTCAGATTTTGGCCAAGGCTTCCTTGGCCCAGCATAGTACATGATGGAGGACATTCAGCCCAAATTTCAAGAAATTTGGGACACATTTTTCAAATTTTGTTTTTTTTTGGCCTAAACACAGATTTTTCAGCTCTATGCGTCGCGCCACTTGGCACGCGCTTTTGATGGGAGGCTCCTCTTGGGTAAAAAATTATATTTTTTGGATTTTTCATGAAAATTTATTCATTCCTACCTATGTCCAAGAGATTTTGACAGGTTTTGGGCTTCCAGAAGGGTCAAAAACACCCTAAAAATGACCTTTCTGCCCCTTTTTTGACAGACAGGAAGTAGTGTTGGGAGAACTTCGTTTTGGAGGGGAAAATGAAGGCCAAATTCAGAAATTCCACTTGTGTTGGAAATTAGACAGGTAGAAATTTCCAACAAGCCCACGTGGAGATAATTTGGACACCGAGAAGGCCTTCAAAATCAGCTCCAAACTGGCGCGACGCATAGAGAAATCAGGCGCGACGCATTGGGGATTTTTTCTCATTTTAAACTCAGTAACTCTGTTTTTCGCCTAGTTTTTGGCATTTTGACTTTCTTACTTCCAAATGTTAAACTCATGATGTAATTTGATGTACTTTGATGGATCTTGATGTAATTTTTTTAAATTTTTACTCATGGAAATAGATTCATCCATCAAAAGGTGAATTGCAACTGAATGAATCAGTTTCCTATCTTATAGAGGCAAGTTGTTCCACTGCCTATTTTCCAGTTCTCAGTTTAGATCTTGTTGAAACAACTCCTAAAATTGTGAGCTCGACCCCTAGAGGCTGGGGATGAGTTGTTGGTTGCTTATATCCTGTAATTTTCAGTCATTATCATAGTTTGGACATTTGGGATTGTTTTGAGCATCATTGTACATTCATCTCTGCAGTTTGGCAAAGGAATAGACCAGGGTTTGCAGCACTCCTTGGGATTCATGTGGCTCTTTATTTTGATGATGTGTTTCTCTCTGTTAATGTAAGTTTACTGGTGCTTTATATGTATCATCTTCCCTCTTATTTCTTCTTAAGTTAAACAAATAAGGATAAAGGTAGAATCCATAAAAAATTGCAGTGCTCTACCTAGGATTTGTTTAATTTTCCATGTTTTCAACTATTAAAAGAGGATCCTTGAATATTTCTTTCCCTCTTTGACTCCACACCTATCTAAGCTCTCCATTTCATTCAAAATTAAAGTGTCAAAACAATTTCCTACCTTGCCCCATTCAAATCTCTACAAAAACTAGGCGTCATTCTCCTGACCCAAAATCTGACCTTCCCTTTGATCCAACAAACACCCTCAAAATCAAATCAAACTCTTTTACATATATACCTAGCCTAAAATCAACCTTTATTCAAGTCATCTCAAGCCTCACTGATCATTTTTTGCTGAGATTGACCAGGAGAGAGCCCTCTCCCGATCTGGTAGGGCTAGCTACCATATTAAGCGTGGTTTGATGTTACCCTAGACTCTGCCTTCCTCAGCCTGAGGTAGATTTAGGCTATAATAGAGCCAAGGGGATTAAGAATAAGTATCAAGATACATACCCAAAGGAGCATGATCAGGAGGCAGAGGATCCGAAGCCAAAATAAGTTCACAATAATCAATCTCGATCGGACTTAACGGCATAGAATCTCCAAATGAATCAATCTGCTTAGGAAAAGGGATGATCCACGGATCTTCAGACCTGGAGATCATATTAACCTGAACAGTGTTGGGTGGAGGAATAGGAAAAATACCTATGAGGGTAGGATATTTGAAAAGACCCGGCCCTACGCTCTCGTAAGGTGTAGGAATTTGATCTACGTACGGAACGTTGTTCTCGGAAGAAGAAGTGAAGAACGACAATTTATCGACAATAACAATCTTTCCTTCGTGCGGAAATCACAAAACACGAAAGAGAGTGGATGGAACGCACAGCATGGTGTGGGTCCAACTGTGACTGAGGAGAAGATTGTAATTGAGCTTGGCGTCAACTACTTCAACCTCGACGTTGACTGTTTTCCCTTGTAAAGTAATCAGTAAACTAATGAGAACACCAAGAGGTTTATATTCCCTTCCATCAAACACTTCTAGATCATTTGGAGATGAATTCTGAGTTGGAGAACCAATATCTTTCTAGCAGAAAGATGACACGATGCACGTAGACGCACCCTCGTCCACGACCGCTCGATGGATATTCAGTCCATTAATGCCAATTTTTATGATGAGCGCAAGCTGGTGAGGGATACATGGGACGAAATTCTCAAAGTAAAAAGTGATAAGGCTCGAATCAGCAGGATCAACCCCACCGATGGCAGATAGAACAACCTTCCATTTAGACGAACAAATCTGAAGTACTTCTAATGCAGACATCGCAGATGGCGCCTGAGCCAAATCCTCAACAATACTGTAATATTGAGCTGCACGGGCGTTAGGATTGTAAGAAGACTTACGGAGTACACCTTTGGAAGGTGGTCATACAACAGGCTCAGTATTGGGCCTTTCAATCTGAAGAGAGGCAGAAGAAGGCAGAGTAGGAGGACCATTAGCGATCTCTTTCCCCGCTGCCTAACGCGGTTTGGTATAATATTTTGACCGGGTAGCTATGGAAACAGATGCAGAACCGTTCATCATTAAAACTTGAGAGCCAAATGGGGCAGAGGAATGAGGTTGCTCTACCAACTGAATATGTTGTGACAGAAATGGTTCTTTGAGAACAGCTGAAGTTCCTTGGGTGGCTTTGAGCAATCGACTCACTTCAGTCCATTGAGGACAGTCCTTGGTGTAGTGCTCTTCGTCACAAATCAAGCAAGGATACTTCGGTTTACGCTATCAACCATCATCAACACGATATTTATGAGAATCCTGTTTCGGGGTATCGGCTTTGGCCTTACCTTTACCCTACCCTTGGAAGTTTTATTCACTGGATTGGCTTGAACAACATTCACTTTTGTGGTTTTACCAGAATTCAGGGTTGGCTAAGAAGCAGTATCATTGGAAGGAGTAGATTTTTGCTTCCTAGGATTCGGAGGAGAAGACTTCCGAGAAGTCTGAGACACAGAACCAATGATACCGTCGACGGATGGCATCAGTAGTGCTTTGGAAGTTTTAGGTCTAGGAGCATCAAGCAGGAGATCATACAATGTTCTAGAATGAGAGTACACAAGATCAAGGTATTGGGCACGGGAAATGGCTTGTTCCTCAATGACGCATGCCCCAATATAAATGTCCTTAGCAATAGGACTGATGAAAGAGGTAGTGAACCAATCAGTTAGAAGCTGATCAGGAATCTCAAACTTGATCAGGCGACGACGACGCCTCCATTCATGAATATGATTTGAGATATGGGTAGCTCGATCTTACTTCAAGGATGTGAGGAGGTGCATCCCGGTTTCATACCGAACCGGTAACTGAAAGTGCGTGAGAAACACCATGGATAAAGAATTGAAATCTTGAAAGATGCCATGAGATAACTCGATGTACCACTTAGCAGTGGCACTAGTAAGAGTCCATTGGAAAACACGGAGTCAGATAGAATCATCAACCCAAGAGTTAGAGGAACACCAAAGATGGTATGTCATAACATGCGCATGGGGGTCTTCTCCAGACTTGCCATCAAATTTGGGACAATCACCGGGAATTTTGGTTGGAACTGGAGGCCAATATGGGTTATGAAGGTGTTAGAGTCAGCCTTTGCAGCCTTCCTCCAGTGATCAAACATGCTCTTTCAAAGTGATTTTAAGGTGTCAAGGTCAAATTTTGTCATTTCAATGAGTATTCAAGCAAAATTTGGTCACTAGGCATTAGGTCTAGGGTTTGTTTTCACTCCTTCCAAAGTTGTCCAAGTGTCAGTCCATGTCACCATTCAGCTGAGTGTACCATCATTCAGAGGGTTTTCATCATCATGTCAAGTTCCATTGGGTCATTTTACACCTTGTTCATGCTTCAGTTGTGCCTAGGTAAGGTCCATTTCCCTCTCCTAGGGTTTTGGAGGTAATTTCTCTTGGAAGGTCAAATGATCGGAAAAACTGGTATCCTGATGTTCACACACCTTCCCCTATCCTTAATATACCTTATTAAACACTTCCCATCACTGAGATCCCCCAAATTCCTCATTTTTGCACAAACCCTAGTTTCTAGCCACAACTTGGCAATTTTCTAGGCTAGGCCTGGGTTTTGCCCTTTTGGACCCCTTCCCCTCACTCAATCTCTGCGATTCAACTTTCCCCTACTTCCTAACATCCCTCCCTACTTCCCAAAATTTACCCAAGAATTTAGAAGCCCCCTATCCCCTTCATTTCGCTTCATTTCGACAAAATCCCTTGTTCCACACATCGGGATCGGTTTCACTCAAAAGATGTTTCAGAGCAATAAAAGATGAATTTTGGAAAACTGAGAATTTTTTTTGTTCAAAACATGCCTAGGAAGAAAAACCTCTTTCACTTTTTACACAGGTATCATGGTTTTAGAGAAATGTCAAAAATAACGTTGCCTCAGGAGAATTGAATGCACCTCTGAAGTGACCTTGGGAAAATCAAGATTTATCCTGGCATGTTTGGCCAACTGACTTTCTTGATGAGTCAAATGATAACTAGACAGAAATACCTTTCCAATGAGCTATCATGAGCTCAATTTGGAGTTGAGGAAGACCTTCAAAAGTTGACTGCAACAGCACTCTGCCTTGAGGCAGCCTCATTCTGATCATTTTGACTAGTGTTGGGAGATTTGATTTTTGACAGGGTAAATAAAATCCAAATTGCATAATTCCACTTGTGTTGGAAATTAGACTCCAATATCTTTCCAACGAGCTATCACACGCCCGATTTGGACATCGGGAAGGCCTACAAAAGCTTCCTGCAAGAGAAACGCGACCCACTTGAGGGAAAAGCGACCCACTTGAGGGAAATGCGACCCACTTAACTCAGAACCCAGAAAATTCATTTTTTGCGCCCAGATTCGATTCTAATCTACTCCAAAAGCTTCCAAACAGGTTTTAATAATTTTTCAATGGATTTTTAGCATGATTATGATATTATTGATGTTGGGAGAGAGGCCATGTTGGGAGAAGAATCTATAAACCCTATATTCATTTCAAAATTCGCTCCATAGGGTTTGAGAAGTGATGTTGGTCATTTGAAATTGGTGTCAAAACCTACCATTATCAAAACACTCTTATGCCATTGTTGTGTATGCTTTATCACTACTGTCATTATATTATTTCCCTCACTGTTGAGATCACTGTTATTATACCACAGTCCCATTTTTATGCCACTATTTCACATCCTTCATTTCCTTTGTTCCCATGTGGTAAAACCCTAAATCTATCACCTGTTATCCCTTCCCTCCATTGGAAAAATTTTGATGGCCACAATATTCAAATATTATGCCTTAGATCTCATTTACATTTTGTTATTTCACCTATTCCCATTCCCAAAAATCCTCACTATCACTATTTTCCCATATCACTTGCAAATTGACACATATCCCTAAACCCCTCAAACAGTGGTTGTCCCCACACTTGACAGTACTTTATCACTGTGGTTTTTCCCATAGCACTGTATTACATATGTAATATGTTTTGGGTTTTGAGCATACATTGAAACTTTTGACTTCACTACACCTATATCAACACACATATTGCAGACAACTTGTTTTCAAAGCCATGTCAGAGACAGAAGTCAGAGTATGAGCAGGAGTCGGACAGTGACTCAATCGTTGAGGTTGATGTACTGAGATGGAGCATAGCAGTGCACCAGTAGTGGTAACATATCAGAGAAGCCACAGAGCTTTGTTTCAACATCACGACGAGTACTATCTCCACCCGGGGTGGAAGGGGTCTCGGTGACTTCATCAGCAACGTGAGTACTATCTCCACATGGCGTGGAAGGGGTCTCACCTTCTTCATCAGCGTAGGTACATTCACAGGATCATGATAGAGACAAAGACATGCTTCGTCACATGAAAGGCCATTATTGGGCTCGCATGCATGTTTGCAAAGCGAGAATGAAGATTCTGAAGAGGAGGTTGAGCGAAGCACTAAAACGGCGGAAAAAGCCTGATCCACTCCGGATTTTGGCCGAGGCTTCATTGAATGAGCAAGATACATGATGGAGGACCTCCGCTCCAAATTTGGGCAAATTCGGAGAAAATTTTGTCATTTTCAAATTTTTGGTCTCAAAAACAGGTTTTTCAGTTAAGCGGGTCGCGCACCCATACGCTCACTTTTTTTTGGGACACTTGCTGGAGGAAATTTTTGCATTTTTGGATTTTTCATGGTTAGTTATGCATCCTCAGAAATCAACTAAGAATTTCATCAAAATCTGGATGGTCAAAAAGCTCAAAAACACCATGAAAACCACCTTGCTGCCACCTTTTGCACCAGCAGGAAGTACCTCTGGGAGAATGAGGTCTTGGAGGGTCAAATGAGCTCCAAATTCAGAAATTCCACTTGGGTTGGATAGTCAACATCCAGGGATTTCCAACGAGCTATCATGAGCTCAATTTGGATGCCGGGAAGTACCTCAAATTCAGGCTGGAAAACGCGCGACCCACTCGGCTCAAACGCGACCCACTTAAATTTTTTGCTGAATATTCAACTGCCAGCTCAGATTTTCGCCTAGTATGGACCAGTTTTGTTTGTGGATGGAATTTTTGGGTTTTTATGATGTAAATTCATATTTGACATGTAACTTTGGCTTATTTTTATCTATTCTAGAAGATTCACTCTCAAAAGGGTAAAAAATCATGTAATGGATCAGTTTCCACTCTTTTAGAGGCAAGTTGTTAGCTGCCTAGATTGTAGTTCCATGATTAGAATTGGTTGAAACTGATCCCCGAAGAGGGAATTCGACCCCTAGAGGTGGGGAAAGGTGTTAGAGTGATCTATATATTGTAATTTCTGAGGCATTCTACAGGTTGGACTCTTGGGAGACTTTTGATATCATTGTACATATTTTTCATATTTTGGCTAAGGAAAGATCAGGGGTTTTGCGGCAATTGTTGGGATCCTTGTGGTGTTCTGTTCTTGATGGTGTTTCTTCTTTGTTTACTGTAAGTTTCTTCATGTTTAATGTATGCCATCCTTTCATTATGCTTCTGAACTAAATTGAATGAGTGAATAAGGTTGAATCCATTGTTTACAGTGCTTGGCCTTTGAATTCAGTTAGTTCTATATGTTTTCAACTGTTTGGAGAGGATCCAAGTTCTTCTTTGCCCTCTTCAGCTCCTCGTCGGTCTAAATCTGTCCATATATCCAAATCAAAAGCATCAAGACATTCACCTACCTCGCCCCAACTTGAAATCAGAAGGTTCACCTATCCTTGACCAAAATTGCCCATTTCTCCAAATAAAAACCCAAAATTAAAAAATCAAACATACTCTAGATTTCTACTAGCCTAAAATCAAATTTACTTAGAAGTCATCTCGTGATCTATTGCTCATTTTCTGAGATATCATTTTATATATTCTTCCTTTCCTCGTAGGGCTAGCTACGAGGCTGAGCGTGGTTTGATGTAGCCTTGAGTTTACTTCATTTCAGCCTGAGGTAGATTTGAGCGCTAACAGAAGGATTGCATCGTTCGTCAACTTTGACACATCAGGCAGTTCCAATGTCGTGAGAAATGGTAATTGACGATTAAAAGGCATTAGAGGTCGTTGATAAAGACCAGTGTTAGCATTCCACCTAGGTTGCGAGAAATTTTTCCCCCATATGTTTTGTCCCGGAGGTTTCTGTCCATAAGGGTTATAAGCCTGATAGTTCTGCCCATACTAGGGTTGAGGACCGGGATACTGATTCTGAGCATACCACTGAGGTCCTTGTTGAGCAACATATGGATTTTTTTGTGGAATATTGTAAGCATTGCCATGAGGTGGATTATACACCATCTGGGATTGACTTTGAGGGTAATAAGTAAAACCTTGGGGCACACTATATACTGCCTGAAATTGACCTTAAGGAGGGTAAGTAGCACCTTGGGGTTGAGCAGGTTGTCCCTCTAGAGCAAGTTGAACCGGCTGCTGAGCAGGTTGAATAGGTTGAACCGACTATTGGGAAATTTCAATCAGCTGCTGAGGTTGGGCAGGCTATCCCTGCAAAGCAGGTTGGCCTAGATAATGAGAGCCATCGGGTTGCCCTTGTGGAAGAGGTTGGCCCGATGGTTGGGATGGTCCAGGTTGCCCCTGAAAACTAGGTTGACCCGACACAGGACCATAGGGTTGTCCTTCCTGTACAAAAGCTTAGCCTTGTTGAATGTGAGGTTGCTACTGTTGCACAAAAGGTTGTCCCTGTGGTGGATACATTTTCCCCCCAGGAACATAAGATGCTCCTGGTTGAAACTAAGGTTTACCAGATGGACCATAGGGTTGTCCTTGTTAGACCGAAGGTTGTCCCTGTAAGGGTTGTCCTTGCGGACCGTAAGGTTTTCCCTGTGGACCAAAGGGTTGTCCCTGCTGGACCAAAGGTTTTCCCTGTAAGGGCTATCCTTGTAGGCCCAAGGTTTGTCCTTGTAAAAATAGTCCGTGATGAGAAGCAGTCTGATAGGGATTAGCCGAAGGAAAATAAATGGGTTGATTAGGATCAATGGGAGGAAAATATATAGGATTACCATATGCATCATAATGATGGAGAGGATTGCCAGGAGCTTGTGGCTACTGGGAACCCTGAGGTGTGGAATTTTGCGGCTGAGAATCTGGAGAGGGAGCATACCGTCGCTGGATATCCAACAGATATTCATCGAATGCTTAAGTAGAAACCATAGGTGCAGTGCACGTAGGATGGGTTTCCACAGCGCGAGGCTGCGATCCACTCACGATAGGCCTAACAGACATCGTGGGATGGATAATGATAGACCTGTGAATAACAGTAGACCCTGACGACTGAGTCGTACTAACAACTAGTGTAGATGAAGCCACACAAATGGTAGGTCGGATCGGGACAGATGTAACAATGGCCGACGAGTTGGGTGTCGAAGGTGACATTCCTAATGTAGGAAAAATCGAGCTTCTAGTGGGTGCCACTGTACTGGACTGTGCCATGGATTCCACACCAGAAATGATCTGACCCAAAGTATGATAACTAGGTGGAAGAGACACCGATTGGGGGGAAGGTTGACTGGAGACATACGGGAAATCTTCTGGGAAAGGCTTATATTCCCCTGTATAAACATGCAGCTCTTCACTGCCAACAGGACTGGAAGAATCGATATCTGACGAGGTCGTAAGATCGTCGAAAAGATGACGAGGACTATGGGGTAAAGCAACGGCTAATAATGGCGATCCTGAAGTAAGAGGAGGGAATTATTCCTCACTCCCAAAACCAGACCAAGCACCCTAAGATGGCCAATTGAATTCAATTGACCCTTCAGGAGGAGACCGGGTAGCGAGAGGCAAGACACTCGAGAGAATAGGCTGCGAAAACTCGGTCGACCTAGTGGATTGAGGTGTTTCCAAAGAAACGTCAAGAAAAAGACTACCATTAGGAGGCAGTGAAGAAGACGACGAAACTGGTGGTTCCTCCACCATGACAATATTTCAACACAGGAAGAAAATGAGATATCCTATTCGAGGCTTCAAGATCAAACACTAAGGAACTACAAAAAACAAGCCAAGCAGAAAACTTTAACAGGCAGGTGATCATAGGCAGTTAATTTTATGAAATTGAAATGGAAATTTGATGTTTCATGTTTTAAGAGTCAAGAAACAGGCAAAATATGACTCTAGTCACTTTCAGATTGAACGAGCACGAAAGGACAAGTTCTCCATGATATTTTCACTTTTAGAGAGTCATGAAAAGATCAAAATGACTACCCAGGTAATCTAAGCAAGAGGGTGTACCAAGTTTCCGTGAACTGCCATATACACCTTGGTGATCAAATGAAAGAGAAATGACCAAGGACTTGACATACGTGCAGGTAGTCTCCGCGAATGTTGTGTTCGGTGTATCACGGTTACAGGGCGGCAGACTCGGATTTCTATGGATAAAGGATTGCAACCTATGAGGGTCTCCCTTTATATACGCGATGGTACGGGGAGCACAAGTCCGTACTAATGTTGTCTAATGCCAGGTGGCGAATGACAGCTACTAGGTTTAACGACGTTGGAACACGTCACTAGCTTAGACCTCTAAAATATGTGTGTTAGGTTTCAATGCTTCCTTAGGTTGATTGAATTGATTTTTAAGGTTGATCATGAATTAATGTTTCAATTTCAAGGCCTTACCGAATGTGATCTCGAATACCTAAATTCATACTACATGCAAAATAACATCATTTCCATTCAATGAATGCTAGCTAAGAGAAGGATAGGAATCTTTAACAAAGTAGCAATCAATGAAAACATAAGAAGAATTTCGCTAATGTATCTAATACAACCAAATGAGAAAATGAAAACTATTTCCTAGTTCGCTAAGAGCTAGTTATGCAAAAGAACATTTCCATTTTCGATTCAAGCGAAAGAATGCAATTTTTTTGTTTTTTAGAAGAATGAAGCACAATGCACTATTACACTAAAAATAAAATCAAACACTAGTTTTGAGCACTGCGAATGTAAAGATCTAAAACAAATAAATCAAATGCAATACAAACATAAAACACACTCAAAACAACGATGCACTCTTCAAAGCAAACGAAGGACTTTCGAAACGATCCAATGAGCAATGTGAGCTATGCTCGAAGTGACGAAATGGAGATTTAAATGAAAACAAAAGTGATCATCCAACAAACCAAAGGCACAAAGAATCGAGAAATACTAACACAATCAGTCAGTGAATTGAAATGAAAAATATCAAAGTGACTCGAACTTAACTCAGAAGGCTCAGTGAGGAGAGGGTTGAACAAACAACACAAGACATCTAGAAACCCTCGGGCTACAAAACTCCACTGATAAGATGATGGAAAAATAGCTAAGAAGATCGAGATTACATAGTCAAAACAATCTCAAAAGACCAATTGCAAGGCACAGAACCAATCCAAAGCCAAGAACTAATGACAAAAACTCAGAAAAAAGGTCAAATCAAATCATACAAGATTCGGCGAGACTGTTAGGTTGTAATCCATGCCTAACATGGGTTGGCGCACCTGTGAAAAAAGAAACGTGCGCTAGTTGGCGCAACTATTCAAGGAATAACTGCACCAAGCTAGAAAACCACTTAGTAGAGGTCAAATTTGACACTCTGGGATTGAACAGGATGGTTTAAAATAGTCGGGCAAGCCAAGAAAAGCGGAAAAGCAATCAAACGACCGAATTCAACTCGACAAGCCAAACGCTTAACAAACAACGAGATGACAAACACACACTGATCCCCAGCGGAGTCGCCAAATTTTTGTGTAGGTAAATCCCCTCTACAGACAGAGGCGATCCCTCTATCCCTAGGGTGGGTATAGCAACAAGAGGACATGCCAATGTTTCGATTCCTAGTTAATGAATGAAATGAGTCGGGATCGATTGTTCTACCTATGATCCAACACGGTTGTCATAGATGTAGCAACAATCTCCTAATCCTCGTCCCAACATGTCGCGATCCTTCAGCAATGGTACTCGGATTCCTGCACAAAGATAAAAGGAAAAGATCAGCATATAAGACAATATTTGCATTCATAACTAGGTAATTAGTCAAGGAGAATTAAGCGTATTGCATAAGATAAATCACATCAACTAAGACAGGAACCAAAACATCAGTCATGTATTCAATTAAGAGAAAGAAAGAGATTACAACTAGAGCCTTGACATCGCAGCCTCCTTCAGCGGGTCCAGTTAAAACGCGTCTCGAGCATTCATTGGGGAATTTGGACGTGGCGACGCAATAAGCCTAAGCTCTCTCTCGACAGGGGTCTCTCTCTCTGCTCTATCTCACACCAGCTATATCAGATTGTTTCAACAAAATTTTCAGCAATTCCTATTCATATAAATGCATCTATGTGAGAGAGATGTATTTATAGAAGGAGAGGAGGAGGTTGGGATCCCTCAAATGGTGGAAGGGAGGCCTTATCCTTTGGGAGGTTTCCCCAGAAGGAGGAAAAAAGAAGCCAAAGGAATGTGCTCAACGTTATTCAGTCGAACAACCCAAGCTGACTCGCTCACGAAGTAGTTAGCATGGAAAATTTTCTTCTATATTTAAAAAAAATTCCGAAAACAGCTCGGCACGGGCAGCTCACTGAGACAGAGTGCCAATGGGTGCAGGGCCTAGTGTTAATTTCCTTTATTGGCGCGAGGCCATGACTGCCTGGCAGCGTCAACCCAAAATCATGTGTTTTTTATGGTCTATTCCAGGAAAAGTCAACAGAGGAAAATTTATTCTCATGGTAAGGGATGCAATGACACTTTTTTCAAGGCATGACACTTCATATAAGTCACAGAAATTCTCCTCCAATGTGCAGGATGGGGATTGCAGGGACAGTGACAAAATGTTGTGTAACACCTAGTTCCACGAACCTTCACCTTCCATCCTGGCTAGAGGTGGAATGGGAACAATATAGGTTCAATCTCTGTCAAGCATGGGTTGTATTGACTGATATAATGGATCATCTTGCATGGGGTGGAAAGGAGATTAATGGAAGCATCTCGTTCACATAGGTCTATTCATACATTTATTTGAAGCAGGTTTTTGTTTGCCAGCCTTGATGGTTGTCTAAGATGTGGAGTTGGGAGTCTCCCCTCAAACTTAAATGTTTTACATGGTTGGTATACATGAACAAAACTTTAACTTGGGAGAACCTCTCTAAAAGAGGATTCTAACGTCTTGACATTTGCCCGATGTGTGGGATGGTCGAGGAAGATGTGTTACACTTCTTTCCAGTCTGTCCTTTTGTTGTAGAGGTTTGGATGGAGGTCTCCCCTTACTTTAAATTATGTTCATCGATGGTTATATCCTCTATTAGTGATTTCCTATATTTCTGGTTTGAGTAGCAAAAGGAGTACCGTTTTCTTCCCGTATATATCCTCTAGGGAATTTGAAGGAATCGAAATGCTTGTGTTTTTCAGGAGTCGGCACCGGATGTGAGACTTACATGCATTAGAATTTAGGCTTTCTTTTCAAAAATTGACCCCTGGCACCCCAATTCTCCCTCGAGAACTTGCATTAGGCATTAGATTGGAATGTCTTCCCCTATTGCATATTTTAATGGAGCTTCATAATATGGTCAGTGTGCCTATGGATTTTTTCATTGTCTTATATTGAGGGCTTTCCTATCATTTCTCTTGTTTCGGTGGGGTTGGTTCTAATAGCAGGGTGGAACTTTTGGCATTGTGGGGTGCTCTCCGCTATGCCTCTTGGTTGGACATTGTGGAAATTGACATCTATGGATACTCTCATGCCATCAAAAATTGGGCCAAGGGTGTCTCTTCCTTTTTCCCTCCTCATCTCCATCATTAGATGTTGCTTATCCGCGATCTGAAGATGTCCTTCGGGAGAATATATTCACACATATTTTCCATGAGCGGAATTCAATGGTGAACCATTTTTCCAAGAATGGATGCTATATGGTGCTTCAATATGCTCAATATAAGTTGTTGGTCGAATGTTTTGTGTGCCATGTTGGTTTTTTCTCCCTCTCACTGAGGATTTTGATATCTTTGTTTGTTTTGGTATTTTCTTATTTGTTTCTAGTATGAAGTCTGTTGAGTTGTTTGTCAACGTTTTTTCAGGGGTCCTCTACTAAGTTTTAATCGGGTTGATCCATTATCTTCTTCTTGTTTTTTCTGTGCTCATGGGGAAGCCACTGTCCCTAGTATATCTTTGTAATCAATGCTAATCTACTGCCTTTTTTAATATAAGTGCAGTTAATTTTTCTTTGTGAAAAAATTATATACAAATAACCTTGAATATTGTAAAACGTTTAATGTTGCTAAAGTTGAAACTTGGACTTTTCTTTAGAATGGGATGAGTGTGTTTCTTTATGAGCTAGAAGGTTTATGATGGAGTGATGGGGATTTTGATACCAAAAATCTATGTTGAATTTAGGTTCGAACTTTACTTTTTTAGATGTTTTTATATTACAAGTCAAAATTTTCCAATTGACTTTATATACTAAGTCAAAAAATTTCAAGTGTCTTAAACATGTTAAGTCAACTTTCCAAACAAACTATTAAGTAAACTGGGTAGTCTTAAATATCGAAGCAAATTGAACAAATTTTATGAGTGGCGTATCAGGATTTCGTTGCATTGACAATTTGATTCGCAAAGATGAGAATCATGTGGATCTCGACTTCGATCACAAATTCCCACACCCCATGATGAGCACATTCTGGCCTTTATAATAAACACCACTTTGATAGGCATTAGCATGGATAATGGGTTTCTATAATTTTTCTATGCAAGGGAAGTGAGGATATATTGCCTCTGCATTTTATTTACTGAGTGCAAAAGTGCAGAGAATGGTGATTTCTCTACACTCCCAACTCATTTAATGTATTAACAACTAAAACTAGAATTTGCACCAAAAGGTGCAAAGACATGCCGATAGAAGTGCAGATGAATGTAAAGTGATGCAGAAGTAGCACTCCAGGAAATAATGATGTGGACGTGGAAGGCATGAGGAATCAGCAGGCTACAGTATTGGTAAAGTAGAGCTTTGCAAGTGGGTAAAATTGCATTATATAATCTGCAATATATGAAATTGCTATCACCAAACTCATAACTAAACTAGAAGCAATCATCAAGGAGACATCACTGTGATATTCTACCATATTCTCTGAAAAACATCCTCAATATTATGATGAGAAGTTGTTTGGATGTGGGAGGAAAAAAAGCAATTGAGAAACATGCATTTCACGGGGTGCTCAAAATCCTAAACCAATTGAACTGGTGTCCTCCTCTTGTGCAATTAAAGGAATCCTTGAGTATTTGTGTCATGTTGTGATTTTGGTTGGGCAACAAGTGGATTATGTGTTCCCATTCTTATTTCAAAGTTTAGAAAATGAAGCTTGGAGGACTCGATAGGTTGAAAAGGACAACAATTTGTTTTCAAACAAAACATGGAAATTTTGAAACCTTGATGCTTATTGGAATTTTGGAGCATGCGGAATAAATATTTCGTGAAGGATGTAGTTGTATATTATGTACTTCCTATTACATGTATCAAGGATTTCATACCTTATTTTCCAAAAAAAAATGTTTTAGAAGTATGTGGAACTACAATGTACAGAAATGCAACAATGAAAATAGTTATTTTCACTTTGGAACCCTTTGGAAGAGGAGATCAATTCCACTATAACGCAAAGGGATACACAAATTCAAAAAGTTGTGTATTATGAAATTTCTTTTGATTATGACCTATGTGCTGCCAATGGGTTACCAAAATGTCTTGATGAAGATATTGTTTGTTTACAAAATAAAAACACAGTTGCAAAAACGATCGACTTTCTACTTCATCTCTCAAACAAAAAATGCAGTAGCAAATTTGTGAACAACATTATGTAATCTGAAGTGGCAGCAAGGAATTTTTTGGATTGTCCTAGCGTGACAGACAAAAGTAATCCATGTAATTATTGTCATGTCGGTGTTGAAATAGCCCTGGATCACAAGCTCTATACCCAATTCTTCGGAAGTAAGATTCATCATCCCTCCCATATTCCTAACCTCGCGACATATTTTCAACTCTTAAATTGTTGTGAATGCGACAACCATGGCCATCATGAACAGGGAGACTCCTCAATCCCTCAAAATTAAACTTGATTGTACATCCATGTAGTTTGATGAAGAAACACCAGATTCAATTGTTGATTTTGTTGCTCGACTGCCATGATTTTTGAACTTATCGTCGAGTTGAAAATGCTCCTAAATTGGTCTTAAATGTGGTTATAGTACTAAATTGACCTTATATCTAGATAAGACCAATTTCAAGGAAAGAAATACAAGCATTCCACAATCGGAATGTAATATTGAATCCATTTCATTCACTGCTTCTCCCAGAAATCATCAGATATGGGGTGTTCATACGAGGTTGTTATGAAGCTTGTTAAATATGTTAAACCCTTCTGCCGAAGTTCTTGAAAACATTATATGTGAGAGTAATTTTTTTTATAGTTGGTTGTAATGTTTTTATTGTATTTTCAAAATTGTATGTTATATTTAAAAACATTTAGTAAACTCTTCACTCATTATAGCATTTTATTGGTTGATGATGAAATAAGTATTACTTAAAAAGTTAGATATTTCAAAATATGATATAATTTGAAGTTAAAAATATCATAAACAATAATATTTATTAAATCTAGATTAAAAAAATTAATATCTCTATTTAAAATATTTAAATTAATTATAGAGTTTCAACTAATATATATCCAACATTAATGGTATTGACAATTAATCCAGATTATTTGGAGAAGTTTGAAGTTCAAAATCACCCAACCACCACTATAACAATCTTTCTGAAAAATAGAAAATATCCCATGAACATGTGGGTACAGGGCCCATTCTTTAGACCGTGCAAGTAAATACTCATAGCACATCACAACTTTTGACTTAAGCTTATGTGTAGCAGGGATGCAAATTAATTAAATTTGAAAAAAATAGGTTAAATTTTATTAATAATATATTAAATGTATAATATTAAGAAGTATTTTAATTATGAGATTTTTGTAGTTTTTTTTTTTAAGATAAAATTAATTGAAAAATGTTGTAAAAAATAAAAATTACAATTAAACATGACATATAAGTAATATTAAAATTAAAATTTATTAAAAAAAAATATCAAAACCATAATAATAATTGGATAAATGGTTTATGAGCATAATAATAATTGGATAAAATATGAGTGATTTGTGTGGTGAATAATTTTTTATTTTAAATTTAAATTTAATAATGAGTGTTTCAGGGTGGGAGATTTGGTTAAAGAAATAAAGTATTGTATTCCATCATCAAATTTTTTTATGATAGATCCATTTTATGTTTTTAACTACATGAGTTTGAGTTTTCACTATTCATTGCTTTAGAATCAATGCTCATTTCGTTGCTAGTCGCTCTGCATCATGTTTTCAGTGTGGGAGGCTGGAAAATCTAAAGTTTGGTACTAAGAGGTTTTGGTTTTTTAATTTTTCAGTTCTTTCACTATTTGATTATTGAGTAGAATGCTCTACATTCCTGTCTTTTGATGGGGAATTTTTGGCTGGAGAAGGGTGCGTTGAGGATTCAGATTTGAGGGTCGAAGTGCGATTTCTGAGGTTTACCTACAATAAATAACGTCCAATTGCCCGACCAGAAATAAGAAAAGGCCATGGAGAAAGAAAATAGTACACAATACCAAACTGTCTAAAATTCACCTATATCAAATACGCCTATAAATGCCTTATTCATTGCATCAAATATGCCCAGTGTCCTCCTTATTTATTTAAGTAATGTATGCCTTGCCATGTTGTAATGTGTGTGTAAGGGCATGCCTTTTCATGTCGTGACGTGATTTTTTCCCAACAAGGGCCTTGATCTAATGATCTTATTAACCAGACAAGTGTATGGCCAATCCATCCTTCGATGGTTGGAAAGTGAGGTCAAGTTGAATAAAAAGAGTCATTAAAGAGGCATGCAAGGTAAAAATTAATCTGCATTCTCAACGCTTTGAGTCAAGGATGATGTGTATGAATAATTTCTCAAGAATGGAATGTCAATATAAATCTATGATATATTAAAACTAATTTTTGGGAGAGGACGTGTTCAGACTTTTGCTATAGTTGGTTGTAGGAGGCAGAGAAAGCTAAAAGTGGAGGCTAGATGGCGTGCAGAAATTGGTGTCACAAACCACTCGTGTGGTGCATGTATGACCAGGTGTGTTGGAATATAAATTTCGTGGCTTTATAGAAATAATACCTTACAGAAGTTTGTCTCAAATGCTTTATAATTAGATATTCCAATTATTTTATCATTACATGACGAGTTATATTATTGAATATTTGTGGGAAGCCACGAAGTTTCTACCTTTGTGGGATCTCTTCACGCTGTTTCTGGATTTATCATATCAAGTTTGGACTCAATGGTGGATTTTCTAGGCTCTCGCTATTAGTATATAGATATGGAAGTCTCTTTCAATGCTTCGTAGAACATTTACAGGGCGTTTTTGTTAGTTTTCACAGTTTCTTTATGCATTTTTCGGGTTTCTGTTGAAAATATTAAAGTCACCTGCATGCCCTGAGTAGGTAGAAACAGAGTACAGGTGCAGTAGCAGCAGCAGTAGAAGGTTGAGTGCACAAGCACCGTGTATTAAAGAAGAATGGGAAAACTGTAAGGATGAATTTAATTGTTTATGGTCGTAGCCGAGTTTGCAGAGATGAAGTTAATGTTTGATGGGCGTAGCCGTTTTTGCAGAGGAATGAAGACTTTCGTGGTTCCATAGCACGGAAGAACAGAGTTTTATTTAAGATAGACATTTCAAGCTTTTAAGCCCTCAACAACCAAAATGAAGAAATCTTGTTTAAACGGCGAAAGACTTTAAGTTTTTGAAAAGGCACGATAAAGTGGTTTCCACCACTTAATCGCTAATCGCAAATCTTAGCAGAAGAGTTTTAAAGTTCAAGCGTCTTGTTGATATGGATTGTTCCGATTGTTGGGTATGTGTTATATTCTTTCCACGACTAAGCACGTGCGGGGGGGCGAAAGGGCGAAAATGTTTGGTCCTTAAATTCCGGTGGGTAGTCCGCGTCCATGGTTTTGTGCATGGTTTTGCACATGGTTTTAGGAATGCAATTGGTTTTGACCCACATTATTTGAGATCAGTCAAAGGGAACCTAGATATCATTAATCCAGGGTTAATGGATTGAGGTTTATGTATGCTTCGGCATGTATATATATGTGTTGTAACACTAAAAGGAATATAATGAAAAATCAAGCTGGTCATCCCGATTTGGGATCCAGGGGAAAATCTCTGTGTTTATCTGTTTTATGTTTTATGCTCTCACTATTGTTTATTTTCTGTTATAAGATTTGTGTGTAGATAATTTCTGTTCAGGGTTAAAAACCTACACCTATGTGATGCGATCATCGCAATTGCAAAGGAACGAAGTACCACATGTATGTTCCGCATTTGTTTTTGTTCTGATTGATGAATTTCCGATGTGATCGCAATCGCAATCGCTTGTCACAAGTGTTCCGCCCATCCATATGTTATATCGCCGATGCCGATGGTGCGATGCGATCCAATCGCAATCGCAACATTGTGCTTGTTTTTTAAACCGTTCCGCTTATGTGTTTTTGAAGATGCCGCTCAATCGCACATCGCCAATCGCAATCGCAACATTGCAAGTTTTGTTTGTTCAAATGTTCCGCCGATCGCTGATTGTCGATTGTGACGTGGGCTCCACTCGTATATCGCACATATAAAGTTTTAGGTTAAATTTTAGGTTTTGGCAATATAATATAATTTTATTATGTTTTTATGTTTTATGTACACTGCACCATATAAAAGGGTATTGTATTGTATTGAAAGCATAATGTATGAGAGAATGTTTTTGAGTTGTATTGCTGTGTAAGCCCGCAGGCAGAAGAAAAACACAGTAAGACCGTTGAGCACTGTTGTGTTCGTTTTGAGAGACAGAGAGATTTGTTTTGAGAAGCACTGCATCTGTAGTAGTCAGTTCACATTTTGTTATCCCTCAACAGAGGAAGAGTTTTGTAATAGTTTTTTTTAGTTTGATTAATAAAATAGAAAGAATTTTCATGCCATCTCTGTCTACAAGAAAATTTTGTTTTAATTTCTCTATGTTTAGAGGAGAGTATTATTCTCTCAGTTATTGTTCTGGAATTATTAGAAATTCCAACATGGTATCAGAGCAGTTCTACGCTCTTTGAAGGTTTCAAAGAAGCTAAAAGAAGAAGAAGACTTGTTGCAGCATTTCTCCAGCAGCGTGAAAGCTCAGTAGAAGATAAGGTTCAGGTATTTCTCAAAAGAAAACAAAGTTGTTGTTTTGTTTAAAAGAATTTGTTCATAGAGAAGGAAAGACAGTTTGTTTAAGTTCAGAGTTCAGTTTAAAAGCAATGGCTAGACCAAGCACTAGTATGAGTATTGGAAATGCTCAGCTTCCACAATTTAATGGAAAGAACTATGATTATTGGGCCATTACCATGAGAGCCCTGTTTGCCTCACAAGACTTATGGGAGTTTGTAGAAGATGATTTTGATGAACCAGCTGATGAGCAGACTTTTAATGCCTTAACTCAAGCAGAGAAGGATATATTGAAGAGCAAAAGAAAGAAGGACTCTAAAGCCCTCTTCTATTTGTATCAAGCAGTAAATGAGAGTGTGTTTCCAAGGATAGCAGCAGCTAAGAGATCCAAAGATGCATGGGATACTCTCAAGGTAGCATACCAAGGTATGGAGAAAGTGAAGACAGAAAAACTACAGTTGCTGAGGAGAGATTTTGAAACTCTCTGCATGAAAGAGTCAGATAATATAGACTCATTTTTTACACATGTGATTGGGATTGTAAATCAGATAAGTTCATGTTAGAGTCGGTCTCTTCATCCCTCCGTCAGAGATCAAAATCTCTTTTGTTGCATTTCATTTTAGGTGTCTCTTTCAGTTCAGTCAGCTGCATTCCATTAGGAGCATGGATCATCTGACGGAAGGGTCTTTTCACTCATATCCCTCATGTCATGTACTTGCTGGTCCGTGTCTGTTCATCAAAATCAATTTTAAAGTCATTTGCAGTCATGTTTGCCAAAGAGTCATTTTAGGGTTTTTAGGTCTCATTAAGTCTAGGGTTTCATTAATTTAGTCTTCAAAATGGCTAATAATGTCAACAGGCACATGAGGGAAGTTCAAAATAAGTTTTCATTGCAAAAATTTCATCGTCATAATGCTTGATAATGATTCTTCTTCAAAACTCTGTTTTGAAGAAAAATCGTCAATTTTGTCTTTTGTAATAAATGTAATGTAATTTTCAAAAAAAATTCAGTTGTAAATTTCTCTAGGTGCAGCCCTGGTCACCTTTGCCAAATCCCATGCCTGCTATCCCTGCAAAAATAGACAATAGATTCATCATTTAGCTAAAAAATCAAAGTGGAAGCATGTGAAAGTGCCAAAGTCTGCAACATTACAAAAGTGGGTTTGCCAAATGAAAAATAAAAATACTTTGTATATATAAGATATTTTCACATTCAACAATCCATTTGCAAACAAATTTATCAAAGAGCCAAGTCAAACAGTGGAGGAGCGAAACAGTCTTTGGAAGGTCGGAATTGTGGTGAAGTTCACAGTCGCGGCGCACTGGGTTGTGCGCGCGGCGCACAGGGCCGAAGCATAAAAATTAATGTCATCTCTCTCAAATTTCAAAACGTTTTTACCTCCCTTGTTCCAAGTAAGTTCATGAGATTTTGAAATCTCCATTTGGTGTTGATTGAGGTTAAATAAGAGAGTTTGAATGCCAAAATTTTAAACCCTATTTTCTTGTTAAAAATTGTTCCCTTAGGGTTTTATAATTGGTGTTTTAAAGTGATCGTGGTGCCAAGTACTCCAACTCCATTCTCCCCCTGTGGTTCCTTTCCCATCACTGTAATATTGCCATTACAGTCCTCCCCTATTCCCTTATATCCCAAGTCATTTCCCATCATTTTCCCCTTCCCATTTCATTTGAAAAAAAAAATTCCCAAAACCCCAAGAATCCCAAAAATTCAGTGGTAAAATTCAGTTGCTATCCCTTATTCCTAAGTTTGTCAAATCAAAAGATTTCAAAAGGAAAAATAACACTTTACAAGACTTTAGTGTTCCCACTGTCCTATTTTTCCCACAGTCCCTTCCCTTTGGCACATATTTGGCAGTTGAAACAAAGCACCAAATTCTCATTCTTCATCTCATTGAAGCCAACACACACCTTGCATTAACCTTGAGTATCATGGAGACAGACACTAATACATCATATGAACAAGACAGTGATTCTACCACTGAGCTTCATGCATCGAGAAGGCCTCGTAAAGGTGGCAAACATGTGAGAGAAGAGCCTACCTCATTGACTCAATTGCAGGCTTGCCCACTTGCCATGGCATGTTTTCGAGAGCAGTCATGTTATCAGTATTGTGAGATGATTTCTAGGATTCAT
The DNA here is from genome assembly GCA_034641835.2 of Pinus albicaulis. Lineage (NCBI taxonomy): Eukaryota > Viridiplantae > Streptophyta > Pinopsida > Pinales > Pinaceae > Pinus > Pinus albicaulis. Next base: position 1,297,996,238 of record CM076583.1, on the reverse strand, counting down.
CATCATCAGGAGTTGGCTCGTCTATTTGTATTTCATTTTCATGATGGTCAGGTAACTCTTGCTGGTGTAAATTTCACTTTGACACTGGAAACCATCACTCAAGCAATTGGAATACCGAATGTGGGTGAACAGTGGAACAAAAGACAGCAGGTGGATAGAGTTCATTATGAACCATACATCAGGCCTATCTATGTGAGACATCTCAGCAGGGTGTTCCCATTCTGGTTCCTAAAGGAATCCTATGCGCCTTTGATGAAACTTATTATTAGATACTTTAGTTGTGAGGGTTGGTTCTCACGCCTCTATGCCTACCACATCAGATTATTGATACATTTCACGAGAGTGAGGATGATGAAAATTCCTTATTTCATGTGTCAGAATATCAAGAGGATGACCATGCTTGTGCAGAAGAAAACTCCCGAGCAGCAGTACAACAGTATTTATCACTTTGCACTCATCAAGATCGTGGTTGTATATCAGCTTGGATTGCAGGGTATTTCATGGGAGGATTTCATTTCCCATGACTTCTTCACAGCCCCTCAGGTTCCTTTGGAGGTTTTCCATGATGCAGGTGAACCTTCACATTAGCCTAAAGGTCACGAGACAGAGCTTATCGGTGTGCAAGCATATGTCACTTATCAGAAAGGCACCAGAGTATTGTTTGCAACAGCCCAACAAGTACTATCTCCACCTGGGGTGGAAGGGGTCTCGTTTCCATCATCAGCAGCACAGGTACAGGTACAAGATAGAGGTAAGAGGCCCATGCAGGATGAGGTCCCTTCAGGACGCCAGGATACTGATTTCATATTGATTAATGAGGATTTGAGCTCTCCAAGCTCAAAATTGAGAGAGATCATTCAGGAGCAGAAGGCGGAGACCGAAAAGTTGCAAGAGAGCCCAATGGATCATAAACTACCGGAAGCGGTGGAACAGCAGGTTGGAGGATCAAAAAACGATCATGGAGTGACGATCATGGAGTTGCAAAACATCCGTGAGAATCGGCAAGCTACCCAAAGAAGCCCAACAGAGATGACACCCATTGAGCGGGAGATTGAGGCTGATAGGGAGACTTGGCTTGAGAGGGTCAAAATTCATCTTAAGAAGCTATTGGAGAAAGAAAACAAGGAAAATAACATTCTCAGACACATGAAGAACCATTATTGGGCGCGACATCACGTTTGCAAAGCGAGGATCAAGATCCTGAAGGCAAGGCTAAGGAGGGCACTAAAGCGTCGTAAAAGGCATGATAGGCTCCAAATTTTGGCCGAAGCTTCTTTGGCCTAGCATAGTGCTTGATGAGGGACCTTCAGCCCAAATTTCAAGAAATTTGGGAAAAAATTTGTCAATTTTGAATTTTTGGGCCTAAAAACAGATTTTCATGCCCAACGCGTAGCGCCACTTGGCGCGCGCTTATAATTGGCAGCTCTTCTGGAGGAAAAATTTGCATTTCTGGATTTTTCATAAAAATTTATGCATTCCTATGGATTACCTAAGGATTTCATTAAGTTCTGGGTTGCCTAAAGGGTCAAAAACACCCTAACAATGGCATTTCTGCCACCTTTTGCACACATAAGAAGCAGTGTTGGGAGATTTGATTTTTGGAGGGGAAAATGGCAACCAAATCTAGAAATTCCACTTGGGTTGTAAAGTAGACAGGTAGGTCTTTCCAACGAGCTATCCTGCACTCAATTTGGACTTTGGGAAGGCCCTCAAAATCAGCCTCAAACTTGTGCTACGCATATAGATTTCAGGCATGGCGCATAGAGAAATTTGGCTTATTTTTCGCTCAGCAGCTCAGAATTTCGCCTAGTTTTGGCTAGTTTGAATTTTTCATGTAAATATTGATGTAAATTGATGTAATTTCATGACCATGATGTAATTGTGGCACATTTTTACTCATTCTAGTGGATTCATTCACCAAAAAGTGAAATGTGGGTGAATGAATCAGTTTCCTATCATATAGAGGCAAGTTGTTTCATTGCCTATTTTCCAATTCCTAGTTTAGATATGGTTGAAACAGCTCCTAGAATGGTGATCTCATTTTTAGAGCTGTGAATGAGTTATACTTGTCTATATCATGTAGTTCTTGATCATTTTCTGAGGTTAGAGACTTGGGATTGCTTGGCACTTCATTGTACCTTTCATCTCTGCAATTTTGGCAAAGGAATAGACCAGGGTTTGCAACACTCTTTGGGATCCATGTGGCTCTGTGTTTTGATGGTGTTTTTCTCTATGTGATTTTAATTTCATTGATGTTTATGTGTATTACTTCCCTTCTCTTTTCTTCTTAAATGGCTCCCAAATGAGTTATAAAGGTGGAATTCATTAGATTTCTTTGCTCTGCCTTCAGTTTTGTTTAATTTTCCATGTTTTGATCTGTTTGAAGAGGATACTTGAAAGCCTCTTTCCCTCTTCAGCTCCTCACCAGTCTGAACTATCCATTCATTCAATCCAAAGCATCGAAACAATTTCCTTCCTTGCCCCATTCAGAACTCTGTAAAAACTAGGCCTCATCCCCGGACCCAAAACTGCCTTTCCCTTTGATTCCAACAAAAACCCCCAAAATCAAAAGTAAACTCTTTTACTTATATACCTAGCCTAAAATCAGCCTTTATTTCAAGTCATCTCAAGGCTTATTGATTATATTTGCTGAGATTGACCCGGAGAGAGCCCTCTCCTGTTCTGGTAGGGCTAGCTACCAGACTAAGCGTGGTTTGATGTTACCTTGAACTCTACCTTCTTTCAGCCTAGGGTAGATTTAGGCAATAACAGGTGCCATGGAGAAACTCTTGAAGAAATAAGGATTGTAGAGAAACTTTTGAGGAGCTTACCCTCAAGGTTTGATGTTATAGTTACCACCATAGAAGAGACCAAGGATCTCTCAAAGTTCATCTCTAGAGCACGCCTTCAAGACCCAGATGCCTTCAGGAAGAGGAAGAGGTCAAGGCAGAGGAAGAGGAAGAGGTATAAGCCAAAAAACAAGAGGAAGGAATAGTTGTTCACATTCACATGGAAGGAGCAGCAGTCAGAATCACAACCACAGCCAATGCAACAGCCAACAAGGTGGACACCAACACCAACATGCTCATGGAAAAAGGTATGACAAATCCAATGTCCAATGTCATTATTTCGAGAAATATGGGCACTATGCCAATGAATGTAGGAAAAAGAAAAATGACATGAAAAATAGGCAGAATGTTAATGTAGAAAAAGAAGAAAATAACCCAAGTAATGTGTTGTTAACATGTAATGTAGCACAAGATAGAGAAGATGATGTTTGGTTCTTAGATTCAGGATGTAGTAATCATATGACTGGAAACAGAGCAATGTTTTCCAATCTAGATGAAGAAGTTAAATCAGAAGTAACCACAGGAATAGATACTAAGATCTCTGTAAAAGGAAAAGGCAGAGTTAGTATTCATGCAAGAAATAGTGAGAAAAAATTTGTTCCAGATGTGTATTATGTTCCTGGTTTGAAGTGTAATCTTTTGAGCGTAGGGCCACTCATAAACAAAGGTTACAATGTAATTTTCAAGGATGATGTGTGCACAATAAAGGATATACCTCCAAGCAAGAAAATCATTGCTGAAATACAAATGACCAGCAATAGAATGTTTCCACTCAAGCTCAACACTGACTTGAAGGGAAAAGGGAAGCGTGTAGCAGCTGTAACACAAGAAGTCTTTCAGAAGGAAGAGAAAGATGAAAACTGGTTATGGCACTTGAGATTTGGACATCTCAATTTCAGAGGAAAAAATTTGTTGCACAGAAAAGGAATGGTAAGAGGTTTACCATTGATTGAGAAGCCTAACAGCCTATGCGAAGGCTGCATCTTGGGAAAGCAACACAAAGAAAATTTTCCATCAGGGAAAATAATAAGGGCGAAAGCACCGTTAGAAATCATTCATTCAGATTTATGTGGGCCGATGCAAACAGCATCAGTTTCAGGAAGCAATTATATGTTGACCTTCATTGATGATTTTACAAGGAAAGCGTGGGTTTATTTCTTGAAATATAAGAGTGAAGTCTTTCAGAAATTTTTCCACTTTAAAACTCTTGTAGAGAAACAGAGTGGGCAGTATATCAAATTTGTCAGAACTGATAGAGGAGGAGAATATATCTCAAAGGAATTTCTACATTTCTGTAGAGAGAATGGAATACACAAGCAGTTTACCACAAGGTACACACCGCAACCGAATGGAGTTGTTGAAAGAAAGAATCAAACCATAATGGAAATGGTGAGAAGTATGCTAAAGGCAAAACACTTGACAAATGAGTATTGGGAAGAAGCAGCAAACTGTGTTGTGTGCATCTTGAATAGATTCCCTACAAAAGATGTAATGAACAGAGTTCCAGAAGAAGCATGGAGTGGCAAAAAATAGGGAGTCACCCACATGAGATTTTTTGGATGTGTGGCATATACACACATTCCAGACAAGTTGAGGAAGAAGTTGGATAGTAAGGGGGAGAAGTGAATCTTCCTTGGATATTGTGAAGATTCCAAAGGATACAGATTGTATAACCCATCCACAAAGAAGTTTGTGATAAGCAGATATGTGCATTTTATTGAAGAGGAAGCATGGGATGAAAGCATTGAGAAAAATTCAATGTCAAAATATGTTTATCTCATGATGAAGATGAAGAAAATATGTCTGAAAATAACATTTCATCGGTAGCACAACCTCCACCAACACAAGGACAGCAAGGGACACCTCAAGCAGCAGTGAGAACACCCTTGAGAAGAAATGGGAGTGCATCTCCAAGCACACCACATGGAGCATATTTGAGTGCTTCTTCAAGCACAACAACACCAAATGAAATAGGAACAAATTTCAAATGTTTAAATGAAATCTATGAGCAGGAAGAAGCAAATGAAGGTATGAACTCCTTATTTGCTTTGTATTGTCATGTTGATGATCCTATTCATTTTGAAGATGCTATTAAAGATAGAAAATGGATAGAAGCTATGGATGAGGAAATTAATGCCATAGAAAAGAACAAAACATGGGAGTTGGTTGATCTCCCAGAAGGTAAAGAGGTCATTGGAGTTAAATGGGTCTACAAGACCAAGAGAAATGTTGAAGGAAAGATAGAAAGACACAAGGCCAGACTTGTTGTCAAGGGATATAAGCAGCAACATGTAAGAGACTATGAGGAAACTTTTGCACCAGTTGCAAGAATGGAGACAGTAAAAGCAGTAATGTCCATAACAGCACAAAACAAATGAAAAGTATATCAAATGGATGTAAAATCCGCATTTTTAAATGGATTTTTAATGGAAGAGGTATATGTTGAACAACCTCTCGGCTATGAGAAGAAAGGCCAAGAACACAAAGTGTGCAAGTTGAAGAAAGCTCTTTATGGGTTGAAGCAAGCACCTAGAGCATGGTACAGTAGGATAGATTCCTATCTACTGGAAAATGGGTTTGAGAAATCTGATGGAGAACCCACATTGTACATCAAAGAAAAGGATGGTAAAATGCTCATTTTTGTGTTATATGTTGATGATCTAATATTTACAGGTAATGATGATTACCTTGTTGAAAAATTTAAAACAATCATGAAAGAAGAATTAGAAATGACTGACATGGGTTTGTTGAGATGCTTAGGAATAGAAGTAGAACGGAATGAAAAAAAGGGATTTTCTCTCACAAAGAAAAGTATATGAATCAAGTTTTAGAAAGATTTAATATGCGGGAGTGCAAAGGCTGCAATTACTCCCACAATAATGGGATTGAAGTTGAGTAAGGAAGACATCTCAAGGATTTTGATCCAAGTTGTATAAAAGCATAGTTGGCAACCTTGTGTATTTGAGCGCAACTAGGCCGGATATTCATCACATCTTGTGGTGATTTCCCGGATTGCAGGAAAAGCCAAAAGAAGCACATTGGCGAGCTGACAAAGAGAATTAGAACATGTTAAAGGAACTAAAAGATTTGGTATTTTATATACTGCTTCAGAAAATTCAAAGTTAGTTGGATACACTGACAGTGATTGGGCTGGAAGTGTAGATGACCGAAAAAGTACTTCTGGTTATGTTTTTCATATGGATTCAGGATCCATTTCATGGGCTTCTAAGAAACAACCGATTGTACCATTATCTACAGCAGAGGCAGAATATGTGGCAGCTACAGCAGCAGTGTGTCAAGCAATTTGGATGAGAAGATATTTTGTGCCAGAACGGTAGGGAACCTTTGTGATTTATTGTGACAATTGCTCAGCTATTGCATTATCAAAGAATTTTGTGTTTCATAAGAGAACAAAGCACATAGATGTAAAGTTTCACTATATTAGGGAATTGGTGAACAATGGAGAAATTGTTTTACAACATTGTAGAACAGATGAGCAATATGTAGATGTTTTGACAAAGCCATTAGGTTAGAAGACTTTTGAATATTTAAGAAAATGCTTGGGTATGACCGATAACCCAGCAGCTGAATTTAAGGGGGAGTGTTGAAAATAATAAAGTCACCTGCTTGTCCCGAGCAGGTAGAAACAGAGTATAGGGGCATCAGCAGCAGAAGGTTGAGTGTGCAAAGCACTGTGCATTCAAGAGGAATGGGAAAATCGTAAGGAATAAATCAATGTTGATGGGTAGCAGCTGAGTTTGCAGAGTTGAATTAATTTTGTTATGGGCATAGCCGTTTTCGCAGAGGAATGAAGATTTTCATGGTTCCAAACCACGGAAGAACAGAGTTTTAATGAAAATAGTCATTTCGGGCTTTTAAGCCCTCAACAACCAAAATTGATGAAAATGTGTTTAAATGGCGAAAGACTTTAAGTTTTTGAAAAGGCACAAAAAGGTGGTCCCCACCACTTAAGCGCTAATCGTAAATCGCAGCAGAAGTGTTTTAAAAGTTTAAGTGTCTTGTTGATATGGATTGTTCCGATGCAATGCAATCATTGCAATCGCAAAGGAACGAAGTACCACATGTATGTTCCGCATTTGTTTTTGTTCCGATTGATGAATTGCCGATGCGATCGCAATTGCAATCGCTTGTCACAAGTGTTCCTCCCATCCATATGTTATATCGTCGATGCTGATGGTGCAATGTGATCCAATCGCAATCGCAACATAGCACTTGTTTGTTAAACCGTTCCGCTTATGTGTTTTCGCCGATGCCGCTCAATCGCACATCGCCAATCGCAATCGCAACATTGCAAGTTTTGTTTGTTCAAATGTTCCGCCGATCGCTGATTTCCGATTGCAATGTGGGCTCCACTCGTATATCGCACATATAAAGTTTTAGGTTAAAATTTTAGGTTTCGGCAATATAATTTCATTTTATTATGTTTTTATGTTTTATGTATGCCACACCATATAAAAGGTTATTTTATTGTATTGCAAGCAGAATGTATGAGAGAATGTTTTTGAATTGTATTGAAGTGTAAGCCCGCAGGCAAAAGAAAAACACAGTAAGACCGTTGAGCACTGTTGTGTGCATTTTGAGAGACAGAGAGATTTGTTTTGAGAAGCATTGCGTCTGTAGCAGTCAGTTCACATTTTGTTATCCCTCAATACAGGAAGACTTTTGTAATAGTTTGTTTAGTTTGATTAATGAAATAGAAAGCATTTTCATGCCATCTCTATCTGCAAGTAAATTTTGTTTTAATTTCTCTGTGTTTAGAGGAGAGTATTATTCTCTCTATATTGTTCTGGAATTATCAGAAATTCCAACAGTTTCAACTTGTTTGTTTCCATCCATGAAAATTGAAAGGACGTGGGTTATTGGTTATGTTATGATGGATACTCGATCTATCTCACAGTGGAAAAGTGGTTATCGTAGGGGAATAAAATCAGTGCACAAGGTTGACAAACATTGGACAAACATGGTGGGCTCAAATGAATACACGTCTCCATTAGAGTAATCAAGTATGGATACTGAATATCCCCCTCCTGCATTTAAATCTTGGGATGACAAATCACTAGTCAATGAGTGAATTGGGAAAGTTGCATCCAAATTAAGCTCTTCCCACCTGCCTCTCTTGATGCCAGGCCTACAATACAAGCCCCCACTCCCCCCATTGCCTCCTCCTTCAACTTGGTATAGATTATTGTCACCCTCCAAGCTAACTAACTTGGAGGAAAAGGAAATGGGCACAACAGGCCTCTCACTGGAGGGTTGTTCCACTATTGAAGAACCTCCCATCTGCTCCAAATAAATCACTGAAAATAAGGGTCTCTTCACCAATGAACTACAGGATTTTAGTTCCGCCATTGAAATAGATATTCCTGAAAGAAAAAAATTAATGAGCCACAAAAGTTTTATATAGTGGGTACCTTGTCCAACTAACGATACTCAATCAGTCGGTTGGAAAAGCCATCAAACATAATATTTAATGATATTTTCATTCACAATAGCAAAATTAAATAAAAATAAGTTCAGGATGATAAAGATTTTGGGCCTGAGAATGTGTGATGTTACATATAAACATAAGAAGAAGAAAAAGCATGTACAAACAGTGCCTCCACTTCCCTCCATTGGCACCAAACCAAGGCCTTCCTCGCGCTCTTGTTGTCAACTGCCAGACATGTGAACGCATGCTTATTTGGAGTTAAACATTTCATGTATGTCTTGGCAGTGGAACTCTCTACATGTACATGTGCACACACCACAATTGACGGTGTCCAAGTGGTCAAAGTTTGTTACATGAATCGGTAACAGTTCCCTTGGGCTATGGAGTAACCACGGAGTAACATGCTATTTTCATGGGTGTGAATATTATTAAACCAATTGGCACCATTTTCCATTCTATGTAAAGTTCCAACAAAAAATATCACACCCTTTAGCTCATTCGTGCTTTCGTGTGGAACCTTGAAGTTCAATGAGTTTTGTGGGTTTTGTGTGGAACCTAGAAGTTCAATGGGTTCTGTGAAGTAAACGTTCATGAGTTCGAATATCAGTTTAAGTATGTGATAGATATATCGGGAGTAATGAGAATTTGTGGCTTTATGAAAATGTGATGGAGAGAGTTCAACCATGGAAAATTTTAGGGGCTAATGTTGGCAAGTGGGCTAATTTTCCATGGTTTTTCCAAAAAAAATATTCGCCAATTTCCATTTTCTTATAAAAATGATTCGCCCAAATTTTACAATAATAAAATTATTTTACCTTAAAAAATCGCCAAAATTATATAGACAATATATATAATATCATTATAAATTTGAATAATTTTACAATTACATCAATAAATATTTTATAGTTTGCATATTAGGGACTAGTGAGATTCGCCAATTTTTTAAACTTCAAGATAATTTTCCATCCTTTTAAACTAATATTATATTATCTTGAAGTCCCTAACGCGTCAATGTCACCCTGCATTAGGGACTAGTGAGATTCGCCAATTTTAAACTAATATATATTTTAATTTTTCAATTAAAATTTACATTGCATCAAAATTAAAAAGAATTATTACATACGCCATTATTTCAAAGCATTAAAATATCAAATCTAAAAGCATGATTTTCAAAGCATTAAAATATCAAATCTAAAAGCATGATTTTCAAAGCATTAAAATATTAATATTAACTTATATTTTCAAAATTAACACAAATGCATGTGTGTGAGATTGTGGATGAAGTTCGTTGTGCGGACCTCCCCACTCTGCACAATTAATTAATAATAAAATAAACATTGATTACCTTGGATGATTGTAGCCTTCTCATCCTTACTACAGTAGATGATCTCCTTCTTCTACGCACATGTGACAATAAAACCACCCTAAAACAAACCCAAAAATGAAGCTGAGATATTTTCTCTACTTCCTTCTCCCTTCGATAATGATTAGGCTTTCATCTCCCTTTCTCACACTTCCTTCAATTGCAGACCATGACTGAATGCTTCACCGAAAATATTCCTTCTGAAATGAGGCTGAGCTACCTATTTATAGTTTTTCCCCATCATAATGAGCCAATATGAGTGTATGTGAGCCAACATGTCCTTTGGAGTGTTTGCATTATTCCTTTTTGAAGCAACTTGAAGGAGGTGACTTTTGCTTGTCTTGGAGGGTCTTTTTGACTCTTTTAATGACTCATACAAAACTGTAACTTGCCCAAGAAGGGTCCTTCATACATGACATTGAATCAATTTGAATTTTATGACTAGATGACAAAACCTAAAGGTTCACAATGAGAACCTTAACTAAAATAAAATTCCTTGATCATGAAATCCATGAATCAAGTGCTACAAAATAATTTTATTTTCTTCTTTTCATCAATTACATAAAATCAAAATTACATATGTCATTATGAAGACCGAACCTAGTTACACTTTTCAATGCTCCCTCTTAACTAGAGAGGTATTTATAAAGGTACTTGGCCATTCTCAACCTGAAGAATTTCTCATAGGAAGAATCAAATTGGTAAGCCATCTATATAGCATCATATCAACCAACATTGTCACATAGCAACGCCTTGACTAAAAAATCTATCTCTCCACAATATTAGAGCACAAAATTGGCAAGACCAATGATGTATAGACATCCTCATCATTGTCTCTCTTGGAACATACTCCACCTGGGTTCTCAGAGTGTGTTCCACCAGGACTATTCTTATTTTGGATTCCCATTCCTCAAAGAATATCAGTCCTCTACAAATACTCTTATCTTGGATGACCTAACAAATCCTCAAAGAGCATCGGATGCCATATTTTTACCCAATCCTCCATTTTATCTTCCTAGGTGAAGACAAGAATGATGTGTCTATCTCTCCCTCTCAACTTAGGGAGGACATATCTATTCTAACAAAGGAATGTACTCATTCCTACAGAAGGAATGTACCTAAGCTCCCTCTTGGCTTAGGAATTGTGTTTCCAAGTTTCTTCCAAGTAAGAAACTTGTTTCTAGACTCCCTCTTAATTAGTGACCTACAACAACTCCTTAGGTGGAGATGACAGGACAACCAACTGCTTGAAGAAACTCCTCCTTTGCGATGTCATGAACTTTTTTTTGTTATTCAAGAGTCTTCATATTTTGGGACTTCTTCATAGGGAACCGACCATCCATCACTTTCATCCTTGATGCATCTCATCATTCCTTTCATTGAAAACTGATCTATTAATCTATATATGGCCTTCCTTCATGGAATTTTTCCTTCTTCATGCCATGTTTCCGTAAGGATATTTCATCCTAATACATGGTTATCAACGATGGAAGACATCTGCTCCTCACAAGGTAGCCCTACATAAGCCCATCTAGATATCATTAACAAATAGAAACGAACATTAAATCAAACTTACCTTTGTGATGATCTTTCATCGTGACATCTTCCAGTTTGCATCAGCATCCTGCATACATATCAACATATGCGGGGCCCGATCGCAAATCGCAAATCACAAGTTTTAAAGAATAAGTGCGAAGGTAAATGTTAAATGCGCTGAAGTGCAATATGTGATGTGGTGGGGCCCGATCGCAAGTCACAAGTAGCGAATTTTAAAGGATAATAGCAGGAGATAATTGCTAAAGTCTTCGAAGTGCGATGTGCGGGTGGATGCGACGTGGTTTCAAAGGTGAATTCCAAAGGTTTTCAGTTCCAAAAGTAAGTCATTTTCATGTGTTAAACTGTTTTGGAGGAAGAAAAGGAGGCTTATAACGTAAAGCTAGTGAAACACCTTGATAACGGAAGGAGGTCTGAATGCAGGCAGAGAGACTCGGGTAAGTGACCGGACACAGAGAAAAGGAGAAGAGAAGACTGAACACAGCAGGCATGCACATAAGAGGTAGAGTCGGGTAGCAGGTGACATGATGACAACGTTTGAAACACATAAAGTCATAGGTAGAGTCAGGCAGAAGAGAAGATGGTGGCACTATTGGAAGCACAACAGCTGGGGCAAGTTGGGCACAAGGGCGTTGTTGCAGAACTGTGCAGCTATCGCATCATAACGAGAAAGGACACCTCAACACTTCGGAGGGACACATCAACAACAAATCAGACTCATCAAAAGGATTATTCCAAGTGTATTATGTTTTCTTTGTTAAGATCGAAGCCACAATGGTGTCCTCGATTGCAATGTAATCGGTAGTTTAACAGTTTAGGAGTTTCAAGAAGCTCGAGCAGTGAAAAACTACTTTTGTTTGTATTTAAGAAAGGGAGAAAGAGTGAATGAAGGTTCTGAGTTCTGGACCTCTTGGGGATTACATTTTGTACCTTTTTTTCTGATTGGTAAATGAAAGTAGCAGCAAGTTTCCTGCAACTGTTGATGGTGATTCGTATTTCATGTGCCATTTTGTGTCCCTTCCTCTTTGAATGAAGTGAAGTAATGTAGCAGCCGATCTCTTATTTACATTTGTGTAAGAGTTAAATAACCTTAATTTTCGCCCCTTCACTCCAAATTTTCTCTCTTCACCAATTCTCTGTGAAACTTTAAAGTGGTAGATTCTGCTCCTCAACATATCATTTTGAGTTTCCCCTCTCTTCACAAACTCCTGATGAAACTTTAAAGTAATAGATTCTGTGTTTACAACATATTATTTCAAACTTTCCTCTCTCTCCATGAATTTCCTCTGAAACTTTAAAGTGGTAGATTATGCTCCTCAGCATATCATTTTGATTTCCCCCTGCAATTATTATTTCCATTCAGATATCAGCAGTGAATGGCATTGTGAAATATTTTATTATTACAGATCATTGAGGTTTTTAGAAAACTAGTTCCCAGAGGGATAGAACAAAAACCTCATGATAAAATCATTCATGTGACACACTTTTAAAATGTTCTTAAGCACTGATTCCTTTTACAACCGAGGGATTATCTCTTAAGATACAACATTTTTTGGTGCCGTTGTCGGGGACGGAGGCACGAATTTATTTTTCCCTGGGGATTGAAATCTATTTATTGATGGTGAACAAGATTTAGATACAAATTTGGTTGTTTATTATTCACCTAGCGACTCCACTAATGAAGATTTGATTAGATTAGGAGGTCTGTGGGCAAGAAAATGAGAAAGCACCATGGAAGATACAAATATCAGAGTTGGGATCTTTTAAAGGAAGTTTTATTTTCACTATTAGTTTGGTGGTCTATTTTCCCTTACATATCAAAAATAATGCTTCCTGCTTTATTTTCTCAAAATATTATAAGGCCCAAAATGTACATTCTTTATTGGAGAAAGAAGATTTTTCCTCCGATTATATTATTGATCTTGATGCAACCTTATATGAGAGGATAGATGAATGTTTCATTACAATTCCTGAAGATTTTTGTCAAGAGTTAGCATTATACGAAGAACATCAGCGTTATGAGGAAAAAAAATTAGATTTCTCTCCCCGACATAAATGGTTTTCAGCAAAAAACAACAATCAAAATTCTCACATACAACCTCAAATTGAGGAGTCAAACAGTGAAGGAAGCTGCCCTGTTTAAAGAAGTCTACATCAGCAAGATGTTCAATAAAAGGAGGCAGCCCAAAATTTGTCTCTTCAGTCTATGATATAGTGGTTGACCATATGACAACTTTCTTTTGTCAGCAACAATAATTTATACAAAGGTTGACTTCACTTGATTAAGTTCAGGCATAAATGCACACATGGGAGTTGTGCGTAAATAAGCTCAGAAGTTGAGCATTTTTATTTGTAGTATTTCTAGTTCAATATTTTCAGTTTAATAATAAAGGAAGAAGTCAAAAGTGTAAATTCTATGCCCAATAAATTCTATTGATCTACAAGTTGTATTTGACTCCATGCCCAATAAAGGCTACTGATCTACAAGTTGTCAACACTTTGTTACCAAAGTGTTGTCCCCAATTGGAGCCAGATGTTGTAGCCTAATTTGACTCAGCTAAAAGTTAAGAGAGGTTCTGAGCAGTTCACGGTTATTTAGGAACAATTGTTAAAATTTCAAAAACGATTTGTAATATCCTCAAAAGGATGACCACAAGCTCAATGAGGATTCGGCATCACAGGTGCACCAGAACCAAAATCAAGGAAGCAGCAGCATTGGAGGTGTAATCTAAGCCTAAAGAGTAGCAAAGAGAAAAGCGTGCAGGAGCGGTCAAGTCGGGCTCATTCACGTGAAGAACAGTTCAAGTTTCAGACTGATGGGCACGTTCAGAGCATTGCACGTTGAACAGGGTCGAGTCGGGCACATTCGCAAGCTCAGGAGGGACCAGCGCAATAGGACACCAGATAAGCTCAGAAGGGTTACACCATGGAGCAAACAAATTAATTTCCCAAAGGAAGAGAAAGGGCGCATTTCCCTTGACCACTTAAGAGAGTTGGAGGAGGCGCAAAGGGAAAAACAGACAGTCGAGATCAAAGCGCAGAACTGGAGCGGAGAGATAGACGGCGGAGATCAAATCGCAAATCACAAATCGAAAGTTTTAAAGAATAAGTGCGAAGGTAAATGTTAAATTCGTCGAAGTGTAATATGCAATGTGGTGGGGCCCGATCTCAAATCGCAAATCGCAAGTTTTAAAAAATAAGTGCGGAGGTAAATGTTAAATGCATCGAAGTGCGATATGTGATGCGATGGGGCTCGATTGCAAGTCGCAAGTCGCGGATTTTAAAGGATAACCACAGGAGATAATTGCTAAAGTCTCCGAAGTGCGATGTGCAGGTGGATGTGACGCGGTTTCAAAGGTGAATTCCAAAGGTTTTTAGTTCCAAAAGTAAGTCATTTTTGTGTGTTAAACCGTGTGGGAGGAAGAAAAGGAGACTTATAACGTAAATACGGGGAAACGCCTTGATAACGGAAGAAGGTATGAACGCGGGTAGAGAGACTCGGGTAAGTGACCCAACACAGAGCAAAGGAGAAGAGAAGACTGAACACAGGAGGCACGCACAGAAGAGGCAGAGTCGGGTAGCAAGTGAAATGATGACAGCGTTCAAAACGCACAAAGGCATAGGCAGAGTCAGGCAGAAGAGCAGATGGTGGCATTGTTGGAAGCACTATAGCTGGGGCAAGTCAGGCACAGGGCGTTGTTGGAGAATTGTGCAGCAGTCACTTCATAACGAGAAAGGACACCTTAGCACTTCAGAGGGACACATCAGCAACAAATCAGACTCAGCAAAAGGATTATTCCAAGTGTATTATGTTTTATTTGTTAAGATCGAAGCCACAATGGTGTCCTTGATTGCAATGTAATGGGTAGTTTAATAGTTTAGGCAGCTTAGGAGTTTCAAGAAGCTCGAGAAGTTACAAACTAATTTTGTTTGTATTTAAGCAAGGGAGAAAGAGTGAACGAAGGTTCCAAGTTCTGGATCTTTTGGGGATTACATTTTGTACTTCTTTTTCTGATTGGTAAATGAAAGTAGCAGAAAGTTTCCTGCAACTGTTGATGTTGATTCGTATTTCTTGTACCATTTTGTGTCCCTTCCTCTTTGAATGAATTGAAGTAATGTAGCAGTCAGTCTCTTAATTACATCTGTGTAACATTTAAATAACCTTAATTTGCACCCCTTCACTCCAACTTTTGTAGGAATTTACAGGGTAAGTTCCTTAGATCAAGAACCAAAGGTCACCACTCACAAACAGATCACAAATCAGTACACCAGTATAATCACGTGGTTAAAACCCTCAAATAGGGAAACAGTCCACGGCCTAAGCCAACGCGGCCACTATAGGAAATTTATTAATATAAAAATAAAAGTTACATATGTTTCTCTCATAAACGGTTGTCGGAAAAATGACCCTCCATGCTCTTTAAATAGATATCATCGACCAATCGGGTGTTAAACCACGGATCAAGTGTCGTTAATACTAAGGTGATAGATAATCGTCAGATCACTACAAATCGTGACCGTCGAATTATAAGTTACAAATGTACATGGTAAAGAAACACACTTTACCTAACTCTACACTAGACTAAGTTATTCTTAACTATTTCCTATGTGTCGGAATATCCTAACATCACCCCTTAAGAACAACTTGGGATAGGATTGAAGGATTTACAAAGGTGACACAAAAGGATCCTATTTCCTATGTGTCGAAATATCCTAACATCCCCCCTTAAGAGAAAATTGGGATAGGATTGAAGGATTGAAAAAAGTGACACAATAGGAGAAGGAAGGAGGCATTAGAGCCTATCCCCCCTTAATGAAAACTTTCCTGAACTCCAAGCATGGATCGAAGTTTGGTAAACTTCGCTTTTGTGAGAGCCTTCATAAAGATATCAACTACTTGATCATTGGTTGGATAGTATTGCACTTCAAGAACATGATCATGAATGAGCTTTCTGATGAAGTGTATGTGGAGTTCAATGTGTTTCATACGTTGATGTTGAACTAGATCTTTACAGAGCTGAATGGCACTCTGATTATCACACCGAAGTGTAGTTGGATGCTGCTGACGAAAACCAAATTCAGACAAGATCTGACAAAGCCACATGGCTTCCTTGCTAGCTTAAACTGCACCACGATACTCCGCTTCTGCTGAAGAAAGAGAAATGGCACTTTGTTTCTTACAAGACCAAGAAATAGGTCCTGAGCCAAGAGTGAATACATACCCTGCAGTAGACTTTCGATCATCAGGGTCACCAGCCCAATCAGAATCAGTGAAACCAATCAACAATGGAGATGCTCCTGCATTGTAATGAATCTTGAACTGAACTGTACTTTGAAAATATCGAAGTATTTTTTTGGCTGCTTTCCAGTGAATTTCATGAGGTTGGTGCATAAACCGAGCGATAAGACCAACGGCAAAGGAAAGGTTAGGACATGTATGAGTTAGATACAAAAGTTTACCAACAAGTTGACGATATAAGGTAGAATCAACTTCAGCGGTAGTACAGTTGACTGAAAGCTTGACTCTAGATTGAAAGGGAGAAGGGGCTAGATTACAGTCTTCCATGTGAAAGTGGTGTAGAATATCACAAGCATACTTGGATTGAGAGAGGGTAATGCCTTCCTTGGATTGTAAGACTTGGAGACCAAGGAAATAATGCAAGTGTCCTAAGTCTTTCATTTCAAACTTTTTTTTGAGGCTAGACTTCACATGGTTTATATGTTTTAGATCACTACCAGTAATGATAAGATCATCAACATAAAGAACAAGGATGGTCAAGGACTTACCCACTTTCTTGGTGTAGACAGTGTTGTCAGAATGACACCTAGAAAATCCATTATCTAAGAGAAATCTATCCATTTTGGCATACCAAGCCTGAGGAGCTTGTTTGAGACCATAGAGAGACTTCCTTAGGCGAAAAATAAGGCTGGAGTCTTTTTGGATAAATCCAGGGGGTTGTTCCATGTAGATTTATTCATGCAAATCTCCATGTAAGAAGGCAGATTTAACATCCATTTGATGGACTTCCCATTTAAAGGAGGCAGCAACAGAAAGAACAAGGCGGATAGAATTCATTTTGGCAACAGGGAAGAAGGTTTCAGCATAGTCAATGCCTTCGACTTGTGAAAATTCTTTAGCGACAAGACGAGCTTTATGTCTATCCACTTTTCCATCTGGTCCAAACTTTGTTTTGTAAAGCCATCTGCATTTGACAAGTTTTCTTCCTTTTGGAAGAGGAACAAGATACCAAGTATCGTTTGCCAATAAGGAACGATACTCTTCATTCATAGCTTCATCCCAATCTGGATGACCGGAGGCTTATTCAAAGGTTTCTGGATCAAGTTTTTTTGGAACCTGAGTCAATAAGGAAGAGGCTGTTTCGAACTGAGAATGTGTACGTCGGCAGGGTCACCTGCAAGAGAACCTGCTGCATCCCGAGTAGAGCAGACCCATCTTGGAAGCAGTGGAGTATAAGGAACAATTTTAAGAGGTGGATGAG
This sequence comes from Pinus albicaulis, assembly GCA_034641835.2. Lineage (NCBI taxonomy): Eukaryota > Viridiplantae > Streptophyta > Pinopsida > Pinales > Pinaceae > Pinus > Pinus albicaulis. The sequence continues at coordinate 1,297,978,523 of CM076583.1, read as the reverse complement.
GATTTTCATCCTCGCTATCATCATCTGAACTAGAAGGAATGCTATGAAAAATAGAAGTGAGAGAGAGAGGTGGCACATATGTTGAATCAGGCTCGCAGGCCAAAGGTGGCACACCTGCCGAACTAGGCTCACAGGCCGATATATTTTCATCAAATTTTACATCTCTTCTAATGATTATATTTTTGGATTTTCGTTGAAGAAGTCTATATCCTTTGACATCTTCAGAATATCCAAAAAAAATACATTTTTCACTCTTAGGTTCTAAGGCTTTATGTTTTGCATCTGGAATATAGGCTCAAGCATCACTTCCAAAAACACGAAAGTGACTTACATCTGGTTTGATTGAGCTCCAAGCTTCTTTTGGAGTTATATTCTTTAAAACCTTATTAGGAGTGCGATTTACTATGTAATTTGCACAGTTAATGGCTTCTACCCAAAAATTGAGACCAAGTCCTTTAGATTGAAGCATACAATTAGCCATTTCTTTTAAGGTGCGATTCTTCCTTTCAGCTACACCATTTTGTTTTGGAGTATATGGAACAGTATGTTGCAATGAATGCCATGCTTAGTGAAGAAGTTGATAAATTTGTTGTTAACATATTCTCCTCCATTGTCTGATCTTAACTTAAGAATTTGATGTCGAGATTGTTTCTCAACAAAGGCCTTAAAGGCCAAGAACATGTTAAAACTTCACTCTTGAGTTTTAAGAAGTATACCCAAGTGCATCTGGAAAAATCATCAATGAAATTTAAGAAGTACTTGCAACCAGAGAAAGAAACAACAGGAAGAGGACCACATAAATCACTATGCACAAGCTGAAAAGGTGCTAAAGCATGCCAAGAGACACGTTTGTCAAAACTATGCCGATGATGTTTTCCGAGTACACATCCAGAGCAAAAACCATCTCGGAAAGATACCATAGGAAGGCCTGTCACCATATTTTCCTTACATAGAGTTTGAAGAGAGTGATAGTTTAAGTGACAAAATCGCTCATGCCAAAGTTTGCTCACATCATCATTATGAGCAACAAAAACAGAGGGAAGACATGATGACCCAAATTTTTCAAACTTATACAACTTTATGGAATCATCAGCAATGCCAGTAGCTAAAATATGTTTAGGATCTTTGAGGTCCTTGATTACAACATCATGAGGTGAGAATTCTACTATTTTCCCTTCACCTGAATGAGTCATATGATAAACAGAGAGAAGGTTGCATGACAAGGTAAGAACACATAGTACATCATTAAACTGGCCATTATCTATATAAATGGTTCCAGATCCTACAACACTAAGAGAACTATCATCACCAACATAAATATGTTTGGTGTTACAATCATTTAAAGAAGAAAACATGGCTTTATTTTTGGCCATGTGATAAGAAGCTCCAGAATCAATAAGCCACTCATGAGAATGAGAAGAGGAAGATACATTTAATGCATAACCAGATCTTGATGCTTGACAACCACAAGCAGAAAGTGCCATTCCTGAAGATGAAGGTGAAGAGTGCTCCAAATTGATGTTGTGCTTCTTCATTGTTGCTTCTAAGGCTTCCATCTTCTTAAAACATTTGGACTCTAAATGGCCATCACGATTTCAAAAGTTGCAATGTCTATCTGTATTTTTTCCTTTGTTTTTATATGCCTTATCATTTTGGTGAGTTGCTTTGTTAGTTTGTGGCTGAAATTTCTTAGGACCCTTGTTTGGTTTCGGACCATACTTTTTAGGATACTACTTCTTGTGATTCTTTTGATATGATTGTTGTTGGGCTGCTAAGGCTTTCTTAGAAGCATTTCCAGAAGTGATAAGACCAAGGTGTAAGAGTTTTTCTTGTTCTCTTATCAAAGAATCGCAAAAGGCATCAAAAGAGGGGTTCTTGTAGGCGGTTTCGGAAGAAATGATGGCTTCTCTAGTGGAATGGAAGGTAGAAACAAATACATAGTATGCAGGGCCAAGCTTAGCAAGAATGCAATAAATGAGGCTACCATCTTCCTTTTTTATCTTACAACCTTCTAAAAGAATTCGAATGGTCTTGAATTTGGACAAAAAATCTTCAATGGTGGAGAAATTATTGGGGTCCAAAGTAAGCAACTCATTTTCAAGCTAGTGGGCCCTAATTTGATTTTGAATGCCAAAAACAGTTTTTAGCTTTTCCAGGGCTTCATCAGGGGTGTCAATGTCAAGGATATGAAACCGAAGATCTTGAGCAATGGACATTCCTATCAACCCTCGTGCTTGATCTTGTTTATTTTCCCATTTAGAAAATTTATCATCATCAGAAGGTTTAGTTTCTTGTCCTGTGGCTATTCTATAAAGGTCTTTACTTCTAAGTATATCTACCATGTGAGGTAGCCATTGGAAATAATTGGTGCTGTTAAGAATAATCAAGCATGCACTTTCCATTTTTTTTTAAAAATGAAGCTGAGAAAAGATGAAACTAACTACTCCAATGGAAAGATCTCGAAAAATTAGGCTGTTTCAAAAAAACGGCTCGAAAAATGGCTTCCGGATGAAGAATTTATGCCTTTTGAAAAATCTGAGTTGTAGATGCCAAATAGTTACGGGAACGGGATGAAGTGCGGTTTTTTTTTTTTTTTTTAATTCCGCCCCTTTGAACAAAAACTTTTTACAAAAGAAGCTTGAGAATGAGACTTGAATCCAAGACCTCTATTCTCATAAACTAACCCTTCGCCAAGTGAGATAGTAAAAGGATCGCGTTATTGTTTGAAAGGAGGAAAGGTCTTTTTTTTTTTTTTTTTTTTTTGCGTGCCTTTTCCTGCTAAAAAAAAGACACATGCACACAAAAACTGAGCCAAAAAAAAAAAAAAAAAAAACGAAATGAAAATCCTTACGACAGAATGTTAGATTTTCGATTAGCCTTACCGGCAATTATCAATTTTTTCACTATTTTTGATTTCCCGAGATCACACAAGACGCGGGGAAAGAGCACACATAGCAAAAAAAAAAAAATATCTTTTCTGTTTCTGATTTTCCAAGATCGCACGCAGTGCACAACAAAGAGCATACACAAAGAAGAGGGTATAGATCCAGCAAATAAATAAAACCTAAAAACCGAAAATAAACAGAGGAAACCGAAATAAGCAGAACTATTAACAAATTGTTGAAGCCTCCAAAATCGTTGTTTCAAACATTGGGGGATAACCACCCGGTCGGGACCTTAGGACAACTCCTTTTCCGTTTGGTGTGGTGGCTCCAACTGGATTGATAGGACCAATTTCCTAATAACTTAAAATGGGTTGGTAAAGGAATGATTGGATGGGTGGAAAATGGGACTAAATGACTAAAATAAACTATCTAATCTAATCTATAACTGATAAATAATTCTAAAACTAACTCGGGTATCAAATATGAATACAACTTTAAAATTGTTTCAATTTAATAAATAACCATGAAAATGTATTATAGTTTAATTGAAATATGCAATAACAAATAAAGATAACTCTGTTTAAGAAATTAAACAGAATTATAATAACACATTGCATTCATCACTTTATATATCATTTGCATATACTTTAAAAGATAAATATTTCTACACACTCAGAAATGATATGTATAAAGAAATATTGTAAAACAAGTACATATAAATGATAGAAAATTTTAAAGAGAATATCTCATAACATAAGAAAACTAACAGTGAATAGACAGAAATACCATATCCATCTTGATACTTTTCCGATGCAATTCGATATCCAAATCCAGCACTTCAAATGTAAAACAGGCTCCAAGATACAGAAATGCAATTCTTAAAGACAATTTTCCATAAAAATCACCAGATGTGATCCTTTATAAAAATATAAGAGTCAATGTAGTACAGAAATGTAATCTCCAAGTCAAAATATTACAAATTCAGGACCCCTTTCTAAATGCATGAAAGGGGTTTAAATAGGTACTTAATAAAACAAAATAACTAAAATTATTCCTACAATCTATCTAATCAAAAATCTAGAAACATAAATGCGATCTTGAAGTGAACCGATTCATTGATTATCTGTTGCGTTTGATGTGCCCAGATGGCAGATTTTGAACATTTCTTTCACTTCTTCTGGATGACTAAGCTTTGAGTGTAACTGTCCTATATATGTGGCATCAAAGAATTCAGGAATAATGCAATCGATGGCATTTGAAAGAAATTTAATCAATGTTTGCTGACTATGAGGCTTGATAAGGTAGGTCCACATCATATCCCACGATATTTCTTGCAATTGGCTAATTTGCTGATTCTTATTGATTATTTCTTGTTTCCATTTGTAATCAGTTTCTTTTACCCTAGGTAACTTGCCTGGGGTACAATCTAAAATCAAATTGATTGTATACAGGCTATTATTCACCAGCTGTGTTACATTGTTCATCATACTTTTAGCTCTGGATGTAGCTCATTCCGCTTTGATTAAACATTGTTCCCATTCTGAAAAAATAATTTCCTTATGTCTCTCCACAATCTTGGGAAAGTTTGCTTTTCTTCCCGACTCTGAGTCTTGCCATAAAAGAAATTCGGAATTTTTTTCATCAGCTTCATCAAATTCAAGTTTAAGACTGACTCCTTCATCTATTAAGGAAGATGTAATTTCACATAAGGATTATGTTTCTGCAACCTTTAGACAAAATTCATTTAATTGCTGAGACAATAACTTGCTTGTCTCTAGGGCTTGATTTTTGAACTGATCCAAATTAGGATAATTCTTAAACTTGTCCAATCTGGATTGAAACGTTTTCTCTTGCTCAATCTTTGAAGTCTTCTCATTTTGCAGAAGAGCTTGTAATTTTGCTACCTCTTGGTTTAGCTACTGTTGATTTTCTAAGGTTTGTTGATCAATCTTTTTCTTTTCAATAGCAAGCTGCTCTTCTAATTTTTTGGATTTGAGCTCTTCATCCTGCAATTGCTGTTCTAACGGAATAATTTTCTGCTGGTTCTCTATAACCTGTTCTTCTAACATAGCTATTTGCAAATATTTGTTTTTCATTAATTGTGTAACTTCAGAGGCCTTGTCTATAGTTGCAGCACTATAGGCACTTGCGTATTGAGATAATTTAGTGAGATCCTCAGATAGATTCACCTCAGCATTTTTATAAACAATATTCATAAACTCCACTTGTGATGTCAAAAGTGCATCCTGATCAGTTCTCCTCCTTTTCCTTTGTTTTCTCACAACAACGCTATGCTTAGGACTATAAAATACATCCATAGGAGGGATTTCTTCTATTTTCAACATATTTTCATCTGTGGGATGTTCAAGAATAACTTCTATATCCTGGTCTTCCAAAAAATTAACTTGGGGATTATTCTGTTGTCCTATTTGCTGGGAAAATTGTTTATATTGGCTCAGCAAATGAGGAGAAGCTATAAGTTCAGCAGATTCAACTACCTTTTTAGCAGCTTCCTCTCTTCCAAGTTGAGAATCTGGATCATTGCTTATATCTCCTTTTGGTGCCTGTTCAATAGCCTTACTCTTTGTGCCTTATTTCTTAGTATGCACGTTGGTATCAGTACCTGTGCTTTCTTTTCCTGTTTGGGCTGAAGACTGCTGATTAGTATGTACATCAAGTTTAGCAGCTGTTTCTTTCTTCTTAGTATCAACTTTGCTGATAATGCTTTCTTTCTATATAACAAGATTAGTTCGTGTTACTTCTTTCTGTGTTTGTATGATGACCTTGCTGGCAAATGTTCTTGTTACTGTTTTGCCAGATGTATCCTCTTTTTCCTTCTGTTGTGATTCATTCTCCTACATAGGAACTCTTGATTTTTCCAGAGGAACTAATATCTGGCTTCTAAATAACAGAAACTTATTCATCTCTTCAGACTGGAATTTAGAATTGGCCAAATAAAAAACTTGAGACAAATTATCTACAAAAACAAATAAATCATCGAACACATCTGGTTCGTGTTCAAATCGAGCAATTGAAACAACAGTAGTAAAATCAAATGCCACCTTCCTTGGATCATATTGTCTCCCTGGGATTGTTGAAAGCTTGAGATTGGTTAGCTTACCAACTTCTTTTTCAGAATGAAAAAAATTATTGAGAGTATAATCACCACATTTAAAAGGGAAAATAGGCCACATTAGCTTCTTACTGTTCTTCAAAGTCTTGGACATGCCTTGTACTGTAAGCTGATATGAAATTTCCTGTGCTAACAGTTTATCTGGAACATACAAAGGAAGAATGTGTGGTTCTACAATACTTCTGAAAACTCTGATATATGTGAATATTTCTTCTTCGAACCAATCCCCAATTGAGGATAAATCAATTTTAGCCTTCTCAGAAAGTCTAGGAGGGAATCGGCCACAAATAGTTTGATAAATAGGGATAAGAAAACCGTGACAAACTCTGTAAACATGGATTTTGAAATGCCCCTTCCACAAGAACTTGTGATATATATAAATAGGAACAGGATCTTTAGGGGTCCATTTCCATCCTAACATGGGAAATTCCGAGTTGAAGCATAGGGCGTCTAGAATATAAGCACAAAAGTAAAAAGGAGTAGTATTACCTGTGTTTTTGTCCTTCCTATATTCAAGAATCCTATTGGCTATCTTATCAGAAAGAATGACATCCCAGTCCATTATCTCAGAATTTATAGCAGAATGTATTAATGGCACCATTTGTATAGAAAACCTAGCTGAGTTATCATTCCCAAACAATCTGCACATCATTGCTGTGGCATAACAGTATGGAGGTGAAAGAGACTCCACAGAGTACATACCTGATGCCTCATGTTTGTGATTTTCGAGAGCCTTTCTCCATTCTCTAATCGGCTCTGACTTATTTTCATTATTCGGAGCAAATTCTTTGATGAAGTCTTTGTTGTAGATTTTCTGTGGGTCCGGAAGGTGGTACATTGTTTTAATGTCCTCTCCTTTGAATGACCCAAATATTTCTCTGGAAGCTTAAACAAAGGTTCTGTTTTGGATAGCCACATTATCAATTACCCACCAAATAACATCATAATATGGAAAAATGTTTTCCCGAGCTACAATTCGGTGCAGAAATGAATTAGCCAGTGTTTTAAGGGAATTTTCTGAATTTGACTCTGAATCGTCCTCATCAGGAACTGTTTCTTTCGCCACAGTTACCTTAGGCTTTTCCCTTTCAATGAGGTTATATACCTCTTCCCAGAATAATTTACCAAGACCTTGGCACGACGTGTCTGTAACCAGCTTAATCTTAGCTGGTTTCTCTTTAGGTGCCATGGTGAAAATAGGATCTTTTACTGCGACAACAACTTTTGCCTTCCTGGAACTCTTTGAAATTTCTGTATCTGAAAACGTTTCCCTCGCTCTGCGAATGAAAGGATTGAGTTTTCTTTGGTTCTGCAAAGGAAAAAACAGTTCAATCGTGGTAAAAACTCAAATGAGGAGAACAACTGTATAACAACCTATTCATTGATTTTTATTTATTATCTTCGTGTTTAAAACATAAATGCCCTCCAAAAAGTCACCCTCATGCATTTAAAACAAAATAATTTTCCATTATTCGTTTGATTTCTTATTCAATATCATACGTACAATCGGGAGTTGGCATTTTTGAAATAAGTGTTAAAAATTACCTTTTGAATTCTTGTGATGCGATGAATAAATAGTATATGGGCATTAAGTAATAATCGCATCGGGAATCTTCAAAGGTACACAAAATAACATAATATGATTTATGCCGATTTCCAATTATGATGATCGCATCAGGGATTTTTAAATGGAGTGAATTGTCAATGAGTTTCTTCGATTTCCGATTGCGATGAGGTGGGGTCTGCCACGTTAGAGTCTTTCAATCAAACAAATATAACGTTTGTTTCTCCATAATGCGATTGCGATGAAGCACATCACATCGGGGTTTTGCAATTTACCACATAGAATTTGTTTAAAGTTTTGCGAAGAGCGATTGTGATGAACTGCGTCGTATCGGAGTATTTCAACGCAGATATGATCACTTTAAAAATTTTCCGATTTGCGATTGCGATATGACTCATCACATCGGAGTTTTATTATAATAAGTCCATGAATGATAATTCTCTGATATGCGATTGCGATGGATCGCATCGCATCGGAAGTATGCAAGACAAATATGAAAACTTAAAACTGCTCCGATTTCCGATTACGATTGAGCTCCATCGCATCGGAGTTTTACAAAGTGAATATAAAAATTTAAAGATCTCTCCGATTTTCTGATTGCGATTACTGTACACATCAAATATTGTTAAATATAAAAACTTTATGAAATATTTTGATATGATAAAATATTTATATCTCATCAGATCGGAAAGTTCAAGTGTTTTCATTTTGTTTATAAGGATTTGAAGTTTATGAAACATCGAAGTGTCATTTGTCTTATTCAAAAAATGTTAGATTTACTCAAGGTATTTTATCTCTAAAAAAGAAAAGGGGACCTATTTATAAATAACTTTATTCTAAAATTTTGAAATGGGGAGGGTTGTTGTACTGTACAACACAAATATAACTGCAAAACATATGCTTTATACCTCCAGATCTAAACTATCATAATTTGGGCAGCCGGAAACCTTTTCGCATGAAAAGAAAGGCGTTCCTCACTGTAATAGACGCTCTGGACACAACTGAGTAGTTCTCCAAACCTAAAAATGTTCATAAATAGTAGATCTACAAAACGACATTCGCATGTAGTCAAACCGGCTTCAGATTTTGATCAACAATGGACGCGGCCCTAAAAATAGCTCTGGTACCATGTAGGAATTTATAGGGTAATTTCCTTAGATCAATAACCAAAGGTCACCTCTCACAAAAAAATCACAAATTAGTACACCAGTATAATCACGTGGTTAAAACCCTCAAAGAGGGAAACAGTCCACGGCCTGAGCCAACACGGCCACTTCAGGCAATTTATTAATATAAAAAGAAAAGTTGCATATGTTTCTCTCATAAACGGTTGTCGAACAAATGACCCTCCATGCTCTTTAAATAGAGATCATGGACCAATCGGGTGTTAAGCTACGGATCAAGTGTCGTTGATACCAAGGTGAGAGATAACTGTCAGATCACTACAAATCATGACTGTCGGATTATAAGTTACAAATGTACATGGTAAAGAAACACACTTTACCTAACTCTACACTAGACTAAGTTATTCTTAACTATTTCCTATGTGTCGGAATATCCTAACAACTTTTCTATATTCAACAGTTCTCTGTGAAAATTTAAAGTGGTAGATTCTACTCCTCAACATATCATTTTGAGTTTCCCCTCTCTTCACAAACTCCTAATGAAACTTTAAAGTAATAGATTCTGTGTTTACAACATATTATTTCGAAGTTTCCTCTCTCTCCATGAATTTCCTCTGAAACTTTAAAGTGGTAGATTATGCTCCTTAGCATATCATTTTGAGTTTCCCCTACAGTTCTTCTTTCCATTCAGATATCAACAGTGAATGGCATTGTGAAATCTTTTATTATTCCATTTCATTAAGGGTTTTAGAAAACTAGTTCCCAGAGGGTAGAACAAATACCTCATGATAAAATAATTCATGTGACACACTTTTAAAATGTTCTTAAGCACTGATTCCTTTCACAACTGATAGATTGTCTCTTAAGATACAACAGTGCCCATATTCCTTGCACCCATAGCATTGAACCTTATCCATGTTATTTTTTTTTTTTTTCGAGGACCAAAATTTCCGATTTTTCCCTTTCTTTTTGTCATTGCAGCATATGCCTGATTTTCTTACCTGATCCCACATCATATTTTTCCTTTAACCTTGATTCTTCAACCTTGCATAGTGACCACAGTTCATGGAATGGAGTAGCTTATTTCTTCCCATAAATACTTGAAGTAAGTTACCCCACTCTTACGGAAGTTCATTTAGTACTATTGTTATCATTTCTCTATCAGAAATGACTTCTCTCAATTCTTGAACTTGATCCATGATTTCAGATATCCTCATAAATTATGAGATTATTCCATCTTCCCTTGACATCTTCAACTTGTAGATAACTTTCCTTGCAGTGCTTACGGAATACAACTCTACCATTTTTTCATATATTTCTTTTGAAGTTTCAAGTTTTGATACATATGGGTTGAGAGGATCCTTGATGGATTCAATGAGAATCCTTTGAGCCCTAACTTCCCCCTTCATAAAATTTGCAAGTTATTGAGAATATTTTTTAAATTGATGGTTTGGTGATAGATCCTTTGACATTATCCATGACCTCATTTTGAATAAGATTCAGATCTATCTTTTTCTTTCATGCAAGATAGTTTGAAGCCCCAACCATTTTGTTGTTTTCCTTAAAAAAATACATTTTTACAGATTTAGATGTGGACATATACTTACTTGTTCATATGCTTCTTCTTCTTGTTGCTTCCTTGAATTTGATGATGATATAGATGATAGAAACCTTCTCCTTAATGAAGATATATTTCTTTCAAGAATTATCCTTGATCGCATAGAGAGGGAGATCCCTCTGGATCCTTTGATGATGGAGTCTTTGTTGATGAAGATCAGTGATGAATTATTGATGATGTCCTTCAATGGGAAGAGCCTTGCTTCAATGAGAGGAAATTGCCTTATAATCCCTTTTGAGGATGATGACAAATGCCCCTTGATCTAGCCTCTTTTGGATAGCTAGCCTTCAAGATGCTTTGACTCTTTAGGTGAAGATTGAGAGTGGATCCCAAAAAATCTTATTTGATGATGATGTGATCTTTGTCCTTGAATTTATTTTCTTGGATGTGTAGACATCAAGTTGCCTTGATTTGTGGATATCTTTAACTTGAGTAGATGTAGGATTTTTTCATACCTTTTCTTGATGATGATCATGTTGTAACATTATTTGTTTTTGATAAGTTAGCATAAGTAGTCAAATAAGTTTGAAAATGTAAAAGGTAGGATATGGATGCAAAAAAAAATAAAAATGAAAAAGTTAAAAATGTTAGGAAATTTTGATTATTTTATAGACATCCATATCAATAAAATGATAGGTGTTATATGCTCTAAATAAAGAAGGCAAATTAAAAATTTTAGGGAAGCAAAAAGAAAAAGGAAAGCTTCATTCTGTTTTTAAAAGATTGAGTGGTCGCTAGTATAAATGCGACTATGGAAAAAGTTATTTGTATGGTTTAAATCCTGATTATTAATACATATTCTAAAGTTTTAAACCATATTATATACCCCATCATGCATTTTCATTAATCATATATCCCTGCCATTGATTTTCTTTTATTTTACATTTCATTCCCCGCTCATATATTTCCATACATTTCATTACAATTCCCTTCATATCTCTCGACGCATTATTTAATAAAGTCTCAACCCCACCACTTCCACATCACCGCATTACAATCCCGCATGGCCATTCGGCCCCCCTCTGCCATCCGAAGTTTATCACAGGGGGGTCCGAAATAAATTGTATTTAAAAGCTGCCCATGTATACGTGTCATCCCCACGTGAGTTCAGAACCCCCAAGATCAATACCATAACCCTCCGCACACAAATAAACCTTACCCTTTTCAGCCTTTCTGCTTTATTTTCCTACTTTACCTTTTTCACATCGCTATATCACTGTTTTCACTTACTTCCGCCTTCCTGATTCCCTGATTGCAATTAAAGTGGGGCTATTTCTCCCTGCCACATCACCATTTCCCCCACCATCCATCACACATCGCAAAATATACCACTTTGCATATCAGCGATTATAACTTATTACATTTCTGCCAAAATTTAAATCTTTCGATCACCGATGTGCGATATGTATTGCATCACACATATCTTAACTTTTCGCTCATCGCATTTCGCAAATTTTAAGGTTTAACCATATTTCCAAAACCTATCCTGTCGCGATTGCGATTTTCGATGTCGTTGGCCCCACCATAATACTCCGCTCACCGCTATATGTCGTTCCTTCACTACCATTTCCATTCCATTGCTACACATCATAGAAACTATCACCCTCCCTCCACGTCACCTCTTGCCCTCACTTCACACATTTTATAACTTACCTTTTTAAGCACCCGCAAGTTATTTTGTTTAAATTGTGATGCGATTGCAATTGCATATCGCAAGTTTCAAAGGATAAGCACGTGAGGTAAGTGTTAAAATTGCCGAAATGTGATATGTGACGACGGTGGGACCCGATCGTAGTCACACAACGCAAGTTTTAAAAGTTAAGTGTTCAAGAAAATTTAAAAACAAAGAAATTCGAAGTGTGATGTTGGCGCGGATGCGATGCGGCTTGAAGATGAAATCTAAATCATTTCGGGTCCGGGTATATGGTTTTTTACGCTGTTTTGTTTAAAAAATGGTTAAACATGGCAGAAAGGACTCGGGTAGCAGATAGACAATACGGGTCAAGACGGGAAAAGGGCATTCATACAACAGATTTTGCCAGCACAACACTCCATTTTCCAACGCACTATTAAAATGTGGTGACTCAGCAACAGTCTTCCAGCAGAGCAGGGCCAAAAATGCAGATGCACTCCTTTTAGGTCGATTTCTTTCCTTTCTGGTTAGTTTTTAGATATTTCTAATATGCCTTGTCATACAAACATTGATTTTAATTTGTTTTTATTTTTGTATAAATACTTCCTTCATAGAAGTATTCGAGGTTGCACCCTTGCATGAGTAGATTTTGTAAAGCAGAAATTGTATTAAGTCTTTCTAATCATCATTAATACAAGAAGGATTCTGAACTTATTTCATACAGCGAAGTTTTTCCTCAGTAAGTTTTTCCAGTTTTCTTAAATTATTTTGTTTCTTCATATATTTAATTATTGTGAAGATAACTAGGTGAGGTTGACTATGTTTCAGCAACCTTATAATTCCTCCTGAAATTATTATCATTATAAATACTGATTTACTTAACAATCTATTAATGCAAATCCATTTTATTTTTTAATTGTCAGTATCTTGATGATATTAGATATATTTTTTTGAATCTTTGAACATTGTTTGAAGGTTTTCTGGCTTATGATTTATTGAAAAAATCGATCCGGATATTCAATAATCATATTCTCTTACACAAGTCCACTTAATCGAATCATTAAATCTTAATATTCTATGAGATAAACAAGCAACCCTCACTTATAATTAAAACCTTAACTGTTTGATTAAATTTTATGTTATGCATTGGTCCTCCAAATATTTCAAAACCAAACAAAACATTTTAGATGCTTTGGCATGATTATTGACCACAATCATCTCAAAGGACATCACCAGATTGGCATCGTTGTCGGGGAGACGAAGAATAAAATCTAAATCTTCTTGGGATAACGATTTTTCTCTTTTCCTTTAAGGTGAATAAAGGATAAAGATATAGGTCAAAACCTTTCACCTGGAAATTCCACTGATTCAAAATGGCTCCTTTTAAGCACACTAGATCTTGTTCTGAATCTGAGATTGTTAACCCTCTACCAAATCCAGAAAGACTCATTAGGGAAGCCTCTTTGAAAAGAAAACATAATATTTATGCTTCTTCCTCTTCAGCCTTACACCATGAAGAAAGTTCATCTGTAGATCCATTTTCAGTAATATCATCCAAACCTGATTTGACTCAATTGCCTCCTAGAGTTGTTGAACTTTATTCACAAGAAGTAGCTCTTCAGTCAACCTTGTTCGCAGAATCACTTGAGTCATATCAAGTCCCATCTTTCCCTGTAGACTCACCTACATCTGAGATAGAATTGGGCTTGCATTTGCACGAATTTAAGCCTATAGATTTTGTTACTCCTTTTTATCATCCTATTCCATTAAACTTTAATCAACCAGAAGAAACAATTTATGTCTATTCTAATCCATTGTTTGAATATAAGGAAGAAGATTTAACACCATCATTTCAAAAAATAATTGTTAAAATCCCTTTAAGATACTCACTTCTCCTCCTTCACATTCTCCTCCACCCTCTAATACTCATTTACCTACATCTTCATCATCATAATCTTCATCATCCATGGCTTTTCAACCCATTATACAAGCTAGGTATGTTGCTCTTGTTCTTCCTAATGTCTTGGGAAATTTTCCTGGCGGGTATCTTAAACATTTACCAATTTTTAATGGAGAAACAGGTCCCTCAGCAGAGGATCATACAGTTTCCTTCTTAGATTTCGCAAACAATATGAATATCGAGCATGAAGATGTTTATATGAGATTATTTGTACAGTCCTTGGAAGGTAACGTTAGGATCTGGTTTAGGCAACTTAGAGAAGATTCTATTCAAACCTAGAATGAACTTACACATATCTTTAAAAACCAATGGGGGGTAAAGAAAGATGTTGTTTACTTGCTCGCTGAATTTGAAGAGTTAAAAATAAATCCTGGTGAACCAGTTGCTGAATTTATCAAAATATTTAACAAACTATACCAAAAAATGCCTACTTATTGTAAAACTCCAGTAGCTACTGCAAAGGTCATATTTTATAAAGCATTCGATGATGAATTTGTAGTTATGTTAAGGGAGAGAGTTTCTAATACATTACAAGACATGCAAACTAATGCTATTGAGGTAGAAGATAATAGGTCAGCTTCTAGTAAAATTAGAGCTAAAGAAGACAAAGCCCAAAGGAAATTAAAAAATCAGGAAGCATCTTCCTCTAAGTCTAAAAGTGAATATTCAAAGATTAATGAAATCACAACTCTTCTTAGAAATCTATCCAATAGAATTTCAAAGATTGAAACTCAACCAAGAATATTCCAACAAATTGTTTCTAGACCACAAACACAGGCTCAAGGTCATTACAAGAAAGAGGCTCCATTGCAAATTCTTCAGAGGCCTCATAATGACCAACAAGTACCTACACCATTGTTGATTAATGATCAACAAACTGTGGACAACAATTTTTCTGTTACTGAAGACATTAATAATGTAGATCATACATCCTTTCAAATTGTCATTGTCCCTGTTTCCCAAAATCAAATCCCTCAAGAAGAACAAGATACTTCTCAGGTTTCTAAGTATCAATTTTTTTTGAGTTTTTGATTGCAAAACTCAATAAAAGATATGACTTAAGACCTAGATCTGGTCCTGGTGGACCTCCCAAAAACCCCGTAATGATTGAACCTCAATTGAAAACAACTGAAACTCAAACTACTTCTTCTCAACCTCTAAATCAGTCAATTGATTCTACTCAGATTGAAAAAACAATATTGACTGCCTTTAATGTTGAGAAAGAATTAGAAAGAGTCAAAATTTCAATTCCACTTTCTGAACTCTCTAAAAATCCAGGGTATAAAATTCAAGTTGCAAAGTGGATCCAAAATTCTAGTATGGATGTTGAAGGAGATATTATCAATCTAAAAAATGAAAGACTCACTATAGCTTTTGGTCCTAGTTCTGATATGATTGATGAATCCATACCACCCTTCTATGTGACTTTAAAGGTGCATGATTCCCTGCTATACAACTATATGCTTGATTCTAGTGCTTTGCACAACTTAATGCCTAAAGTCATCATGGAACAAATTAATTTGGATATCACTCGAACCTATCACAACTTGTATACTTTTTATTCAAAGAGGGTCCAATGTTTAGGACTCATTAAAGATCTAGTGGTCACTTTACATCAAATACTAGTTAAAAGTGTAGTATTAGACATAGTTGTCACTGATATTCCTCCCAAATTTGGAATGATTTTATCGAGATCATGTTGTACAAAATTGAGAGGAAGTCTTCAAATGGACATGTCCTTTTCCACTACCCCTATGTATGGTGGAGAGAGCCTTAGATTGTATAGAGAAGTGAGATTCCTAAACACTGTTTGCAATGCTAATCAAACTAGGAATCATCCCATTTATGCAATGGATCAAGAATTTAGTTGTTTTCAACTATCATCAGATACTTCACAGAATTCTCAAATCAAAATTGAGGATGTAGTTGACACCTCTAAATCAGTTCAAACTGAAATTTGGAAATTATTTTTTGATGGATCTTGCACAAAATATGGAGCTAGAGTAGGATTTGTTTTGATTTCACTTGATAAAGAAAATATTACACAATCATGAAAATTAGATTTTGATGTCACAAATAATGTTGTTGAATACGAAGCTTTTATCCTATGATTAAAGCTTGCTAGAAGTTTAAAGGTAAAAAATTTGAGTGTTTTCACTGAATCAGAACTAATAGTAAGACAAGTTAGGATTATTTGCCAAAAAAAGCACCCTAGACTTAGGTCTTACAAAAATGAGATTTGGGACACCATTGAAAATGCCTTTGATGCTTTTAATATCACTTTTATTCCTAGAGATGAAAACTTGCATGCAGATTCATTAGTTGTTTCAGCTAGTTCTTTCAAGATTCCAGATCAATTTCAAATTCAATATCAAATACAAATCAAATATAGGCCATCAATACTAGACAACCTTAAACACTGGAAAATATTTGAAGACGATGAGCAATTAAAATCCTTTCTGCAGGTCATTGACGAATTTTTTGTATTGCAAATAGAAGAGGATAATTCAGACATTAAAATAGCTACCCAAAATAAGGAAAACTCAAATCTAAAATCAAAGGTACTTGATCATGATATAATTCAATTATCAAATAATTTTATCCCCAAGGGACTTGTTGTTGAGCAGGTAAATCCCCTCTGCGGACAGAGGCGATCCCTCTAGCCCTGGAGTGGGTCTAGCAACAAGGGAACAAGTTGGACTTTCAGACTCCTAGCTTATAAATGAAAACGAGTTTGGATAGATGACCTACCTTGGTCCAACGCTTTTGTTGTCGTTTGCAGCAACGATCCGCTGATATTTGTCTTCACACGTTGCAGTCCTTCAATGATAATTTATGTGTACCTGCACAAGGATCAAGTGAATGGTGACAACATATGAAAACATATTTTCATTCACAATTATTTGATTGGTCAAGGAGAATCAAACATTTTGCATATGATCGGACACAAAATTGGAACCAAAAAACCAATCATGTATTAATGATAGAGAAAACAAGTTTACAACCTTAATGCCTTGACATTGCAGCCTCCTTCGACGGGTTCAGTCAAGCACGTCTCAAGCATTCGTCGGGGATCGAACTTGGTGAGGAAATGGGCCTAAACTCTCTCTTGACAATTGATTCCTCTCTGCCTTATTCTTGACACCTGCTATAGTAAGGATTGTTCAGCTAGCTGAAACTATGTGAGAAGGAAGTATTTATATGATCCAAGTGGATATCGGTGGCCACCCACCTACTCCATTTGGACCCACACCATTAATTATTACATCTTTTCACATTCAGCACAACTTATTATTTTTAGCAGTTTTTCGGGTCCTGAACTTCCGAAGCCGTTTTGAGGTCCTAAACGACGTTTTTTGGGAAAACCGAGAGCAACATGGGTCCATGGACTAATATCTCTCACATCAAAAGTTGTACTCCTCAAATAGATCTTTGTAACGAAGTATGATACACGTCAAACGGAGATTGTATGCTGAAGTTACGACCCCAGGAAGTTGAAACACCAATTTACCCAAACGGGGCCCATAGTTTTGGCTCTTCATCTCCTAGTGTTAGGTTTTTGGATGTTTAGAGTTCTATATTGTTTCTCAATAAGAAATAGGCCCTCGAGCCTCATTGTAACACAGTTCAGAGGTCTGTAGCCACCACATATCTTCTCAGATATACGCTACCAACACCCTAGCTATTTTTATTTCCATTATGTCTGTAAGCAGATTTCGGTCATTTGATTTAAGTAAAATGAAGTATTGTTTCTACTGCATCTCTGTGTTTATTTCTATTTCTGTATTTTTATTGCGTTCCTGTATAAATCCGGATCAATGGTATAAGAGCGGTCTTCTCTTTCTCTTTTTTTCTTTGCATGTCCCCAACGTGGTCAGGGTACAAGGAGTTATGGCTCGATCTGGTTGAACCCTTACAAGATCAGCCTCGCAAACCTTGATGAACTCCCATGGTGAAAGAAAAGAAAGATCAGGAAGCAGGAGATCCTATCAAAATATTGCTCGAGGAGGCCCTTGAGAAACAAAGGAACGCGACGATGGATAACTTTTCTTAGATCCTTCAACGACTACCCACCTACGGCGCATCTGCATCAAACAACCACTCTAGAGGCGCCACTCCCTTCAAGGTACAGGTAAGCTTTGAAATTCCTGTATTTGAAGGCTAGATAGTTACAGACGTCGTAGATAGATGGTTAAATTTTCTGGAAGGGTATTTCTCCGTCCATGATTTCTCCTACTGAGAAAAGATTATTTTTGCACTCCTCAAAGTCGCCCCCCATGTCAAAGACTGGTGGGAAATCTACTGTGAGAAAGAGGACGAAGGGGAACCCTCTTTGTTCTCAGCCTCACCCACTTGGAATTCATTCTGAGACGGCATCAAGGAACAATATTACCCCGTGGGGAGCTATGAGGATAAATACATCCAATGGACCACGCTGCGACAGCAAAGGGATCAAGATTTGCACGAACTGACGAATTTGTTCCATACCCTGCGCACAAAGTTGGGTATTAAAGATTCAGAGAGACGTTTGGTGTTCAAGTACCACGACTGTCTACAAAATCAAATTTAGGAGGAAATTGAGTTCCTCAACATTACATCGCTTGGCACGGCATATCGCTATGCCACCAAGATTGAGCAAAAATTTAAGAAGAAGAAGCGAGACTTTGGATCTGCAAATCCAAAGCCAGGGAAAGGTGCCCCGAACCATAGAACAAGGGGAAAGGCCAAAGCGGGGCAACTTAGAGCAACACCATAAATCCAAATAAGGACACGCGGAAGTGGTGTGAATTTCATAACAGTCCCACTCATCGCACAAACGAGTGTCGAACCAAACAGTCGTTGGTGGCTGAACTAAAGGCACCCGAATCAAATGAATTTTCTAATCTTGAGTCAGAACCAAACAAAGGAAATGACAAAGGGAAGTAAATCATTGATGCAGATCCCAGTGCCATTGTTTCCACCACTAAGATCCAGAGGAGGGGGAGCACCTCTTCCATTCACAGATGTGGGTGAAGGGTTCTCCACTGCAATTCCTTGTCAATAGCGGAAGCCGAAAGAACCTTATTTTACAGAGGTCATGAAGTGGCTCAGCCTACCAAACATAGCACACCCGCATTTGTATGCCATCGGATGGCTTCATCTAGGGAGAGGTATCAGCATCCGCCAACAGTGCTACCTTCCGTACAACATCAATCCATTCACGGGTGAGGTATTATGTGATGTTGCTCCTCTTGATGTAGCTGATGTATTATTGGGCCAACCATACTTGTGGATGCGACATGCTGTGTATGAGTCTAGGCCTCGTGCTGTTATTATTACTTTGGGAAATAACTTGTACATGATACCAGAGGTAGTACCACCTCCTATCATCTCTTTGACTACTGCAAAAAAACGTAGTAAGATTGTTTCCCAAACGAGGAAATGTATTTTCCTTACAACTCGCTCACAGGGAAAGAATAATATTATGGCCATAACCTCGAAACATGGCTCCCCTTCATGGCTGCAGCAGATGGACAAAGTCATGGAGGAATACGAGGACATTTTCTCGTCACTCACAGAGGTTCCTCTACACTGTCAGGACAAGCACTCCATTGATCTGACCCCTGACGCATCGCCGCCTGATGTTGCCATACCTCCTGCAACTACACATACAGAATCCACACATGTACTGTCTGAGGCTGATAAAGAAACCAAAATTACTAAACTCATCCAGCATGTCCACCCATAGGTCCATGACATCTTCGACAAATCTAATACCCAGTTCAATAGAATTTAACTCATCTCATGGAGGATCTCAACGCAATGGGGACCATTTCTTCCTAAGGAGGGAGGAATGATCCAGGTGGATATCGGTGGCCACCCAATTTTTCCATTTGGACCCGCACCATCAATTCTTGCAGCTTTTCATATTCAGCACAACTTATTATTTTTAGCAGTTTTTCGGGTCCTGAACTTCTGAAGCCATTTTGAGGCCCTAAACGACGTTTTTTGGGAAAACTGAGAGCAATCCTCGAATATGTACTTCTAACGACGTATGATACGCGTCAAACATAGATTGTATGTCGAAGTTACGTCCCCGGGAAGTTGACATACCAATTTACCCAAACAGGGCCCATAGTTTTGGCACTTCATCTCCTAGGGTTAGGTTTTTAGACGTTTAGAGTTCTCTATTGTTTCTCAATAATATATAGACCCTTGAGCCTCATTGTAACACAGTTCAGAGGTCTGTAGTCGCCACATCTCTTCTTAGATATACGCTACCATCAACCTAGATAATTTTATTTCCATTATGTCTGTAAGCGGATTTCAGTCATTTGATTTAAATAAAATGAAGTATTGTTTCTGCCGCGTCTCTGTGTTTATGTCTATTTCTGTATTTTATTGCATTCTGGCATAAATATGGATCATTATAGGAGAGGAGGAGGTGGTTTGGGATCCCTCATAAGGTGGAAGAGAGGCCTTATCCTTTGGGGAGTTTCTCAATTATAGGAAACAAGAATACAAAGGGAGGACTTTGACGTTATTCAATCGAAAAAACCATGATGACTCCACTCACGAAGTTTTTAGGCATGGAATTTTTGTTTCTATTTTAAAAAAATTTGCAAAAACACTCGACGCGGGTGCCCCACTGAGGCAGAGCACCAATGAGCGCGAAGCCCAATGTTAATTTCTCTATGGGCGCGAGGCCATAACTGCTTACTAGTGCCGACCCAAAATCATATGTTTTTTAGAGCCTGCTTCAGGAATGATCAACAAAGGAAATGTTCTTGACATTCCAAGGGATGCAATGACACTTTTAGCAAGGTATGACAATACACAGAATTCACTGAAATGGTCCTCCAATATTCGGGATGGGGATTGCAGAGACGGTGACAAAATATTGTGCAATAGATGCCCCCTAAAGCATGAGGTCCGAGAGAGAGGGAGGAGTGAAATTATTTATGAGAACATGCCCCAACCAAACACCGTTGTCGAAAGACCTACAAGAATAAGTACAACTGATATTTCTGATACATGAATATGTGGTATGGGCGTAACCATCCATAGTAGAGTACATGTAAAAATAAGATTTGAGGTATGGACGCGGCCATCCAATAAGAAGGATTGATAAATAGACTCAGGTATGGTCGCAGGCATCCAATCAGAAGAGTCATGCATATAGTCATGATAAACCAAATTGTCTCGCGGCCTAGATTTTATCAGACAAAACCTAGGGTCTTGCACTCCATATCGACCCGAACAATTATAAATTCAAGCATGCGAATGAGTGAGCTGAAGTAAAAAATGCGAGAAAATTTCCTAATTACCCGCCAATGATGAAAGTTGTTAACAGGTGCGAGAGAAACCACCAATGGCCCTCAAGGTACAACTAGCACAAGTCGCAGAATGTGAACAGTAAGATGGAGTCGAACATCCGCAAAATCACTCGATCGAAGGCCAATGATGAGGACCTGTCATCGAATGCGAAGAACTTGCCATTGAGGAATGCAAGCTCCAAGGTGTCGGAAGGGAGTCTCTAGATCAGCTTCCTGGATAATGAGATGAAGTCGACAGGAAGTGACCTGGACGAAGGAGGGTCATAAAATTTCCCACATCATCGACACGAGACAGAGGAACAAGATGATAGTGAATCAGGACCAAACAGAGGATCAGAAGTTGAAAATTGTAGAAGGAAACTTCTCTTGAACATATTGGCGACATGACTCTGGAATTTGGAAATAGTTGACATCAAGGGATCAGAGGTCACGATGACATGGCAAAGAGCTGATGAGAGGTCAAAACAGATAACCCAAACCCATGGATGAAAAAATGACGAAATGGGATGTCCCCAACCCGACACGAATTGCAGAAAAGTGTAATGTTCAAGAGCGACATACTGCCGACACGACTGAGAACTAATTCCATTTTCCCCCACCATTGCTGGCGAGTACCCCAATTATTTTTGGAAACAGGATTGGAGGGGATAGCATATGCTTGTCATATAAGTTTTTCCTTCAGATAAATCCATCCTAGTACATTTTACAAGCCTTAGGAAGGAGGAACTTGGTTACGTCATGGTGACGGTTTCTGATATCATGTAAGTTTTAAAGAGTCTGAAAAAGGAAGAACTCGACATCTTTTCATGTTTAGAGAGTTTGAAAAGAAGCATAAAAGTAAACTCCAACAAGTCCCTTTTTGTAGGTAGTCCCATAGATCCGAAAAGGTAGAAAACCATATCTGAGAGAACCTCTTAATTGCGATAGGCTAAGGTATTCCTTTTTCGTAAATAATCTATCCCAGCCCGAAAAAGGGGTAAACATATACTGGGTAGATGTCGTTTCGCAGCCTTTAACGAGTTCAAAACGACAAGAGTCTCAGCAATCTTTTCAATTTTCGAGAGTAAAAAAAGAGCTGAAATATGACTCTAGGGGGTGACTTTTTCGTGTTTTTGCCGAGTTAGAAAAAGTAATAAAATGCAACTCATCACTTCATCGCCATCATGTTGAGGACCTGTTGCTACACAAGAAATGCACGTAAAACCCATTTTTGAAGATAAAATATTAAAAATAATCGAAAAATATGCTCAAAAACCTAATTAGGGTTCTGAAAAGTTTATAGAATGCCAAAATTGGTAAAAATAAACTACTTTTCACTTTTACCTCTTGTGAGAATTTTTTTACCCTTTTTCACTGTGATCTTGTGGAGCTGACAGCGGAAAATCCAGGAGAACAGTCACGAATCCATCTTTTTCAAGTGAGAGCTCGTATCCTTGCCTACATTTTGAATTAATTTTCATTGCCTGCATTTCATTTTTTCACATTTGTGGGGGATTTTTGTTCAAATTAGGGCGTGGAGGTCGGTGCGGGTTCCGAGCACGAACTCGTGCCAACCCCCCTTGAATTTTAACAGGGACGCGACTATTTTTAAAACAGTCGCACCAACCGCGACCACGGCTTTTACATAAAAATTCAACTATCTGGCTCGTTTTAAACACTTCAATAGTGAATAATTTAACTAATGATAGCCCCATTGATGACTTTGCAGGTGTGTGAAAGCAAAATGGTGATTGAATGGAAGGAAAGAGAACACGGAGAAGAAGATGAGGAAGCCATGGGCAATGTAAGATGCATGGACATTCTTAGGGACTACGGGCTTCTAAAATTCTTCATGGCGCCATGTCTCTAAGCTTAACCAGAGTTACTATAGTATCTTATTAGTGTATGGGACATTGATCGGGAAATATTCATAATTCATGATTAGGAGCTAGAGATTGAAGCTTCTGATGTATACTTCATAATTGGATTAACACGGAGGGGGGCAATACCAATCCTGACTGGTACTCGACCCACTATGGAAAATATGAGCATAGTCATCGACAGAGTTTGTCGAGGGGAAAGGAAATGATCAAAAAGCAAGAAGGTGGATATCCAAACTATTCTCAATTTGGCACTAAAAGTATTGCACACCATTACTCGAGCTGCCAAATCTCAAGCTCCACATGAAGCCACAAAAACACATCTACTACTTGTCATAGATTGTATGGCCCCAACTCTTTACAACTGGGCAGAGGCCGTAACAATCAATATGAAACGCTAATTGACAAAATGCAAGAATGGCAAGTTGAAATAGTTCGGCTATGGGTCCATCTTGGTACCATTCATCCTGGAACAATTACCAATCTTTCAACATCAGGAAGTGATAGTTCCTACACCACCAACCCAAGAGCCACGGATGGTCTGTTGGGCGGATTTGATGCCTAGATCAAGAGGAAGTCAATAGATGTCGTGGAGACCAGAATTATTTGATTGGCTTCGTCAACAACTCATTGTGCCCTATTCTGGCACGGAATTTACGGGTGATGCAGATCTCCCACTCCCAGTAGGGGAGGATTGGGATGAACCATTGGGTAAGACTCAATTTTTTATTTTGATGAGTATTATGATTTTTTTTTATTATATACGTTTTGATGTTAATCCATGTATTTGTAGATGTTGGCCGAGAAAGACCTGCAAGAATGTCTCCAATAGCATGGAGGATTCCTTGGGATTTTGATGTGGCCCCTCATGGTGAGGGAAGTGAGGAGGAGGAAATCGTACGCAACCTAGAGGGACTCACCAGTAGAATCCCAGACTATGTGATATTTGACGATGTTCCTCGCACATACCAGAGGCACACTACGAGGGTGTCTAACCGTGTTCACCGCTTATTGAGGTGACTTGTGCATGCAGTGACACGCTACCATGAGCATCATGCTGACTAGACACCTACGCTTTTATTTCTGCATATTTTTTAAGAGACATGATGTCTCAGGATGTAACCAAAACATACATATTTTTTGAACTTTATGATGCACGTGGATGCAAACACTCGATATATATATATATATATATCTGTGTGTGTGTGTGTGTGTGTGTGTGTGTATTTTCATGTATGAATATTATTATGTGATGATGATGTTTTACAAATTATGCAAATGTCTATCTAATACAATATTAGCTAATGTATCAGTTAACGCATTCATTCGTCTAGGAATATGCTGATATGTGATGTAATCAAAATCCATTTCTAATAAACGAATACGTAAATACAACCTCAGGATTTGAGGATTTCTAACAGAATAATGCCCATTAAACTGAAGAACAACAATCTGAGAGTCTAGGTTAACGATTAATGCATGAATGTCGAGATCAATGGCCTCGGTTAAGAGTTCAATGACGACACTATATTCAACGACATTGTTTATGGTTCATCCTAGACAAATACCTTGAAGGTCTATCAACTCGCCATTAGGATTATAAATCACCCAGGCTGCAGAAGATAGGTTCTGGATACTGCGGGAGACACCATCCGGGAAACCAACATAAGGAGTGACAAACATCTGCACAGTAAGCAACAACATAATAAGCAGGAAAAAATGCTCGCAAAGCACACCAAACCACAAAATGTACAAAAATGAAAAAAGCACCTATGTACAAAGAACATGAGATACAACCCATTTCTAGGATGATCCAAAGGATAGCCTTCATAATCAATTAGCTCATAAGCCCCGTTTTTCAAAACACGCTTAACGATATAGGGCCCATGCCACATGGGTTGGAATTTTCCCGCCCCTAGCTTACCATGAGTTTGGTCATACAAGAGGACGAGGTCTCCTTCTACAAAGGAACGAGGGGAAACCGACTGATAAAAATGAGCTCTGACCTGCTTTTTCTGTCCTTCTATGACAAGAGAAAAAAAGTGGTGAGTTTCATCAAGCCTCTCTAAATATAGAATACACTATTATTCTGGCGAAGTATTAGGTAGCAATTCAACAACTATCTTCAGAGAAGTTTTCACATTCAATCGGAAGGGTGGTTTCCAGACCATAGACAAGCTGGAATGGAGTGAATCCGGTTGCATCTTTCATTGAGCTTCGGTAAGCCCAGAGAGATGAAAACAACATGAGATGCCATTTGGACTTGTGCATCCCAATCGTACGCTGAAGCATTGTGACTATAACCTTGTTCACGGCTTCAACCTAGCCATTAGCCTGAGGGTAGTACGACATTGAGTTATCGTGATGCAAACCCAACTCGGAAGTCAACTCAGCCATCATGTAATGAAGAAAATGAGAACCATGATCAATAACAATGGCTTGAGGGACACCAAACCTAGTAATGACATGATTAAACAAGAATTGTGTGGTTTTCTTATCGTCAGTTGTAAGTGTAAGCATTGCTTCGGCCCATTTCATGAAGTAGTCAATGGCTACGATAATATAAGCATGCCCCTCGGCCGAGTGAGGGTTACACGTCATAAAATCGATGCCCCACTTCGCAAAGGGACCAACAGTAATGACAGGATGGAGGGGTGTGGGTGGCGTGCGCATCTTGCGCTGGTAAATCTGGCAATCGTGACACTTGCGGATAACAACAATTCAGTCTTTAAAGATGGTAGGCCAGAAATATCTAGCACGAAGAATATTCTATGCAGTAGCATATGCAAACATGTGATCGCCACAGGCCCCAGATTTGCAATCATTGAGGACTTCTTCAGCCTCCTTGAGAGTCAAACACTGGCGGAGAACAGAATCAGCTCCAATGCGATAGAGAGTATCTCCGACTACGCGATAAGGTTTCGAATGATGTCGGATGCATCGACGAGCATCCTTCGTCAACTCAGATTGGAAGGTAGAAGTATGAAGATATACGATGATATCACCGTACCAAGGATTGAGGGTACTAATGAGAAAAAGGGTGTCGTCCATAATGCATTCCTTGGAACCAGATGGAGCAGAATCAGAAGGTTGAGAGCAAATCAAATCGAAAAAAACCAATGATTTATTCGATTTGGCAGTAGTAAACTCCAAATCAAACTCTTGGAGGATAAAAATCCACTTTGAGTATTTTCCCCCCATCAACTGACAATTCAATATGCAGGTCATGGGGTTGCAATCAGAAATCATGGTTACTGTGCATAATAAAATATAATGGCAAAAACGTTAGACGGCTTGAACAACAGCCAATGCCAATTTCTCGACATGTGCGTAACGTGTTTCGATATCGAGAATATTGCAGCTCAAGTAATAAATTATATGCTCGTCACCATCATTGTTGTCTTGCACCAGAACCATAGCAATAGTGCTGAACATGGCAGCCAAATAGAGGGAGTAGTCACGATGATAATTGGGAGGATGCAACAAAGGAGCATTGATAAGAAATTTATTCAGTGCATCGAAGGATTTTTGGGCAATCTCATCCTAGACAAACGGGACACCTTGCTTAAGTAATGCCATGAAGCATTTGGTTCGGTATAAAACGACGCAGGAAATTAGCTTTCCATTGCAAACTCTGCAGCTGATGTAAAGAGGAAGGGGAGGGGAGATTGACAATCACTTCGACTTTGAGGGGATCGAGACGAATTCCGTCTTTAGAGATGATAAACCCTAAGAGTCTACCAGAATCAAAGTAGAAGACACACTTATGCAAATTGAGCCGAATGTTATAGCATCTACAGAGAAGAAATATTTGACGGAGATGATCTGGGTGGTCTTTACGCTTAGCCGAATGAGCTGGAAGGTCATCCCGGTAAGGGTGAACAATGCGCTTGATATCATATAAAGCATGTGACATTACTCTTTTAAATGTGGCCCCACCATTCTTAAGACCAAAAGGGAGCTCCTTATAGGCGAAGGTACCCCAGGACAGATAAAGGGGGTCTTGTGTTGATCAACTGGAAGAATATTGATCTGGTTATACCCTAAAAACCCGTCCATGAGGGAAAAAATCTCACTCCCAGCACATTCGTCAATGATCTGGTCAATAAAAGGAGTGGGATAGTTATCCTTAGGGCAAGCTCGGTTGATATGACGCTAGTCTACACAGACACGAATAGTGCCCTACTTTTTATCCATAGGAACAATATTAGAAACCCATTCTATCAAGGGAATCGAATAAATGAAGCCAGCTTTAAGAATTTTTTCAACTTCGCCCTTAATGGAAGCTACCTTTCGAGGGTGCATGGGACGAAGACATTGGCGAGCAGGCTTCGCTCCAGGATAAGTAGGAATCTCATGCACCACTATACTCGGATTGATGTCGAGAATTTCTACGTAAGACCAAGCGAAAACATCACAAAAATCATGGAAGAGACTAGTATAGACCTTTATCTCATCAGGAGAACAGGTCACCCCAATGTGGATGTTCTCGACAACCCTCGGTTTTACGGAGATGTTGATAGGCATTATTTGCGTGACGTTTCCCAAGTTTCCTTCCGCAAAGACTTCGTGTGTCAGGATGGGCGTTTGAAGCAGATGGGAAGGAGCTTGGGAATGAAAAATTCTCAAGATAAGTAGACATGGCCCCAAGGCCATGCATCAAAAGAGGAACGATGATGATTATCGTCGCAAGGAGGATCCTCAAGAGACATAGTTTCCACGATGGTCTCATCAGTGGGAAATACCTCATTTACTGGATCGGGTGAATCTGAAGTGTCGAGCCAAGGGGATTGAGAATACGTCTCAAGAGACATACTCAAAGGAGTATGATCGGAGAGAGGAGGAGCCGAAGAGGAGATAAGTTCACAATGATCAATTTCTATTGGGCTTAATAGCATCGAATCACCAACTAAATCAATCTTCTCGGGTGAAGGGATAATCCACGGATCAAAAGACCTGGAGATCATGTTGACCTGAGTAGTGTTGGGTGGAGGAAGAGAAAAAAGACCCATGAGGGCAGGATCTTTGAAAAGACCTGGTCCTATGCTCTCATAAGGCGTAGGAATATGATCTACATATGGAACGTTGCTCTCGGAAGACGAGGAAGTGAAAAAAGTTAACTGATCGATAATGATGATATTTCCTTCATGTAGAAATTGAAGAACACGAAAGAGAGTGGATGGGACACACAACATGGCATGAGTCCAACTATGACTAAGGAGAAGATTGTAATTGAGCTTGGCGTCAACGACTTCAACCTCAACTTTAATCGTTTTCCCTTCTAATGTAATAGGTAAACTAGCGAGAACACCAAGAGGGCGAGATTATCTTCTGTCAAAGGCTTCTAAAGCGTTTGGAGATGAATTGATGGCTAGAGAACCGATGGCTTTCCAGCAAACAGAATACATGATGCACGTAGATGCACCCTTGTCCCCGACCGTTCAGTGGATATTCTTTCCATTAATCCCAAATGATCAGTGCAAGCTGGTGAGGGGGACGTGGGACAAAATTTTCCAAATCGAAAGTGAGAAGGAAAAATCGGTGGGATCAATCCCTCCGATGGCAGATAAAAAAGCCTTCTGTTGTGACGGAAAGCTCTGAAGTACTTCCAATGCAGACATAGCAGATGGAACCTGAGCCAAATCCTCAACAATACTGTAATGTTGAGTGGCACGGGCATCGGGATTGTAGGAATTTCGGAGTACACCTTTAGATGGTGTTCGTACAACGGGCTTAGTACTAGGCCTTTCAATATGAGGAGGGCTAGAAGAAGGTGGGGGGAGGAGGACCATCAACGATTTCCTTCCCTACCGCCTGACGTGGTTCCGTATAATATTTCGATCGAGTAGCAATAGACATGGGTGCAGGACCATTCATCATGGAAACCTGAGAGCCAAATGGGGTGGAGGATTGAGGTTGCTCTACCAATTGAGTTTGTTGTGATGGGAAAGGTTCCTTAAGAATAGCCAAAGTGCCTTGGGTGCCCTTGAGCAGTCAACTCACCTTGGCCTGTCGTGGGCAATCCTTGGTATAATTCTCTTCATCACAAATCAGACAAGGGTAGTTTGGTTTGCATTTTGAACCATCATCAACACTAGGTTTCGGAGAATCCTGTTTTGGGGTATCGGCTTTGGCCATACCTTTACCCTTCTTCTTACCTTTGGAATTTTTATCCGCCGGATTGGACTGGACGGCATTCACTTCCGCAGTTTTACCAGAATTCGAGGGTGGTTGAGAAGCAATATCCATGGAAGGAGTAGATTTTTGCTTCGCAGAATTTGGAGAAGACTTCCGAGAAGTCTGAGACACAGAACCTACGATACCGTCGATGGATGGCGTTTCCGGTGCTTTGGAAGTTCCAGGTCATGGTGCATCAAGCAAGAGTTCATACAATGTGTCGGACTGAGAGTACATGAGATCAAAGTTTTGGGCACGAGCGATGGCTTTTTCATCAGTGACACATGCCCCTATAACAATGTCCATAGCAATCTGAGCAACAAAAGAGGTAGTGAACCAATCAGTTAGAAGTTGATCAGGAATCTTAAACTTGATCAAACGAAGACGTCGCCTCCATTCATGAATATGATCAGAGATATGGGTAGCTCAATCTTGTTTCAAGGATGTGAGGAGGTGCGTCCTAGTTTCATACCAAACTGGTAACTGAAAGTGCGTGAGAAATTCCATCTTTGAAATCTTGGAAGACATCGCGGGAGAGTTCAATGTACCACTTGGCAGCGGCACCAGTGAGAGTCCGTTGGAAAAGACGTAGTCAAATGGAATAGACAACCCAAGGTTTAGAGGAGCACCAAAGATGGTACGTCATAACATGTGCTTGGGGGTCTTCTCAAGACTTGCCATCAAATTTGGGACAATCTCCAGCTATTTTAGTTGGAACTGGAAGCCAATATGGATTATGAAGGATAGGATCATTCGTCAACTTTGACACATCGAGCAGTTCTAGCGTAGAAAGGAATGGAAATTGCAGATTAAAAGACATTACAGGATGTTGATAAAGACCAGTATTGGGGTTCCAACCAGTTTGGGAGAAATTCTGCCCCCATATGTTCTGTCCCGGAGGATTTTGTGCATAGGGGTTATAAGCTTGATAGTTTTTCCCATGCACTGGTTGAGGACCAGGATATTGATTCTAAGCAAACCACTGAGGTCCTGTCTAAGCAACATATGGATTTTGCTGCAAAATGTAAGCAGTGCCTTCAGGTGCATTATATAACACTTGAGTTTGACCTTGAGGAATATAAGTAGTGCCTTGAGGAGCACTGTATACCACCTGAGATTGACTTTGAGGAATGTAGGCAACGCCTTCAAGCACACTATATACCACTTGATATTGACCTTGAGGAATGTAAGTGGCACCTTGAGGCTGGACGGGTTGCCCCTAGAGTGCAGGTTGACCCGGATGTTGTGGTTGAACAGGCTGCCCCTGGGGTACAGGTTGGCCTGCCTGTTGGGGTTGGACAGGCTATCCCTGCGGTGCAGGTTGGCCTGGATGCTGAGAGCCACTGGGTTGTCCTTGTGGAAGAGGTTGTTCCGATGGTTGGGATGAGCCAGGTTGCCCCTAAAGAACTGATTGAACCAGTTGAGAAGTAGAGGGTTGACCTTGTTGCACAAATGTTGGGCCTTGCTGAATGTAAATTTGGTTCTATTGCGCAAAATTTTGTCTCTGTTGTGGACAGATTTTCCCCCAAGGAACATAATATGCTCCCTATTGAACATAAGGTTGACCAGTAGGACCGTAGGGTTGTCCTTGTTGGACCGAAATTTGTTCCTGAAAGGGTTGTCCTTGTGGACCATAAGGTTGTCCCTATGGACCATAGGGTTGTCCCTGTTGGACCGAAGGTTGTCCCTGAAAGGGTTGTCCTTGTGGACCATAGGGTTGTCCCAGAAGGTACGTGTACTATTTAGGTTTAATTAGAGGCAAATAGACGGGATTTTTGTACTCGTCATAATGATGTGGAGGATTAACAGGAGCTTGCGGATACTGAGAACCCTAAGGGGTGTAATTCTGCTGTTGAATGGCCAACACGTATTGATCGTACATCAAACCTTCAGGAATTGGATTAGAAGAGACGGGCGCACAACCAATAGATTGTATTCCTAAAAAGTGAAGCTGTGATCCACTCATGGCAGGCCCAACGGGTATCGTGGAAGCGACATGAATCAACTGATGAACAACAGAAGATGGCGGCACGGACTGAGCCACACTAACAGATGGTGCAGATGAATCCACACAGACAGTGGGCTGAGTTGGGACAGATGTAACGATCATTGACATCATGGGAGTCGAAGGTGATGCACCTGATACTATTACAAACGATATTTCCGAGGGAGTCGATGTATGTGTCCAGACCGGGTTCTGATACAATGGTGTAGGACCATAAATACTCTGACTCAACGAATGATAACCAGCTGGGAGAGAGGAAGGTTGACCTGAGACATAAGGAAAATTCATTGTAAAATTCTCCGGATTATCCACAGTATCGAAAAACAATGGTCGACGTTTCGAATCCCAACGGGGATCCATCTTCAGGACAAGACGAGAATGAAGAGTGAAAGAATGACGCATAGGTTAAGGTTATAAGTAGTGAAAGATGAAAATGACAGGGTCGACAAGAACTAAATTTATTAATCTATAAATTAATTTTAATATTTTATAGTACATTAATTTTAATTCATTTATAATTTCAATAGTTTAAATAAAGTAATAATCTATTTAATCTAAATTTTGAAAAATTAAAATTAAATTTTATATTAATATAATTTTAATAGTACATAATATTATAATTTATTTTATTTTAATTCTAATAATTTAAATAATTAATTAGTTAATCGTTTTCATTTTTATTTGATAAATCTAAATGTTATTTAATTATATTAATCTATAAAAAAAAAATTCTCTATTTTTTTTTTTATTATTATTAAAAAACCTAATTAAAATTTAAACCTAAGGACGAATATATTGAAGAGATAAAACCCTAGAGGTAACTAATTAAAATTTAAACCTAAGGACGAATATATTGAAGAGATAAAACCCTAGAGGTAACTTATTAGTTACCTCTAGGGTTTTATCTCTTCAATATATTCGTCCTTAGGTTTAAATTTTAATTAGGTTTTTTAATAAAATAATAGTAAGCAAATAATTAGAGAAACAATTTTTTTTATAGATTAATATAATTAAATAACATTTAGGCTTATCAAATAAAAATGAAAACTATTAAATAATTAATTATTTAAATTATTAGAATTAAAAATAAATTAAATTATAATATTATGTACTATTGAAATTATATTAATATAAAATTTAATTTTAAATTTTCAAAATTTAGATTAAATAAATTATTAGTTTATTTAAACTATTGAAATTATAAATGAATTAAAATTAATGTACTATAAAATATTAAAATCAAACTCTCACCATAGTTAAGAAGGATGAACCCAGTTCTACTTCCCACCATAGAAAAAGAACTGAAAAAAATTTAGATGCCCAAATTATTGTCCCATTAAGATACTCTAGTTGGGTTGCCAATTTAATCCCTGTGAGGAAGAAGAAAGGTGAAATAAG
The DNA here is from genome assembly GCA_034641835.2 of Pinus albicaulis. NCBI lineage: Eukaryota > Viridiplantae > Streptophyta > Pinopsida > Pinales > Pinaceae > Pinus > Pinus albicaulis. Next base: position 1,297,945,851 of record CM076583.1, on the reverse strand, counting down.
ACTCTGTGTAGATTTTAGAAACCTTAATAAAGCATCCTTGAAAGATAATTATCCACTCCCAAAGATGGATCAATTACTTCAAAAAGTGTCAGGTGCTAACAGACTCTCTATGTTAGATGGATTTTCTTGTTATAATCAGATATTGGTGAATTCAAAAGACAGGGAGAAGACAACTTTTACCACACCTTGGGTACATTCATGTATGCCCGAATGCCTTTTAGTCTATCAAACGCAGGAGCAACATTTTAGAGAGCCGTGGACTTGGATTTTGTCAGGAAGGTAAACAAATTTATTTTTATTTATCTTGATGATTTAATTGTTTTCTCTGAATCAGATACTATACATCTCAAACATTTAAAGAAAGTTTTTGAAAGGTGTAGGAAATTTGGAATTTCTTTGAATCCCAAAAAATCATTATTCACAATCAAAGAGGGTAAATTATTAGGTCATATTATTTCAAAATATGGAGTAGTTATTGATCCCAAAAGGGTCTCTGTTATTCAATCATTATCATTACCTAGAAATAAGAAAGAGATTCAAGCTTTCTTACGGAAAATTAACTTTTTGAGAAGGTTTATACTGAATTATGCATAAATAGTGAAGGATATAACAGATATGCTCAAAAATAACCATGAAGTTAAATGGATTGTTTCTGCAAGATTTTCATTTGACCAAATAAAGAAGGCCATCTCTGAAGCCCCAACCTTAGCCAGTCCAAACTATTCAGAACCTTTCAGCATGTTCTCTTTTGCCTTTGTAACTACCCTTGCAGTTGTCCTTTTGCAAAAGAATGAGGATTACCATGATCAACCTATAGCATTCTTTAGTAAGGTCATGAGAGATGCCGAAGTCAGATATGATATTATCGAAAAACAAGCCTATGCCTTAGTTCAAGCCCTGAAGTCTTTTAGAATGTATGTCCTCCATTCCACTATCATTTCCTATGTGCCCAATAACATTGTTAAAACAATCCTCACACATCCAGACACTGATGGCAGAAGGGGAAGATGGATAACTCAAATTCTTGAGTTTGATCTTACCATAAAAACTACCAAGTTAGTAAAGGGGCAGGGGTAATATTCCCAAGTGGGAAAACTCAACAATACATGCAGTAAAAATGCATTTTTTCAGAAAGATATACAATAACAGTTAAATGCAGCCCATGGATCCATTCATTTATACAATATAACAACCATATACAAAAGGAGATCTGAAACAAATCATGTAGCTTAGTTAAATAAGCCTCCCAAGCCATTATTGCTCAAAAATCATGCAAAAAGAGGGGCTGCAACCATGAATAAAGCTGGAAATACCCTGACAACATTATTTTATTACTCCTACAACAGAAGTAAGTTGTACATTAGCTCTAGATCTTCTATGTGCATAAAAATTCGGATTTATATGAGATCCATGCATTATACTGACTCCTCTAATGAACCCCCTTGGGGTTTTCAGCAAAACACCATGTACAAAGTGTAGATCTGAGATCTAAGACTGTAGATCTACTGAAAATTACAGATCTGGAAAGTGTGGCTGATCTGATTTATGCAAAATAATAGACTCCTCCAATAGATCTCCAAAGTGAAGGGCAGATCCCCAACACTCAGAAAATAAACTCTCCAAATGGTGTACTGAATCACCCTGCAACTACTCCTTCAGAAATTACACAGATCTGGATCTCTTCTGTGCTGTAGGGATCAAAATACAGTTGGATTGTAGCCAAGATATGAAAATGAATCTCAATGCCTTCAATATTGTCCTCCCAATGGAGTAGAAACCTCCTCCACTGAAAATGAGCACTGAAATGGCCTAGATATGAAGATCTAGTCTCCACTTGTTGCAGCTTCCTGAAACAGACAAACCCTCAATAGGATCTGCATTGTCAAAGGAAGATGAAGCTTGGCCTTCATCCAGATAGTGGACAATACAATGCAAGACTCCTCCAAGAGCTACTCAATCGAAGAGGTTGGATTCTCGATCAGGAACACCCTGTGCTAAACAGCTCTCTATCTCAGCTAAACAGCAAGAGAAAGAAATATGTATAAACAGAACATATATCAGAAAATAATAATCATAATCTAACCCCATATGGCTGCCATCCTCTTCCTTATAAAAAATGTGAGCCTTCTCACCTTGGGTCCCACTCATTAGGGTTTACATCTTCATGCAATGAATCTCTCTCCAAAACTGTGTTGTCCCATCATCAATGCCACTCCTCCATAACAACGATTTTTTGGATTTGGTCAACCTTGACTGGATCTTCATGCAATGTCTTCTTCCACACTCAAGGTGGCTTTATTCTAACTATCTAAGCTGATCCATATTCCCACTGGGTTATCTTCATTAATGTTCCACTTCCTCCATACTAGCTTTGTTGACTTGGTCAAACTTGACTTTGTCCACATGCATTAGCCTTTGTTCACACATGAAAGTGTTTTATCCAGCTATGAATATGATCCCTTTCCCCATTAAGAGGGATTTTATTTGCTACTAAAAATATTTATGGGTCTCCCTACCCATTTATTCATCTAACTATGTGTTTGGAGCAAAATTAATATTCCAATTAGTTGCATGCTAACTTAGGAATATTACAGTCCTCCCCTCCCAAATGTTGCTTGTCCTCAACCAACTGCAAGGATAGAACTGAAGAGCCTCTCCTCTTCCTCCTGTAGCATCCTCAAGTGATAAGTTCTTCCAAATAACAAGATGTTTTCTCATCAATGTGCTTTGAAGTTGTCCCTCCCATGTGTAAAAGTATGCCTTTGGTGAAAAATCCAAATGGCTTTCATCATGAAAAAGTGGGATATACATGGAAACAACTATATGTGGTCTAGAGGCCTTCTTGAGGCATGGAATCTGAAATATATTGGGAATCATCATCCCCATGTGAAGCCTCCATCCCCAAGCTATCATCCACAAAAAGTGATTCACCCTCCAACATGGTAACTCCTCAAACATCTCCTCCACCTTAGGCTCCTGCAAAGAAGGTGGGTTGCATAGCTGAATATGTGGGACTAAAATTTCCATCCCAGGTTGTTTCTCTCTCCACTTATGATATGTATGTGGATGCTGATGATCTTGGGCTGAAATATTATGGTCTCCAAGAATGACCCAAGTCACCCCACCAATCAAAACATCCATGAAGTGCCTCTCCCAAGAACTCAAGTTCTCCAAATGGCTCCTCCCACATGAAGAGAAGAGGTGTAGTGTGGAAATCATGGTTTTCCCATTGTTTCTCCTGAAACATGCAACATATGAAGCATAGAGAATCATACTCCCCATGGGCACCTCCAACTCTTGTTCCATCCTCCCAACAATGCTTCCCATAAGAACAAGAACATCATCAATATATGGAAGCAAAAGCAAATAAGAACAAGCTTCCATATGAAAACTAGGAGGTGGATCATAGTTCCATATGTGGAACCAGCGCAGTGCATCCCCTACCTACCTCAAAAAAAAGTGTAACAAGTGTCTTTTCAACCACTTGTTTTTTGCCACAATCATCCTACAAGATAGGATCATGAAAGTAAAATTTGGTGCCAATGGTACACACCAAAAATCATGTGGCATCCCCCACAAGCCACAAATAGAATGGCCAACATCAATGTTGCAAATGGTCTCAAGTACATCAAAATACGATATACGGGAAGGAAATATCCTCCTTGGTACAATATGTTGCTCATAGAAAGTAAAGGAGTACAAGTCATAATGCATAAATGTACATCCTCTATCATGTACTGTGGTCATTGAGCTGAAATGGCTCAACTGAAAGTTCTCCATCACTCTCAATGAGTAGGGAAGTGGTTGTAACAACCTCTCCATCATCATCCGAGATATGCATCTCTCCATATACTGATATACATCCTAATGGATGCCCTCCCAAGTGAACTCCTCCATCAAGGAATGACATGCATCAAAGTGCATGGAAAGAAAGCCCACATGTGTTGCATGTAACAACTTCTCCTTGAGCTTCGAAACTCTAATCAAGAAGACTCTACCATAAGAATAAATGACCTCATCATCCACCATGTATCTTTTATCTCCCTCCGGGTCATCAAGAATCATGTAAGCACCAAGATCCTTGGAGTACTCTACCAAAAGTTGAGACTTCCAATATGGATAAATCATCCTAAGAGACAGCGCTGAAGATCTGAAATGTGAAGCTCCCCACATATTGCTGCCTTTTCCTTTGACATCCCTCATTCCAAGGTCATTAATCATAATGTTGCTATATGTGGGAGATCCCTTCCAAAGTGGAAATACCTCCTCATCCTCCAAAGTTAAGGAGTAGCCCCCTTGCACCATGACAGTGCCTTCTCCTACTCCTGCAACATCATGCAAAGTATGGGATAAGATCAGCCCATACTCTCTCAATAAAAACCAAAGAAACCACAGCTCTAGTTGCCTCCCAAAATCGTCATCATATAAATCATGGAGCAACAACATGATAATTGATATGAAAGATATCACATCACCCCAATACATCAAAACTCCTTGCTTCCATATGATGTAAGTGCCATGCCAAAGTCCATCCATCACCCTACTCTTTGAAATAGAGTGTGTCATATGATGACTAAACTCTTTCAAGAGTAACCAACGCAGTCTTGCCTCCTACTTCCTGGTATCATAAATCTGCAAGTGGCTTTCCAAACTCTTGCTCATCAATATCACCCATCCAACCCATGGTGAGTGTCTATCATCATGTCCAAAAGTGGCATTCCTCCAATGGGGAATACCATCCTCCCAAATCAAATTTCTGTCTTTGCATTTCATGGGATGTTGAAATGCAATCTCCTGGAGATATCCAAATTAAGACCACTCATCAATGACCAAGTTGACCCCATAAGGATCCAAATAGGTGGTAGGCAAAGACCTCCCACTATGATGTGAAAGATTCATCAAGAAATATCCATCACAACCATGAGAGATGTTATCCATCATAAGATTTCCCCAACAACTATTTGCCCCTCCTCTGTTATACATATGGGAAGGTCATTGGAATGCTCCAAAAATGGTTGGGCCCTCAACTCATCACTGCTGCTCAATGACAGCGCTGTTGATCTCCATGATGGTGCATCTTCTATCTTCAGATCATACTCTATGTTGAAAACATAGTTCTGCATGGCATGGTTCAGGACAATACTCATCCCATCCTCCAAAAATCTACACTCCAACCCCAAGAGTTGTGTGCAACTCAATGTTGAAGAGGTAAATCCCCTCTGTGGACAGAGGCGATCCCTACTAGCCCAGAACAGGTCTAGAAAAAATCATCAAATGCTACAGCGCAAGTTCCTAATTGCGAATAAACAAACCAACATTGGAGGCCTACCTGGAGTCCAACGCTATGATTCGTAGAAGAGACAGTGTTCCCGTTCCTTAGCCTCGGCAGATCACGATCCCCACGATCTCTGTGAATGGATACATGCACATGCAAGAAACAATATGAATACAAGCATAAAATCCAGAATACGCAACTATATATCAGTCAGAAAGGATATAACTCATCATTATCATAAGTGAAAAATAGAGTGGAACCATAACCAGTAGTCATTCATTAATAAACAATCGAAAGAGAGTACAACCAATGTTCTGACACTGAGGTCTCCTTCGGAGGGGTCTCCAGTAGAACACGTCTCGCAAAGCCTGCCAAGGATGGGACAAGCCTCTCTTAGAGTCTCTCGACGATAGTCTCCTTGCTTGAGTTTGGCCTTAAGGGAAGAATGAGGGCTCTTGCAGCATTAAGGCTCTTGGGAATTTAAGAACTTGGAGATTCAAGACTTGGGCACTTCAAGACTAGCTTGCAATGGAAATGGGCAAGCTTTTATAGATGGAGGAAGGGGAGTTGGGATCCCTATAATTGTGGGATTGGCCCTATCTTCAAGGAAGCTTCCATGAGAGGTGGCAAACCACTTCCCTTACATGGAATTCCCGGAGCCAAACCTCCCAACTCAAGATAGATAGCAGTTTCTGAGTCTGTTGAAACGAAACTTCCGCCATTTTATTTAAAAAAACACTCCTTAAATTGGCTGGCGCGACTGCAACTCTGGGACAGAGCGCCAGTTGGCGTGGCCTCTTTGTAGGATTTTCCATATTGGCGTGAGTGATGGACTGGCTACCCACGCTAATGCAAAAAGGGGTGTTTTAATGGTTTTTTGCAAGGAGATGTCTCCAGGGCAATTGAAGCTCATGTTTAGAGGAATGCGATGACAGTGGTTTCAAGGCATGACATTGCTCAGAGGTCACAGAATGGGCCCTCCAATGTGCGGGACGGGGAATGATAAGGACGGTGACAAATTACTGTGTAACAAGTGCCCCTTAAAGCATGAGGCCCGAGAGAGAGAGAGGGGTGAAATGCTTTACGAGAACGTGTCCAACTGAAACTCCACCGTCGGAAAACCTGCGTGGATAAATACAACTGATATCTCAAGTACATGATGTATATGTGGTATGGGCGCAGCCATCCATAACAGAGTATACAATAATCCAGATCCAAGGTATGGACGCAGCCATCCAGTGAGGATCGATAAATAGACTCAAGTATGGTCGCAGCCATCCAGTGAATCAGTCATGTAAATAATCATAATAATCCACAAAATCACAGCCTGGATTACAACAGACACAATCCAGGGTCTTGCGCTCCATCTCGACTCGAAAAAAGTACAAGTTCAAGCATGTGAATGAGTGGGCTGAAGTCGAACATGCAAGGACATCGCCTGATTACCAGCCAGTGATGAAAGCTGTTAACAGACGCGAGAGGTACCACCAATAATGACGATGGCCCTCAAGGTACTACAGGTACAATCTATGGCATGTGAATCAATGAGCTGGCGTCGAACACCCGTAGAATCACTCGATCGGAGGCCAATGATGAAAATCTCACGTCGAATGCGACGAACCTGCCATTGAGGCATGTAGGCTCCAAGGTACCATAAGGGAGTCTCTAGATCAGCTTCCTGGATAATGAGCTGAAGTCGACAGGAAGTGACCTTGATCGAAGGTGGGCCATAATGTTTCCCACATCATCGACACGAGACAGAGGAACATGATGTTTTTGTTGTGAATCAGGATCATATGAGAACCAGAGGAAGGTTGATATTCGCAGAGGTCAACTTCTCTTGAACATATAACGGCACAAATAGTGGCTTTGGCAGTATTTGACATCAACAGATCAGAGGTCATGGTGACGAGGCAATGAGAAGAGGAGAGGTCAAAAAGGATTATCCAAACCCACTGAGGCAAGTGAAAGAACGAGATGAGATATCCCCAACCCGACACAAATACAGAAAAGTGCCATGTTCAAGAGCGACATACTGCCGACACGACAATGATGATGGTTCCATTTTTCCCCAACCATTTCTGACGAGTACCCCAATTATTTTTGATAACAAGCTTCAAGGGGATAGCATATGCTTGTAATATAAGTCCGCCCTTCGGGCGAATCCATCCTAGTACATTTAACGAGCCCTAGGAAGGAGGAACTCGGAGAACATCATTTCGACTGAATCCAATGTCATCAGGGTTTAACGAGTCTGACAAAGGAAGAACTCGGCGTATTTTCATGTTTAGAGAGTTTGAAAAGACAGCATAAAGGTAAACTCCAAAGGTCCCTTTTCGTAAATAGTTTCTCAGATCCGAAAAGGTAGAAAACAATATCCGAGAAAACCTCCTAGTCGCGATCGGCTAGGGTATTCCTTTTTTCGTAAATAATCCATCCCAGCCCAAAAAAGGGGTAAATGTATACTGGGTAGATGTCGTTTCGCAGCCACTTTAACGAGATCGAAACGACAAGGGCCTCGGCAATCTTTTCATGTTTAGAGAGTCAGAAAAGAGCTGAAAGATGACTCCAAAGTGACTTTTTCGTGTTTTTACCTAGTCCGAAAAAGTATAAAATACAACTCGTTTCGCCGTTTACGTTGCATAAAAACCTGTTGCTGCACAGAAAGGCAAGTGTAAAATCCATTTTCGACAAAACATATGAAATATTAATGAAAAAATGACTTTTTAAACCTAAATAGAGCTCAAAAAGTTATAAATAAGTCTAAATGGTAAAAATAAAATTACTTTTACTTTTTACCTGAGTGAAGAGCAACATTGGTCCATTTACTGTGCAAACTTCTGGCGGTGATTGCGACCGATCCGGGCTACCATTCAGAGTTCCGTCAGTTCCAGGTAAAATGCGCTTCCTTGTACTTCATTTCAATCCGTTTTTCAATAGTTTTCCATCATGCAATAGACTTCCGTGGCAAATTTTTGAATTTTTAGGGCTCCGCTCATTGGCGCAGGTATCAGGCACGGACCCGCGCCAATGGGATTTTATATGCAAAAGGCTCGCACCAACTGGCGCGACTGTTCCTAAAACAGCCGCGCCAGCGGCCGAACCCAATTTTCTGCCTAAAAATTCGACATTTTAATCAATTTGAATGAATTTTGAAGCTCAACAGAGATCTAAATAAAGGTTTGTGACCATGTTGATGCAGGAAACCAAGAAAAATGGTGATTGAGTGGAAAGAAAGAGAGCATGGGGAAGAGGACGAAATGGCCATGGAAAATGAGGCCTGTATGAATGCCCTCAGAAACTGCGGGCTCAAGAAATTCTTCCTGACACCTTGTTTACGAGCTCAACCTGAGCTACTTCAGTACCTGGTGAGCATTTGGGATGAACAAGAATAAGTATTCAAGCTACGAGACCAGGTGTTAGAACTGGACGTTTCTAATGTGTACTTCATAATCGGACTGTCACGCAGAGGTCCGGTGCCCATACTGATAGGGAGCAGACCGTCTGGTGAGAAAATGGAGGAAGTAATGGCACGAGTGTGCCCAAGGGCACAAATGGGATCAAGGAGTTAAAAGGTGGATATCCACACCATCCCCGATCTGGCACTGCGAGTAGTGCTACATACCATCACGCGGGCTGCGGGATCGCAGGCACCGCACGAAGCGACGAAAGCCCAACTCTTACTGGCTTCAGAGTGTATGAGTCCCATACTGTTTGACTGGGCCACAGCAGTAATGATCAACATCAAGAGACAGCTGACGAGATGCAAACAAGCCAAGCTGAAGCAGTTTGGATACGGGTCCATCCTAGTATCGTTCATTCTGGAACGATTACCAATCTTCCAGGGCCAAGGGGCCGTTGTAGCGGAGCTGATACCACGAGAGCCGAGAATGGCTCGTTGGGCAGCACTGATGCCCAGAGCAGGAGGAGGCCAACAGATGTCCTAGAGGCCAGAGTTTTTTGGGTGGTTGCGGCACGAGTTGATTGTAGTTGAAGACTGGCCTTATGCCGGGACAGACTTTACTGGAGACCCAAATCTCCCACTACCGGAGGGAGAGGATTGGGACGAAGAGCTGGGTATGATATGTTTTTATTTTTTATGTTTTATGATTTTTTTGTTAATACATGTCCGTTCTGACAGTAGTTACATGCGTATGAAGATTTTGGCCTAGAGAGACTAGCCGGGATGTCTCCCATCGCACGGAGAACTCAGCTCGCAGTCGATCCTCATGAGGAGGGTGCGGAAGGAGGAGAGTTGGTCCAGAACCTTGAGGGGATCGCCCGAGGGATTCTAGACTACGCCCGGCTGGCGGATGTACCGTTAGCATATCAAAGACATACGGTGGGAGTGCCTAGTCGCCTCCACCGTCTACTCAGACGCCTAGTGCGTGCGGTGACTTGTTATCATGAGCACCACGCAGACTAGCCTTCTAGGGCTTTATTTCATGCATATTTTTGAGAGACGTGTCATCTCCGGATGTAATAAGACGAACATGTATATTTTTTGACATGCCATGTAAACATTTCGATATCTATCTATATACATATCTATTTCTGGATGGATTTCCTCTCTTACATGTAACGATGATTTACAAATTGTGAAAATTTCTATCTAACACCAAATTAGCTACTGCATCTGTTAATGTATTCATGTGCCTGGGTATATGCTGATATGTAATATAGTCAAAATTTCTTTCCAGTAAACGAATACGCAAATACAGACGTAAAATGGATGGGTTTCTGACTGAATAATGATCGTTCAGTTGTAATGCCACAAGTTGTGAGTCTAGATACACAAGCAATTCACGGATACCAAGGTTTACAGCCTTAGTTAATAATTCTAATACAGCACTATATTCCGCGATGTTATTTGTAGTACGTCCCAGACACACACCTTGCAGGTTGACCAACTCACCAGCAGGATCGTAGATTACCCAGGCTGCCGAAGACAGATTCCTGGTACTGCGGGAGGCACCATCCGCGAACCCAACAAACGGATTGATGGACATCTGCACAATCAGGAAGACCCGATCAGCAGAAAGACGTTTACATTGCACACCACACCACACATGCACACAAATGAATAAACACACCTATGTACACACACCACACAAAAAATGACTTTAAGCGTAGTATTTCTTCAGGTACAACCCATTTCTGGGCTGCGCCAGCGGAACTCCTTCATAATATATAAGCTCATAGGCCCCATTCTTTAATACTCGATTAACTATGTAGGGCCCATGCCACATGGGTTGGAACTTCCCCGCCCCAAGCTTATCGTGTGCTTGATCATATAGGAGGACAAGGTCCCCTTCAACGAAGGAACGTGGTGAAACAGATTGATCGAAATGGGCTTTGACCCGCTTTTTTTGTGCCTCAATAACTAAGGCAGCTAAGCGGTGGGTTTCATCTAACCGTTCCAGATACAAGAGACACTCTTCTTCAGCAGAAGTGTCGGGTAGAAGTTCTATAGCTAATTTCAAAGAAGGAATCTAGCATTCAACCGGAAGAGTGGCTTCCAGACCATACACCAGTTGAAATGGTGTGAATCCAGTTGCACTCTTAGCAGACATTCGGTAAGCCCAAAGAGCTGAGAGCAGTTGGAGGTGCCAATTTGATTTATGAATCCCAACTGTTCGTTGAAGCATGGTGACCAAAACCTTGTTCACTGCTTCAACCTAGCCATTTTCCTAAGGGTAATATGGCGTTGAGCTATCGTGGCGTAAGCCCAACCTTGATGTCAGCTCGGCCATCATATAATCTCAGAAATGTGTACCATGGTCGGTAACGATGGCCTGAGGAACCCTGAAACGTGCGATGATGTGGTTGAAGATGAACTGAGCAACTGTTTTACCGTCGGCCACAAGTGTAGGCATCGCTTTGGCCCACTTGGTGAAGTAGTCGACAGCTATGATTATATACGCATGCCCCCTGGCCGAACGAGGGTTACACGTCATAAAATACATGCCCCATTTCGCAAAACGGCCGACGCTAACAACAGGATGCAAAGGAAGAGGTGGCACGCGCATCTTGCGCTGAAACACCTGGCACGCATGACATTTGCAGACTGCCGTAATACAGTCTTTGAATATTAACGGCCAGAAGTATCCTGCTTGCAGAATCTTTTGAGCAGTAGCATATCCGGACATATGTCCACCACAGGCGCCACTGTGGCAGTCATTGAGGGCCTTTTCAGCCTCTTCCAAGGTAAGGCACCGTCGGAGCACCGAATCTACTCCAACACGGTATAAGGTATCTCCTACGATACGATAGGGTTGATACTGATGCCGAATTCGACGTCGGGCATCTTTAGTCAACTTAGACCGAAATGTGGAGGTCTGAAGATACACAATGATATCGCCATACCAAGGGTCACGAGTACTGATGAGGAAAAGAGTTTCGTTCGGTATATGTTCTTCAGAGTGTGAAGGAGCAGATTCTGTAGGGAGAGAGCATATAAGATCCACGAAAACCAGTGACTTAGTTGACTTAGCAGTGGTGAAATCTAAGTCAAACTCCTGTAGGATAATGATCCATTTGAAGTACTTGCCCCCCAGTAATTTTCGAGAGAGAATATACGTCATGGGGTTACAGTCTGAAACCATGGTAATCGTGCGCAGCAGGATGTAATGGCAAAAGTGCTGCACAGCGTGTACGACGGCTAAAGCCAACTTCTCGACGTGAGCATAACATGTTTCCGTGTCGAGGAGGTTCCATGACAGATAATAAACAACATGTTCATTACCTTCATCGTCATCCTGCACCAGAACCATAGCAATGGTGCTAAACGCGGTGGCAAGATACAAAGTGAAATCGCTGCGATAATCAGGAGAACGAAGCAAAGGAGCATTAACAAGTAACATCTTCAGCTTCTCAAAGGATTGTTGAGAAATTTCGTCCCAATGGAAGGGAACATTCTGCTTTAATAGACGTGTGAATCCTTTAGCCACCTCCGCGTAGTTCGGGATAAAGCGTCGAAGGAAGTTCGCTTTTCCCTGCAGACTCTGCAACTGATATAGTGAGGAGGGTGATGGGAGATTGATGATAGCCTCGACTTTTAAAGGGTCAAGGTGAATTCCGTCTTTGGAGACTATGAATCCCAACAGACGGCCAGAATCCACGCAGAAGACGCATTTATGAGGATTGAGCCGAATATTGTAGCGCCTACAGCGAAGGAAGATCTGGCGGAGGTGTTCAGGGTGGTCCTCTCGCCTAGCTGAATGAGCTGGCAAGTCGTCCAGATAAGGTTGAACGATATGGCGAATGTCATGGAAAGCGTAAGACATCGCACGCTGGAAAGTGGCTCCAGCGTTCTTCAAGCCGAACGAGAGCTTTTTATACGTGAAAGTACCCCACGGATAGATGAAAGTAGTCTTGTGTTGATCCTCAGGTGCAATATTGATCTGATTATACCCCGAGAAACCATCCATTAAGGAATAAATGTCACTTCCAGCACATTCGTCGATGATCTGGTCTATGAACGGAGTGGGATAGTTATCCTTTGGACAGGCGCGATTGATGTCGCGATAATCGACACAGACCCTAATAGTACCCTGCTTTTTATCGACAGGTACAATGTTGGAAACCCATTCTGTGAGGGGGATGGGATAAATAAAGCCCGCGTTCAGAAGTTTTTCAACTTCTGCCTTGATTGCAGCGGCTTTCCGAGGATGCATGGGGCGTAAGCGTTGGCGCACGGGCTTCGCACCAGGGTAGGTTGGAATCTCATGCACTACGATACTGGGATCAATCCCCAACATTTCCTCGTAGGACCAGGCGAACACATCTCTGAATTCTTTAAAAAGATCAGTATAGACTTGAATCTCATCAGGAGAACAAGTCACTCCCACGTGTATATTCTCAACGACCCCCAATTTAACGGAGATGTTGATCGGGATGGTTTGAGTGATATTACTCAGGTTACCTTCCGAAAAAACCTCGTGCGTCAAGATGGGCGTTTGAAGAGGAGGAGTAGGAACCTGAGATGCGTAACACTCTAGACAATCTGTCATTGCCCCCAAGCTAGGCATGAAAGAGGAACGATGATGTCCATCGCCCCAAGGCAGCTCCTCGAGAGACATAGTTTCAATGATGGATTCATCGGAAGGAAAAGTTTCTTTAAGAGGATCAGGTGAATCAGCCTGACCAAGCCAGGGGGATTGAGAGTAGACGTCTAGAGCCATGCTCAAAGGAGCATGCTGAGGAGGTGGAGGAACAGATGCAGCAACAATTTCACAGTAGCTAATCTCTACTGGAGTTAAGGGCATTGATTCTCCAAACTCAAACACCTGCTCAGGCGTATGGATGAGCCAGGGGTCATCATACCTGGAAATCATGTTAACTTGAGCGGTGTGCGGTGGTGGTGCGGGAAAAATACCCATGAGGACGGGGTCTTTGAAGAGACCGGGCCTTACACTATCAAGGGGATTTGGAATTTGATCCACGTATGGAACATTTTTCTCGGAGGTGGAGGTGAAGAATGACAGTTGATCAACCGTAACGATTTTTCCCTCATGAGGGAACTTAAGAAGTCGAAAAACGGTGGATGGCACGCATAGCATGGCATGAGTCCAGCTGCGGCGAAGAAGTATATTTTAGTTGAACCTAGCGTCAACCACTTCTACTTTGACATTGACAGTCTTCCCCTATAAAGTAATCGCTAAACTCTCGAGAACACCCAGGGGTTTAGATTCCCGACCATCAAATGCCTCTAGGGAATTGGGAGATGACGAAAGGGCTAGAGAGCCAATGGCCTTCCAGCAAGCGGACAACATAACACAGGTGGAGGCACCTTCATCCACGATGGCCCTATGAATGTTAAGACCGTTGATCCCGACTTGAATAACAAGAGCAATCTGATGCGGAAGTCGGGGGGTGAAATTTTCTAAATCGAAGGTGAGAAGACTCGAATCGGCGGGATCAATGCCACCGATTGCAGACAATAAAGCCTTCCGTTGCGAAGGACAAATTTGAATAACTTCTAGTGCAGACATAGAAGAAGGCGCCTGTGCCAAATCCTCAACAATGCTGTAGTGTTGAGCGGCATGGGCGTTCGGATTATAAGAAGATCTTCGTAAGACACCTTTAGAAGGTGGCTTCACAACGGGTTCAGGAGTAGGCTTCTCGATTTCCAACGAACTGGAGACAGGTGGGGGAGGTGGTCCATCCACAACTGCCTTCTTGGGTGCCTGCCGTGATTCATTGTAATCCTTCGAACGCGTAGCGACGGAGATAGGTGCAGCACCATTCATCATAAAAACTTGGGACACAAATGGTGCAGATGGTGACAACTGTTCAACCATCTGGGTCTGCTGAGACGGGAATGGCTCTTTAAGAACTTCCGGAGTCCCTTTAGAGCCCTTGAGAAGTTGACTAACCTCGGATCGTCGTGGAAAATCTTTGGTATAATGGTCTCCTTCACAAATGAGGCAGGGGTACTTCGGTTTACGTTGAGAACCATCCTCAGTATGAGATTTGGATTCTGGCTTTGGGGCATCGGATTTGGATTTACCTTTGCCCTTCTTTTTCCCCTTGGAGGTTTTCTCCGTGGGATTGGCCTGAACGACGTTCACCTCCGCGGTTTTGCCAGTATCAGACGAGGCGGGATTAGTAGGAGTATTGTTGGAAGAATTAGACTTCTGCTTCCCATTCGAAGATTTCTTCGAATTCTGAGACACGGAACCAATGACACCATCCACTGCAGGAGTAGGTGGAGCCTTAGAGGTTTCAGACCGTGGAGCATCAGGCAAGATATCATAAAGCGTGCCGGACTGAGAATATACAAGATCCAGATATTGGGCACACGCAATGGCTTGTTCTTCCGTCACACACGCTCCCATCGCAATATCTTGGGCGATTTTGTTCACGAAGGAGGTGGTGAACCAGTGAGTTAGTATCTGATCAGGTATATGAAACTTGATCAGTCTACGACGGCGCCGCCACTCATGAATGTGATCAGAAATGTGAGTGGCCTTGTTCTGTTTCAATGAAGTCAGGAGGTGCGTCCCGACTTCATAACGAACCGGTAACTGAAAGTGCGTCAGAAAAGCCATGGCTAAGGAATTAAAATCTTGGAAGATGCCACGGGATAACTCGATGTACCACTTAGCAGCAGCTCCAGTCAAAGTGCGCTGGAAGAGGCGCAGACGAATTGAATCATCGACCCAAGAGTTGGACGAACACCAAAGATGATACGTCATCACATGCGCTTGGGGGTCCTCTCCAGCTTTACCCTCAAACTTGGGGTAGTCACCTGGTATCTTTGTAGGAACCGGAGGCCAATAAGGATTAAGTAAAATCGGATCATTGGTCAGTTTTGAAACATCCGGCAACTCCAAGGTGGCCAGGAATGGCAATGGCGGATTGACCGGCATGCCAGGCCCGGGATGAGGACCCGTACCTGTACTCCACGCTGGTTGGTAATATCCTTGCCCCCATGGGTTCTGTCCCATAGGATTCTGACTTTAGGGGGCGTAGGTCGTATAACCAGACTGATTTGGTTGTTGGTAACCAACGTGTGGGGCTTGATAACCAGAGTACGAACCCTAATTATGTGTCGGCCCAGTATAAGCAGCATTTGGATTTGGCTGCTGAGTATAGGTAGACCCAGGTTGATGAGGATAATACTGAGAACCTTGGGGCTGGTTATAATTCGGTTGAGATTGACCATGAGGATAATAATCGCCCTGAGGATGAGTCGGCTGCTGATAGGTGGAACCCTGCAGAGCCTGATAACTAGGGCGCAACTGTTGATTTGGCTGCGACATCGAATAAATCGGCTGATGGGCAGGGTTAATGGAATGAGCAGGCTGCCCTGAGTGAACAGGTTGACCCGGCTGAACGGGCTGCCCTGAGTGAACAGGTTGACCCGGATAGACAGGCTGCGCCGGTTGCGTAGGTTGACCCGGTTGGAAAGGAGCCCCAGGTTGTACTGGATGGGCCGGTTGGCCTGGAGGCGGAACACCGGGTTGCACCGGATGGGCCGGTTGGCCTGGTGGAGGAATAGGGCTAGGTGATTGCTGGTAACCGGTTTGACCTGGAGCAGAACCATAGGATGGTCCTAGCTGACATGCAACGTTAGAAACAACAGGATACTGCGGTTGCATAGGCTGAGAAGGCTGGATTTGCCCCCCCAGGACCATGGACCGGTCCCGGTTTGTACCCCGCCTGAGGCTGCACAGGTTGACCGGAAGGGCTATAATACTGTCCTTACGGACCGTACGATGGCCTTTGCTGGCCTGCAGGATAGCCTTGCATGGGCTGCCCTTGCGGGTCATAAGGATAGCCAGGTTGGCCCGAAGGTTGGCCTTGGAAAGGTTGCCCTTGCGGGTTATAAGCCTGGTTATAAGGTAAACCTTGAGCATGGAGGTAAGCCTCAGGAGCGGGTAGACGCAAATTGTCCCCGTGCTCATCATACTGACCTGGAAAATCATACACGAGCGTACCATCCTGTGCATAGTGCGAAAAGTAAGAGCGGTTGCGATCTTGGGAGGATGGTCCAACCTCGAGGTTCGGCTGTTGCAGGGACAACCGATACTCCTCTGGAGAGATTTTCTTCGGTATAGTAGTCGCTAAATAAACGTCTTCAGGAGACGGCATAGCCCTGGCAGAGGGAGCCGTGACAACGGGTGCAGATGCAGCCACACAGACAATGGGCCAGACGGGTACAGAAGTAACGGGTGTCTGAGGGGACACCCCCGATGAAGGAGCAGCTGGCCTCGGAGAAGCAGCTGACACTCCCATAGAGGCTGCGGCGGAAATGATCTGACCCAAAGACCTATACCCCAGTGGTAATGAGGGACTGGACGTTGACATGACAAACAAGCCGTAGCTGTCTCCGGTACACTGCAAGAGCCTCGATAGCCTTCACCTCGTGACGTTGGGATTTCCTCACCGTAATCACCATGTTTGAGCCTATCCACAGATCTCAATAGACGGCGATGACTGTGGGAGGAAAGATGAAGAAGCAGCAAAAGGCTGAAGTATATGTAAGAGAAAGGAAATCAGCTCCTAATCTCAATTCAGACACAGGGTCCAAAAAGGGCCAATCGAACTCAACTGGTCCCCCAAAGGGTTGCTCAGAAAGAACCGGTCCCCCGTCAGGAAACTCGGAAACAATGGGCTGTTGTGGTTCAGCAGAGGATTGGGAAACCTCTGATGAATCATCCGTGTAAGGACTACCAGTAGACAAAACCGAGGGTTCCTCCACTGTGACAAAAACGACAAGAGAAAAGATCAAACACACACACGGGCTGAAAAAGAGTCAAGACACACGATCAAACGGTCAACAAGCAAAATCTAACAGGGCGTGTAATCGTGGGTGATTAATTTTTACCACATTGAAAAATAAGAAACTTCACCGTTTCATGTTTTAAGAGTCGAGAAACGGTTGAAAAGGTGACTCTATCTCTTTCAGATTTGACACAAGCGTGAAAGGACAAGCGCTTGGTGATCCTTTCAAATTTAGGGAGTCAGAAAAGATCAAATGACTACTCAGGAATACTAGGCAAAAGGGTGTACCAAATAACCATGAACTGCAATATACACCTTGGTTTTAATAATGAAAGAGAAATCAACCAAGGACTTTCCGTACGTGCAGGCAATCTCCCCGAATGCTGTGTTCGGTGTATCACGGGTATAGGGCGGCAGACTCGGCTTCTTATGGATAAAGGATTGAAACCTAGAGGGGTCTCCCTTTATATACGCGACGGTACGGGGAGCACAAGTCCGTACTAGTGCTGTCTAAAGCCAAGAGGCGAACGAAAACTACTAGGTTTTAAGACGCCGGAACACGTCTCTAGCCTAGACCTCTAAATATGTTTCGTTAGATTTCAATGCTGCCTTAGTGTAAATTGTGTAGATTTTAAAGTTGATCTTCAATTATGTTTCAGTTTTCAGGCCCTAACGAATGTGCTGTCTCAAAAATCTCCTAAATGAAAAACTACATGCCACAGTACATCATTTCGTTCGATGAAAGCTAGCTACAGAAGAGTTGAGAGCTTTTTACACAAACAAAATGATCAGAAGACAATCAATGATATCTCTAATGCAACTAATGAAACTAAAAACTTTTCTTTCAAATTCACTAATTACTAGTAAAATCGAAAAGATTTCAATTTGCACTAATCAACCAAAAGCAAAAGAGATTTTTTTTATTTTCAATGTTTGATAGCTAGATGCACTAAACAAACCGAAAACAAATGAAAAGCAATTCGAGAAATGATATTAAGAGAGTAAAACGAGCAAATTTCACTCAATGGCACAAACAATCAGATCTCAAATCGACCAAAGTCTCTCAAAACCAAGAAAAAGTCCCAAAGGCTCCAATGGACCGTGTGATCTAGGCCCAAAGCAAGACCAAACGAAATTTGAATGAAGAGAAGAAGAATCACCCAAAAATCGCAACGAAACGGTGAACAACCACTAAGAGAATGCGGAGGAGCAATCAGAGAATTGACTGGACTAACAAAACACCAAAACTCCTAAGGAGGGCTCGACACACAAAGCCACTAGATGCCCTAGGGCTTAAAACGTGAAATCGATGGAGAAAAGCAAACAACCAAAGGATGAAGGCAAACTCCCAGTCAAACAGGACTCCAACACACTCAGGTAGCCGAAAAACCAAAAAGAAACACACTGACCAGACCCAGAGAGCTCAAAACTGAGCGAACCCTAATGCCTCATAGGATTGGCGCGACTGTGAGGTTGTAACTGGCGCCAGAAATCAATTGGCGCAGGTAATACACAAGCAACATGCGCCAATTGGCGCGACTGTCGAGCTAAAAAGCGCGCCAGCCGAGTTTCTCAGCAAAAAATAAAAAGAACTACTCCAGAAGCAGATCAATGATATCCAAGCAAACCAAGAAGCAAAAACAGCAAAAGAACCCAGCCCAGAAGGCTAACCAAGCAAGGAAAACCACGAAACAATCAAAACGAGACAATCAAAACTAGACGATCCCCAGCGGAGTCGCCAAATTGTTGAAGAGGTAAATCCCCTCTGCGGACAGAGGCGATCCCTACTAGCCCAGAACGGGTCTAGCAACAATCATCAAATGCTACAGCACAAGTTCCTAATTGCGAATAAACAGACCAACGATGGAGGCCTACCTGGAGTCCAACGCTATGATTCGTAGAAGAGACAGTGTTCCCGTTCCTCAACTTTGGCAGATCACGATCCCCACGATCTCCGTGAATGGACACCTGCACATGCAAGAAACAATACAAATACAAGCATAAAATCCAGAATACGCAACTATATATCAGTCAAAAAGGATATAACTCATCATTATCATAAGTGAAAAACAGAGTGGAACCATAACCAGTAGTCATTCATTAATAAACAATCGAAAGAGAGTACAACCAATGTTCTGACGCTGAGGTCTCCTTCGGAGGGGTCTCCAATAGAACATGTCTCGCAAAGCCTGCCAAGGATGGGACAAACCTCTCTAAGAGTCTCTCGACGATGGTCTCCTTGCTCGAGTTTGGCCTTAAGGGAAGAATGAGGGCTCTTGCAGCATTAAGGCTCTTGGGAATTTGAGAACTTGGAGATTCAAGACTTGGGCACTTCAAGACTAGCTTGCAATGGAAATGGGCAAGATTTTATAGATGGAGGAAGGGGAGTTGGGATCCCTATAATTGTGGGATTGGCCCTATCTTCAAGGAAGCTTCCATGAGAGGTGGCAAACCACTTCCCTTACATGGAATTCCTAGAGCCAAACCTCCCAACTCAAGATAGATAGCAATTTCTGAGTCTGTTGAAACGAAACTTCCGCCATTTTATTTTAAAAAACACTCCTTAAATTGGCTGGCGCGACTGCGACTCTAGGACAGAGCGCCAGTTGGCGCAGCCTCTTTGTAGGATTTTCCCTATTGGCGCGAGTGATGGACTGGCTACCCGCGCCAATGCAAAAAGGGGTGTTTTTATGGTTTTTTGCAAGGAGATGTCTCCAGGGAAATTGAAGCTCATGTTTAGAGGAGTGCGATGACAGTGGTTTCAAGGCATGACATTGGTCACAGGTCACAAAATGGGCCGTCCAATGTGCGGGACGCGGAATGGTAGGGACGGTGAAAAATTACTATGTAACACATGGCATTAAAGACAATGCACAATTAAATGGCCAATATCATGACAGTATAAGAATCTAAAAGGAACTTGTTAATAATAAATCCATTGAAGATGTGTTAATCCCTCCCACACCAGCTCAAATACCGCCTGCAAACCCCTCGAATAATTTGCCTCAACCAAAATCCAAGAAATGCACATATCCACCCTGACCAAACTACGATCAACAACAAAAATATTTTTTCCAATAGAATTTCCAACAACTGTGAGAGCCACCTGAGTCTAAAGCTGCAAGGGTCAATCAAGAAGTTTTAATCAGATCAACCTACGTATTGGAACCTCCTGGAGTGGATGAAAGCCTAAAACCCACAGTTGAAGAGTCAAATAGCTACGACCTTGGACCCATGGGTGTCCTAAAATCAAATCCACATCCTCATTATGTATGAAATGAAAACTAAACGACCCATTCATCAGAAAACAAACTCTAGGTTAAAATGGAGGTCCAGTTTGAATCAACCCAATTCCTCATTTGACCAACATCCATATTACTGAACTCCCAGCGACCAGCCAATGCACAAAGATTCAAACTCAACACCTTATTAAATGTAATGTTTCATCCCAGATTTAAAGTTTTGACCTCCTCCGAAGGGCCATAGGCTTCGACCGTTAGCCTCAGAAATTTTTAGGGCCACCAAAAACGCCCCAAGTGGAATTGATGTCTACCTTAAGATTCATAGGAACATCATCAGAAGGAAATTTAGCACCAACGAGAGCACCAGAAGGACTTGCGCAAGAAGAAATCACGGGTTTTTGTGCATAAACATTCTCCACCAACTAAGTAGCTTGGATGAGATCGTCATGCATCTTGGAGGGAACCATGCATAAAAAAGCTAGTTGGCCCATTTGTGTGACCTCCAAATATCCTTGAATGTGAATGCATGTTGATATAAACCAATGATCAACCACATATATCTTACTTACAACTATTTATTAAATAGGTTATCTCCCACATTAATTAGTCTATTATAATAATTGTCAATGCAGGAAAAATTATCAATTGTCAATTTTCAAGTGTAGCTTCAACTTTGCTACTATCACTACTTTAGATTTTATTTAATTTATGCTAATAAAAATATTTTTTCTTATATAATTCAATTACATGAAATTTGTGGTGAGAAAAGATGTAAAATTTTTGGAGGAAAAGTATTGGAGCAATTGAGATAATGAAGCAATGGATAAAGGATATCCATTTCCCCCCATAACTGAATTTGTGGAAAGTTCAAGACATCAAGTCCCTTCAAGAATATTTCCAAGGTTACGAGTAAAAAGAAAATCAGAAAGTCCGACTTCTAGTAGAGACTCTAGAAAATCTAATGAGAAATCATAGAACAAGGAGCATAAGGGAAATATATCAGCAGTGCAACGACATGGATGAGAAAGAAAATATTTCCTCATTATCCCATCAAAATACCTATTTTGAAGTAGTGAAAGAAGAGAATCGGGTTTAAGGAAAGACATGTTGTTAAAGGATTTTCTCAGTAACCAGCTATTGACTATGGTGAAAGCTTTGTTCTAGTATCAAGGTTGGATATTATTCGAGCAATGTTAGCCATTGCAACCTTGAATAAATGGCTAGTTTACCAAATGGATGTGAAGTCAACTTTCTCAAATGGAAAACTAGAAGAGGAGGTATATGTTTATCAACCACTAGGATTTGAAGTAAAAGGTGAGGAGTAAAAAGTGTGTAAGTTGAAGTAAGATTTGTATGGATTGAAGTAATATCTAAGAGCTTGTATAGTCATTTGACTCATATTTTCTTTACAATGGGTTTAACAAGAGCAGTAATGAGCCCACTCTCTATACCAAAAAAAATCAAATTAAAATCCTTATAGTTTGTATTCATGTTTATGAAAAGATATATACAATGTTCCACGTGGATGGGTCCCCCAGGGTAGGGTGCACGCACCCCACCCTTCCCATGCACTTGTGACGAGGGGACGCATGGATAAAAATTTCCCCACATCCCCCTTTTAGGGAGGCACAGGTGGAAACAATTCTCTAGTGTGGGGGACGCATCTCCTTAAAATGGGTGCTTCTGGGTGCACCCACTTGAAAGGGGGACAAACACCCCCTCAAAAGGGGGACTCCCAAAAGCACCCTTTTTTAGTTTCAACGAAAATTGTGTGGGGAAGCCTAATATTCAAGCCTATGGTATTATTATTGCTAGACAATTCATGGTAATGCTTATTCTCCTTTTTGTTTCATTTTCAAGATTTTACTTAAATTTTTAACATTTCCATGAAATAACTTAGAATTTTTTAGAGTGGTTCTAACCTCAATGGATTTCATATGGAGAAAGTGAAATTTTGAGATCATGCTAAAAAATCCAGCATACTTCACAAATTTTCAGGATTTCAAGATCAGTGGGATTGCAACATTTCCATTGGATTTTGTCATGTACAAGGGTATGGAACTAATATTTAATCAATAGAACTAATCCCTATATGTACCTTGATGTTGGTGGCATTGGTTGTCAAACTCCTTTATCATGACCCTACTATAAATGTAACAATCACTCCAAACAAAATCTTTACTTGACATGCTTCGTTTTTTCTATCTTATTTTAGTTCTTAAAGGGCGATATTAATGACGGAGATCCCAATATAGGTGATGATTTTGATGATATGTAGGTATTTATTATAGCATGTTTTTTTGGGGATGCTAGAGCCCATCTAAAGCCTGGTTTTTAATGTGTTTTTGGTTCAAATATGGGTTGAAGTCGATGCTAATTTGGTTATGTGCACCCTAACGTGATATATACATGAGAAATTTTTCTTATTTTTTTTATAAATGGTTTGTATTAGTATGAATGCACATGAATATATATGCTTTTCTTTAAAATTTGAATATTTTAGGTGTTTTTGGTCAACTTGTTTTCTTACCGGGTCTGGTTCAGTTATGACCGATTCTTGGTTTAGAGGGTTTTATAGTTCAATCACCGCTTTGGTTCCAACAACATTGGTATCTACTATAGCCTATTTTTTTAGTACTAATACGATTCTATAATGATGAATGATGAATATGGATCAATGTATTTCATTATTTAATTCAATTATGTATGGAGCAATATATTTATAAAAATATTATATATATATATATATATATATATATATATATATATATATATATATATATATATATATATATATATATATATACCTCTATGTCTCTCGAATAAGAAATTTGAGGAGCAATCATAATGCATGGGTTACATATGAAACAATTAGTATATTTCACATTCAAACCAAGATACATCACACTAACATAATGATTATGAGATCCAATAGATTGTAAGCTAAGATATTATTCGTTGAGAAGATATCTCAACAACCCAATCAACCAATAAACTCAATCTACTAACATTCTATTGTAAGTGTTAATTCTAAGTCACTCCTTTAATGCTTACACTACAAAATTAACATTACAAAAACTAATACAAGAATCACAAATTACAAACCACATTTAAGTCACATATGTCTTATATGGTCTTCACTTGCACTTCTACCCACTCTGAAATCTCACGGACCACACTCTTTCTCCAACACAAATGTCTTCGACCATCATTGGTGTGCTTTTAAGATCAAAATTATTGACATACTCGTGTCGTAAGGGCTTCCACAATAAAAGTTGTAAAGCAATAAACCACTCTATGGACCTACCACCATCTATTGAATATTTTGTTTTCAGTTATTCGTTAGTTGCTAGGAAGGCAATCTGGATACTAAATGTGTTCAAAAGTTGATCATACAACTTGACATGTCTAACACACAAGGATATCATGCTATAAACAATATTCGTTTTTTAGGGTTTTCTGAGTGACAAGAACTACAAACCGTAATAATATGTAAACATAATCAAACTAGTGGTGTGTTCAAGGGTTTTTGAGCGCCAAGAACCACTAATTTGAAATATGCAACACTATTAAATAATTGGTTCTACACTTATTACAAACAAAATTGGAAGAAAATGGAAAATATACAGCTTAACAAAACAACCAACAAAACTCATGTCAACATAACCCAATATTTCCAATTTTCTCCATGGCCTATAAGGACTTAACTTCACTAGAGGCTTCACAACAACAATCAAAGGGGTTGTTATGAATCATTTTGGTTTCGCTGGTATAATTTGTGACAATGGAAGAATGCCAAGCTATAGTGCCAAAAAACTCAGTAATTCCCCCTACGATTCGTTGTAGGCTTCATAATATGCTTCCATTGTAATCTATCTCCAACCAACAATTTCCCATCACGTTATAGTAAATATTACCTTCATTATTATGAATTTTTACCAAACTCCGACACCAATCTATAAAACCACTGAAAATAGAATGAAGTCTACTACTCAAAATGTCAAATTTATAGGTTGTCACTCGAAATGTTCTTGATGACCCTAACACTGAACTAGCATGACATGCACGAGAAAAAATCCATGTATTGGAGTTTTCATTGCACCCACAAGTGCTCAAACGATCTTCCTTAATGCATATTGTTTCACCTCTAGCCAACTAGGTATCATGTTGTGCATTTATGTCAATTAAATACCATGTGGAATTTTATCTCATAAGTTCAAAGTGCCTCACGGATCCGTCCAATCAGATGCAGTGGCATGTGAATTATGTTCATGATGGTAGACCGTGATTATATCCCACAAAATTCTACTTAAGACTACATTTTGTTTTCTTATTGCAAGCAAATCTCTAGACTAGATCGTGATAACGAAGGTAAAAAAGATGAGAGTGGTTACTTACGCACTGCGGTTACCTGTTTACACACAATAGTCAAGCTAAATCAAACCAATATATGCCCATGTTAAATAGATTTTCCTAATGCTGAGTAAATCCCTTAGACAAGGTTATCAAGTGCGATTTCACTGCACACCGTGTTGTGCTAAGCCTCATCAACAAGGGGATACGACCCCTGTTCATTTATACCAACACGTGGTGCTCATCGGGCCAGTTATTCAAAGATCAGAGTGTTGAAAAATGTGTTATGAAATCTATTCTTTCGACCTCCGATGTCCATTGACGATGTATTGTCCTCAGATTCTAGCTCATTCACAACAAATCAATACACACAAGAAATTAACTACAGAAAAAGTGAAGAAATCACTCACAAAAAATCACTCTTCTGTGCTAATCTACTTATTTATAGAGGAGGATTAGCTATCCTGGCACTATAGCTTCCTGGCCCTCCACTAATGGAGTTAATCTAGGATTGACTCTAATACCAAATAAAAAATTTGAGGAGCAATCATAGTGCACAGGTTACCCACAAAAAAATTCATATATTTCACATTCAAACCAAGATACACCAAACTAATATAGTGCTTATGAGATCCAACATATTATAAAATAAGAGATTAACAGTTGAGAAAATATCTCAACAACCCAATCAACCAACAAACTCAATCTACTAACATTCTATTGAAAGTGTTAATTCTAAGTTCATGTTCCCCCTTAAATTTCCCTAAAATTAGAGGGTACTATGACACATCCTCCCTATGTGTCTCCCCGCACCCGCATCCCCATGTTCCACAATCCTGGTGGAACATTGGATATATACATGGAATTTGATGCTAGATGAATTCAAAGATGCTATGAAAAGAGAATTTGAGACGAGAAACCTTGGTCTAATGAGGTAATTTTTGGGAATTACAGTCAAGCCATCTACTCAAGGGATATTTCTATGTCAACAATAGTATGCTACATATATCTTCAATAGGTTTAGGATGGAAAAATGAAAACCAATAGAGACCCTTATTGTAATAGAGAAAAAATTGGGCAAGTACGATGATGGGCCAACAATGGATTCAACATTTTATAAAAAGCTTAGAGGTAGCTTCATGCACCTTACTGCAACCGGAATTGATGTTATTTATGTAGTTAGTTGCATTTTCATATTTATGGAGTCTCCCAAGGAATCTCATTAGAAAAATGGAAAAAGGATTTTGAGGTATATCGTAGGTAAATCTAATTATGGATTGTGGTACACAAGTTCGAAAAACAACCACCTTATAAGATACATAGACAACGATTTTGTTGTCAGTATTGATGATAGGAAAAACACTTCATGATATGATTTTCATTTGGGCACAATTTCGATCTCATGGGAATCTAAGAAACAACCTATTATTTAATATATTCTGTAAAAGTAGAATATGTAGTAGCTACAACACTAGCATGTCATGCAGTATGGTTAAGAAATCTTTTGAAAGATCTTACACATGTTGAAAAGGAGCCAACTACTATATTTTGTGACAACATTTCAACGATTGCATTGTCAAAGAATCACACATTTCACAAGTAAACTAAGCACATTGACACTCAATATCACTTCATTCATGAACTTGTCAACAATGGTGACATATCACTTAAAATTTGTGGATCTAGAAATCAACTAGTAGATATCTTCACCAAACCATTGGGAAGAATTGTTTTTGAGTTTCAAAGACAACGTTTAGGAATTGTTAGTGTGAATGTAACAATTGAGATCATGAGGGAGTGTTAAAAATAATCTCTCCTATTTACTAGTCTAGTCCAACAATTAGTTATGAGTTCTAGAAAATTTTAAAAAGTTATTTTTAGCAACTATCAGTTAGGATATTATTAGGAAAATAGTGCAAATTATAGGTATCTTTAGAGGCCTTCATTTATAGGCAATTATGGAAAATTACTAATCCATGTAAAATCCTTTTAGAGGCCTTCATTTATAGGTGATTATGGAAAATTACTAATCTATGTAAAATCCTTTTTTAATTATGAGAATAGCTTGCAATGTTCTCGATTCCCTCTTTGCCTCTTTATAAATATTTTCACTTTACAAGTTAATTTAAATCAGTTTGGCTTATGATTGGTTGAACATATAAATTACTTCAAGATAGATAAAACTCAATTTTGAAAGGCTAAATAGTTTCTCTTCTCCATCCTTGGTGGTACACAGTAGCTACAAGAGTTCTTTCTCTTATCCATCCTCAGTGGTACATGGTAGCTACACGAGTTATTAGTAGGTTTGAACTTGCCATTTCTTGAGTCTGAAGATTTTAAAAAACTTGGATTACTCGCTTAGTTTCTTAAAATGTTTATATAACTACCTATGATTCCAAGTACTAAACCATGGAACTTGAGTCTTAAATATTTACATAACCATGCATTCCTACCATTAAAAGTGATTGAACTCTTTGTTGGAGATTAATTCCAATTGCAACTGAGCAGAAGGAGGACATAAATTCAATTTTGATGGGAGTTCTTGAAGGACATCATCAACAAAGTCTCGTTTTACTTTTACACTCCATCTTGCATTCAATTTCTAGTTTGAATAAGCTTGCAAGTTCAAATTTTTGTTTATGAAGTCAGTAGCCTGTTTCTGCAATGAGAACTGTGGTTTAAACCCAGGCTGTTTATTATCTCCATGCTCATAAACCCACACATACTTCCATTAAAACCCCACACCAACCATTCATTTACCACGCTTTGTTAAATTTTGAATGTACCACGTCATTTCTATGTGGAACCCATGACTCCACGTCGCATCTTCGCCAACCAATCACACACCGCTTGCATGAACCTAATTCTACGTCACCCGGCCTTCAAAACTGCCGGATAAGTGTTGGGCCACCTCCACCAGCGCATACACCATCCATCAATAGGAGCTTTTCGCAAGCTTTGGGTGCACAGTCAGTAGGTGCATATTTTGATGCGATAGCCCTTTGTAAAACCATCTCCCATTCATTTATCTCAAGTTTTCAAGGTGATGTCATCCGGTGGAAAAATAGATGCAATAACTTATTAAAACATGTTTGTATTTTGTTTTGAAATCCATGAAATGTAATTGTTATAAGG
Organism: Pinus albicaulis; assembly: GCA_034641835.2. NCBI lineage: Eukaryota > Viridiplantae > Streptophyta > Pinopsida > Pinales > Pinaceae > Pinus > Pinus albicaulis. The sequence continues at coordinate 1,297,917,615 of CM076583.1, read as the reverse complement.
TTTTAAACCTTAGGTTAATGTTTTATTTATATACATCGTGATGTATTAAGATCTCAAAACCTTGGTCTAATGTATTATTAAGCGCGATATGTTTTAGTTTTAAACTTAGGTTATATGCTATATAATATATATTGTAAATATGAATATTTAAAATATATATATATATAATATATATATATATTTTGGTTGTGGCTTCAGTCATCACTATTCAAAGTTGGTAGAAAGCAATATAATATCAGAAACGCTCTAAAGAAATGAATATTTGATACATGATTATAAACGGTCAAGGTGGATTATCCAGTTTGAAACTATGCTGGTCAGATTGACATTGTCAGATTGACTGTTAGCATTGGATTACAAGTATGCTGGTCAGATTGACATTGTCTCTATTATATATTAGAGCCTATTGATGGCATTATATCACTATGTTAAAACTATATAATTCTTAAGTGGTATTTTAATCGGCCATATATAACCTGAACCCAGTTTTGTTGAAAAACTTATTCCAAACGATTTTACAAATTTATGTTGATCGTAGGTTTTGGGAGTTTTGATGAAAACCTTATTTTAGAATTTTACAAATTTATTTTGATGGTAGATTTTGGGAGTAGGTTTAAATTTGTCGAAAATTTATTTTAGATTTTTATAAATTTATTTTGATAGCAGATTTTGAAAGTATTTCGAAATTTGAGGAAAAGGAGTAAAGTTGAACCATTGATCCTTGTTGTCATTTATCGAGTTCCAAGAATATCTTGGAATCTCACAACGTTAAAGAATATTCTGCAATCTAGATAATTTCAAGTCTCAATTTCAATAACATATTTTGGAAATATCCTGAAATTTGATAGATAAAGTAAAGTCAAACAATTAATCTTATATTTATATTTATATTTATAATTCATATTTATATTTATATTAATTCAAAACTCGATAGTTAAATTTACATATAAATAATAATACAAAAATATAATACTTATAATGTATGACATACATATCACATTAATTTTTTTTTTTTTTTTTTTTTAAAACATGTCAAATACAAATACCATATAGATATATGGATTTAGTTATGTGTATTATAAGGTTAATAAAATTAAAAATAAAGATATTTTTACACAAAGATATTAGATTAAAGAGATATTTATAATATATCTATTATATTAAAAGAAATTTAAATAATGATTCATATTTGTAATTATATTAATTTAAATTTCATAATTACATTTTAGTTAGTAATCATAAAAAAAAAAATTTATAGTTAAATATTAATTCAAAACTTCATATTTATATTTAGTTAATAATTATACAAAAATGTAATACTTATAATATGTTAAATGAAAAATATATTGATGAATGTAGTTATATGTATAATAAGAGATAATAAAATTAAAAACAAAACTATTTTTATATATAGAAATATTAGATAAAAAATAAATTTATAATATACCTATTACATTAAAAGAAATTTAAATAATAATTCATATTTGTAGTTATATTGATTCAAAACTTCATAATTATATTTAGTTAATAATCATAGACAAATTTAATACTTACAATATATATAATATATTACATACATATCACATTAAAACATTTAATTTTAAAGTTTAAATAACATGTTAAATACAAATACTATATGTATATAGATAGATGTAGTTATATGTATTATGAGAAATAATAAAATTAAAAATAAAGATATTTTTATATATAGAGATATTACATTTATAGGTAATATAAATAATATCATTAAAAATTAGCAATCTTTGAGTTTCGCATTACACACTAGTATGTGGAGATTGGTACTATTTCATCTAAGATGTAGAAATGACTCCCAAAATGTAACCATGTCAATTTTGGTGGGACTAGAACTTTGGTGGAGAGGATAATAGCAACTCTCCATACCACCAAAACTACATTCACTTAACATATTTTTTTAAAAACTTAAATAAACAAATTCTTATTTATTGAAGAACCCTAATCATGGGTTAAGAAAACAAAAAAAAACAAATTGTTTACCATATTTTACTTAGAAACTGAGCTAACAAGCTCTATTGTCTTAATCAAACAAATAGAGTTACATATATACATGAGGATTGTCTCAAGATAGAGAAGCTATCTTAGACGCACAATAATTTGGTTGAGAGAATATCTCAACCTTACACCAAACTAGGAACTAACCTGACAAATAGGAACATAGTCTAACTGAAGACAAGTAGGAATTAGATATTCCAACACTCCCCCTTAATGACTACTTGTCTCAATATCCATCTGCAAAATCTACAATGACTACTTGTTGATGTCCATATAAAGGAACAACCATCTACCGAAATGCATGGGTTCCAACTGCTGCAACTGCCAATCGACTAGGAATTCATTCACATACATGGTTCATCCAACCTCTCGATTAACTCCCCCTTGATATAAAATTTCACCTTATGGAGTTTAAAACCAATACGGCCCACCCAATTGTATCCATCCCGCATGACACACTCTTCCACAGTGTTAAAACTCTCTGACAGAGGGAACATATAACAAAGGGATATGCATGCCTCTCTGGGTCTTACAGCACATACAAACAATAAATGACATCTATATTTGCTTCTAATTACAAACTGTGACTATAAATGTCATGAGTCTATTCCAAGAAACTCACACAAAACAAACTCTCACAAACTTGATTGTCCATCATCCTTTGTCGCTCACCATACCATTCACCTCCACAAACACCGCACTATTCATATGCTGGAACACACCATTACTTTGGCTTTGTACTTTTGAGTCTTTGGAATCTTCATTTTACTTTGGCAAGTTGGTCTTGGTCTCCATGTTTTACCTTTCATCAATTAGAGTTGCGAATTCTAACAGAATGACATCATATTGAGGTCACAAATCTCAATATTTATATAAATTTCCAAGACTTGTCCACATTTACCCATACCAAATGACAATATAAGCACAAGCGATAACCATGACAGTAATACAATATGCATGAAGAAATGGTCAACACATGGCCATGCCATTCACTGCTACGGACAGATTTCCCCGAATTTCAGTTCACCGGAACACTGTCCACACTGTTGTTGTGAGTCGATCCAAGATCATACACTGCACGTTGTCTTCGATCTGATCCCTATCAGATCACTGACAACTGATCGCTTCCACATTGCTTCATGAACGAGCAACACCCTTTCACCTGCTTGCTAGTTCACATTTTGACAAGCAGTAATTCACCTCCACCACTGAGGCGCTCAGCCTTGAGGAGATACAATGTAGCCACCAAGGCTCAACTCAGCCACCAAGGCTTATCACAACCATGAAGGCTCACCACAGCCACGAAGGCTCAACACAGCCACGAAGGCTCAACTCAGCCATGAAGGCTTATCACAGTAACAAACGCTTATCATCGTCACGAAGGCTCTCCAGCCACCCAGGCTTATCACCGCCATGAAGGCTCTCCAGCCACAAAGGCTTATCATCGCCATGAAGGCTCTCCAGTCACAAAGGCTTATCACTGCCACGAAGGCTCTCCAACCACCCAGGCTTATCACCGCCACGAAGGCTCTCCAGCCACAAAGGCTTATCAATGCCACGAAGGCTCTCCAGCCACCCAGGCTTATCACCGCCACGAAGGCTCTCCAACCACAAAGGGGCCACAAGCCATTAAGGCTTACCAGCTCTTCTCTAGAGCATGCAATGACACATAGGTCGGATCTGCAGTAACGTCGCTACAATAATGCAACTAACCCAACAAACATCCATCCTCATTGCACCATATTCAGCTCTCCATCATCGTCGATGGACATCTAGTGCCAACACAAGAGACTTCCAAACATGCCTTCTCACATGCTCACTGACAGGATGTAACAATGAAGACCCATTATCAAGCTAATATCCTCGCAATTGAACATTCAGGTATGTTTCCATCACACTAATTGTTTCTTTTACTTTTCTCCATCGTTTAAATTGTTTTCCACTGCTTGGCATCTTCATATTGAATCTTTGCATCTTTAATTTGTTGTTGTTAGAGTGATCAGTCCTAACAAATAACATTTACATGCTAAGTTGATCAGGCTCAACATGCTTCGAAAAAATAATTCAAGAAATTGCTATGGAGTGTTGCGGTTTATTATGGAAGTAGAACTTAATAAACCACAACACTCCATAGCAAGTTCTTGAATTGTCTTCTTGAATTATTTTTTCGAAGCATGTTGAGCCTGATCAACTTAGCATGTAAATGCTATTGTTAGGACTGATCACTCTAACGACAGAAAATTGAAGATGCAAAGATTCAAGATGAAGATGCCAAGCAATGGAAAACAATTTAAACGGTGGAGAAAAGTAAAAGCAACAATTAGTGTGATGGAAACATACCTGAATTTTCTATTGCGAGGAGATTAGCTTGATAATGGGTCTTCATTCGTCTGCACCTCATGCCACCACGCAAACACCGCCTGCGAGGTTAGAAAACGAAACAAAACCCAAAATAGGCAAATAAAAACCCTAGCGTAGCGCCATAAATCCTTTGCTCAGCTTCCAATTTCACGACCAGGTCCTAGAACGGGAATCGATACTTCTAGCTCACATAGAAGCCAACACCGAACGCTGCAATCAAACGCAGCTTCTTGGACCTCCTCATGCAGGAAATCAAACTCTCACCTGCAACAAAACTTACAGTCGGAGAATCTGGAAACTTCAATGGTTTCCCAACAACATTCTCTAACGTTTCTTGATTGCATGCCCCCTTGAACGGTGTCGTCCCGTAAAGCAGCTCGTATAAAAATATCCCAAATGTCCACCAGTCAATAGCACTCCCGTGACCCTGTCCTCTGATTATTTCAGGTGCCAAGTACTTGATCAGTCATGATTCAGACTTTATCATACGAGTCCAGATCATTCGGATCGTAGCCAACAATTGAAAAATCTCTCATCACCAACATGCCAGCACTGCAATGCTGCCACTATCGGCATCCAAAACTGTGATCCACATTTCGGGCTCCGAGAACTCACCTCAATATTTCGGGCATGTTCTTGTTTGATTTGAGCGCCATATCAAGCCTCCAAAGAATCCCAATGAACATAATTAATCCACAATGCTCTACAACTCAGACTTTCAGCTTCACAACGCTAAGCTTCAAATCCATGTCCTTCATTTTTCTAGTAAAAAACTAATAAATATGAATTTTCCCGCTACCGCCTATACTCATAATCAGAGTTTGCAGATTCATCAGGTTCAAGGCTCGATATGGTTCCCAGAGCCTGGTCAACGCCCTCAAGACGAAGACGCTGGCTCAATTCCACTGTCTCGGCAATCAATGATCTTCAACTTGGTAGAAGTTGCAGAATATGCAGATCGAATGGATGCAACGAAAGCTTGTGCATCCTTAGTTGTTGAGGTTCCCATTTCAACTTTGATCTCTCAACTTTGATCACTGCGTGTAACTTGAGCAACGAGACCTCGCTGAAATATTTCGAACACAGTAGCAGGGACGCAAGAAGCACCAGTTCCCTCAACTCAACCAGCGTGAATCTCTCCAGCAGAAATATTTGTAGACTCCTTAACAGGTATCCAATTGCGAGTATGGCGACGCCGGGAGCGCTTATCAACTATTTCGCGGAGGCCTTTCCACATCCCAGAAAGAGATTGCTGGTTCTCTGGCTTAATGACCACGACTCGGCAATTCTGTTGAACAAACACAAGAGCCAACACAATACTTGATGGAGATACACAACACAACAAGAGCTTTGTGACATTGCACATGGCCGGGAGCTCGAAAGGATTCTACAGAACCACAGCTTGCACCGCCAACGATGAATCCAGGACGCCTTACAGCGCCTTACACTTCATCGATTCACGCATCCACCACGAGAGGCAGTGGATCACTTGAAACAATCCATATCCCATATGCGCGGCATGTAATCCAGGATTGGCCTGCGAGCCGCGTCCATAATTATCATAAGGAAATAAATGTCTTGTTACAATTGAATTATGACTGACACACAAACGGGCTCTGATACCAACTTAGAAACTGAGCTAACAAGCTCTATTGTCTTAATCAAACAAATAGAGTTACATATATACATGAGGATTGTCTCAAGATAGAAAAGCTATCTTAGATGCACAATAATTTGATTGAGAGAATATCTCAACCTCACACCAAACTAGGAACTAACCTAACAAATAGAAACAGACTCTAACTGAAGATAAGTAGGAATTAGATATTCCAACATTTTTTAACTAAATAAAATGAAAAGTAATCTAACTTTCCAAACCAAAGCAAAATTAATTTTTTCCATAAAAAATTTAGAAACAAATATATGTAACTACAAAAATAAATAAAAAAACACATAAATCACAATGTTATATTTTCAAATAAATAAACCCATATATCTGGAAATAAAATCATATATCTACATGGCACTTGGCAATGCTGAAATCCTAATGATTTTGTACACTTATAAAGAACCATAGAATTTTAAAATAAAATTTCATTTTTTATAAAAAGCGAGAGGTTGGAGATTAGTAGCATAAAGAAAAACATATCAAACACTAACCAAAGGATAAGGGGACTCATAGAACCCACAACGTGTATAAAGAAAGCAAGTGAGAAAAGGCATATAAGTTCTGCCACAAGCTCTTTCAGCTTGACAATTTATTATTTATTCTTGAGATTTTTTTTTGTGACAGAGCCGACAAACACTAAACGAGAGGGCTGTACATAGAGAAGAAGAATTAATATGTAGTCACCCGTAACAACTCACATGAAGACATTAAGAAGCATTTAATGATTCCCTCTGCGAGCATGGCCATGGACGTTGCAGTTACAAATTCTTTTAATGCTTCCAATGAGAATTTGAGAATTTGTGGGTGTAACAGAGGTCCCATTGTAAATTGATGTTTCAAGCAATATATGTTTTCTTTACGGAGCAGCACACGGGTGTGCGAGCACCTCGCTTCAATCGAGCCACCTGCAGATGCTGCGGGGATTAACAACAACCTATGTTGCACAAGTTTTTGGAACGATGGGAACTTGGGTACGGTTGTCCGCAACGGCTACAAGTTTCCCTAAAATTTACAAGAAACCGTTGATCAGGAGCCGCAATATTATATAATTAAAAAATACAAAATAAAATAATAATTATATAATTTAAAATTTTATATTTTTTAATTTTCAATTTAACTTTTAATAGATATTAATTATTATTGTCCAATTTTAAGGCCATTGCCAAGCCATTCACCAATTTGGTGTATGAGACTTACTTGTTTGTAGAACAAGGGACAAAAAATAATAATTATATAGTTTAAAATTCTATATATTTTAAACTTTTAAAATAACTTTTAATATAATAATATTAAAGATATTAATTATTATTATCCAATTTTAATGTCAGAGCCAAACAGAACACCAATTTGGTGTATGAGACCTCCTTATTTGTGAGACAAGGGATCCACCTCCACACAACGATTTGACTACTAATTCTAAGAAAACATACATACTCTACCCCCATACATACTTTTTGAATGTTGTGATATCTTAGGAGGAAACACATGCTCTTAACCATTAGACTCACTCAAATTGTAAAATCTATTCAATAATAATAATTAAAATTAGTTTAGAACCTCTTTCAAATTTTAATGAAACATGTTTTATAATGTCTTTAATTAAAACTAAATAAATATGTGTACTTATTTTTGTTTTTTAATTATAGTAAGTATTATTTTTTTATTTGATAAACAAATTTTATTTGATTATAAAAGGAATATATATATATATATATATATATATATATATATATATATATATATCGAGAGAGAGAGAGAGAGTAAAAAAAATTAATTTCTTATTATATAAATATTTTAAAATCAATTTATAAAAATTTAAACAACCATTCTATTTTAAAATTAATTTATAGAGATTTAAGTAACTGATTAATTAAGCAATAAAAGCTTATATATTTATAAAAATTTAAAGAAACACATAATACATATATAAATTAATAGTATATTATATTTAAAAAATATTTAATTTAACAACACCATTTACATTTTTCAACTAAACTATCAAGTTATAAAAGATTTGATGAAAATGATTTGAACTTCATATAGAAACCACTCACCTTTTTTTAAGTATCAAATTTTTTTACAAGTACTAGTAGTACACAAAAGTATAGAATAAAAGACACTATACATACTACCAATCAATTTCCAAACAATACATCGTCAAAACATTCATACAATATGAAAATGCTTTAAAGTTCATATGAGATCAAGGAAATCTGAAATGCCACTACTTTATTATAAAAAAAAAAGTTCCCAAAAATATCAACAATGAACATAAACTGCAGGGTTGCTGCACTCTTCATTAGTTCATTAGTGCGGCAATAACACGAAAAAAAGAATGTGAACGATGCAAAGATGTGTGACATCCATTTAGACGCAAAGATGTGTGACATTTTCCACCCATTTCGGTTTACCCGCAAACACTCTGCCTAAAAAGTCAGTTGTCCAATTACGGTAGCACGTTGGGATTTATATATCCCTTAAGGTGCATGGTCGTTTCCAATTGTGGGAACGCTGAAAACACCGTTACAGTCACGTGCCGGAAACGTCCCATCGCTGCTATAGCCATTCCATGAGAAAATGGAATGTTTCTTTCTCGTTCCAACGCTCCCGGGAACGCAGGAATTGCTGGGACGGGTTCCCAACATGTGAGGAGCGGTTCCCGTGCAACTAAGACAATGACAGACATTGATGAAGAGATAGGGTAGAGAAGTGGGTCTCACAGAAAGGGATATTTGTTTATTTAACGATGCATGTTTTTATAGGCAAATTCCCACATGGGCATTAGCGTCAATTTTACGATTTAAAATCTTTGGAATATAAGTGTTTGAATCTTATTTTTTCTATTTAAAATCATTAGAATATAAGTGTTTGAATCTTATTTTTTATGGTGGAAATAAGTTTAGCATCATAATTCTGGATTGTCCAAATCTTGAAACTTTATAACTTTAACTCAATTTTCCAAAAAAATTCACCAATTTTTTACAAAATCCTAGTGTAACGCTCTTTAGACCAGGCTAATTACATGGAAAAGGACTTTGAACATTGATGACTCGCGGTCACCCACAAATATGATGGTCCAGGTGCAGTCATCCTAATACGCTGACTCAACCAGGGGATCAAGTTGAGCCAAAGGACCCTAGGGCTCCGCTAACCCAAGAGAGAAATTGAGATCACCACCCACAATCAGATGCTCAGCATGCATGAAAGATTTTGTCATAAGTTTATTCCGGAAAGCAACACTGTCCAAACAAGGACCGTAAGTAAGTATTAACAATCATAAATTCCATGGCCAATTCCGAGGAGAAAATTTCTCCTCCAATAACCTGGTTTGAACCCCAAGAATTAATCAAGTTGATGGAGCAATCCCTAAACCCTAGGGCTAAGCCACCAGATCTACCCTTAGCATCCAAGACCATAAAGGTCCATGATAAAATCAATTTTGATAAAGAGGCTGATACTAAAACCTCATTTCCCAATGTCTCCTGAAGTAAAATCACATCAGGATTATATTGAGAGAAGATTGCTTTAAGTGCTAGTTTCCTCTGGGTGCTAGCTACACCCCTACCATTGAAAGACATGATAATCATTTTGAAACCTGGGTCAGAGACTATGCTTCTCTAAGCGCCCCTGTTATTTGCAATAGGCACTATTAGGCAAAAGATGTGATCAGTTAAGGATAGCATAAAACCGTAACAACTTAAAGGAGTGTACAAGATCGACTGTTCTTGCGGGAAGAGTTATATAGGTGAGACTGGACGTTCACTTCAGAAAAGACTTAAGGAGCATGGAGCCGATATCAAGTATGAACGATCGCGCACCTCAGCCCTTGCAGAACACTGCTCTAAAACCAAACATCAAATTCATCTGGAAAATGCAACAATCATTGCAAAAGAAGAGCACTATCAAAGAAGAAAAATAAGAGAGGCCCTGGAGATTATAAAACACCCAGATAATCTTAATAGGGATGGTGGAGTTGAAATTAGTGACACTTGTTGACCTCTTCTTCGACAAATCTGCTCCACCAAAAACACCCTCCATTGAGGTATAGTTTTCAGGTATATAACCCCAGGTATGGTCTTCCTCCTTTGGATTCTAATTTAGTTTTAGCTTTTGTGAAAAATTCTAATGATTATCCCTATTAATTATTTTTTATTTGGTTATAATAAAAGTTAATTAATTAATCGATAATCATTAGAATCTTATTCTTTATTCCCTTTTAATAATTTCTCCCTATCCTACTAATCTTTTTCCTAACTTACTTAGTTTTTTAGTTTATTAAATGAGCTTAGTCCTCTAAATAAAAATAAACCATTAATGTTATTTTATAATAAAAATTAGACACATAATAAATTATAATGATATATTTAATTAAAATAGATATATCCTTTTAATTTATTTATGGCCTTAATTAGATTAACCGTATTAAGTCACCTCTAGGTCTTTTAGTTCTTAGTAATCTTTTATCTTGGTTAGTAATTAATACTCTAATAAAATTAGAGCTTTAAATATATATATATATATATAGAAAAAGTTTTTATAAATTTGGGTATATAATAAATTAAAATGATATAGTAACTAAATATATCCTTTTAATTTAATTGTATATTTAGAATTTAATTTGTCCTTTGTTTAATTAACTATTAATAATTCACCTTCAATTATTTAATTTTTTATCATATTAAATATTTTCTAGGCCTTAAAAAAGTTTAAATTAGAAGCTTTATTAGTTTATTTAGATCTTTAACCTTGTAGGAACCCCCCTTTTCTTTTATAGTTAAACCTTAGAACGTAGATTTTTAACCTTGATAAAATAAAATTTATAGAATTAGGATCATATTATATATATAAAATAAATTAATAAATATTTAAAAACTATAAACTTTGGTTGGCTCTTTTATAAAACAAATTAATAAATATATAAAAAATTATAAACTTTGGTCGGCTCTTTTCTAGAAAGCTACTTCTACCTATATTTAAGGTCTTAGTCTTTTTCTCAATTCCTTCATTCAAGAAATGTCCTGATGATGGATCTCCGTTGGGATTCAAAACGTCGACACTCGTTTTCTAGCAATGTGGATAATCCGGGAAGTTTTTTAAAAAAATAATTGTTTCCCATCCGCTATATCAAACATAGCTTCAACTAGGCTTTTGATATTTATGTTTTCCAACCCCGACTTTTTATGTGCTTAGCAGTCAAAGGCATACCCCCCAAACCCCCAAACATCAACGCAAGAAGTAATTTATTTTCCCTCGGTCTCAGGTTGTTGTGAAAGGTTTCAATTTTTAACTTAGGAATTGTAGTGATGATATTGTTCATAACCATTGAAAACGAATTGATACATTATGGCTCTGATTCTTGAGGCCTGGAAGGATCAGGAAGTTTAATTCTATTCAATAAAATATCAAGAGTATCAATAACACAACAAGAGGAAAGAGGGAAAGTACCCACCAAATCCGAAGCAGATTCAACCATGGTCTGATGTGCTGGAGCCTGGGTCATAGTAACAGCGGAGGGTATAACCACCTGCACACCCCCGTCCTCCATAACATCCATAGGACTTAGCCCCTCGTTCTTTACTGGTCTCCCCTCCTCGATATGTTAATCACCATCAACAACCAGAAGACCTTCCCATGACCCAAATCCATACCTAGAGGACCCTTATTCCACCTCCTCCTATTTATCCTAGAGGAAAATATTTGGCTAGATGCCCATACTTATGATATCTATGACAACGAAAAGGCAGATTCTCGTAATCGATCAACTGATAAAAATAATTCCCTTCAAAATGTAAATTAATTTTCTCCACCAATCTATCGTGAGGAATTAGTCTAACCAGCAGTCGAGCTCCATTTAGAGCCTTAGTCTCCAAGAAAGACATATCCACCTCAAAAAATGTGCCCCAGCAGCTACCATTTTCTCTAAAAACAACCAGCATCCACAAATGATGAGGTAAAGTCGACAACCGAACCCATACCGGGATCTCATCAACCCTTTCTCTCTTTGCATAAAAAATAAACGACCAACGTTTGAAGAGGATATAGGTAACTCCAAACCCCCAATTCCTGCCCATGACCCATTCCAAAGTCATCGAATTTGCAAATTTTATCATGAACCAACCCTTTGACAGGGTAAAATCCTCCACATCCCTGTTTGGGTTTGCATTCCATGTGTTCCCAATCCATTCAGATATATGTTGCACTAGGAAGAATTTCCCCTGGGCACGACCCACTAAAATAGACTTTGAGGCCTCAATTTCCCTATTTACTTGAATGTCAATAGCCAACACCAGGTTTGGGCACTCCAAAAAAAATTTAATCACCTTCCCTTTCTTCCTTTTCCCCCTATTTGTCCACAATGCTACAAAAATAAAATAAAACCTTCGTCTTCTCCACCAATCCTTTCTTTAGTGCGTGTACCTCCAACCCCAGGTCCACCCCCACACCAACATCCCCATTATATGGGAAGACATCCTCCTGTATACCATCCAAATCCTAATCCAAAAATACCCCTTCAGTCATATAAGAAATTGCCTGAACTGCCTCAGTAGTTTGAACCAAACTCCACTGAAAACCCACAAAAGCCTCTACAACCCCCTTGGAAGAAACACCATAAACCTCTTCTTTAATAGTCCCCCCCCCACCTCTTGGAGATTATGACCGACTCCATATTTCCAGTCGAAAGAAGGAGTAGCCTTAAAACCCCCTTTTCGTTGAGGGATTCCCCACCCCCCACCTTTCAGAGCCCCACCACCATTTTTACTCGGATACCCATTCCAGACACAAAAATCTATTAAACAAGCTTTTAAGCCCTCACTAGGCACAAAACCACTCGCAAAGACAACATCTTGTATCCCTCCCGACTGAAAAGCCGACATAGAAGTTTTGTTAGCACTTACCTCCACCGAGCTCGATGCTAAGACCTCCCTCGAGAGTATTGCAGAAATTTGCTCATTTTGCACACAACTAATAGGACCTCCAATAGGTTTATTTAACCAACCCGAGACAACCTATCTCTGGTTACCAAAACCCTCCACCGAGTCCCATGTCATATCTTCCTCGTTCTAGATGTCAACTGGAGAGCATGGTGGTAGTGCCACCTTGGCTGGATTTTTTCATGTTGGCTCCATTCTCCACACCGCAACTGTCTCTGCTGCATCCAGTTCTAGATCCACCCACTCACGTGGTTTGACCATCGTAAACACCACGTACCTTGTAGAGATCCCACAAAAAACCGTTCAACATACAGGGAGGAATGAACTTGTCACTGTAACGTTTCAACCGCCCATAGAAAAAAACCGGCCCAATATGTTAACCTCCGACAAAGACGAGAGAACAAAACAAACGAAAACCCTACACTGACCACTCAGTTTGACCACCTGCCCATCCACCAATGTCACAACAGGGAAATCCAACAAAAATGAAAATGTGAAAAACCGAAACTGACAGCATTCCTCCAAGACAAAAGTGAACACAGACTTCAATATTGGTTTAACAAGTGGATGGTAGTGAGTGCCATGTGTCCAAGGACGTACCACCATGTGCCTTGCATGCACCCACAAACTATAGACCCAGTACTGGTGCGTCCCACGAAGATCCAATCCAGAATTTTTTTTCCCGCCATTATTGCCCAACCCTAATCCCTCTCAAAAAATATGGATGGATGTAGTTATATGTATTATGAGATTTAATAAAATTAAAAATAAAGATATTTTTATTTATAGGTAATATAATTAATATTGTTAAAAATTAGCAATCTTTGAGTTTTGCATTACACACTAGTGTTTGGAGATGGATACTAGTTCATCTTAGATGTAGAAATGACTCCCAAAAATCAAGCATGTCAATCTATGTAGGACTAGTCCATCCATGTGAGATGTAGAAATGACTCCCAAAGAGCAAGCATGTCAATCTCTGTGGAACTAAAACTAGAGTGAGAGGATAATAGCAACTCCTCCATACCACCCAAGCTACATTCGCTTAACATATTTACTTAAAAACTTAAAGAAACAAATTCTTATTTATTGAAAAACCCTAATCATGGGTTAATAAAAAAAAACAAGTAATTAGCTATCTTTTTAACTAAATAAAATGAAAAGCAATGTACTTTCCAAACGACAGAAAAACAATTTTTTCCATAAAAAGTTTGTATGAGATATATCTAACTACCAAACTGAAACACATAAATCACAATGCTCTCTTTAAAAAAAAACTCATATATATATATCTGCAAATAAAATCATATATCTATATGGGACTTGACAATGCTGAAATCTTAATGATTTTGCACACTTAAAAAACCATAAAGTTTTAACAGATGAATGACTTAATACAGTTGAATTCCAAAAAATGATATCTATAATACAATAATTAAAAAATTAATAAATTAATAAAAAAATAAAAACATATTACATACTAACCAAAAATAAAAAACATATTAAACACTAACCAAAGTATCAATAGGACTCATGGAACCCACAACGTGTATAAAGAAAGCTAGAAGCTAGGCATACAAGTTCTGCAAGAAGCACTTTCAGCTTGACAGTTTATTATTTATTCTTGAGAACTTTTTTTTAGAGAGCTGACAAACACTAAACGAGAGGCTGTACATAGAGAAGAAGAATTAATATGTAGTCACCAGTAACAACTCAGATGAAGACATTAAGAAGCATTTAATGATTCCCTCTGCTCATTATGAGCATGGCCATGGACGTTTAAAAGAGTTTGTGGGTCTACCAGTGGTCCCATTCTAAATTGATGTTTCAACCAATATATGTTTTCTTTACGGAGCAGCGCATGGGTGTTACCTCGCTTCAATCGAGCCACCTGCAGATGCTATGGGGATTAACAATGACAGACATTGATAGGCAGAGAAGTGGGTAAGGGATATTTTTTTATTGGTGAAAAAATTGAGGTAAAATTTTTGTTTTTGTTATTTAAATTGGTTTTTTGATTTCATATATAGATTCAGCGCTCTTAAAATTTTTTAGGGCATTTCGATTATGCAAGGCTAGCAATCAAATTTCTCTTTTCAATAAATTTTTGCCAAATTTTAGAGAAATTACACTGAAAAAAACCACCGTAAAAGTCTCACTACTTGTTTCCATCTCCTACATAGGCATTCAAAATCTTGAAATTTTATAAGTATATCCTGATTTTCCAAAAAAATTCATCAAATTTTTACCAAATCTTTTAATTTTTTTAGCGAAATTTACCTCTCTAGACTACGCTAAATACATGGAAAACGACTCTGAGCATTGATGAGTCGCTTTCATCCACATATACATATAGCTGGTCCAGGTGCAGCCATCCCAATAGACTATGTGATTCCCACCGAACCACTAGTAAAGACACCAAATTTACTTACAGCTAAACATAGGTTATCTCCCACATTGATTGATTGATTTATTATTATATTTGTCAACGTGCGGCACAAAATCTCTATGATCATGAAAAATCTCCATGATTTATTATTATTATAAAAGGTTGCACAGTGAAAATAAGTGTTAAAGGATATGAATTTATATAACTATTTTAAAATTTTCCATAAATATATGTTTAATGTAATAAGAAATTATATTTATATATATATAAAATATATCTATAATAAATTATAATCTTATATATATATAATTTAATTTATTAAATATTAATATATATTTAAAATATTTTATAATTTTTGTTTTCAATGTTTGTTTATGAGGATGGTCATGATGGTGGTTAAAGTTTATTGAGACTAATATGATTTATGAAATATTAAGAACGAAAGTCATTAATTGTCACTTTTTAATATTTTAATTTTATGATAAAAAATAAGGGAGAGAAGTGTCACGAGATCAATATATTTATATTTTTGCTAATTTAACAAGGAAAGAAGGTTGGTATTATAACAAATGCTTTGAAAAGGAGAACACTTGTGAGTAAGAGTTGAGAAATTCAAGAGAAAGTGTTTTTCATCTTCAACTCTGTTAGTATCCCAAAGGGGAAAAACCTTTCATCCCAAAGTGTAATTCTTTCATCCCATGGTGTTTTGGGAATACACCAATGCCCTGTTTCACTACAAAACTCGTGAGAATTAGTTCTTATCTTTGCAAAGTTCATTTTCTTCTTAGCACTGATAAAGACTGAAATACAATTTTGGTTAGCAAGAGTGGGGTTGATCACCTCCTTATAATACCTTGAATTCTTTTTTCCCTTTAACTCCTTATCATCCCACAACTTATGCTTAAATTTGAAAGTAATAGTGTTTTCAATAGTATCCTTATTCTCTAAAATAATATATATATATATATATATATATATATATATAACTCATTTTGTTATGAAAATAATATATTAATTCATATTTTATTATAAAATAATATAAAATATACATTTAATAAATAATATAGAATTTCCAATAGTGTCAACACATTATATATATATATATATATATATATATATATATATATAGTACACATAATTATAATTATATATATTTTAGATATATTAAAATATTTTAATTTTTTTTAATTATAATTTTAAATAAGTTTAATAGTTAATATCATGTGTTTTTTCATAAAAGATAAAAGACTAAAATTTAAAGTGGAATAGAGCTTGTCTACGACATCTAGGATAGACGGTGACTGGGTGCTCTGTTAAGGCACTCCTTGACGTAAAGTCATCGATTCAATTCGCTGCATCGATTGAGGTGATATATTGGACATGATGAAGATGTAGTCCTGTCAAGCTTACAAAAAAAAAAAAAAGTGGAGTAGAGTCTGTATGCTTTTTTAATTTTTAGTAGTCAAATAGATAAGTGGAGGTTGGTCCCTTATTTCTAAAACAAGAGGATTTAGTAAACAAATTTGATGTAGGGATTCCTTATCTCACAAAAAAAAAATCGTATAAACAAATTTAGTGTTTAACTTAGCCATAGTCTTAAAATCAAACTACTATATAGTTATATATAAACAAATTTACATATATTTTTTTGGTAAAATATGAGAATGATGGAGTTTTTGCGGTGCGCTAGGGTTTTCCTTTCCTACATATTCTAGATGGCACTACTATAGACCATGAGACCAAGATACACAGAGGAGGATGACATTGGAAAGAAGGCAATAGACCCATCTTTCACATTGATAATGATTGTTGACAACTCTAGGCTTAGTTTTATGGCGAACATTTGACCTTTTGTAGTAAGATGATGGAGCTTAGTGAAATGAAGTCGCCTTCACTAAGTGGGCCCGCAGGCAAATTCTGGCGCAAAGTCTATTTTTAGACTATGTCTATTTTTAGACATACGGAGCATAATTTGGGAATTCTACTTAGAGATTCTTGATGGATGCGACATGTCGGTAAAAATAGATGAGACCCTAATTTTTAGGACCCGGGCTATTTTTAGACTGATCTCCTAAAAATATGGAAGTCAAATATTATTTACCCTTAATAATATTTTGACTATAAACAGCAGTTTACTCTCTTGGCGCACTTCGGTTTGAGTCATGGAGGTGACTCATGCAACTGACACAAGGAATCACGTGGTTCCTAGGGTTTGATGGCATCTTGCATGGTTGGCTTCAGTTAGACTTCAGTGGCGGGAGTTTTGGAGGAGTTAACGGGACAAGTAGTGGAGTTGTGTTCTGTTTGTTTTAGTTGAACTAGTTGGGATTAGTTAACTAACTAATCAACTAGATATGAGTGGAGTAAATTAAATAATATTTAATTTACTAAATATTAACTCATTAGTCAACTCAAGAACACTTCAGTTCACTACAGTGCATGATCAGTTCAGTGGAGACCGGTGGAAGAGGTAGATGAAAGGGTGAGTAAAGCTATCAGTTGGTAGATTGGTTTTGCATGAGATTTGCATTACACTTGGAGGAATTGTCCATGACAATTACGCAATCAAGGGAAGGGGATTCGAACCTTGAACCTCTTCATATACAGGCCATGATTGCGCAATAGAGGCAAGGCAATTGGCGGGGAGTTTTGAACCTCGGACTTGTTCAAAACTGAGTCAGATTGTGAGTAACTTCATGAGAGAGTACTGAGTACTTGTGAGGAGTATTGTACTTGTTTGGTTACTTGATTTCTCCATTATAATATACACAATAGCTGCGGGGTTTTCAGCTATAGGCTTTCCCCATACATACCGAGTTAATGTGTGATTGAATTGATGTGAGATTGCTTCTGTTATTTCCGCATGTGACAATTAATTGTAGAAGAAGGTTATGTGTTATGTATGCAATTCGAAATTGATATATGACCGGGTTAATCTTCAGTGAATAAGTGATTTATTCAGCTAATTTCTACATGGTATCAAAGCGAGATTAATTGTCGAGATCTATTACGGTGATTGCAAACTTATTTCCTCGGACAGAGTCTGCATGCGGGCCAGGTAGCCTCCGGAATATTCATCCTTCTTTGTAAGGTGAAAGATCTGGTGAATGCCCTTGCAGTCAATCTCTGATTTGGAAATAATTTGTTTTCAAGTGTAGATCGGAAGCGATAGAGCTTGGAGTTTGGAATTCGAATTTTGCAGAAGGTTGTTCTTCTTGGTGTCGGTGTTGAAAGATGTCTTCTTTCAATGGTTTGCGACTCGAATATGCTCTTGAAGGTAGTTCGAACTATGTTGCATGGAAAGATCGAATGGAAGCAGTGTTAGAAGATAATGGTCTGAAGGAGTTCGTGGATGCGGATGTCCCAAAGCCCACTGATGCAGCTCTGGTCGATGCATGGCAAAAGAAGATCGCGAAATGTCGAAGGATTCTGTTGGAGGGCGTCAAGGATCATATTGTATCCAGCCTGCATGGAAAGGCTACTCCACATTTAATGTGGAAAGCTTTGACGGATCTATTCCAGAGTAAGAGTGACCAAAGGAAGCTGGCGCTCAAAGACAAGCTCAGGAACATCAAGATGGAGAAGGGCGACGGTATCGCTAAATACCTCACGAAGTTCACTCAATGCAGAGATGAACTGGGAAGTGTGGGAGTTACTGTCGATGAAGAGGATATGGTCGACCTGGCTCTCCTTGGTCTTCCGAAGGCTTGGCACTCATATCAAGATAGTGTCAATGGTCGGGAGAAGCTGCCGGGAGGGGAGCGCCTTTGGGCGGATCTCATGCAGGAGGAGATAAGGAGGACTACTCGAGATGGATCTTCATCAAAGGGAGCTGATGAAGAAAACTGCGCTTTGGTGTCCAAAGCTAAGAAAAGGAAGGGTAAGAAAACCTCTCATTCTGGAGCTAAGGGCAAGAAGCAGGATATGGCGAAAGTGAAGTGTTTTCACTGCCATGATCACGGACATTATGCTACCAATTGTCCAAAGAAGAAAAAGAACAAGCAAGCGGGAAGATCTGCAGATGGAGAAGCTTTGGCTTCACAGTTCGAGCTTGACTTTTCACTGATTGCATGCTTGGTTTCAAGTGTGATGGGATCGGTGTGGTTCTTGGACAACGGTGCGTCATTTCATATGACGGGAGATCGGGAGTTGTTCTCAGATCTGGAGGACAAGGATTTGGGTATGCACATCGAGATGGGCGATGACGGTAGATACAGTGCGACTGGTATTGGTACCGTATCCTTTCAGAGGGAGTCTGGTAAACCCTTTGTCTTAAAGGATGTCATGCATGTACCTGGATTGAAGAAGAACCTGATTTCAGTAGCGATGTTGGAGGATGAGGGTTATGATGTGGTCTTCAGCGAAGGAAAAGCTTTCCTGCGCAGTAAGACTACTGGAGAGACCCGGAAGATAGGGGTTCGAACTCAGAACCTTTATCGGTTGCAGGTAGATGACTGCGCAGCTATGGCATGCAAGGCTGGAGATGTGGTGAGCCGGGATGATGAGGGCGAACTATGGCACAGGAGATTGGGCCATCTTCACCATGGAGCTTTGAGGATTCTGCAGCAGATTTCTACTGGACTTCCTAAGGGCACCCTTGCGCAGTCAGATCAGTGCAAGGGGTGTACTTTAGGGAAGTATGTGAAAGCCACCTTTCACGAGAAGGATAGTCGCGCCACGGCGATCCTTGAGAGAGTTCACACAGACGTGTGTGGTCCTTTCTCAGTTGCTTCGACAGCAAAGCACAAGTATTATGTGATCTTTGTTGATGATTTCTCTCGAAAGTTTTGGATCTTCTTCATGCAGAAGAAGAGCGATACATTCGCGAAGTTCTGTGAGTTTAAAGCACTGGTCGAGAAGGAGTCGGGGAAGAAGGTGATTGCTCTAAGGAGTGATAACGGTGGTGAATTCATCTCGGCTGAATTCAAGGAGTTCTGCAGCGCAGAAGGGATTCGGAGAGAGCTCATCGCACCCCATAACCCACGGCAGAACGGGGTGGCTGAGCGGAAGAACAGAACGATCGTGGGTGCTGCACGGGCGATGTTGCATGATCAGGGCCTACCCCTTCACTTGTGGGCTGAGGCATGCAATACGGCAGTGTATGTGCAGAACCGTTGTCCTCACAAGGTTCTTGGCATGAGTACACCAGAGGAGGCTTATTCTGGCAAGAGGCCTGATATTTCCCATTTGCGGATCTTTGGTTCTTCTGTCTACATGCATGTGACGAAGGATGCGAGAAGGAAGCTGGATCCAACTGCTGAGGTTGGAATATTTGTGGGGTACACTGATACACCTCACAACTATCGGGTGTATTTGTCAGACAGTCGCAAGACTGTTGTGCGACGGGATATAAAATTTCGGGAGGAGAAAGCCATGCAGTGTTCGCTTGAGAGGGAGCTACACTTGCATGCAGATGAGGAGCTGTTAGTTCCTAAGGAGGAGCTTCCGGATGTGGATCAGCCACAAGAGGAGGTTCGGGAGGTGGAAGAAACCACCCAGGCAGCGCCAACCATCAGAGGGTGCATGCGCACTACAGAAGCTGAGCGACTGGCTTGAGATGCAGAGAAGGTTGTAGGACCACCTACAGCACAGCGCAGACAGAGACAGTCACCGGATCGGTACACTGGATACATGGCTCTTATGAGTCAATGTGTTGTGACAGAGCCATCCTCTTTTGAGGAAGCTGTGGAGGAACCCGCATGGTTTGATGCCATGATCGAAGAATATGATTCGATCATCAGGAACAGTGCATGGGAGATTGTCCCAAGACCGGTTGGGAAATCAGTTGTAGGTTCGCGATGGATCTACAAGGTGAAGCAGGCGGCTGACGGGAGTGTGGAGAAGTACAGGGCGAGATTTGTCGCCCGTGGCTTCTCACAGATCGAGGGGATTGACTATGAGGAGACTTTTGCACCTGTCGCAAGGTACTCTTCCATACGGACGATCCTTGCTCTCTCGGCGCAGATGGGGTGGCACATTCATCAGATGGATGTGAAGACTGCGTTCCTCAATGGAGTTATTGAGGAAGAGGTGTACATAGAGCAGCCTGAAGGTTTTGAGATCTTCAGCAGTGAGTCGCATGTGTGCCGACTCAAGAGAGCACTGTATGGGCTGAAGCAAGCACCTCGTGCTTGGTACACTCGGATAGAAAGCTACTTCACCGGGCTTGGATTCTCCAAGAGTGAGGCGGATCCAAACCTGTACCAGATTGTGGTGGAGGGGAAGCTGTTGATCATCGTACTGTATGTAGATGATCTGATTTTGACTGGCGACGAACAGTTGATACTTTCATGCAAGGAGGATCTTGCACGAGAGTTTGAGATGAAGGACCTGGGCATCCTTCATTATTTCCTGGGATTGGAGATTTGGCAGCGCAGTGGAGGACTGTTTGTTTCTCAGGGCAAGTATGCCCGGGAGATTCTAGAGAGGTTCAACATGCAGGGCTGCAAGCCTGTTGATACCCCTCTTCCTGGAGGTTGGAGGAAGGGAGATGCTACTTCGGAGGAGGTAGTGGATGCCACTGTCTATCGACAGTTGGTGGGGTCGTTGATGTATTTGGTCAATACTCGACCCGATATATGCTATGCAGTTAACCAGCTTTCGCAATCTATGGTTAAGCCTACCAAGCTCTTTTGGAAGGCGGGCAAGTATGTATTGCGCTATATCAGAGGCACATCGGGATATGGTCTATGGTACAGACAGGAGGATGGAGTGAAACTTTCTGGTTTCACTGATGCAGATTGGGCAGGGAGCCCAACAGACCGGAAGAGCACTTCTGGAGGAGTTTTCAACATTGGGTCGACAGCAGTTTCCTGGTACAGCAGGAAGCAGAGATCCGTGGCACTCAGTTCAGCAGAGGCCGAGTACATGGCAGCAAGTTTGGCTGCATGCGAGGCTATTTGGATGAGAAAGATCCTCGCAGGTTTGTTCAGGTTGCATTTGGAGCCTACAGTGATCTACTGTGATAACCAGAGCTGCATCAAGCTCTCGGCTAATCCAGTTTTTCATGATAGGTCCAAACATATCGACATCGGGTACCATCACATCAGAGATTGTGTTCAGCGGAGGATCATGATGCTTTCATATGTTCCCACGGAGGATCAGGATGCCGACATCCTGACGAAGGCGCTCACCAGGAGCAAGTTCGAATTCCACAGAGGCAGGATAGGGATTGCGGATAATCCATATCTTGCTGAGAGGGAGTGTTGAGAATGCAGCAAGATGATGGAGCTTAGTGAAATGAAGTCGCCTTCACTAAGTGGGCCCGCAGGCAAATTCTGGCGCAAAGTCTATTTTTAGACTATGTCTATTTTTAGACATACGGAGCATAATTTGGGAATTCTACTTGGAGATTCTTGAAGTATGCGACATGTCAGTAAAAATAGATGAGACCCTAATTTTTAGGACCCGGGCTATTTTTAGACTGATCTCCTAAAAATATGGAAGTCAAATATTATTTACCCTTAATAATATTTTGACTATAAACAGCAGTTTACTCTCTTGGAGCACTTCAGTTTGAGTCATGGAAGTGACTCATGCAACTGACACAAGGAATCACGTGGTTCCTAGGGTTTGATGGCATCTTGCATGGTTGGCTTCAGTTAGACTTCAGTGGCAGAAGTTTTGGAGGAGTTAACGGGACAAGTAGTGGAGTTGTGTTCTGTTTGTTTTAGTTGAACTAGTTGGGATTAGTTAACTAACTAATCAACTAGATATGAGTGGAGTAAATTAAATAATATTTAATTTACTAAATATTAACTCATTAGTCAACTCAAGAACACTTCAGTTCACTACAGTGCATGATCGGTTCAGTGGAGACCAGTGGAAGAGGTAGATGAAAGGGTGAGTAAAGCTATCAGTTGGAGGATCAGTTTTGCATGGGATTTGCATTACACTTGGAGGAATTGTCCATGACAATTGCGCAGTCAAGCCAAGGGGATTCGAACCTTGGATCTCTTCATATACAAGCCATGATTGCGCAATAGAGGCAAGGCAATTGGCGGGGAGTTTTGAACCAGTAACCTGTTCAAAACTAAGCTAGATTGTGTGTGACTTTATGAGAAAGTACCGAGTACTTGTGAGGAGTATTGTACTTGTTTTGTTACATGATTTCTCCATTATAATATACACAATAGCTGCGGGGTTTTCAGCTATAGGCTTTCCCCATACATACTGAGTTAATGTGTGATTGAATTGATGTGGGATTGCTTCTGTTATTTCCGCATGTGACAATTAATTGTAGAAGAAGGTTATGTGTTATGTATGCAATTCGAAATTGATATATGACCAGGTTAATCTTCAGTGAATAAGTGATTTATTCAGCTAATTTCTACAAGTATAACAACATCAATAGCAGTACTACAACTGGATGCCTGCTCAGTAAAGCTGGGTGTAGCCTCGACAATTGATGGTCGAGCCTGCTCATGATCATGATCACTAGAACTGATGGATGCATCCGCTGGTGGTAGTACAACATCAATATGAGCAGTAGTAGTGGAGACCTGCTCAATGAATAGTGCAACCTCGGCGGTCGATGGTCAAGCCTGCTCATGATCATCATGACTAGTACTGATGGACGTAGCTGCAGGCTGCTGATTGGACGTGGCCGATGGTCCAGCCTCATCTCCATGATGAATGTCAGATGCTGCTAGTGGAGCGTCATGCTCATCAGGTGCACCGTGAGGTGGACGATCATGAGATGCATGTGAGTCGCTACTCGCGGACTCATGTCCATCATGTGTCGCAGCTCGACTACACCTATAGCTATGGACAGTCCTCCTGAGTCGTGTAACAACTTTTGTAGCTCTTATGACATGCCGTATCAGGCCGTACATGTCACGCAACATGCCTCTCCACATCCGTAATAGCCTATCGTCGACCTGTATGTCTCTGTAATGAGCGGCCCTGATGCCCGCATCAACAATCAATGCACAGTTTTGGTTGGCCAACTCCATCCTATATCTGGTCTCAGGTCAACCATGCCTAGCAAAAGGCGGCACCAGTGCACCATGATGAGCAGGAGCATGTCTCTCTGCTGCACCGGCCTCATCCTCATCATGATCATGCTTGATATCAGCCATATCCTGATCGTCATCATCAGGATCCACACCTAGATCATGTGGTGGACCCAGCATCTCCTCGCCATCAAAAGAGCCAATGTTTGCAAAATATATACAAGTACAAAACAATAATTAGACAATTTCATTACAAAATTTAATAAAAACAAGTTAATTAAGAACATGTTAGAATAAATATAAATAAAATAGTAATATTACCTCTATCATCTGGCGGCTCATCAGCTGTGAAGAGGATGTTGGGACACCCTCGCCAATCTAAGCCAGCATAAGTACATGGGACCAAAATGAAGGGATGCAGCCCGTCAACACTGGATAGTAAGTCTAGTGAATCATGTGATATCCTGGCTGAAAACAAAGTGTCTCCCCTCTTGGGCATCATCTGCCCTCACATGTGCATCCGGGCCTCAAACATCGGCCTACAAGGCTCTCGAACAAAACTAGGTCTCATCTCTGGAAACCTCTCAAAAAATAAAAAAACAAATCTGAAGCAAAAGGGAAGTTGACCCTCCCTTGTGCATGAGCACGACATTTATCCAAGGCCGTACAAAACTGTCGCAAAAAAATGGCAGACCACCTGACAAGTTGTGGCTATTGTACTAAAAAATGGCAGACCACCTGACAAGTTGTGGCTATTGTACTAAAGAATCAACATAATATAAAAGCGAGCAACTAATGCGTTGCCCATCATTGGTGTTGTGCGAAATGGTTGAAATGATAAGGGAGAGGCACTACACATCCTGTCTACCAAAAGCACATATACGTAACTAACCTCCAGGGACCTGAAACTATTAAGGAGACAGTACATGTGCTCCAATGTATCTCTGGGAGTAAAATAACGAACTCCCTGCTACTCAACTAGCTGGCACTTCTGGGAATGAGGGAAAATCCACCCCTCTCCTCAATAGTACTGTAGTAAAATAAATATCCTCCTCAGTGAGTGTGTACTACTGGTCAAGACCAACCTAGAAAGCCTATTGGTGGGCATTCCACTTGTGGATAAGATATCTCAAAAACACATTGTGCGCCTTTAGGGAAGTAGCTTCCTCATAGAACTTGAGGAGGCCTACCTACCTAAGGATCTCCTAGGTATCTGCAGTAATAGGGTGAGGGTATGTATCTCTCTCCCTCTCTTGGGCTTCCCATTGGCGAATCATGTCATACTGTTAAGCCTGTTGTTGTTGTTCCTCCTCTTCTCTCTGAATCATTTCCATATTAAATATTTTTTTTTTATTAAAACAGACATGTATTTAGGAATATACATATATATATTTTTTTTGAAAAAAAAATAAACAGACAAGTTGGTGCGCCATAAAAACAGTCATGCACCATTCGCGGTGCATCCTAAGAATGTAGAGCACCGGTCCCAGTGCCCCTAATGAAATACAACGCACCGGCCTCGGTGCAGTTGTCTATTTTTCAAGCACCGTTAACTTCATCAAAGTTCATAATAGCGATGCGCTGACTAAAATATATGCCTTGACGCTTATAGTTGTTTCAGTGCACTGACTTCATGACAATTACATAGCTTACGGTGCAGTATTTTACTCGGCCGCACCGTTGACCCTCTCGGAATCCATAATGTCATGCGCTGACATACACCAGGGCAGATAATTTCGTCAACACATCGCACTATGATTCCCATGTTCAATGGTGCGCCTGGACAAATGAGCGCACCGCCTTTTATTTTATTTTATTTTTTTTTTAAATTATTCGGGGTGACTTTCGATACCACGCCGGAAAATGTGTGGATACCATTAGCACCGGTGGTGGGTATTTATAAGTACTACAGGCAGAAACATCTCAGGTCACAAACAACAAAACGCACGCGCGACATATATATATATATATATATATATATATATATATATATATATATATATATATATATATATATATATATAGATTGTACAAATTTATTTCAATTTCTAATCCGCTAAAAGGCTTAATTATGGAAAAACTAGAAAAATACTTGTACATTTCGCTGTCGAGGAGGCATATTAGCTATAAAATTTGCAAAAGAAAATTTGCCTGCCGTTTTTCAAAATGCAAGCTAGAGATTGGTGGCCAATGCAGAGCAGCAGTGTGTGCAATGGGTGCAATGAGAGCACCGATGTCAGGGTAGCTCAGACAAGGGGAAATGGCACCGATGCTTGAGAGCTCTGGAGCACTAAGGAAAGTGAAAAATGAAGTTTTTAGGCCGTAATTTTTTTTTATTTAACCCTGTTTCGATGCGTGGGGTTTTACAGGCACACCAGCATGCTTACCTACAACCGCACCTAGCTGTGTCAAATTTGGTGTGTTGTTTATAATGCATCGGAGCGGTTCCCTAACACCGCACCAGGATGTTTCAGTTTCAGCGTGAAATTTTTATGATGCACCAGGGCGGAAAAACCGTAAAGCATCGGTTTTTGGCTTTAAATTTTTTTTTTTTATGTAACAATATTCTGGTGCGTGCGGTTTATCGGCACACTGGTGCTCTTGGATAAGAACGCACCGGCGTGGTGTTTTACGATGCACCAGCGTGGAAGAGTGGTGACACACTGGTGCGTTACAGTAATAGGAGGCCCCGGATGTGTGTGTACATCGCGCAAGTTGTCTAGTGTGCCAACGTCTCGTGCGCACCAGTGCGTTCTATGGTAGGGCGCACATCGGTAATTGAGAGCTCAGAATCACTGGAAAACTGAAAAGTCAAGGTTATTTTGTCGTATTTTTTTTGTTTAATTTAACCCTTTACCGGTGCGTGTTGTTTATAGGCGCACCGGTTCTGTTTCTTACAAACGCACCAGTTGGTTTGTGTTTTCACGCGATGTATTATGATGCACCCGTGCGGTTTCTTTCTACCGCACTGGGTGGTTTCGGTTTTGGCGTGGTGTTTTATAATGCACCGACGCGGAATATCTGTGACGCACTGGTGCTATAGAATAATAAGACGCACTGGGCGGGTGTGTATGGAGTGCACAGTGTTCGGTGTGCCAATGTTTTGGTCCACAACAGTGCTTTCTCGGTTCGAGAGCACCGGGGCGACGTGTAATGTTAAGCGCACCAAGAGGAAACCATCCGCAAAACCCTCCGCCCGCCAACCTCTTCTAGTAACCTCCTCTAGAAATGGATGTATGGGGTATTTTTCTATGGGGTTCCTCAAAAACATTTGCTAGAGGGTCATTTCCTTGTAGTGTCAATTGGTTTACAAATTATGACATGGAAATTACATGAAATTTCATGGGCACTTTTAGTCTTAAATGTCCTCTAATGTAAATTCTTTTTTTTTTTTCCTCCAATCCAAGGATATGATTTGTAGGCTTAATGGCCTCTGGCCTAGATTTGAAGAATTACATGAGTGGGTTTTCTTCTGGGACACCCAACTGTGACATCTATTTATGTTCCAAAAGGCTTCCTTATTGTTCAATTTGATACATAGAAAAATATGGAGAATGTTTTGAATGGTGGGCCATGGTTTTAGGGTAGAGCTCGACTCTTCATTACTCCATGGTTCCTAGATTTTGATGCAAAAATATGCTAGTCTCAACAATGTCAGTAAGGGTGAGATTTCCAAATTTATCCCTTCCTTTTTGGCAACATAAGGTCCTAGAGGATATTGTAAATACTTTGGAAAAAATAAAAAAGATGGACCTTGAAAGAATTGAGAAAGGTTTATTTACTTTTACCAAATTTTGTGTAGAGATAAAAATAAAAAAAGGTCTTGTTGGGGGTTTTAATTTTCGGATTAAACCTCTCAATATTAATTGTTAATCTGGGAGTCGTAAACATGAGTTGTATTGCATGTTGGTTTAGCTTAATGGTCAGAGTATGTAAGTTTCCGTTTGATTATTAAGTACATAATGATGGAAAAAAGAAACAATACTAATTAAGCAAACTAGCACTCATCTCATTCTCATAAAAGAATTCTTCATGATGACATAAGAAATCAATTTAATTCAATACAAATTATTCTAAATTTATACAATCGAAAGACAAACCTACTGAAATCAAAGGCTTGATGAAAACCAATTTAAGTACAATTCTTGAAATAAAACATTTTCAAAATAGGAAATTCAAATTATAATTATTCAAAAGGCAGAGACAAGCAATCATCAAAACCTAATATCTAAGAAATCAAAATGTAATGTTGCATCTTGGAATGGAAACCAAAATTAACCCTTAAATTATCATACTCATTCAATCTCGCTGATCTATTCTTGCTCAGAAATAAAATGCATTAAAACCCACACTTTTATGACTAGTTTTGAAAACAATGCAAATCGATCTATTGATGCTTAAATGGAAATGAATTTATGTTGCATTTGTGAATGGAATCTCTACCATATTGTTATAAAATCAATCCCTATGCTACTATACTTGGAATGGGAATTGGACCTATTATATTCTATTTGTTCAGAAATAAAAACTAGATCTTAATCACACTGGCAATTCTTTGAATTAACTCACATTGCTTAAGACAAACTCGAAGTGCTAGAACCAAATCTGAATGTTGAGAATTACTTAAACCACAAAAATGTTTTAAACTAAATCTCACAACTTGAATTAAATCACACCGATGATGCTTGAAATCAATCCTTATTCTATAATACTGGAAATGGAAATAAATCTTAGATGCTGGAAATGAATATTTAAATTAAAATCACATGCAACCTTTAAATGAATTCAATCAACACGAAATTTTTGGCATCAAATCACACTACTTCAATGCAAGAAACAAACCATATTGTTTAATAGGATTACGATGTTTCTAAAATAAAATCAATCAATACGCACGCATGATTCGTTAACACTACTAAGCATAGTGAATATATATATATATATATATATATATATATATATATATATATATATATATATATAGGGAAACCTCACTCATCAACCATACTTCGAATTGAAAATTAGCCATTAAATACGAATTTATTCAAACTCTTGCTATGCGTTATGATCTAATCTCAGAGTGCGCTTCATAATGGATCGTTGAATACCCCAGTGATGATTAAATGGACTTGGCTTTCCCAAAGGAAACTACACACGATCTATGTGATCAATAGCAACATATAAACTCAGATCTAGTTTGTCAATTTACGAGTGAAATTCTTATAATGATAAAAACATCCATAAATCAATTATATACCTCACACAATGACATGGACGAAACTCACATTAACTAAATGAACAGGTTCATTCTAATTGACCGTACAACTATCTATTTAAAAAAATAATGAAGTTTGATCCCAGATGGTGGTGGGCCCTACCACACCTGGGCAAGCTTAAAACTACTTACAGTAAAGGAAGGATTAAAACACTGAAATAAAAGACTCACAGTAAACCATAACTCACAATGATTTGAATCAAAGCATTCCCACAATCGATTATTGGAACGAAGTCTTCAAAATACATAGTAAATTGCTTGTAATTACAGTCCACGACAGATAATCTCTATTTACCCCCAAATCAATGTACAACAATCACTTTTATAGCAGTAATGTTGCCCAAATTAAGATGGATCGACTGTGTACAAAATTTAGGATTATGGTTAATACTTAATTAGTTAAATTCAGAACAGAATATTTGTTTTCCTATTTGAGTTGGTGCGCTCCTGACTTCCGGAAGAATCTTAAACATCACATAGCTGGCATGCTCACTTCACAAGCTTCTCTGTCTGTAGTCATTTTCCAATGGACAAATATATACAATCACACAAAATCTTTGTCCAAATATGCAAAACCCACGACGAGAGTCGGTGTTTCTACAACATGCCCTTCAATGCAACACCTCTCTGTGCTACAATTGGGACTATCATTCGAATGCCAGAAGGCTTCCAGTATGTCCATTGGAAAGTGGTCCAAGTTGACCATGGGAAAATAAATACAGAAAAGTGATGGAATTTGAACAACAACAGTACTAAAAACACTCTCGTTTGATAGAGCACCTTCAACATTAGCTGGAACAACACGAACTTGATGAACCGTGATGGAATTTTAACCTGATTTCACATGGAATCATTGAGGGATTGCTTACACCTGTAATACCACTTTCTCGTGACATAAGGGCAATTCCATCGAATCCAAATGATTTTTCTTACTACAAATCCCCAACTCGCATTCAAATAGGTACAATGACGTGGTTGTCTTTCACAGGTTTAATCACCAAACTTGTTCATGGAAAATTCACTCCTGTGCGCGACCTAGAAAAATATGACAATCATGGTACATAGGTAGGTGCCATTTGAAAATATTTCCCTTAACTTCCAACTATCAGGTATGGTCCTTGGATATTGTCACCATAAGGGGAGAGCAATCAACGAGTAGTCAAGCATGAAATACCGGTGCCTTTTCTTCTTATAAATAAATTACCAGAGGAGAGATCATGCAGTCTCCCAAGCCAACTTTGCCCAAAATAAGAGCCCATAATAGAACTCGTGTCTCTATTTTAGGAATGTAAAGAACAACATCACCATCTACACATTGTAATAAGATGTCCTCTATGATTAGAGGTTTTTCCCATCCAACTGACATCGAATTTATTGAAGCTTCGCTTGGGATTACTTTGTTAATCAAGAAATTTGTTGCATGAAGGCTAGTAGACCATGATAGAAAAGAAGGTGCTCCAATAATGAAAAGAGACATAAGAAAACAAAATGTTGTAGTAGCTCTTAGTAGGTGGAATAGCAAGCTTTTCATCCATTCTATGAGTATGCTAGTCCGGTTGCTAACCTTTGTTGTAATACACCTGGAAAGCTGATTGAAGTTGTTGGTGTTGACTGAATTTTGACCAAAATAACTCTTGAGATAGTCATGTTGCTAAGTACCTTGTTTAATGGAGATCACGAAGGAAATCAAATTTCATCAATTCTGAACCATGTTATATATATATATATATATATATATATATATATATATATATATATATAGTCATGTTGCTAAGTACATTGTTTATTGGAGGTCATGAAGAAAATCAAATTTCATCCATGCTGAACCACGTTATATATATATATATATATATATATATATATATATATATATAAGGTTGCAGGGTAAAAATAAGTGTTCAAGAATATGAATTTATATAACTATTTAAAAAATTTCCATAAATATATGTTTAATTTAATAAAAAATTATAATTATATATATATATATATATAATATATTTATAATAAATTATAATCTTATATATATTTAATTTAATTTATTAAATATGAATATATATTTAAAATATTTCATAACTTTTTTTTATTTGTTTGTTTATGAGGATGGTTATGATGGTGGTTAATGTCTATTTAGACCAATATGGTCTATCGAACATTAAGAAAGAAATCCATTGATTGACACTCTTTAATATTTTTTCTATGACAAAAAAGAATAGAGAGAATATATTTATATTTTTGTTGATTTAGCAAGGCAAGAAGGTTGGTAGTATGACAAACGCTTTGAAAAGTTGAACGATTGTGAGTAAGAGTTGGGAAATTCAAGAGAAAGTGTTTTTCATCTTCAACTCTGTTAGAATGCCAAAGGGAGGAAATTATGTCATCCTAAGGTGTTTTGGGAATACACCAATGCCCAGTTTCACTCGAAAGCTCATGGGAATTAGTTCTTATCTTTGCAATGTTGATTTTCTTCATAGCATTGATAAAGACAGAAAGACAATTTTGGTTAGCAAGAGCATGGTTGATCACCTCCTTATAATACCTTAAATTATTTTTTCCCTTTAACTCCTTATCATCCCACAACTTATCCTTAAATTTGGAAGTAATAGTGTTTTTAATAGTATCCTTATTCTCCACAATAATCTTTTAATATAATTATAAATATATATAAATTCAACTCATTTCATTATGAAAAAATATATTAATTCATATAATAAAATAAAATAAAATATACATTTAATATACATTATAGAATTCTAATACATGTAATTAAAAGGGATGTCAAGTATCTGGTAGCTCCCAAACAACAACTTGTTCTTCTTATCACTCCATGTAACTTTGATATTGCCATGCTATGTACTACTGCAAGTCTTCCTAGCAATTCTCACCTGCACAAATATTCGTTGGAAGATTGGGCTCTGAACACAATGGTTAAAGCTCAGTCGACCAAGAAGGAAGGAAAAGCGAAGGGGAAAACCAAAGCTGGAACAACCAGACGAGGTTGGAAGTCTGGTAAAGAGATAATGGAGAACCTATTTCAAGCTTACTTGAATGGCACTCTCAACCATATCAAAT
The DNA here is from genome assembly GCA_034641835.2 of Pinus albicaulis. Classification (NCBI taxonomy): domain Eukaryota; kingdom Viridiplantae; phylum Streptophyta; class Pinopsida; order Pinales; family Pinaceae; genus Pinus; species Pinus albicaulis. Next base: position 1,297,884,935 of record CM076583.1, on the reverse strand, counting down.
CCTTGATCTCCAGATGGGAATAGGATGCAAGAGCAAAAGAGGAATCAGAATTGGCCGAGGAAGATATGGACCCGATTTTAACTGATCCGGGTAATACCCGCAGCAGACTGTCTCTTTTCAAACAGTCAATTCATACCTACTGGACCCTGAAATGTCTATTGGTGAAAGTGATTGTCACAGTCCAAGAGATTGGGGGAGACCTATATGCAACCTCAATTTTGGCGGAAATTTGCAGAGATATCCAAGAGATCAATCTACAACAGCACCACCATAATGTCTGACTCGGACACATCGACAGACAGTTGCAAGCATGCATCAAGTTGATATACTAGGATCAAGTGTCAAAGACCCGACTCCCATAGAGTCTTCCGACTTATTTCTCTAAATTTATGTTTTTTGCAATGAAAACGGATAGCATCTACTTTTCTATATGTTTATGGATGTTAAGATAGATAATAGACCTTTAAAGACAGTAAGAGACCACTTTAAGTTGTTTAAGTTCTGGATGACTTATAACACGTTAAGACGGCCAACAGACCCCGGGTTGAAGTCAAAAGTTCTATATTTTTATAACCTACATTGGCACTACCAAATTTATCAAAAAAAAAAAAGTTTAATAGTTAATAGCATGTATCTTCTCTTAAAAATAATACTTAAATTGAAAGTGGAGTAGAGTCTCTATAACTTTTTAATTTTGAGTTGTCAAATAAATAAGTAGAAATTGGTCGTTTATATCTAAAACAAAGAAATTGAGTAAACAAATCTGATATATAAATCCCTTATCTCACATATAAAGAAATCTTATAAATAAATTTAGTGTTTAGCTTTCGATTGAAGCACCTCGCTTCAATCCAGCCAACTGCAAATGCTACGGGGATTAACAATGACAGACATTGATGAAGATGCAAGGCAGAGAAATGGTTTTATGGTGAAATAGATTCAATATCATAATTTTAGACATTCAAAATCTCGAAATTTATAAATGTGTCTCAATCTTCCAAAAAATTCACCAACTTTTTACAAAATCTTACTCTAATTTTCTTTTTTTTTTTTCGAAATTAAAGCTCTTTAGGCTAATTACATGAAAAAAATACTCTCGAACATTGATGACTTGCTTTCATCCACATATACGCTGGTCCAGGTGCAGCCATCCTAATAGACTATCTGATTCCCACCAAGCCAGAAGTAAAGACACCAAATTTAGTTACAGGTAAACATAGGTTATCTCCCACATTGATTGATTCCTTATTATATTTGTCAACGTGCACAAAATCTCCATACTTCGTTTTTATCTATTTTAACGTGGAAGTGAATGTGAATTATTTATTTATTTATAATTAATTTTTTTTATATGAGTAATATATTGAAATTGGTTCGCTTATCTAAATTTTTTAATTTTAATTTAATTTTAATAATTTTTTTTTTCAATTATTTATTTATATATATTATTTAATAGAGCTTTTCTCAACATCAATTGTAAGTTTTTTTTTAATAATGTTCAATGTTTGGAATTTAATATAAATACACTTAATTCAAAATTATCATTTCACTAATAACCATTCTTTAGATTCACTTATCTTTTAATAATAAAAATACTAAATCATTTTTTCCACCTACCTTTTAATAATAAAATTATTAAATTATTTTCTTTATATTTGAAAAAGATATAACTATTTAAATTATATATATATAAGCTGTAGCCTAAAAATAAGTGTTCAAGAATACAAACATACTATTCTAAAATTTTACATAAATATATGCTTAATTTAATAAAAAAATTATAATTATAATTATATATATATATATATATATATATATTATAATTTTCTTCTATTTTATTTATTTTATTAAATATTAATATATATTTAAAATATTTTATAAATTCTAATTTTTTTTTTCAATATTTATTTATAAGGATGATGATGACAATTAATAGAGAAAGTCATTAATTGAGACTCATTAATATTTTATTTCTATGATAAAAAAGAAGGGAGAGAAATGTTCTGAGATTGGTATAGTTTTGTTCATTAGGGTCGTGCAATCAAGAGAAAATGTTTTTCATCTTCAACTTTCTTAGTATCCCAAATGGGGCAAATTCTTTAGTTCGAAGGTGCTTTGGGAATAGACCAATGCTCATTTTCACTTTAAAGCTCATGAGAATTAGTTCTTCTCTTTGCAATGTTCATTTTCTTCTTAGCACTGGTAAAGACGCAAGTTAGCAAATGTGGGGTTGATGACCTCCTTATATTACTTTAAATTCCTTTTTCCACCATCCCACAACTTATCCTTAAATTTGGAAGTAATAGTGATTTTCGTAATATCCTTATTCTCCTAGATGATTTTAGTATAATTATAAATATATATAAATTCGACTAATTTCATTATGAAAAAGAAATATTAATTCATATTTTATTATAAAATAAAATAAAATATACATTTAATATATGTTATAGAATTAGCAATAGTGTCAACGCATTATATATATATATATATATATATATATATATATTACTTTATAAATAATACACATAATTAAAATTATATATTTTTTGATATATTAAAAAGTTTTAATTTTTTTACTTATATTTTAAATAAGTTTAATGGTTAATATCATGTGTTTTCTCTTAAAAGATAAAATACTTAAATTCAAAGTGGAGTAGAGTTTGTATGCTTTTTTAATTTTTAGTAGTGGAGGTTGGTCTCTTATTTCTAAAACAAGGGGATTTAGCAAACAAATTTGATGTATGGATCCCTTATTTCTCCTCAATGATGATTGTTAACAACTCTAGGCTCAATTTTATGGCAAACATCTGACCTTTTGTAGTAAATTGCCAAATTCCTCCGCGAATGAGCAATGGCCCTTTTCATCAGTTTCTCATTTCGTTTGGGCTCATGGTGTATCTGCAGACATAGTACAAAATTTTTCCATGTGTCCTAGAGATCGATGCTTTGACTGGGGTAGTATTAACTCGAGGTGTCTGGAAAAGGAAATCGCTTCTTAGTCAGGGCCCAACTTACATGTGGCAGGTTTTCCTTTCGCCTTGCCCTTTTTAATTTGGGGGTCGTGGAATAGAAGATATTTGTACATGAGGGACCCATCATCCCATAGAAACCACCCTCGTTCTCCCCTCTCTATAGGAAACTTTTCATATTTTCTTAAAAAATTTAAATGGATAGACCTCCATCTTCTGGATCACGAACTCGAACTTGGTGGTGTTATCACTCCTAAATTTACCAAGAGTTGTTATAGGCGTTAAAAAGAAATAACAGAGGTAACTATCATCCACTTTTGGAGATTAGGATCTAGCCTTCCTAATGCTCAGAGAGGGCTCTCTCTTAATGATTTAACTTTGTTGTTTTAATTGATTTTAGGCTAGTTATGTATGTTTGTTTGGGTTGTTTTGATTGATTGATTGATTGATTAATGGAATCAATGATTTAGATGGATAGATGCCTTTCCATTTTCCATTGGGCTTTGGAGTCAATATGATTTTAAAACAGAAGAGGATCAAATTTTTAAAGGAAGTGTTACAGGGCAGGTAGCTGAGAAAAATCAGATCTTAAGGCTGAATGGTGAAGTGGTTTTCAATTGGGATTAAAGAGCAGTTAAGAATTCCTTAAATCGGATAGTGGAGGAAGGTGAAGGAGGTCAATCGGGATCAAAGAGAAATTAAGGATTCTCTAAACCAGATATCAGAATAAAACATGAAAATGGATAACAATTCAAAACAGAGTGTATTCAAACAAGTTCTGCAATAAAATTCCTGTTATAACATTTAAATTTAGAAAACATGCAAGTTTATGGAATAATTAAGAAAAGAACATGAACAATTGAAATATACTTCACTGAGATATCTCAACACATGAATTGTGTAAATAAATGCCATTATTAGATGTCCTGTCTGTCAACTGGAAATGATTACAATAACCCTGAGGTAAATAGATTGATCAGCTATAGAAATATACAGAAATCCACACTTAATCGACCTTTGATACTTCGATTTATGTAGTATTTATACAACTTATTACAAAATATCCTATCAACTAATTTAGGATTTATTTAAGGAAAATAAAATATCTTCATGCAAGAAGATAGAGACACCTATTAACTAACTGAAAGTTGTCCCTGTTTTATTATTTGATTGATATCATCTGTTTGTTTCTTTCACGATGGCTGTCTCTTTCACGCTGCATGTATTCATCTCATATGTCTTTCATCTGTCTTTAATCTTTAATATGTCTTTATCTTTTGCTCTCTAACCTGTGCATTCTTTTACATGTATTTGCTTTAACATGTCACAGTAAATCACACCATTTTTCCCATTATTCTTCATCTAGAAGTTTTATCTTTACCATCCTTCGGTAAATCTCATCTGCCTCTATATATTTTGCAAATGTAGGATTATTCACAAAAAGGTGATTTACCTCATGCTGGAGGTAAAAGAAATTTTCCAAAGTCTGAAGGAGCACTTTGCATGTTGGTACGCCCTTAATTGTTGAACTCTTGGAAGTCTCTTTAGCCACGTCCCTGATCTTTTTATCATAGTATTCATGCCTCATTAGTTTATCATTGATTACCAATGGATTTGGCAGACCTTTCTGTCTTAAAACATCAAACTTGTTCACGAACCTGTTTACTACCAGTTCCATTGTTTGGCATTTGTCTTCAAGCTCTATCATTAGATTTCTCTTGGAAATAACTTTCTTTACCTCTAAGATATTCTCTGTTCTGTCTGTTATCCCAAGTTCTTCTAATTCCTGTTTATTTTTAGAATTCAAGAATTTTATTATCTTAGTGGCTTCCTCTGGTTTCTTTCCAAGCTCTTCTTTGACCTTTTGAATTGCATCACCATCCTCCTTTATCAAGTCCTTCTATTCAAATATAACCTGTATAGAAGGCCAAATATCATTAACTAAGTTAATGATATTGGGCCACAACTATTGTTTTTCTTGGGCTAAAGGTTCTTTCAGTGATAAATCATTTTCTAACTTGTGGATTCTTTCAATTAATCTGTTGGATTTTTGTGTATCTTCTTGATACATTACTTCTGCCAATTTCTTTGTATCTTATAAACTCTTCACTTGCTCTTTGAGCTTATTGATTTCAGTAGTTTGAATTGACATATCCTGCATGGATTTGATCAATTTACTGGCCTCATCAGTGGGATGGGCTGATGCTGTTGCTGATGTATTTGCTAGTGTAGTCTCTGGAACTGTTGTTGATACTGGAGTTGTTGTAGCCAATGGTGCTGATGTAGAAGCTATAGGAATGGAAGTAATGGGAAATGCTTCCATGTTCGCTTGTTTTTCCTGCAGAAGTTTGTCTATTTCAGTTTCCATCTCTTTCAGTTGGGCTTTCAATTGAATGATGAGATTCATCATTTCATCCTTCTGATTTTAATTTTCCAAAACTTCTTTAGTTTGTGGATTCTTTGTTGTTGGTAACTTAATTTGTTTCTTCAATGCAGCTATGTCCGCATTCTTCTTCTTGATAAGCTCTTCTGCTGCTTTGATGTCTTTTGGATTATAATCTACTTCCATTACCAAATCTTCAAGTGACTTTATCCTGTTATCCTTTGCTTGTGAAGAAGCTTTCTCTAGATTTAACTGTGTCCTTATATTTTCTAGAGAATTTTGTAACTTCTGTACACTTAAAGCTTTGTGTGTCATAGTGGAATAGATCATTTCTCCTGCGTGTTTATGAAAATCAATCTGGTTTATTGGATGCACATCTTTAGCAAGAACTTCAAAGGCTATCTTCTTATAATCTGTTGATGATTTTGGGGCCTGCATTGTTGGCTGTAAAAATGTCATTTGAATCTTTCTTGTTTTATAATCAAAAGCTAAAAGCAATTTATTCTGGTCATTAGTAGTTTGTTTCCAGTACTAGGCATAAGTTATAGCTTTCAATGCTTCATTCCTGATTTTGATTTCTTTGTATTTTTCCATTATATCTTTCTCTTTCTCTACTGGTTTTCTAGATGATGAAACCTCTGCACTGTTATGTTTCTGAATGATTTGTGCACTGGAGGTTGATGGTAGTTGTGTTTCTTCTGAAACTATTGGAGGTGCATCATCTCTGACAACAATATCTATCTCAATGGTTTCAACTGTATCAACTATCTCTTCCTGCTCTATTACTGGATTCAGTTTGCCTTTTTCCTATACATAAGCTTAAATTTAGTGTCAGAAGTGGTTTCTGTAGAAGAAGAGCCTTCCTCTCTTGGCCTCTTTGAATTTCTATCTTGTGGGGCTAGAGTAAGCAAGATGGAACTAGTATCAACCTACTTCTCTATCTCTTGTAAATTATTTTCCAACCACTCTGACTGGTAGGAATACTTTTCAACCTTTGGCTTTGACTCATGAATGAAAGGGGTCAATTTGAATTTGACTCTTAACTTACTTATGACACCTAAGGGGTCATATTGCCATTTGAAACTACTACTGAACTTAAAATCTTGTAAACATTTATCTGCTTGTTGTCCAACATTCCTACTATTACAAATAAAAGGCCATAACTGGTTCTTAATCTTGAATTGAATTTTTTTCTTAGCTGAAAGGAAGTTGATTTCAATAAATTCTTAGCTGAAGAAAAGTTATTAACTAAATAAATTCAAGTTAAAATCGAAGAAAAACACATAACATATCTCCACCAATCCAAATCTAGAACAAGTTCATGCACACATAGACAAAGTGACATAGTTATTTCTGGAAAAATAGTCCCTGGAAAAACCCAATGTGGGAAAAACGGTCTTCTAGATGTTGGAGGGTTTTATTATTAAGAATTTTCTGAATACAAGAAGCCATGGTTCCAGATCTAGAAAACCCGACAGAGAAATAATAGATCTATATCTCACTATCTGATCTAGGGCGAAACTAATGACTGATCCACACCCTCAAACGAGATTTATAGAACTCATCCAAAATTAGGGCCTAGAAATCCCAGTGCTGCCCTTGAAGCCTTTGAGTCAGCCTCTGAATCCCCTCTGACCCTCAACGTTGCTCCGGAAAGGGCTACATTACCCCAGATTGGGTGACGCAGTCCCTACACTGCCCCTTAGGGTCTCTATGTAACCCCTGAGGGTTTCCTGCAGCAAATCACGCTGTCCTTGAGGGACTATGCAACACCTGCGTAGCACAAGTTGCTGCCCTCCTATTGCTGCCCTCCTGCTTCTCTGCGTTGCCTCTCTGATTTGATCTCTACCTCTTGCTAATTCTAGACCCTGGGATTAGATCATCCCCTTGGCCCAAATTCCCCTCTCTGCAGCTGAAACACTTCTGAGATTTCTTAGCAAACCCGCCCTAAATTCTTAGTTTAGCTTTAGTGCTCTGCCTCTGTTTGTCTTTACAAATAACCCCGAGTCTTTCCTTTATACTTTTCTCGTTGGAAAACCAACGGCCATGATAAGATCTTGAATCAATGGCCAAGATTAAAAGAAAACATGATCCGTGTGACTTAAGACAATTTCATCACATGTTTAATTAAATTAAATTTAATTATTTAATATCCCTAAGTTTTAACTTAGGAAATACATTAAAATAATTAATTAATTTAATATCTCCTAAAATAGATGAAAATTCCCAAATCAATTTCTGGGTCTTGTAGATCAAGTGGACTCTAGTCCTTCCAAAACATTTGGGGGCTAGATCACAACTGATGCTACCCAAAATACACAAAATCTCAACACTCCCTCGCAGTATCAAGGGTGTGCTCTAGCAATACATCACACTTATGAATTACATGATTTTGGGCATGGGTTCTGTGTTGCTGATGCTTGGCCTGCTGCCACTCAACTCTGCACTACTGCTTCCATTTTTTACTGTTGCCCATGACTCTGCCACTGCCACTGCAACCTCTGTACAACAGCTCCCTCTCAATATGTTGCATCTGTGCTGCTCATAGCACTGCCACTATTGATCTGTTGCACTGCAGCCTTAGTTGTTGAGAGAAACAACTAAATCTCCTACCCAATATTTGACAAACAAGTTAGATGGGGTGCATCCTCATCACTGAAGCTCCATAGGCTACAGATCTATTATGGCATCTGAATGATGATGCATAGCTATAGCTCTGCACTGCTTAAGCACACTCCCTCTACACTACTGAAGTCACACTATCCCCTTATGCTGAAATATCTCACGCTGCTGCTACACTGTGTTGTTCCTTTGAAGCCTTCTGCACTGCATAAGCAGCTCTGCTCTGTGTTGTTGAAGTTACATCAGCCTCTGCGCTGCTACTGCTTCTACGTTGTTGCTGCTCTTCTCTACGCTGCTCCTCCCACTCTTCAGATATGCCTCTGCTTCATCTGTGATCTATGCACCCACTCCTCTACTTATCCCTCTATTGTCATAAGGCTGTCATAGCTCGCATGTGATCCAAGAGATGAGCTGCTCAAGGATCTCGCCTTACTTCTATGTAGCTCCTCTACATATCCATGTCACCCCACTTTCGTGATTCATGAGCACTCATGGCTGCATCATCTTCTGACCCATCATCCGCCACAGTAACTTTGGAAGAAGAGGCTTCCTTGTCCTTTTTCTTCTGAGGACAATTGCATGCAAAATGTCCCATTTCACCACACTGGAAGCACTTGATCTTTGAGAGATCCTTCTTCTTCTTTGGCTACTTCTTTAATGCCAAGGTTTCATCTTCCTCATCTTCCTTCTTCATTTTTCTCGATCCAGAGTTATACTGCTTCTTGGTGAATCTGTGGAGTTTTTCTTGACGCAAAACTGACCACAAGTTGTCCTGATCTAGGAGGTCTGCTCTGCCCAATATACTTTTGACAAAGGTTTCCCATTCATCCGTGACTGCATTGAGGGCAGTCCTAACCATCACATCATCTTTCACCTTAGCACTAGTTGCAGTCAACTGAACTCTGATCGACTACAGTCTGAAGAGAAAATTCTCCATGTCTTCTCCCTTGGCCATCATGAATGACCTCATTTGTGTCTCCAACATCATATTCCTCTGGATAGATTTTCCATCATATAGGGAGATCAAGGCCTTCCACATATCATTAGTTGTCTTCTTCTCAGCTAAGTGTGGTACAATTGGTCCTTGATTCCATCCAAAATCAACCACTAGGCATGCCAAAAAGCCTCCTTATGCTTCCGAAGGAGATCCGGATCTATCGATGTGGCCATAATTTGATCTGCATGGTCTCTAAGATTGTATGCCTCAAGGACTATCAGGATCCTTTCCTTCCAAACTAAAAATTTTGAGAGGTCATCCAGTCTGTACTGATCACGCAGTCCATGAGGAGCCATCTACTCAGAATGTGCCGGAACTTCCTTTTCTCTTTGCAAGAGAAATGGATCTAAGGCCCTTGGTGAAACATGCACCTTATGCTCCCTCTGACAACTAATTTCCCTCCTTGGAAATATGCCAAATCAACTATGATTCAGCTCTCTTTGATCCTCTAATCAAACTGCAAGTTTTTTTGGCTAGAAACTCTTTGAGAAGTTGATCTCCTCCCACTCTTTGTCACTTGTGCTAAGGCTAAAAATCTGAATCCTTCATAATTTTAACCCCACCAGCACCTTCTGAATTTCTGCAGCTTTTCTTTAGTCTTTTCTGGATCTAACAAATTAAAATCTACATCACACTGGCAGGCTTCAGACTAGTCCAACACTGTTTCTGAGCCGCCTCTGCGCAGTAATTGTGTGGGCTTGATAGGAGACAGCGTTAGACATCGTCACCCTTCCCTCTGCGTGAACCTGCCTTTGAAATATACGATGTCTCTTCAAATCTGTGTTTCTGATACTTTTCCAGCTGCTTCCCGCAGCTATAACCTTCAAATCCTTGCTGGCTACCCTCCTAGATCGGAAATTGCTCTTATACCATGTGGAAATTTCTGAATCATTACACTTTATGCAAAAATTATTTACTGTTAATCTGGTTATGCTCCTCCTACTTAGACAAGTTATTAATTGAATAAATTCAAGTTAAAATCAAGGCAAAACACATAACATATCTCCACCAATCCAGATTTAAAACAAGTTCATGCACACATAGACAAAGTGACATAGTTATTTCTGGAAAAAAAGTCCCCAAAAAAATCGAATGCGAGAAAACTGGTCTTCTCGCTGCTAGAGGGTTTTATTATTAAGAAGTTTATGAATACAACAAGCCTGGGTTCTAGATCTGGAAAACCCGGCAGAGAAATAATAGATCTACAACTCACTGGCTGATCTAGGGCCAAAATAATGACTAATCCACACCCTCAAACGAGATTTACATAAATCAGCCAAAATTAGGGCCTAGAAACCCCAGTTCTTCCCCTAAAGCCTCTACGTCAGCCTCTGAAGCCCCTTTGACCCTTAGCACTGCTTCAAAAAGGGATGCTGATGCAGGAGCATGAGGGTTAGAGACAAAAGGCTTCATTAATTATTCCAAAAATCCAAAAAAATGTTACATGCAAAGGTGTCGGTACCTTTAGTTGTCAATTTACAATTTTACTAGATAGGGTTGAACTAGTATCTAGGAGGATTGAACATTTTTAGATTAGATTCAGCATATTTATCCTTCAGTTGATAGATTTAAGGAGGATATTATGTAATTAGGATTTTATCTAATTTAGGTTAATTCGATCCTCAAGAAGAGGTCGACTGTTATGTAAAAGACTATAAAATGTAACCTCTGAGAAGGAGAAAATCGAATTGGGCCACAGAAGAATTGATTGAGAGGGTTTTGCCTCTGTTTAAATAAATTGCAGAATTTATTTATCTGTTGTTGCTTCGAAAATTCCCGGAGGGTTTCATCTCTCCGAAAATCCATTTGATTTATATATTTTGTGTAGAATTTGAGTATATTAACCTCTGTATAAAGGATTCGGTGGAAATTGGAACTTTGGTTTCTTTGCTTGAGATTGGGAAGTGATAATCGATTTATATTCATTGAGTTACGTAGCAGGAATGGAGGTTTCCAAGAGGAATTGAGGTTAAACATGAATCCAACAAAAATCCGTGTTTAAACACAACTGAAAACAAAATTTTGCAGGTTAAGTGGGTTTTTGAAAAACTGGTCACTGTTGTCGCACAGCTTTTGGCGTGCAAGCAATTTATTTCATTTGAACGCGATCAAATAAGATTGTGACACGTCACGATGGCAATACCACCGATTTCGCATGACTTTTGGTTGATAAGTCACTGGGGCTATTGGAATGCGATAGTCGTCCGTTCGTAAACATCGGAGATCCAACAACAGTCGCGTGGGAAGTTGCACAGAGTTTAAAAAAGGTATGGACCCGACAGTTTATTCAACAGAGTTTTATTAAAGGTTTGAAGTCCAGAACCATTTCAGAAAGTTTAAATATTTCCGAAGGTTTTTAAACATTGATTCCTAAGGTTTTTAACATTGTTTCCGAAGGTTTTAATATTGTTTAAAAAAGAGCTTTATTAAGTGATTGAGACCCGAAATTCTTCCGAAAGGTTTAACATTGGATAAAAGTGAATTATTCTGTTATGAATGGATAAAGGGACTTTTTCTTCTGCAAGTATTTTTATTAGTTTTATCAAACAAATTTAATAAGGTTTGGTGACCGAGAGTGGAAACAAAGATCAGGAATTAATTCCTCCTGAACTAGAAAGCATAGTAACAAAATTTGAGCAGCTCTCCTTAACGCCTGCACACACACTGCCATCATTTGTGGTATCGAAGCAGTTTTCAGAGCAGTTTTAAGACACTAAACAAGCTTCCAAAAGTCAGAAAAAGAAATTCAATATGGCTGTCAGAATTGGTAGAGGTGGTGCTGGTAGAAGAAGAGGTAGACCAGCTGCAAATGCAGAAGTACTAGAGACTATGCAGCAAATTCAAGCCAGATTGGAAGCAATGGAAACTGGACAACAGAGAGATCCTGAAGATGTCAGTGAACCTGAAGTTGAAGAAGAAGAAGAAGGAAATGATGAGCTTACTCCTCATATGAGATTCTTTAAATCAGTTTTAGGATCTACATCCAAACCTGGACTTGAAGTATTAGCTTTTGCAGGAGGATTGAATCCAGAAGAGTTGATAGACTGGATCGATGAAATGAATAAATGCTTTGATTATGAAGAGATGAGTGAAGAAAAGAGAGTTAAGTTTGTTGTCACAAGGTTGAAAGGACATGCAACACTTTGGTGGGATGGAGTGCAAGCAGAAATAAGGAGAGATGGTAAGCAGCTAATCAAGAATTGGAACATAATGCTAGCGAAGTTGAGAGGTAAGTTTTTGCCTAGTGATTATCAGCTTTTAGTATTTAGACAAATGCAGAATCTTAGATAGAGATTAATGACAGTAAAAGAATACACAGAATAATTTTACAAAGTGAGCATAAGAGCAGGACAAATTCAAGATACAACAGAGAATATTTCCAGGTACATAAATGGTCTCAGAATGGAGATTCAAGATGAGATAAGTATATTGTGTCCTAAAATAGTAGAAGAGGCTTACCGCATGGCCTTAAAAGCTAAAGAAAAACTCATAAGGAAGCAATCTTCCAAAGGAAGAGGTACTTTCCAAGGAAGAGGAAGTCAAGGTGGTAGAGGAAGATCTATAGCACCAAGAGATGGAGCTAGCAGCAACTCACCTCAGTATGCAACCACAAAAGGTGATACAAGTGGCAGAAGGAGTCCTTACAAAGGAAAAGGAGGCAGAAACAGAGGAAGAGAAGTCAGATGTTATAGATGTAACAAATTAGGACATAGAGCCTATGAAGTTCCAAAGAATGTGGGGACAAACCAGAGAAATGAAATTGTTTCTCAAACTGAAGAGGAAGCAGCAAAGTTGCCTGTAATAGAGAAAGAAATTGTGCAAGAGAAAAGAGAATATTTGGTGGTTAACAAAATTTTGTTAAAACAAACAAAGGAAGTTGCTGAACCAACACAGAGAAAGACTTTGTTCAGAAGTGTGTACCAAGTTCAAGGGAAATGATGTCAATTGGTAATTGATAGTGGCAGTACAAATAATTTGGTCTCTACAGAGGTGATAGAGAAGTTGAAATTGAATACAAGGGAACATCCAACACCCTATAAGGTGTCATGGCTTCAGAAGGGACATCAACTAGTAGTAAAGGAACAATGTGAAATAGAATTGAAAATGGGCAGTTACAAAGATAAAATCATGTGTGATGTGATGCCTATGGATGTGTGTCACATATTGCTAGGTAGACCTTGGCAGTATGACAGAGCAGCAGTACATGATGGAAAGAGAAACACTTACAAGTTTTTCAAAGATGGTATGAATCAAACATTGTTACCTATGGAAGAATAAGATGCATCAAGTAAAAATCTTGATCCAAAGGCTTTATTGTTGAGTGGAAAAGAATACTTGCAGTAGATTGAAGATGATGAGGTAGATTTTGCTTTAGTTTGCAAACCTAAGGTAGTATTTACTTCTACTAAAATTTCTGATTTTCCAATTGAAATTCAAGAAATGTTGGAGAATTATTGTGATATTATTGTGGATGATTTTACTGATGAATTACCACCTGTAAGAAGAATCAACCATCAGATAGATTTGATTCCAGGATCAAATTTTCCAAACAAAGCAGCTTACAAAATGACTCCTACAAAAAATGAAGAAATAAAAAAGCAAGTATAGGAATTGGTTGACAAAGGTCTGATCAGAGAAAGTTTGAGTCCTTGTGTAGTACCTACAGTATTAAGTTCGAAGAAAGATGGAGGTTGGAGAATGTGCACTGATTCAAGAGCAATTAACAAGATAAAAATCAGGTATAGATTTCCTTTACCTAGAATTGAAGTTTTGATGGATTGTTTGAGTGGAGCAAGATATTTTTCAAAACTAGATTTGAAAAGTGGGTATCATCAAATTAGGATAAGGGAAGGAGATGAATGGAAAACAAAATTTAAAACAAATGAGGGATTGTATGAATGGATGGCAATGCCTTTTGGTTTATCAAATGCACCTAGTACATTTATGAGGCTTATGAATGAAGTATTGAAGGAATTTATTGGTAAATTTACAATAGTATATCTGGATGATATATTAGTTTACAACAAAACAAAGGAAGAACACCTGAGACATCTTAATTATGTCTTAAGGAAGTTACATCAAGAGAAGTTACTAGTAAATTTAAAGAAATTTTCATTCATGAAAGAAGAATTGGTATATCTAGGTTTTGTTGTTTCTGCTGAAGGATTAAAAATGGGCCCAGAGAAGATAAAGGCAATTGTGGAGTGGCCTTCACCTAAAAGTGTTTTTGAGGTAAGAAGTTTTCATGGTCTTGTTAGTTTTTATAGAAAATTCATAAGGAATTTTAGTAAGATCAGTGCACCTATCATTGAAACCATAAAAAAGGACAAACAACCATTCAAGTGGACTGTTGAAGCTTAAAGGAATTTTCAGTTCTTGAAGCAAAAGATAACTGCCAAACCTGTCTTAGTTTTGCCTGATTTTAATAAACCATTTCAAGTAAAATGTGATGCCAGTGGGGAAGCTATTGGAGCTGTATTAAGTCAAGAAGATAGACTTGTAGCATATTTCAGTGAGAATCTGAATGAGACAAGGAGGAAGTACTCTTCTTATGACAAGGAATTTAATGCAATTGTACAGTCATTGAAGAAGTGGAGACATTATTTAATGTCTAAAGAATTTGTGCTATATTCAAATAATCATGCTTTACAGTATATTATGCAACAACCTAAATTGAATCAAAAACATGCAAAATGGGTTGACTATCTTCAAATTTTCAACTTTGTATTGAAGCATATAAGTGGTCAAGAAAACAAGGTAGTTGATGCCTTGAGTAGAAAAAGCATTCTTGTTCAAGAAAGTCAAATTCAAGTGTTAGGCTTTGATTTTCTTAAAGAAATCTATAAGACAGATTTGGATTTCAAAGAAGCATTTGAAGCATGTTGTAATCCTGTTTTGATAGAAAGAAGTCAGTGGTTAGATTATTTATTGCAAGAGGGTTTATTGTTCAAAAGAAATCAGTTGTGCATACCAAATTGTTCTATGAGAGAAAATTTAATCAGGGAGAAACATAGTGGTGGACTTGCTGAACATTTTGGTTTTGATAAGACTTATGAGCAACTAAGTCATTTTTATTTTTGGCCAAAGATGAAATCTGAAGTGGAAAAGTATGTGAATAATTGTAAAATTTTTCGATATGCAAAAGGGAAAAGTCAAAATGCAGGTTTGTACATTCCATTACCTATTCCAGACAGACCTTGGGATATGTTAAGTATGGATTTTGTTTTAGGATTGCCTAAGACACAGAGAGGGAATGATGCAATTTATGTTTTAGTTGACAGATTTTCAAAAATGACACATTTTATTCCATGTTATAAAACCAGTGATGCTACTCATGTTGCCAAATTGTTTTTCAAGGAGATTGTCAGATTACATGGGTTACCTAAAAGTACTAAACTAAGTTTCAGCTCTGCTTATCACCCTCAGACTGATGGGCAGACTGAAGTAGTGAATAGGAGTTTGGGTAATCTTTTGAGAAGTCTTGTAGGAGAACATCCTAAACAGTGGGATCGTATTTTACCACAGGCAGAGTATGCATATAATGATTCACCTAATAGAAGTATAGGAAAGAGTCCATTCGATATAGTTTATGGAATGCACCCGAGAGGAGTATCCGACTTGGGAAAAGCAGAAATGAGAAGTGTTGAAGGAGAGGAGTTTGCTTTAGAAATTCAAGCAATACATGAATAGGTAAAGCAGCAGCTACAAGACATCATCATCAAGTACAAGAATAGAGCATATTTGAGCAAAAGAGAAGTTAATTTTGAAGTTGGTGATTTGGTTTTAGAATACTTAAGAAAAGAAAGATTTCCAAAGAGGAAGTATAACAAGTTGAAATTCAAAAATATAGGACCATGCAGGATATTGAGGAATTTTTCTGCAAATGCTTCTGAAATTGAATTACCATTTGATATTGGAATATCTCCAATATTCAATGTTGCTGATTTATACAGATATGAAGATAGTGGCACAGATGATAAACCAGAAGATAGAGAAAAGATTGACTGGGTAAAATAGTTACCCACAGCAAATAAATTACAACTAGAGAGGATCTTAGACAGGAAAGTGTTTAAGAAAACTAGGGGACAGGAGTATTTTCAATATTTGATCAAGTGGAGGGATCAGCCAATTGAGGATTCTACCTGGATGACAGAAACCATGCTGCAAAAATTGGGCAGTTCTGTGGAGGAGCTCATGGACAGGAGCCCATGAAGATTTTTGTCCTCAGGAGTCTGATGCAGGAGCATGAGGCTTAGAGACAAAAGGCTTCATTAATTATTCCAAAAATCCAAAAAAATGTTACAAGCAAAGGTGTTGGTACCTTTAGCTGTCAATTTATTGTTTTACTAGATAGGGTTGAACCAGTATCTAGGAGGATTGAACAGTTTTAGATTAGATTCAACATATTTAGCCTTCAGTTGATAGATTTAAGGAGGATATTATGTTATTATGATTTTATCTAAGTTAGGAGAATTCGATCCTCAATAAGAGGTTGAATGTTATGTAAAAGACTATAAAATGTAACCTCTGAGAAGGAGAAAATCAAATTGGGCTGCAGAAGAATTGATTGAGAGGGTTTTGACTCTGTTTAAATAAATTGCAGAATTTATTTATTTGTTGTTGCTTGGAAAATTCTCAAAGGTTTTCATCTCTCCGAAAATCCATTTGATTTATATATTCTGTGTATAATTTGAGTATATTAACATTTGTATAAAGGATTAGGAGGAAATTGGAAGTTTGGTTTCTTTGCTTGAGACCGGGCAGTGATAATCGATTTATATTCATTGAGTTACGTAGCAGGAATGGAGGTTTCCAAGAGCAATTGAGGTTAAACCTGAATCCAGTGAAAATCCGTGTTTAAACGCAACCGAAAACAGAAGTTTCCAGGTTAAGTGGTTTTTTGGAAAAACTGGTCACTGTTGTTGCACAAATTTTGGCGTGCGAGCAGTTTATTTCATTTGAATGCGATCAAATAAGATTGTGACACGTCACGGTGGCAATACCACCGATTTCGCGTGACTTTTGATTGATAAGTCACCGGGGCTATTGGAATGCGATAGTTGTCCGATCGTAAACATCAGAGATCCAACGTCGGTCGCGTGGGAAGTTGCACATAGTTTAAAAAAGGTATGGACCTGACAGTTTATTCAATAGATTTTTATTAAAGGTTTGAAGTCTGGAACCATTTCCAAAATTTTAAATATTTCCGAAGGTTTTTAAACATTGATTCTGAAGGTTTTTAACATTGTTTCTGAAGGTTTTAATATTGTTTCAAAAAGAGCTTTATTAAGTGATTGAGACCCGAAATTCTTCCGAAAGCTTTAACATTGGCTAAAAGTGAATTATTCTATTATGAATGGATAAAGGGACTTTTGCTTCCGCAAGTCTTTTTATTAGTTTTATCCAACAAATTTAATAAAGTTTGGTGAACGAGAGTGGAAACAAAGATCAGGAATTAATTCCTCCTGAACTAGAAAGCATAGTAACAAAATTTGAGTAGCTCTCCTTAACGCCTGCACCCACACTGCCATCAGATGTGTTACCCCAGACTAGGTGACGCGGTCCTTACACTGCACCTCAGTGTCTTTGCATAACCCCTGAGTGTTTCCTGCATCAAATTACAATGTCCTTAAGGGACTACGCAACACCTGCGTAGCACAAGTTGCTACCCTGCTGCTGCTGCCCTCCTGCTTCTCTACGTTGCCTCTCTGAGTTGATCTCTACCTATTTTTGATTCTAGACCCTGGGATCAGATCATCCCCTTGGCCTAAATTTCCCTCTCTTCAGCTGAAACACTTCTGAGATTTCTTAACAAACCTGCCCTAGAATCTCTGCTTAGCTTCAGTGCTCTACCTCTGTGTGTCTTTACAAATGACCCCAAGCCTTTCCTTTATACTTTTCTCGTTGGAAAACCAACGACCATGATTAGATCTTAAATCAATGACTAAGATTAAAAGAAAAATTGATCTGTGTGACTTAAGACAATTTCATCACATGTTTAATTAAATTCACTTTAATTATTTAATTTCCCTAAGTTTTAACTTAGGAAATACATTAGAATAATTAATTAATTAATTTAATATCTCCCAAACCAGATGAAATTTCCCAAATCAATTTCTGGGTCTTGAATATCAAGTGTGCTCTAGTTCCTCCACAAAATTTGGAAGCTAGAGCACAACTGATGCTAACTAAAATACACAAAATCTCAACAAGCATGAGGACCTATATCACTACTCTCCCTAGGGCACTAATTTTCGTGTACCAATCTTATGCAATCAAGATCCTTTAACCAAACCACATTGAAATTAAAAGGAGAACCAAGTTTTTTAAAAGGCCCAACCAACTCCAGCAGGATAGGAAGATGGTCAGAATCCCCACCCAATCCAACCCATTGTCTAAATCCCGATTGGACATTTGAAAAGACTTCATGGAGGAGAAATTTGTCTAGTCTCTTAGCCACCCAGGCATTTCCCACCATTCTATTTCTCTAGGTGGGGGGAACCCTAATTAAAGAAGGATCAATTAGGTTCCCATCACTAATTTTATTAATATAGAAACTTATTCAAGGGATTAGGTTGAGCCAAATCACCCCAGGTCTCTGTCAACCCAAGAGAGAAATTGAGATCACCACCCACAATCAGATGCTCAACATGCATGAAATATTTTGTCAAAAGTTTATTCCAGAAAGCAACCCTCTCCAAACAAGGACTGTAAATATTAACAATCGTAAATTCCATGGCCAATTTCAAGGAGAAAATTTCTGCTCCAATAACATGGTCTGAACCCCAGGAATTATTCAGGTTGATGGAGCAATCCCTAAACCCCATGGCTAAGTGACCAGATCTACCCTTAACATCCAATGCCATAAAGGCCCATGAAAAAATCAATTTTGATAAAGAGGCTGATATCAAAACCCCATTACCCAATGTCTCCTAAAGAAAAATCACATCAGGCTTATATTGAGAAAAGAGTGCCTTAAGCGCTAGTTTCTTATGGGTGCTAGCTATACCCCTACAATTAAAATACAAGAAAATCATTTTGAAACCTGGTTCAGAGACTGTGCTGCTCTAAGCGCCCCCGTTATAGATAATTTTTTCCCATTAGCTATATCAAACATAGCTTTCAACTAGGTGTTAGGATATTCCGACACATAGGAAATAGTTAAGTATAACTTGTTCTAGTGTAGAGTTAGGTAATTTGTTTCTTTACTATGTACATTTGTAACTTATAATCCGACGGTCACGATATGTAGTGATTTGATGGTTCACTCTCTCCTCGGTATTACTAACACTTGATTCGTGGCTTAACACCCGATTGGTCCATGATCTCTATTTAAAGAGCATGGAGGGTCATTTGTCTGGTAAACATTTATGAGATAAACATATGTAAATTTTCTTTTTTATATTAATAAATTGCATGAAGTGCTCGTGTTGGCTCAGGTTGTGGACTATTTCCCTCATCGAGGGTTTTAACCACGTCAAATACTGGTGTGCTAATTTTTCATATGTTTGTGAGCGGTAACCTTTAGTGTTTGATCTAAGCAACTTACCCTGTAAATTCCTACATGGTATCAAAGCCATTTTGAGGGACGCATCCATTGTTGATCCAAATCCGAAGCCGGTTTGACTACATGCGACTGCCATTTTCTATATCTACTATTTCTGACCACTTTTAGGGCGGGAGAACTGCTCTGTTGTGTTTGGAGCATCGTTACAGTGAGGAACCCATTTCGTTTCATGTGAAAAGGTTTCCACTTGACCGAGTTATATCATTTTAGATCTGGAGATATAAAGTATCTTTTTTGCAGTTATATTATTAATCCTTTTGTTTATTTCAGTATATATATGTGTGTGTGTGTGTGTGTGTGTGTGTGTGTTATTATTATTATTATTATTATTATTTTTTCGGATCTATACCCTCTTCTCTGTGTATGCTCTTTTCTCTGCGTTGTGTGTGATCTCGAAAAATCAGAAATTGGAAGACGTGATTTTTTTTTTTGCTACGTATGCTCTTTCCCCGCGTCTTTGTGTGATCTCAGGAAATCAGAAATAGCGGAAAAAATGATAGTTGTCGGTAAGGCTAATCGAAAATCTAACATTTTTCCATAAGTGTTGTATTTCATTTTTTTTGTGCACATATTTTTGTGTTTTTTTGTAGGAAAAAGCACGCACATCGAAGAGCAAAAAAAACCCTTCCTCCTTTCAAACAATTACAGAATCCTTTTATTAGCTTACTTGGTATAAAGTTAGTTTATGATAATACAGGTCTTGGGTTCAAGTCTCTCTCAAAAGCTTCTTTTTGTAAAAAAAAATTGTTAGGTTTCTTTTTCTTATAAATCCCTTTGGAAAGTTGTTGGTTTTAAAAAGAGGGTTTTATTTCAAAAGCAAATGTCAAAGTAGCATTGTAAAAGTGAAAGCCGCTAAATGGGAAAATAAACAAGATCAAGCACGAGGGTTGATAGGAATGTCCATTGCTCAATATCTTCGATTTCATATTCAAGAAATTGACACCCCTGATGGAGCTATGAAAAAACTAAATACTGTTTTTGGAATTCAAAATGAAATCAGGGACCATCAGCTTGAAAATGAGTTGTTTACTTTGGACCCCAATAATTTATCCTCTATTGAAGATTTTTTGTCCAAATTCAAGACCCTTATAATTCTTTTAGAATATTGTAAGGTTGAAAAGGAAGATGGTAGCCTTATCTATACTATTCTTGCTAAACTTGGACCTCCATACTCTGTATTTTTGTCCACCTTCCATTCCACTAGAGAAGCTCTCACTTCTCAAGGAACAACCTACAAGTCCCCCTCTTTTGATGTCTTTTGTGATTCTTTGATAAGATAACAAGAAAAAATCTTACACCTTGGTCTTATCAATACTGGAAACTCTTCTAAGAACGCATTAGCAGCCCAACAACAACCATATCAAAATAATCCCAAGAAGCAGTATCCTAAAAAGAATGGTCCTAAACCAAACAAGGGTCTTAAGAAATTTCAGCATCAAACTGAAAAGAAACTCACCAAAATTATAAGGCAAATAAAAAAAAGGGAAGAAAATAGATAGACATTGCAACTTTTGTAATCGTGATGGCCATGTAGAGTCCAAATGTTTTAAGAAGATGGAAGCCTTTGAAGCAGCAATGAAGAAGCACCACATCGATTTAGAGAAGTATTCAAATTCATCTTCAGGAATGACACTTTTTTCTTGTGGTTGTCAAGCATCAAGATCTGGTTATGCATCTAATGTATCTTCTTCTTCTCATTCTCATGAGTGGCTCATTCATTCTGGAGCTTCTTACCACATGGCCAAAAATAAATCTATGTTTTCTTCTTTAAATGATTGTAACACCAAACATATTTATGTTGGTGATTATAGAACTCTTAGTGTTATAGGATTTGGAACCATTCATCTAGATAATGGTCAGTTTAATGATATATTATGTGTTAGGATATTTCGACACATAGGAAATAGTTAAGTATAACTTGGTCTAATGTAGAGTTAGGTAAAATGTGTTTATTTACTACGTACATTTGTAACCTATAATCCAACGGTCACGATATGTAGTGATCCGACAGTTCACTATCTCCTTGGTATTACCGACACTTGATCCGTGGATTAACACTCGATTGGTCCATGATCTCTATTTAAATAACATGGAGGGTCATTTGTTCGGTAACCGTTTATGAGAGAAACTTATGTAAATTTTTCTTTTTTATATTAATAAATTGCCTAAAGTGGTCGCGTCGGCTCAGGCCATGGACTGTTTCCCTCTTCGAGGGTTTTGACCACATCAAATACTAGTGTATTGATTTGTGATCTATTTGTGAGCGGTGACCTTTGATGTTTGATCTAAGGAACTTACCCTGTAAATTCATACATGGAATCAGAGACATTTTGAGGGCCACATCCGTTGTTGATCCAAATCCGAAGCCGGTTTAACTGCATGCGACTGTTGTTTTCTAGATATACTATTTATGACCACTTTCGGGCAGGGAGAACTACTATTTTGTGTCTGGAGCGTCTGTTACAGTGAGGAACCTTTTCGTTTCATGCGAAAATGTTTCCGGTTGCCCGAGTTATGTCATTTTAGATCTGGAGGTATAATGTATATTTTTCACAGTTATATTTATTAATCCTTCTGTTTATTTTGGTTCCCTCTTCTCTGTGCAAGCTCTTTGCTCTGCATTGTGTGCGATCTCGGCAAATCAGAAACAGGAATACAGTATTTTTTTTTTGCTACGTATGCTCATTCCCTGTGTCTTTGTGCGATCTAGGGAAATCATAAATAATGGAAAAAAGGGATAGTGTCTAGTAAGGCTAACCGAAAATATAACGTTTTGTCATAAGGGTTGCAAATCATTTTTTTTGTGCACGTATTTTTGGTTTTTTTTTGCAGGGAAAAGCACGCATATCGAAGAGAAAAAAAAAACCCTTCCTCCTTACAAACAATTATAGAATCCTTTTACTAGTTCACTTGGTGTAAAGTTAGTTTATGAGAATAGAGGTCTTGGTTCAAGTCTCTCTCAAGCTTCTTTTTGTAAAAAAAAAGAAATTAAGTTATTTTTTCTTATAAAGCCCTTTGGCAAGTTGCAGGTTTTAAAAAGAAGGTTTTATTTCAAAAGCATATGTAAAAGTAACATTGTAAAAGTGACTCTCACTTATTTATAAAAGTGGGTAACATAAAGTAGAATTTTCTTTTTATAAAGTGAGCCTATTGTATTTCATTTGAAAAGGGGGGGTGGGGTTTTTTAAAGTAGAAATTCATCATCAACTTTTAACCTTTCACATAACTATTCGACATCTACAACACATTGTTTTCAAAAAGGCATAACTTCTTCATTTGGAAGTCATTTTCCGAGCTGTTTTTTTTAACCAGCCTAATTTTTTCGAGATCTTTCCATTGGAGTAGTTAGTGTCAGCCTTTTTCAGCTTTATTTTTTTTTTGCATGCCCAATTATTCTTAACAGCACCAATTATTTCCAATGGCTATCATACATGATAGACTTACTTAGAAGTAAAGGGTTTTATAGAATAGCCTTAGGACAAGAAACTAAACCTACCAATGGAGATAAAGCCAGTAAATGGGAAAGTAAACAAGATCAAGCACGAGGGTTGATAGGAATTTCCATTGCTCAAGATCTTCGATTTCATATTCAAAAAATTGACACTCCTGATGCAACTATGAAAAAGTTAAATACTGTTTTTGGCATTCAAAATGAAATCAGGGCGCACCAGCTTGAAAATGAGTTGCTTACTTTGGACCCCAATAGTTTCTCCTCTATTGAAGATTTTTTGTCCAAATTCAAGACCCTTAGACTTATTTTAGAAGGTTATAAGGTCAAAAAGGAATATGGTTATTCTTAACAACACCAATTATTTCCAATGGCTATCCTACATGATAGAATTAATTAGAAGTAAAGGGTTTTATAGAATAGCCTCGGGACAAGAAACTAAACCTACCGATGGAGATAAAGCCAGTAAATGGGAAAATAAACAAGATCAAGCATGAGGGTTGATAGGAATGTCCATTGCTCAAGATCTTCGATTTCATATCCAAGAACCCCTGATGCAACTATGAAAAAAATAAATATTGTTTTTAGCATTCAAAATGAAATAGTGCCCACCAGCTTGAAAATGAGTTGTTTACTTTGGACCCCAATAATTTCTCCTCTATTGAAGATTTTTTGTCCAAATTCAATACCCTTAGACTTCTTTTAGAAGGTTATAAGGTCAAAAAGGAATATTTTGGCCTTATCTATTCCATTCTTGCTAAGCTTGGAACTGTATACTCTGTATTTGTTTCCACCTTCCATTCCACTAGAGAAGCCCTCATTTCTCAAAGAAAAACCTACAAGTCCCCCTCTTTTGATGTCTTTTGTGATTCTTTGATAAGAGAATAAGAACAACTCTTACACCTTGGTCTTATCAATACTAGAAACTCTTCTAAGAAAACCTTAGCAGTCCACAGCAACCATATCAAAAAAACCCCAAGAAGCAGTATCCTAAAAAGAATGGTCCTAAACCAAACAAGGGTCTTAAGAAATTTCAGCAGCAAACTAAAAAAACAACTCACCAAACTGATAAGGCAACTAAAAACAAAGGGAAGAAAACAGATAGACATTGCAACTTTAGTAATCATGATGACCATGTAGAGTCCAAATGTTTTAAGAAGATGGAAGCTTTGGAAGCATCAATGAAGAAGCACCACATAAATTTGGAGAACTCCTAAAATTCATCTTCAAGAATGGCACTTTCTGCTTGTGGTTGTCAAGCATCAAGATCTGGTTACACATTAAATGTATCTTATTCTTCTCATTCTCATGAGTGACTCATTGATTCTGGAGCTTCTTACCACATGGCCAAAACTAAAGCCATGTTTTCTTCTTTAAATGATTGTAACACCAAACATATTTATGTTGGTGATGATAGATCTCTTAGTGTTGTAGGATCTGGAACCATTCATCTAGATAATGGTTAGTTTAATGATGTACTATGTGTTAGGATATTTCGACACATAGGAAATAGTTAAGTATAACAAGGTCTAGTGTAGAGTTAGGTAAAGTGTGTTTCTTTATTATGTACACTTGTAACTTATAATCCGATGGTCACGATATGTAGTGATCTGACGGTTCACTCTATCCTTGGTATTACAGACACTTGATCCATGGCTTAACACCTGATTGGTCCATGATTTCTATTTAAAGAGCATGGAAGGTCATTTTTCTTGTAACCGTTTATGAGAGAAACTTATGTAGATTTTTCCTTTTTATATAAATAATTTGCCTGAAGTGGCCACGTTAACTCAGGTTGTGGATTGTTTCCCTCTTCGAGGGTTTTAACCACATCAAATATTGGTGTACTAATTTGTGATCTGTTTGTGAGCGGTGACCCTTGGTGTTTGATCTAAGGAACTTACCATGTAAATTCCTACATGGAATCAGAGCCATTTAAGGGCTGCATTTGTTGTTGATCCAAATCCGAAGCCGGTTTGACTGCATGTGACTGTCGTTTTCCAGATATACTATTTATGACCACTTTTGGGCAGGGAGAGTTGATATGTTGTGTCTGGAGTGTCCGTTACAGTGAGGAAGCTTTTTCATTTCATGCGAAAAGGTTTCTGTTTACTCGAGTTATGTCATTTTAGATCTGGAGGTATAAAGTATCCTTTTTGTAGTTATATTTAATAATCCTTCTGTTTATTTCAGTTCCCTCTTCTCTGTGTATGCTCTTTGCTCTGCGTTGTGTGTGATATCAGAAAATTAGAAACAGGAAGACATAATTTTGTTTTTCTATGTATGCTCTTTCCCCGCGTCTTTGTCTGATTTCGGGAAATACAACATAGCGAAAGATAGGATAGTTTCCAATAAGGATAACCGAAAATCTAACGTTTTACCGTAAGGGTTGCATTTCATTTTTTTGTGCATGGATTTTTGTGTATTTTTAAAGGAAAAAGCACGCACATCGAAGATCAAAAAAAAAAAAAACCTTCATCCTTTCAAACAATTACAAAATCCTTTTACTAGCTCACTTGGTGTAAAGTTAGATTATGAGAATAGAGGTCTTGGGTTCAAGTCTCTCTCTCAAGCTTCTTTTTGTAAAAAAAAATTGTTAAGTTACTTTTTCTTATAAAGCCCTTTAACAAGTTGCTAGTTTTAAAAAGAGGGTTTTATTTCAAAAGCGCATGTAAAAGTAACATTGTAAAATTGACTCTCACTTATTTATAAAAGTGGGTCATAAAAGTTTTGTTTTTTTTTTTTTTTTTTTTTTTTTTTTTTTTTTTAAGTGAGCCTATTGTATTAAGTTTGAAAAGCGGGGGATTTTTTTTTAAAGTAGAACTTCACCATCATATTTCAACTTTTCACGTAACTATTCGGCATCTACAACACATTTTTTTCAAAAAGGCATAACTTCTTTATCTGGAAGCCGTTTTCCGAGCCTTTTTTTATTTTTAACTAGCCTAATTCTTTGAGATATTTCCATTGGAGTAGTTAGTTTCAGCGTTTTTCAACTTCATGTTTTTTTTTAAATAATGGAAAGTTCATGCTCGGTTATTCTTAACAACACCAATTATTTCCAATGGCTATCCTACATGATAGACTTACTTATAAGTAAAGGGCTTCATCGAATAGCCTCAGGACAAGAAATTAAACCTACTGATGGAGATAAAGCTAGTAAATGGGAAAATAAACAAGATCAAGCACGAGGGTTGATAGGAATGTCCATTGCTCAAGATATTCGATTTCATATCTAAGAAATTGGCACCCCTTATGCAACTATGAAAAAGCTAAATATAGTTTTTGGCATTCAAAATGAAATGAGGACCCACTAGCTTGAAAATGAGTTGCTTACTTTGGACCCCAATAATTTCTCCTCTATTGAAGATTTTTTGTCCAATTTCAAGACCCTTAGACTTCTTTTAGAATGTTGTAAGGTCAAAAAGGAAGATGGTAGCCTTATCAATTCCATTCTTGCTAAGCTTGGACCTACATACTCTGTATTTGTTTCCACCTTCCATTCCACTAGAGAAGCCGTCATTTCTCAAGGAAAAACCTAGAAGTCCCCCTCTTTTGATGCCTTTTGAGATTCTTTGATAAGAGAATAAGAAAAAATCTTACACCTTGGTCTTATCAATACTGTAAACTTCTAAGAAATCATTAGCAGCCCAACAACAACCATATCAAAAGAATCCCAAGAAGTAGTATCCTAAAAAGAATGGTCCTAAACCAAACAAGGGTCTTAAGCAATTTCAGCCGCAAACTGAAAAAGAAACTCACCAAACTGATAAGGCAAATAAAAACAAAGGGAAGAAAACAGATAGACATTGAAAATTTTGTAATCGTGATGGCCATGTAGAGTCCAAATGTTTTAAGAAGATGGAAGCCTTGGAAGCAGCAATGAATAAGCACCACATCAATTTGGAGAACTCTTCAACTTCATCTTCAGGAATGGAACTTTCTGCTTGTGGTTGTCAAGCATCAAGATCTGGTTATGCATTAAATGTATCTTCTTCTTCTCATTTTCATGAGTGGATCATTGATTATGGAGCTTCTTACCACATGGAAAAAAATAAACCCATGTTTTCTTCTTTAAATGATTGTAACACCAAACATATTTATGTTGGCGATGATAGATCTCTTAGCGTTGTAGGATCTGGAACCAATCATCTAAATAATGGTAAGCTTAATGATTTATTATGTTTTCCTACCTTGTCCTGCAACCTTCTATATTTTTATCAGATAACTCATTCAGGTGAAGGGAAAACAGTAGAATTATCACCTCATGATGTTGTAATCAAGGACCTCAAAGATCCTAGACATATTTTAGCTACTGGCATTGCTGATGATTCCACAAGGTTGTATAATTTTGACAACTTTGGGTCATCATGTCTTCCCTCCGTTTTTGTTGCTCATAATGATGAAGTGAGCAAACTTTGGCATGAGCGATTTGGTCACTTAAACTATCGCTCTTTTCAAACTCTATGTAAAGAAAATATGGTGACAGGTCTTCCTATGATATCTTGTCGAGATGGTGTTTTCTTCGGATGTGTACTCGAAAAACATCATCGGGATAGTTTTTACAAACGTGCCTCTTGGCATGCTTTAGCCCCTTTGAATATTGTGCACGGTGATTTATGTGGTCCAATTCCTGTTGTTTATTTCTCTGGTTGCAAGTACTTCTTAAATTTCATTGATGATTTTTCCAGACGCACTTGGGTGTACTTCTTAAAAACAAGGCCTTTGTTGAGAAACAATCTAGATATCAAATTCTTAAGTTAAGATCAGAAAATGGAGAATATGTTAACAACAAATTTATCAACTTTTGCACTAAGCATGGCATTCAATTGCAACATATTGTTCCATATACTCCACAACAAAATGGTGTAGTTGAAAGGAAGAATCACACCTTAAAATAAATGGCTAATGGTATGCTTCAATCTAAAGGACTTAGTCTCAATTTTTTGGCAAAAGAAATTAACTGTGAAAATTTCATAGTAAATTGCACTCCTACTAAGGTTTTACGGAATATGCCTCCAGAAGAAGCCTGGAGCTCAATAAAACTAAATGTAAGTCATTTTCGTGTTTTTGGAACTGATGCTTGGGCCCATATTCCAGATGCGAAACATAAAGCCTTAGAACCTAAGAGTGAGAAATGATTTTTTGTTGGATATTCTGAATATGTCAAGGGATATAGACTTCTTCAACAAAAATCAAAAAATATAATCATTAGAAGAGATGTAAAATTTTATGAAAATATATTAGCCTGCGAGCCTAGTTCAGCGGGTGTGCCAGCTTTGGCCTGCGAGCCTAATTCGGCATATGTGCCACCTCTCTCTATCTCTTCTTTTTTTGATAACATTCCTTCTAGTTCAGATGATGACAACGAGGATGACAATCCTCCTCCACCTCTTGAAGATATTCCTTAAGCTACACAACTTCCAAGATGGGTCTGCTCTACTTGGGATGTAGCAGGTTCTCTTGCAGGTGACCCTACAGATCAATGTTGTACACATTCTCAGTTCGAAAGATCATCTTCCTTATTAGCTCAAGTTCTATAAAATATAGATCCAGACACCTTTGAAGAAACTTCAGGTCATCCAGATTGAGATGAAGCTATGAATGAATAATATCTTTCTTTTGGAAAACGATACGTGAGATCTTGTTCCTCTTCCAACGGGAAGAAAACTTGTCAGATGAAAATGGGTTTACAAAACAAAGTTTGGACTAAATGGAAAAGTGGATAGACATCAAGCTCGTCTTGTTGCTAAAGGATTTTCACAAGTTGAAGGCATTGACTATACTGAAACTTTCTCCCCTGTTGCCAAAATGAATTCTATCCGCCTTTTCTTTCCCTTTGTTGCCTCCTTTAAATGGGAATTCCATCAGATGGATGTTAAATCTGCCTTCTTACATTGAGATTTTCATGAAGAAATATACATGGAGCAAACCCTTGGCTTTATCCAAAATGATTCTAGCCTTGTTTTTCGCCTTAGGAAGTCTCTCTATGGTCTCAAACAAGCTCCCTGGGCTTGGTATGCCAAAATGGATAGATTTCTCTTAGATAATGGCTTTTCTAGGTGTCATTCTAACAACACTGTCTACACCAAGAAAGTAGCTAAGTCCTTCATCATCCTTGTTCTTTATGTTGATGATTTTATCCTTACTAGTATTGATCCCAACCATATAAACCATGTGAATTCTAGCCTCAAAAAGAAGTTTGAAATGAAAAACTTAGGACACTTGCATTATTTCCTTGGTCTTCAAGTCTTACAATCGAAAGAAGGTATTACCCTTTCTCAGTCCAAGTATGCATGTGATCTTCTATGCCACTTTCACATGGAAGACTATAAGCTCTCCCCTTCTCCCTTTCAGACTGGACTCAAGATTTCAGTCACTTGTACTACCCCTGAAGTTGATGGTACCTTATACCATCAACTTGTTGGTAAACTTATGTATCTAACCCATACCAGTCTCAACCTTTCCTTTGTCGTTGGTCTTGTTGCTCGGTTTATGCACCAACCTCATGAAAGTCACTGGAAAACAGCTAAAAGAATACTTCGATATATTCAAGGTATAGTTCAGTTCAGGATTCATTACAGTGCAAGAGCATCTCCATTGTTGATTGGTTTCACTAATTCTGATTGGGCTGGTGACCCTGATGATCGAAAGTCTACTGTAGGATATGAATTCACTCTTTGTTCAGGACCTATTACATAGTCTTGTAAGAAACAAAGTTCCATCTCTCTTTCTTCGGCAGAAGCAGAGTATCATGGTGCAGTTGAAGCCAACAAGGAAGCCATGTGGCTTCGTCATATCCTGCCTGAATTTGGTCTTCATCAACAGCAGCCGACTTCACTTTGGTGCGATAATCAGAGTGCCATTCAGCTATGCAAAGATCCAGTTCAGCATCAGCGTATGAAAAACATTGAGCTTCATATACACTTCATCAGAAATCTCATTCATGGTCATGTTCTTGAAGTGTAGTATTGTTCAACCAACGATCAAGTTACCGATATCTTTATAAAGGCTCTCACAGAAGCGAAGTTGATCAAACTTCGATCTATTCTTGGAGTTGAGGAAAGTTATCATTAAGGGGGGATAGGCTCTAATGCGTCCTTCCTTCTCCTATTGTGTCACCTTTGTAAACCCTTCAATCATATTCCAAGTTGTTCTTTAGGGGGGAGATTGTTCATATATTTCGACACATAGGAAATAGTCTCCTTTTGTGTCACCTTTGTAAATCCTTCAATCCTATCCCAAGTTGTTCTTAAGGGGGGATGTTAGGATATTCTGACACATAGGAAATAGTTAAGTATAACTTGGTCTAGTGTAGAGTTATGTAAAGTGTGTTTCTTTATTATGTACATTTGTAAGTTATAATCCGACGACCATGATATGTAGTGATCTGACGATTCGCTCTCTCCTTGGTATTACTAACACTTGATACGTGGCTTGACACCTGATTGGTACCTGATCTCTATTTAAATAGCATGAAGGGTTATTTGTCTGGTAACTGTTTATGAGAGAAACTTTTGTAAATTTTCTTTTTTATATTAATAAATGTCCTGAATTGGTTGCGTCGGCTCAGGCCGTGGATTGTTTCCCTCTTCGAGGGTTTAACCATGTCAAATACTAGTGTACTGATTTGTGATCTGTTTTTGAGCAATGACCTTTATTGTTTGATCTAAGGAACTTACCCTATAAATTCCTACATTGGGATTTTTATATTTCCATTTTTCGACGCCAAGGTTTTCTGTGCTTAAAATTCAAAGGCATACCCCCTAAACCCCCAAACATCTCCGTAGGAAGTATTTTTTTGCCCTCAGTCTCAGGTTGTAGGGAAAGGTTTCAATTTTTAACTTAGGAATTGTAGTGATGATATTGTCCATAACCATTGAAAACAAATTGATACATTGTGGCTCTAATTCTTGAGGCTTGGAAGGACCAGGTAGTTTAATGCTATACAATAAAATATCAAGAGTATCAATAACAGAGCAAGAGGAAAGAGAGACAGTACCCACCGAATCCGAAGTAGATTCAACCATGGTCTGATGTGCTAGAGCCTGTGTCACAATAACAGTTGAGGGTATAACCACCTACACACCCTCATCCTCTATAACATCCATAGGACTCGGCCCCTCGTTCTTTTCCAGTCTCCCCTCCTCGATTTCTTCATCGCCATCAGTAACCGAAAGACCCTCCCATGACCCAAATCCATACCTAGAAGGACCCTTATTCCACTTCCTCCTATTTATCCCCAGAGGGAAATATCTGGCTAGATTCCCATACTTATGACATCTATGACAACGAAAAGGAAGATGCTCGTAGTTGATCAACTCATAAAAAGAATGCCCTTCAAAATGTAAATGCATTTTCTCCACCAAACCTTCGCGAGGAATTATTCGGACCAACAATCGAGCCACATTTAGAGCCTTAGTCTCCAAGAAAGACATATCCACCTCCAAAAACGTGCCAAGGCTGCTACCATTTGCTCTAAAAACATCCAAATCCCACAAATGAGGAGGTAAAGCCGACAACGGAACCTAGATTGAGATCTCGTAAACCCTTTCTCTCTTTGCATCAAAAATCAGTGACCAACGTTTGAAGAGGATAGGGGTAACTCCAAACCCCCAATTCCTGCCCATGACCCATTCCAAAGTCGTCGAAATTTTCAAATTTTATCATGAACCAACCCTTTGACAGGGTAAAAACCCCACATCCCTATCCGGGGCCGCATTTCATGTGTTCCCAATCCATTTAGATATATGTTACGTTGAGAAGAATTTCCCTCGAGCACGACCCACTAAAATAGACTTTGAGGCCGCTATTTCCCTATTTACTTGAATGTCAACACCCAACACTAGGTTTGGGCACTCCACAAGATTTTAATCACCTTCCATTTCTTCCTTTTCCCCCTATTTGTCCATGACACTCCGGAAATAAAATAAAATCTTCGTCTTCTCCCCTAATCCTTTCTTTAGTGCCTGTACCTCCAACCCCTAGGTCCGCCCCCACATCGACCTCCCCATTCAATGGGAATACATCCTCTTGTCTACCATCCAAACCCAAATCCGAAAGTACCCCTTCAGTCCTATCAGCAATCACCTGAACTGCCTCAGGAGTTTGAACCAAACCCGACTGAAAACCCATAGAACCCTCTACTGCCTCCTTGGAAGAAACACCATAAACCTCCTCTTGCATAGTCCCCCCCAACTCCTGGAGATTAGGATTGAGTCCATCTTTCTAGTCGAAAGGAGAAGCGTTAAAACCCCCTTTCGGGTGAGGGGTTCCCCACCCCCCTCCTTTCAGAGCCTCGCCACCATTTTTACCCAGACACCCATTCCAGACACCAGAATCTATTAAAAAATATTTTAACCCCTCACTAGGCACAAAACCACTCACAAAGACAACATATTCTATCCCTCCTAACCAAAAAGCTGACAAAGAAGTTTTATTAGCACTTACCTCCACTGAGCTCGATGTTAAGACCTCCCTCGAGAGTATTGGAGGAAATTTATTATTCTGCACACAACTGACAAGACCTATAGCAGGTTTATTTAACCAACCTGAGACAACCGATCTCTAGTTACCAAAACCCTCCACCGAGTCCCATGCCATATCTTCCTCCTTCTACATGTCAACTGGAGAGCATGGTGGTAGCGCCACCTTGGCTATATTTTTTCGTGTTGGCTCCATTCTCCACACTGCAATGATATCCGCTGCATCTGGTTCTAGATCCACACACTCACATGGTTTGACCATCACAAACACTAACATACCCTATAGAGATCCCACAAAAAACCGTTCAATAGACATGAAGCAATGAACTTGTCACTATAACGTTTTGACTGACCGCAAAAAAAACACCACCCCAATACATTAACATCCAACAAAGACGAGAGAAAAAAACAAAACGGAAAACCCTACACCGACCACTCAGTCTGACCACTTACCCATCCACCGAAGTCACAACAGGAAAACCCAACAAAAATGAAAATGTGAAAAGCCGAAATTGATCGCCTTCCTCTAAGACAAAATTTAGCACATACTTCAATATTGGTTTAACAAGTGGATGGCAGTGAGTGTCATCTGTCCAAGGATTTACCACCATGTGCCCTGCATGCACCCATAGACACCGGACCCACTGGAACATCCCATGAAGATCCAAACCAA
The DNA here is from genome assembly GCA_034641835.2 of Pinus albicaulis. Taxonomy (NCBI): domain Eukaryota; kingdom Viridiplantae; phylum Streptophyta; class Pinopsida; order Pinales; family Pinaceae; genus Pinus; species Pinus albicaulis. The sequence continues at coordinate 1,297,851,788 of CM076583.1, read as the reverse complement.
GTTTTTTTGCCCGCCATTATCGCCCAACCCTAACCCCTGTCAAAAAAGATGGATGGATATAGTTATACGTATTATGAGATTTAATAAAATTAAAAATAAAGATATTGTTATATATAGGGATATTATATTTATAGGTAATATAAATAATATTGCTAAAATTAGCAATATTTGAGTTTTTCATTACACACTAGTATCTCGAGATGGATACTAGTTCATCTTACATGTAGAAATGTGGAAATGACTCTCGAAAAAGCAAGCATGTCAATCTCTATGGGACCAGTCCATGTGATATGTAGAAATGACTCCCAAAGAGCAAGCATGCCAATCTCGGTGGAACTAAAATGAGAGTGGGGAGGATAATAGCAACTCCTCCATACCACCCAAGCTACATTTACTTAACATATTTACTTAAAATCTTAAAGAAACAAATTCTTATTACTGAAAAACCCTAATCATGGGTTAAGAAAACAAAAAAACAAGTAATTCAATATATAAAATGAAAAGTAATGTAATTTCCAAACTAGAGCAAAACAATTTTTCCATAAAAAGTTTGTATCAAATATATCTAACTACCAAACACACATAAATCACAATGCTTTCTTTAAAAAACAAACTCATATATCTGAAAATAAAATCATATATCTACATGGGACTTAACAATGTTGAAATATTAGTGATTGTGTATACTTAAAAAACCATAAAGTTTTAACAGATAAATGAGTCACTTAATCCAGTTAAATCTCAAAAAATAATATCTAATATAATGAAGTAAAGAAACCTCTCAATACTTAAAAATACTTCAATTAAAAAAAATAAAAATTAGTAGAAAAATAAAAACATATGAAGCTCTAATATAACCCACAACGTGTATAAAGAGTATAAAAAAATCCAGTGAGCAAGGCATACAAATTCTTGAGAATTAATATGTAGTCACCAGTAACAACTTAGATGAAGACATTAAGAAACATTTAATAATTCCCTCTGCTCATTATGAGCATGGTCATGGATGTTTAAAAGAGCATGAGTGCAGTTTCAATTGATTTTAATGTTTCCAATGAGAATTTGTGGGTGTAGCAGTGGTCCCATTGTAAATTGATGTTTCAATCAATATATGTTTTCTTTATGGAGCAGCGCACGGGTGTTACCTCGCTTCAATCGAGCCACCTGCAGATGCTATGGGGATTAAATTTTCCGGATGCGGATGACACCCGAGCATGATGGGATGCCCATCTCAAGTCGCATCCCAAGGTCGATGGCGTGGGGTGGCCATGTGGCCTCCCACAGGGGCATTAATATCGCCATTAATCCCACCACCCTACGCTCCATTAACTCCTTCATCTCGAACGGTCGCCGCCCTTTGCACCTCCCCTGGTTCAGTATGGAATTTGATTTTGATTTTGCTTTATTGGATGGCAAGCGCTCAGTCTGCAGATCCATCGCTCCGCGGAGAAGTTCATGCCCGACTGCCTGTGCCGAGCCAAGCGCTCGTACGCACACTGGTAGGTGATGTATGCTCCTTTGTTGCTTGGAAACTATCCCGGAGTGCCATTTTTCTCAAAGCAGTGTTTGTTGTTTGAAATCCCTGCCTGTCTCACCTAGCTCCTCTGTGCAGCATCTCTTCCACTCGTCCCATAAGCGATGCTGGGAGCTCTTCCCTGCAACCATGCCCAGGCTGCACCATAGGATGCGAAGTCGATGCAGGAGTATTTGTGACCATGACATCCGATCCCGGTCCTCCCCTAGCTCGGATTCCTCCTCCGAGGACTTCTCCTGTGACCACATTCCTGAAACCCGGAGCCGAAGGGGCAGACTTCATTTAATGAACATGCTCACTCCTTCCAGAGCTCTCCGCCTCCCCATGTGCCTTCTCCCGCGCCTCCCCCTGCGCACCCTCCTGTGCCTTCGGCTTTCCACTCTGTCGCCTCTCTTGCCCCCTCTCCGTCAGCCTCCATCCCCCTTCGTCATTCCTCCCAACGTGCGAAGTTCTGCTTTGATCACTCGATGGATAAGTCGATCATTACTACCTATATCACGGTCACTATCCGGGAGGAGGCAGCCATCCCTGCACCCCCCTCAATTGATGTCCCTGGTCCCTCTGTCGTTATCCATGGCCCCTTTGTCGCTCCCGCTCCCATGCCTGCAGAAAAAGCCAAGGAATCCCTGCCACAGCGGAAAATCGCCCGTGATGATATAATGCAGGTTCAGGTGAAGGACGATAAAGACAAAGACACCACGGTTCCCATTGCAGATGATGAAGGAAGTAGTGTTGAGTATAGATGCAGAATCGAGGAGGAGCCTCCATCTCCAGAGTAGCTGGGACGACCTTCAGCGGATTTCGACCCTATAGCCTAGGTTTCCTAGGCTGGTTTTTGTTTTTATGCTTAATTTCCCTCTACTGAAAGAGAAGATTGTCTTTCTACTTTCTTTTTTGTTAAACTATTTGACTCAAATGACAAGACTTATCTCTAAGGGACTGGTTTCCCCTCGGTGGGCAGTCCAAACTCTTGGTTTTCATGACTATAAGGCCTTGCTCTCAGGCTTTCTCAGCTGAAACAGTGGCAGTTTTGTATTATTATGTTTCATATCAATAGATCTAGAATCACTTAGAGAAAAAAAAAAAAAAACCATTCTTAAATTTCATCTATTTCTTAATAATAAAAATAATAAATCAATTTTTCACCTAACTCTTAATAGTAAAAATATTAAATTATTTTCCATATATTTGAAAAGATATAACAATTTAAGTTATATAACTACACATTATACATAATAGGTGAAGTTGGTCTGCGCTCCTTATATCAGATTTTGGTGTTGTGGTCTGTCAGCCTGCAGAGTTTATTATGATCCACTGTTTCTGAATCTTTTGGCTCTATTTGTATCTTTTTCTTTATGTTGTTTTAATGATACTACTACTCTAAACTTTGACAGACTCTATCTATGTTTATCGGGTGGGATGTGGGATTTGTTTGAGCTAGTTTCCTCATAAGAGGGAGCTCTGATTCCATTTGCTGGTGGTCTTTTGTCTCAGTTTCTACCTTGGGGTGTTTTCCTCTCCGGAGGAGCCTCCTCTAGTGAGTAGGACTGAGTTTCTATCTTGGGGTGTTTTCCTCTCCAAAGGAGCCTCCTCTAATGAGTAGGACTGAGAAATACTGATTGGTCTTTTAGAGCAAGCTTCTGGAAGAGAGATTACTTTCTGAGTTTTTTGTGAGATTTTGGTTGTATCTAGATCAGTTGTATGGATATGTTCTTTGCACTCCTTAGAGAGACAAAAACAGATAGACTGTGTTTGCATGTACTTAGTAAAAATTTTATGACAAATAGAAAGTTTTGATTTTTCTTCTGGAAAAAAAAAACTACACACTATATATATACATAAATTTTTAATAGGTTGTAGAGTAAAAATAAGTATTCAGTAATATAAATATACTATTTTAAAATTTTTCATAAATATATGCTTAATTTAATAAAACAACTATATATATATATATCTATATATATATATATATATATATATATATATATATATACATATATATATATATATATATATATATATATATATATATATATATTATTTATTTTATTAAATATTAATATATATTTAAAATATTTAATAAATTTTAATTTTTCTTTTTTTAATATTTGTTCATGAGGATGATGATGGCAGAAAGAAAGTCATTAACTAAGACTCTTTAATATTTTATTTCTATGATAAAAAAGAAGGGAGAGAAGTGATCGGAGATCAATATATTTTTGCTAATTTAACAAGCCAAGAAGGTTGGTAGGATGAAAAATGCTTTGAGGTTGGTAGTATGACAAATGCTTTGAAAGGTCGGGCAATCCAAGGTGTTTTTGGGAATAGACCAATGCCCATTTTTACTCTGGAGCTCATGAGAATTAGTTCTTATTTTTGCAATGTTCATTTTCTTCTTAGCAAGAGTGGGGGGTTGATCACATCCTTATATTACTTTAAATTCCTTTTTCCATCATCCCACAACTTATCCTTAAATTTGGAAGTAATAGTGTTTTTAATAATATCCTTATTCTCCAACATGATCTTAGTATAATTATAAATATATATAAATTTGACTCATTTCGTTATGAAAAAAAAATATTAATTCATATCTTATTATAAAATAAAATAAAATACACATTTAATATATATTATAGAATTAGCAATAGTGTGTAACACACACACACACACACACATATATATAATTAAAATTATATATTTTTTGAAATATTAAAAAGTTCTAAAAATTTTAATTATATTTGAAATAAGTTCAATGGTAAATATCATTTGTTTTCTCTTAAAAGATAAAATACTTAAATTCAAAGTGGAGTAGAGTCTGTATGTCTTTTTAATTTTTAGTAGTGGAGGTTGGTACCTTATTTCTAAAACAAGGGGATTAGTAAACAAATTTGATGCATGGATTCCTTATTTCTCCTCAATGATGATTATTCACAACTCTAGACTCAATTTTATGGAGAACATTTGACATTTTGTAGTAAATTGCCGAAGTCCTCCGCGAATGAGCAATGACCCTTTTCATCAATTTCTCATTTCGTTTGGGCTCATGGTGTATCTACATCCATAGTACAAATTTTGTCCATGTGTCCTAGAGATCGATGCTCTGACTGGGGTATTATCAGCTCAGGGTGTTTGCAAAAGGAAATCCCTTCTCAGTCGGGGGCCAACTTACATGTGAATGGTTTTCTTTTGACCTTGCCCTTTTTGATTTGGGGGTTGTGGAATCGAAGATATTTGTACATGAGGGACCCATCATCCCATAGAAAGTACCCTCATTCTCCCCTCTCTATCCTAGTTGAAAGACACACATAGACAGAAAATGAAGCCTTTCATATTTTCTTAAAAAATTTAAATGCATAGACCTCCATCTTATAGAGAAAGAGCTTGAAATTGGTGGAAAACTTGAAATAGTTTATTTAGTTCAGTTTGGGCATCTTTGAAACTTCTCAATGCCTTCTATTTAAAGGGAATGCCACCATAAAGGACTATGGAATTTCGAGGAATGCCACCATTATTTTGAATCTAAGGCTGTGTGATGGAGCTTTGAACTTGAAAAACCCCAGCATATATGTCTCTTTCAAGGATGCAAGGAAAGGGAAGGTTTTTATCCCAACATATCAGATCCAAAAAAATCCATGATCCTACATTGTAGAACATGTGGAACAAGGACCAACCATGGAGTTAATCTTCGAGAGGCATTAGAGAAAATTTCAGCCTAAAAGTGACCTCCTAAGGAAAAAAAATAAAATAATAGTTAAGATAATAAAATAAGAGTTATGAATTTTGGAGGGAAAAGAAGAAAACCATTTTTTTATGAACACATTTTTTTAATGTATCTTTAATTTTTATCAATGTGGGTATTCTCAAAAGTATGCATAACAGGTACTCCAAAAAATGAAAAAAGAGGCAGACCCAGAAGCCAAAAGTATGTCATATATGAGATCCCCACCTCTCAGAAGAATAAGAATAATAAAGCATGGAGGGCCAACCAATCCAAGAAAAAATGGATGCACAAACTCAACATGGTCACCAACCAAAAGAGGGTGTTGCGTAAGAATCTAGAATCACAACTCATATACAAAAAGGTACCAAATTTGCTGAGATCCATACATTTGATGGGATGAGGGGCACATAAAGAGTACATGTATCTAAAAGTTCAGACTTAGACAAATAAACCTCACCAAAGGAAATATGAAGAGACCTAACACTGGTTCTTGTTGAACCAAACTCCGAGGAATGACAAAAAGTGCAAAAAAATAAAGGAAAAAAGAGAGAAGTTAAGTGATTATTTCCACACTTAACTTCAAATATTGACTTTTCTAAGTTATTTTACAGTTTTTTCTCTATAGCTCAACACCATGAGGTGTACCTTCAAAATTCTTTCAAGATATGCAAAATATAAGTTTTTTCTTTAATGATAAATAAAATTATATATATATAAACCAATAATTAATATATATGTCATTATGTTTGTATGGGTACACAAGACTCACTCTGGTTACTCCACTCATCATGTACCCTTCTGTTTTGGGAAGGGGGATTTTCATGTTTATTTTTTATTTTATTTAATTATTATTAATGTAAATTTTAATAATAATATGGGTTGCATTGAATGAATGTTTAGTAAGATTATTATTTATAAATAACATTTTAATTGGAAATATAGTTAAAATTATTTTTGTGTTTAGAGAAAGGGTTAATGTAGCATAGACATATCTAGAAGGGTTAAGCTTTTGTCTCAAGTTTGGTTGATTCCGAGACTATTAACCTTATTAATATGAGTCCCACCTCCACTTTTTTCACCTTCAAAGGATTTTGTTACGAACAACCTTCTTCACCTTCGAAGGATCTTGTTACAATCAAATCAAGGGTACAACCATGGGATCTTCATTGTCCCTTATAGTGGCGAACATTTATATGGCACATTTTGAATCCATAGCCTTGAGAAAATTACATTGTAAGCCTAATTTTTGGTTGCATTTTGTTGATGACACATTTGTAATTTGGCCCTATGACCTTCTATCCTTGAAATCTTTCTCGACCCATCTTAACAACATCTCCCCTCAAATCCAATTTACCATGGAAATTCAAAAGTCCAATTCTCTTCTTTTCCTTGAAGTCCTCTTTTCATGCTAGCTAGATGACACCCTCAACCACCAAGTCTTTAGGAAAAAGACTAACACCAATATGTATCTTTATCCCACTTCTCACCATCACTTAGCCTAAAAATTTATATTTCTTAACACCTTAGCTACTCATACCCTTTGGAATTCAACCCTATAGTTGCTATAAAAAGAGTAAACCCATCTAACCAAGGTTCTTTCATCATGGTTACTCCTTCCCCTTGATAAAAAAATCCCTCTTATTAACATCCCATTCCAAATCCAAAATCTATCCTACTTATACCCCATGACTTAGGTTACTCTCTCCTATCTCCAAGGAATCACCAATCACATTTTAATTTTTTTAGAAGAATGGAATATAAAACCATTTCTAAGCCCCATACATCACTTAAACAATTGTTTATATACACTAAAGACAAATCATATCTTGTTCTTGGCCCATGAGTTTTTTAAATCCCCTATTCATATCTTGTTCTTGGCCCATGAGTTTTTTAAATCCCCTATTGTTGTGGAAAAACATACATTGGTCAAACATCGAGATCTTTTCAAGCTCGATTTAAGGATCATATTGATGACTATCATCCTAATTGAATCTCCAAATCAACTATTGTGGATCATCCTCATAATTCAGAACATTCAATCAATTTTGAAAACTTCAAATTTACTACTTTATCTCCCTTTTACCCTCATTGAATCATTAGAAAAGGTCTCAAAATGAGAAAAACCCCAACAATTTTAATCATGATGACGACTAAAAATATAAACTTTCTTAGAAACCTACTATTCAACATTTGTCTAAAAAATCCACATGCTACTAACACCCCCTTGGTCTAAGTTTAACTCAATCATAAATTTTCCTCTATCCCTTAAGATATCACATCTTAATATTTTATTTTACTACATTAATTTAAACTTCTATGAATAGTATATTTTTCATCCTTCACTCTATTATTCAACCTCTTCTTTGTTTTATTCTCTAACCCCCTTAAATTCCTCACATCATTAATCTCGGTGTTTACTTTATAAATTTCCTTATCTAATTTATTCCCCTCTTATTTGACATTGTTTGACATGCTTTTGCCAAAGGCTCTAAAGGCCATAATTAAATCAATATTAATTATAATTCTTATAAATTAATAGTACATAATATTTTCAATCCTTATAAATAACGAAATAATATATTCTCTAATTAATAATATTAATATTCAATAACACCTTTCTCAATAATTATAGAAATTATTAAAATTATTAAATTAAATATATATAAATATAAATCAATTGATATTATAAAATAATATATATATATATATTCATTCAATTAATTAATTAATATCACGACTAATCTACGTCAATTATATTTTAATATTTCCCTGTTAATCTTTCTCTTCAAATTTTTAATTACTCATATGTATGTTTTTCACCTTAACCCATAACAATTATTAATGAATGCCAATCCTAAATTCCATTTATTCTTTGTCTCGTACTCTCTCATATTCGTTACAAGTTTAATTTTTCCCTAATGAAGGGTTGAGTGTGGATTCGAAATGTTAGATGTTTCAAATCTATACACAGTTTGCATCAAGAAAAATTATGCCAACAATAAGGTTAAAAGCTTGTTTTATGCTTTAAAACTAGAATTTTTTTCTTCTCACGATGGTTGAGGTTTAAATGTATCCATAAAAAGCCTAGAGAGCCTATATAAAGAGTCTGAAGTCTTTTGAATTAGTTATGCTCAATGAGGTATTTGAAGCAATACAGTGATATGTGGTTTAATGACAAGTTTCGCTGGTTGAAACCGATGAGACCAAGGTTCAAATCACATTGAGTATATGGCCTGCTATGATCTCGGCTCAAAGAGTAGGCTCCCCCATTTCCGTTGGGGTCTCAGATCTTGCTAAATCATAAGATTCGGTGTATCTGGCTTGCAGGTTGCTAGATATGCTATTGGTGTTATAAGATAGCCACAAGGATTGATCCTGGGATGATTAGGTGATCATGTCCAAGAGGAAAAAAATGCTCAAAATTGGAATTGCTCGTAATTGGTTGAAACATGAACGATTGGATAGGCCTTGTCACTGCGATTCTGGCACCGCGACCAGCACTCAAATCTGACGTTGTATGTGAAAGTTAGGCAGTTTTGAAGTTTTCAGTATCCTTCAAAAATCTAGTTTGACCAAGGTTGACTTTGACTTTGGAAAATATTTAAAAAAAATATTCCAAAGAATATTCTAGGAATATTCCTTAGAATATTCCCTAGAATATTCCCCAAAATATTCCCTAGAATATTCTCTGCGGGCCTATCACGTTTTGACAAGTGGCAAGTTCGTATTCGTTGAAGGCTTGACTTTTAGTATGGCAGGCCAATCATGGGCTACCATGTGGCAGGCCCGGAGGCCACCATGTGGCCCCAGGTTAGACAGAAGTGGGCGGTATTTTAAACATTTTGCAACTTATGAGGGTTGAACCGCAAACCTCTTCCACACAGAGCCCGTGACTTACCATTGTACCACACGGATGTTTCTTAACATGTATGGGAAAGGCCTTTTATTTATGGTGGGTAATAATTGGGTGAAAAATGGAAGGGCTAGCCCTAATGGAACATAACCATGTGCCCATAATTGCGGTCTTATGACCCTTAACCGTAGCGGAAAACGGTTGGTAAATCTGTGGTTTGTGGTCACCACGTATCAAACAACTAAATGCGAGGTTTGTTAAACGGATAATGCCACGTTTTAAAACCGTTTGTCATGCAGTTTTCTCGGCGATGAACATGTGAATGCCCCTCTTGCCATTTAATGCTACCATAAATAGTTTCGCCGAATCTGGAGGGTGCGCCCAGATTTGGTGCCTTTCACCAAATTAACTCCAGTTAACTGCAGTTAGCCCACTTTTAGTGGGGTTTTCAATTGACATTGGCCAGAATGTTTTTTTTGTCATAACTTCTCCAATATTGGACCAATTTGGACGAAATTTTGGTCAATTTTGGGTATTTTGAGCATTCTGGAGCCATTGGGATAGGTTGCAGAGCCAACAGAGGTGTTTTTCAGCCATTTTTTCTTCAGGGAAGCTTAGAGAGCCATCAGGGCCATGAGGGAAATGGAGCTGCATTGGGCTACACTTCACTGTTTGAGGTGAAATAAAAGCCATACTTAGCTTATTTATTTCTTCTTAATTCATTTTCACAGCTATTTCATCCTGTTTAGGCTTATTTCTCACTGTAAACCAATTTGAGCATCATAATATAGCAAGGACATGCCCATTAGGAGCCTTGGACCCGGTAGATGTAGCCCAGGAGGGGTGAACTGCCTCATCATGTTGTTGTTTTGTTATGGTGAAGTTATTATGTTGTGTATTTCTGATTCAAGATGTTAAACAGTAATTTTAATTAACATTCCTCACACATAAACTCAAAAACAATTACCAAAAATACTTTGTTTAATTTACAAGACATGACAAACACTTTGCACACTTAATTAAAAAGAAATGAATACTTTGAACAACAGATACAAATACTTTCATTTTCAGATCAGATGGTATCAAAGTGAAGGATTTGAGCCTTAGGAGCTAGATTTTTACTCAGCATTTGTTTTGTGCAAAGATATAGTTGATTGTTTGCAATTTTTTATGCTTACTAGGCTTAAACTCAAGAGAGGTGAAGGAAATTTTGTTAGTGTACAAATTAATCCACAACTAAGAAGGATCATAGAGCCACCTCCAAGAGCCATAGAAGCAGCTTCAAGCATGTCTTCAAGAGAGGGAGAAGCTCCCGACGATATGGATCCCAAAGAAGAGGAATGGGTGTTCTGAAAGACTTTCTTAGATATGACGGAGATGGTGAGGATACTCTATCAAAGGAATGATAGGCTTGTTGGAGAAGGGTCTAAAAACTAGAAAGAAGTAGAGGGTTATTCAAGAGGAAAGAAAAGTGATGACAAGTCAAAGAAAGGCATCTTCATCCTCTTCCTCTACATCGTCATCCTCAACTTCGGTGAATCAATCTCACAAGTCTAAAACCACTGGTAAAAGTCCATTTTTAAAGCTTGATGTTAAATTTGAGTTGCCTATGTTTAACACTGAAGTCAATGTAGAGAAACTTGACAATTGGATAAGACAGTTGGAAGTTTGCTTGAGGATACAAAACCTTCATGATGACGACACCAAGGTACAGTTAGCCTCTTTGATAATGGATGGAGCAGCATTGGTATGGCGGGAAGCCAAGACCAAGGATGAAATTAAAAAACATGGTAAGATCACTTTATCATGGGCTGAATTTATTTCTGCGATTAAAAATAAATTTTATCCATTAGCTCATTTACAAAAGGCTATCATGAACTGGAAAAACTTCAGACAGCTTAAGGGACAAAATGTACAAGACTACACCTAAGAGTTTAGGATAAGAGCACTCTTATTAGGGCTAGACTTACAAAGTCAAGATACTTTTCTGAAATATATAGGTGGTTTTCACAGCTACCTTAGACATACTATCCTTATGTTCAATCCTACTAGTCTAGATGAATTTTGTGTACAAGCTACGCATTTAGAGGCTAGAGGGAAAAACACTTTTGATGAGGGTAGAAACAAGCCTTTTAAGGGGGGAAAAAAGATAAAACATTTAAGGGAAAAGGTAAAAAGAATGCATTTATCAAACAAGAGTGTGATAAATTGATATGTAAACAACTTTCAAGAGAAGGCCATGAAGAGAAAAACTGTTGGAAATTACATCCTGAAAAAAGAACTCAATTTAACAAAAACAAAGGAAAGAAGAAAACTGCAGCTACTACAACTACACCACAAGACTTAGGTGATGATTCAGGTAACGAAACCAAAATTGCAGCCATGGGTTTGAAAAGAATGAAGGGAAAGGAAACTAAAACTAAGCCAAGCACTAGTACTTCAAACTATCATGTACAAACTCCAAATGAGGAAGAAAGAATTGAATTGTTCCATGTGAGGGTAGTCTCAAAACATACAAAAATTGACACACTGTTTGACAGTGGGTCACAAGAAAATCTCATATCAGAAGACTTGGTCAAACAGCTTAAAATTGAGACCATTCCACATCTAAAGCCTTATCCACTTTGGTGGATATGCAAGGATGCATACTTACAAGTCTCAAGAAAGTGCATATTGCGATTCGTGTTTGCTGCACACTTTATTGACACAGTTGAACTTGATGTAGTATCGCTTGATATATCAAGAATTGTTTTGGGAAGTCCTTACTTATTTGAAAGGAAAGTGATCTTCCATCGCTATGAAAATAAGTATCATCTCTTTAAAGATGGCAAGAAGTTCATTGTCAGAGCACATCGTAAAAAGGCAAATATAGTGATGGTAAATGCAGGACAGGTAAAAAGGCTAGTGAATTCTAGTAAGAGTTTTGTACTTCTTATGGTTAAGCCCAAGGTTGATGTGAATCATGAGTCATTTGAAAATTGTGATTCCAAGCTTAAATCAGATTTATATGATCTAGTTGATGCATATCATGAGATGTTTCAGGAACCGACAGTTTTACCTCCTAAAAGGGAGATTCAACATGAAATCCAGTTACATCAAGATTGTCCTCTTCCTAACATAGGAATGTACTGCATGTCTATCATGGAGAATGATGAAATCAAGAAGAAAATTAAAGACTTGTTGGACAAAGGATTCGTAAGACCAAGCACTTCGCCATGTGGGTCATCGATAGTGTTGATTCCAAAGAAAGATGGAACTTGGCGCATGTGTGTGGACTTCAGGGCATTGAACAAGATAACGGTAAAGAATCGTTACCCACTCCCAAGGATAGATGATTTGTTAGATCAGCTGAAAGATGCTAAATATTTCACTAAGTTAGACTTTCGTAGTGGTTATCATCAAGTTATAATTGCAGAAAGTGACATTTGGAAGACAACATTTAAAACCAAACAGGGACTCTTTGAGTGGCTTGTTATGTCATTTTGTTTATGCAATGCACCTGCAACTTTCATGTGGGTAATGGATGATGTCTTACGTCCTTTTCTTGATGATTTCATTATTGTCTACTTAGATGACATCTTAATTTTCAGCAAGACTAGAGAAGAGCATGTCATGCATGTTAAGAAAGTACTTGATATTTTGAAGAAAAATCAGTTGTTTCTTAAAATGTCAAAGTGTGAATTTGGAAAGACTTCTTTGGTTTATTTGGGACAGATAGTAGGAGGAGGTGCTTTGAGAATTGATCCTTCTAAGGTAGAAGCCATTGTGAATTTGCCTACTCCCAAATCCATTACAGAGGTAAGAAGTTTTTTGGGTGCAGCTCAGTATTGGAGGAAGTTTATTTCTAACTTCTCTGCCATAGCCGCTCCTATGCATGCCGTGACAAGTTTGAAGCGTGCTTTCCAATGGGGAGGCAAGCAATAGAAAGATTGAGTCTTTGAAAGAGAATATAAGTTCATCTCCAGTCCTTGCATTACCGGACTTGAGACAACCATTTGAGATTCAGACCGATGCTAGTGATTACGCCATGGGTGCAGTTCTCTTAAAGCATGGTAAGCCTATCGCATTTCATTCTGAGACATTTAATGGTGCTGTTGTGAATTATCCTACATATGAGAAGGAGTTGTATGCATTGGTAAAAAGCGTCAAAAAGTGGAAACACTATTTGATGGGCAAAGAAACAGTTGTTCATACCGACCATCAGCCTTTACAGTACTTGCAGTCACAAAGTAAATTACAGCAGTCATGACATTCATATGGATGGGTTTACTACAACAATTTCACTTGGTAATAAGGTACAAGAAAGGTATTTTCAATAAAGTTGTTGATATGCTTTCAAGGCCTATTATTAGTGCTACTACTTTACTTAAGAATGATTCTATTGTACATGAGAGCTGCATAGAACAATATGCATCAGATGTTGATTTTAAGGATGTGTATGCTAACTTGAGTGAAGGGAATCATGTTGAGGAGAATGATTATCACTTGCATAATAATTTTTTGTTTCATATGGGAAAGTTATGTATACCACAGGGGGAGAGACTAAGTATCATGAGAGAAGCTCATTCTTCTCTTATTGCTGGACATTTCAGGGTAAGCAAAACAGTGGCACATTTACAGAGGTATTGTTACTAGCCTCGCATGGGAGATATTGTTTCACATTTCATTAGAGGTTGTTCATTATGTGCTACAAGCAAGCCTATCAATAGGAAGCTTGGTTTATATATGCCATTGCCGATACCTTCTAGACCATGGGAAAGTGTTTCTATGGATTTTGTTGGATGTCTACCATTATCTAGAAAGCAACATGATTATCTTTATGTAGTAGTTGATAGATTCAGCAAGATGTGTATTCTTATGCCATGTAAGAAATATATAACTGCTGATTTATATTTTCAACATGTATGGGTTCATTATGGCTTGCCTACTTCTATTGTTAGTGACAGGGATTCCAGATTTGTTGGGAATTTTTGGTCCAATCTATGGAAGATGATGGACACCAAGTTGAAGAAGAGCATTGCTTTCCATCCACAAACAGATGGCCAAATAGAGGTAGTGAACAAAACCATTATACATATTTTGAGAGGTTATTGCAACAAGCATCCCAAGCTTTGGGATGAGCACTTGCATGACATTCAGCATGCTTACAATCGGGCCAAGCACTCTTCTACAAATACTTCACCTTTTGAAGCTTGCTTTGGGTATTTGCCTAAGTCACCTTTAGATTTCATTCTTGAGAAGGATGTGGCCATTGATGGGCATAGTGACATTGACAAAGCTCACATGTTCATTGAAAGAATTCAACTCATACATCAGCAGGTTCAAGGACATCTTGAAAAAATTCAAGGCAAGTACAAGGAGAGTCATGACAAACACAGAGTTGATCATAAGTTTCAAGAAGGAGATGAGGTATGGCTGCATATTAGTAAGGAAAGAATGCAAAGAGAAGGTAAAAAGCTGAAGCCTATTCGTTATGGTCCATTCAAGATCCTTAAACAAGTTGGAAATAATGCTTTTCAACTAGATTTGCCTTCATATATGCAAATGTATTCCATTGTGAATGTGGAAAATTTACGTTTGTATAAACCTCCTTTAATTGTTGATTATGAAAGTGACATTCAGCTGCCATCCATAGAGGATTTCTTGCCAGAATTTTTGGATGAGCTGAAAGAGGATGCTATCCTTGATAGAAGGACACGCACTTCGAGGAGGGGAAATGTTGATTATGTCCGGGTTGGTCTTAAAGGAAGCAAACCAAGTAAGGTAAAGTGGATTGAGGTGGAAAAGGTGAGGGATTTGTACCCTCATATTCTTAACAGGTAATTGAAGGCTTTTGGGGTCCAAAAGCTTCCCAATGGGGAGGTGTGATCAGGTGATCATGTCCAAGAGGAAAAAATGCTCAAATTTGGAATTGCTCAGAATTGGTTGAAATCTGAAAGACCGTATAGGCCTTGTCGCTTCGATTCTGGCGCCATGAACGACACTCAAATCTGACGTCGTATGTGAAAGTTAATCAGTTTTGAAGTTTTCAGTAGCCTTCAAAAATCCAGTTTGACCAAGGTTGAATTTGACATTAGAAAATATTAAAAAAAGAATATTCCAAAGAATATTCCTTGGAATATTCTTCATAATATTCCCTGGAATATTCTCTGTGGGCCTATCACATTTTGAC
The DNA here is from genome assembly GCA_034641835.2 of Pinus albicaulis. Classification (NCBI taxonomy): domain Eukaryota; kingdom Viridiplantae; phylum Streptophyta; class Pinopsida; order Pinales; family Pinaceae; genus Pinus; species Pinus albicaulis. Next base: position 1,297,836,508 of record CM076583.1, on the reverse strand, counting down.
AAGTGGCAAGTTCGTATTCATTGAAGGCTTGACTTTTAGTATGGCAGACCAATCATGCGCTGCCACGTGGTAGGCCCAGAGGCCACCACGTGGCCTGAAGTTGGACAAAAGTGGGCAGTATTTTAAAAATTTTGCAACTTATGAGGTTTGAACCATAGACCTCTTTCGCACAAAGCCCGCGACTTACCATTGTGCCACACGAATGTTTCTTAACATGTATGGGAAATGCCTTTTATTTATGGCGGGTAATAGAATTGGGCAGAAAATGGAAGGGCTAGCCCCAATGGCACATAATCATGTACCCATAATCATGGGCTTATGACCCTTAACTTCAATGGAAAACGATTGGTAAATCCGTGTTTTGTGACCATGTATCAAACAATTAAATGCGAGGTTTGTTAAATGGATAATGCCACGTTTTAAAACCGTTTGTCATGTGGTTTTCTCGACAGTGAACATGTGAACGCCCCTCTTGCCATTTAATGCTACCATAAATGGTTCCGAAGAATCTGGAGGGTGTGCCCAGATTTGGCGCCTTTCACCAAAATTAACTCTAGTTAACTGTAGTTAGCCCACTTTTAGTGGGGTTTTCAATTGACATTGGGCAGAATGTTGTTTTTGTCATAACTTCTCCAATATTGGACCAATTTGGACGAAATTTTGGTCAATTTTGGGTATTCTGAGCATTCTGGAGCCATTAGGATAAGTTGCAGAGCCAACAGAGGTGTTTTTCAGCCATTTTTTCTTCAGAGAAGCTTGGAGAGCCATCAGGGCCATGAAGGAAATGGGGCTACACTTCATTGTTTAAGGTGAAATAAAAGCCATACTTAGCTTATTTTTTGTCTTCTGAATTCATTTTCACAGCTATTTTAGAATGTTTAGTCTTCTTTCTCACTTTAAAACCAATTTGAGAATCATAATATAGCAAGGACATGCCCATTGGGAGCCAGCTTGGACCCGACAGATGTAGCCCAGGAGGGGTGAACTGCCTCATCATGTTGCTATGTTGTTATGATGAAGTTATTCTATTTTGTATTTCTGATTCAAGATGTTAAACAATAATTTTAATTAACATTCCCTCACACATAAACTCAAAAACAGTTACCAAAAATACTTTGTTTAATTTGCAAGACATGACAAACACTTTGCACACTTAACTAAAAGGAAATGAATACTTTGAATAGCAGATACAAATACTTTCATTTTCAGATCATGGGACCTCCCTTAGATTAGTCTAAAGAGTTACCAATTCACTATTGTCAAAAAACAAAATGAGGTATTCGAAGCTTATTTCACCAAAGTAAATGTTTATGGTTACGGTATATATTTCTTTCTTGAAGCTTATCTTTTAAGTCGGTTTAGAGAATTTGGTTGAAAATATGAAGTGGGTCTATGTGGATTGTTAATGTGTGGATCATTTTTTAAAAGAAATGCATTTCTATGCTTTCTTTTAGTTGAATTCATTATCAATTCTCATCATGATGAGAGTTATTTATTTGAAAATGAAGCTAACATTATCAAGAAGTGTGGAATTAGATGGAGCTAAAGAGGGAGAGAAGATAAAACTTTGAAGTATAGTGTTGAAAATAGGCTTATATAGAGCTCTAAGTTTGACCTTCTTTGTTGCTTAACATGGTACTTAAAGTGTTTTGAGTTAGTAGCTCGAGTGGTTGGGAGCATAGTTTGTTCTCTCATCTACTTGGGCTCAATTCCAAGGGACACATTTGGCCCATTGTGATAAGAATCAAAGAGTAGGCGACCCCTAGGATAGAGATCTATCATGGGGTTCTCGATGTCTCAGATATTGTTAAGCCATAAACTACTTGTTAGGTGCTAACTTGTCGGCTACTAGCATTACCCTATGGTTTATAATGGTAACCTCCAACTTTGAATCTCCCCCTTGCCTAGGTAATCATGAAGAGTTGTCGATTCCCCTATATCTTTAAAAAAAGGAAAATAAAAAGAAAATAAAAAAATAACAATAATATCTAGAGATGCAACAACTCACTTTTGTGCACACTTGGAGGTTCAAACACTCCCCAAGATTAAGTTTTTGGACCTTTCATTCATGGTCACCACTACGGGGGAAGGGGTGGTGGCTCCCTCCTACAACATCACTATCTTTGGAGATGGCTCTCTCCATCAACACCATCCACACAATTTGAGAATATCCACCTCCATTCTGCCCAAAGGAGGTTCTTTCTACAATAAGGAAGATGCAACACCATGGAACCCTATGCCATGGAGTTGTTCTCTTGGTAATTTCCTGTCCAAATTAGCAGTCAATCCCAAGTATATGGGAGGGATTTAATCTCAGGGAAGTGATGTCAGGGAGATAAATAATACCATCCCGGGGAAAGCAGTACTGGGGAAGTGACCCTAGGGAACATGATACCATGGGGAAGTAATAATAGCATGGGGAAACATAGTACTTGGGGGGAGGCCAATATCGCAGCCCTCGGTTTAACACACCTCTAGGCCATCAAACCCCAACCTGTTGGTCCCCAAAATATAGTCTAACGTGGAGAGGATGTATGATGATTTGATGGTGGAACTCCAATCTACTAAAACTATGCCACTGGGTTGTCGTGCCATTGTGCCACCGAACCTTCAGAAAAATTTAAGTCAATAACTGTGTGGGGAGGCCTGATCTTGATGGGATGATATTGGCCTTCAGCCCTTAGCCAAATCACATAATACACACCAATGAAATTACCCAATACCGATAGACTTGGTCTGATATGATGTGTGTCCCATGTGGACCTTCCATGTGGCAGTGGCATGGAACCATGTGGGCGAAGCATGGACAGAATATGGGTGCCACGTAGATTCCTCTTGATGACATGGTTTATTTAATGGGTTAAAGTTCTAAGGGGAGTAACTTCCTACCCAAGAGTGAGATTGAGGTAAAATTTATATTTCCGGAAAGCTCTCAACATGTTGAGCAAGATGTTGGCATTAATTTTAGAATTTGAATATTTTGAGGAAAAGAAGTTGTAATAACCACATCTTCATAGAATTCCTTGGATATTGGGTTAGAAAAAAGTAGCAATCTCATAAGCTGGAATAAGATTTAATTAAAAAGAGGTTAGAAGTAAATTCCCTTGATTGGATGGATACTCTCATAAACTTGATAGTTGAATTGAGGAGTTGTAAGTCCAACAACAAACTAGAAACACATAAATCACGATATTCTATTTAAAAAAAAAACTCTTATATCTGAAAATAAAATCATATATCTACATAGAACTTTGACAATGCTGAAATCCTAATAATTTTATACACTTAAAAAACCATAAAATTTTAACAGATAAATAACTTACTTAACTCATTTAAATTTCAAAAAATAATATTTAATATAATAGAATGTGAAAACAACTCAATACTTACCCACAAACAAAAGAAAGAGAAAAAGAAAGAGAAAGAAAAGAAGAAGTTGGAAATTAATAAAAAAAAACATATTAAACACAAGTTCAAGGGGACTCATAGAACCTACAACGTGTATAAAAAAAGCGAGTGAGCAAGGCATACAAGTTCTGCAGGAAGCTCTTACAGCGTGACAGTTTATAATTTATTCTTGAGAATTTTTTGACAGAGCCGACAAACACTAAACGAGAGGCTGTACATAGAGAAGAAGAATTAATATGTAGTCACCAGTAACAACTCGGATGAAGACATTAAGAAGCATTTAATGATTCCCTCTGCTCATTATGAGTTACAAATGCTTCCAATGAGAATTTGTGGGTGTAGCAGTGGTCCCATTGTAAATTGATGTTTCGAGAAATATATGTTTTGTTTTACAAAAATTAAGGCCTCTTTAGACTACCCTAATTACATGGAAAACGACTCTGACCATTGATAACTCGCTTTCATCCACATATACATATACGCTGGTCCAGGTGCAACCATCCCAATAGACTATTTGATTCCCAAAGACGCCAAATTTACCTACAGCTAAACATAGGTTATCTCCTACACTGATTGATTGATTTATTACGTGCAACACAAAATCTCCATGATCATGAACTGTGCTACTATCACTGATCAGTACTTCGCTTTTATCTAATTTATGGTAACAAGAACACTTAGTTTTAATCTATTTTAATGTGGGAGTGAAGGGAATTATATATTGTGAATGAGAAATATTTATTTTCAAGTTTTTATATATGACTCGCATATTGAAATTGGTTAGCACATCTAAATTTCTTAATTTAAATTTTATTTTAATAATATTTTTATTTATTTATTTATTGATATATATTATTTATGTTAATTTGTTTGTGATTTACCAAATAAATTTATTATTATTTTATTTAAAATTTATATTTTATGTTTTGAAATTGGAAATGAACTTTAAGATATTCACCTCTTTATATTACTTTAAATTTCTTTTTCTCTCATTTCACAACTTATTTTTAAATTTGGAAGTAATAGTTTTTTTAATAGTATCCTTACTCTCCAACATAATATATATATATATATATATATATATATATTTGACTCATTCATTATGAAAAAATATTAATTCATATTTTATTATAAAATAAAATAAAATATAAATTTAATATATGTGATAAAATTAGCAATAGTGTCAACACATTACTTATATATATATATATATATATATATATATATATATATATATATATATATATATAGTAATTAATTTATAAATAATTCAGAAAACCCTTTTGAAATTTTGCAAGATGAAGGGAAATCGTCGAAAGAAATGGCAGAAATACCAACCCCAACTTTGGAAGTCATTTCAAAGAAAAATACTGTAATAAAACAGAAAGCGTCAGTTGAACATATAGAAACAGAGGAAAAAATAGAGGAAGAACAAGTGGCTATGGAGAAAGAAATGCCAAAAGATGATCTCTGTGCAGAAGAACAGGTAATGAAACATTTGCTTCATGAATTGAGGAACTTGGATGACAGATTTATATCGGAAGATCAAAAGACTCTGTATAAGGAAACCTTTGAGCATTATCTAATGGCGCAGACAAAAAAACAAGTAAATACTTTAGAATCTAGTTCGAATAAAGCTGTTAACCATCAAAATAAACCAGGCAAGAAAAAAGGTAGAAGAACTCTGCAAGAATCAATCCAACTAGTTGGTGAAATGTTGATAAATACAGGGAAGATAATATCGTTAACAGCGGTATTCCAAAAAATACCTAAAGGTTTACAATGAAATTACTCTCTTGGAACATAAGAGGCTTAAACAACCAAGGTAAACATAGATATTTAAAAGAAAAATTTAAAAATGAAAAACCGCAAATAATGCTAATTCAAGAAATGAAGATCTTAGCAGCTAGACTTGAATCAATATTACAGTCTTTTAAACCGCATTATGAAGCTATGGTTATTGATGCTAGAGGCACAGCAGGTGGTATTGCAATCATATGGAACCTGGCGGAAGTAGTAGCAGATGAATGGATAGGATTACCGTGCAGCCTTTCAGGTCAGTTCAAACAAGTGGGAACTAAGGAAAATTTAATGATTACGGCAGTCTATGGTCCTCATATCCAAGGAGAGAAACAAAACTTTCTCAATAGTATTAGAAATTTGAGAACTTTGCATAATGAAAAATATTGGATGATTGGTGGAGATTTCAATATGATATTGAATCTCACTGAAAAGAAAGGGGGAATCAGACAAGAGGATCCGGAAATGGAGTCTTTCAGAGACCTTCTAACTGACCTCAAATTGGTAGATATCCCTACTGCAAATGGTGTATTTACCTGGAATAACCGTAGGGGGGAAACACATCAGATAGCATCTAGACTTGATATTTTCTTAGTCTCTAATGATCTAGTGAGTTTAGATGTCCATTATGAAGCTTCAATCTTGCCTTCTTTAGGATCAGATCATTGGCCTATTAGTTTGGAATTTGATATTAAAGAAGTTCCCACAAATAGGCCCTTTTGATTTGAATTATTTTGGTTATGAGATCCTACTTTCCTAGAAAAAGTTAAGCAATGGTGGCAATTGACAAACATACAAGGGAGAAATAGAATGCATACTTTTCAATTGCTTCTGAAACACTTAAAAAAAGAAATCAAAATCTGGAATAAAACTCGTTTTTGCAATATTCAGGCAACAACGAGTAACCTTCAAGACAGAATGAAACAGAACCAGCAGCAGATAATTTTGCAGAGCTGAACGGACACTCTTGCATAACAAGAAGGAATCATTCTCAGTGAATTAGAAGAACGACGAAAACATGAAGAGATATTATGGAAGCAGAAATCTCGAGTGCAATGGTTAAAAGAACGGGAAAAAAATACCAGTTTCTTTCATAAATCCTTAATTCAAAGAAGAAAACACAATAGGATATTCTCATTGAAAGATGTAAATGGTAATAAAGTATATCAACACAATGAAATGGAAGATATGTTATTAAGGCATTTTCAAGATATGGTAACTGAACCATAACAGAGAAGCTGATATTAGGCGAATCACCACTCATATTCCGTCTATAATTACTAGGGAAAAAAACTTAGCTTCAATGCGTGTTATTACTTTGGAGGAGGTGGAAGAGGTAGTTAAAAATCTTCCTAAACAGAAAGCCCCAGGTCCAGATGGGTTTACATCTGAATTCTATCAGGCCACATGGTCTTTCATGGGACAGGATATCTGGGAAATGGTAGAAGAGTCCAGGCGTACAAGGAATGTGTGTCCAGTTTTAAATTCAACTCTAATTACTTTGATTCCTACGCAGTCTCAGACCGATACACCATCAGGCTTCCGTCCTATAGCCTTATGTAATGTTATTTATAAAATCCTTTCTACAATAATGGTCAACAGGTTGAAACCAATTCTCCTCAATATTATTTCTCCGGAGAAAACTGGATTTGTAAAAGGAAGGTAGATATTGGATGGGATAGTTGCTATTCAAGAAGCAATGCATTCTCTGAAAGCGAAGAAAGTCAAAGGTATGTTGATTAAATTGGATCTTTCTAAAGCCTATGATTGTTTAAACTGGTCTTACTTGAAAGAAGTTTTATTAGCTTTTGGTTTTGACGGTTGATGGACGCAGTGGTTATTGTCTTGTATTTCAACACCCAATTATTATATCCTTCTTAACGGAGCCCCAAGTCAGCCTTTTAATGCAACTTGGGGTCTGCATCAAGGTGATCCCATTTCCCCTTTCCTATTTATAATATCTGTCGAGGGGCTTGGGAAACTTATAAAAGCTAAAATTGCAGCTAATCTATTGAAAGGTTTGAATTTATGGGGCAGCAATATCACTCTCTCGCATCAGCAATTCGTTGATGATATTATGTTTTTCTGTCAAGTCTCCTTAATAGAAGCAAAAGCTATTCTGGAAATCCTAAAAATTTTCATGCAAGCTTCAGGAACTATGATTAATAATGATAAATCTAATTTTTACTTTTTTAATACCACCAATGCAACCCAACGATTCATATCAAGGACCTTGGGTTTCCAAATTGGAACCTTACCAATGAAATACCTGGGCTTTCCAATGAATCTTTCCTCTCTCATGAAAGCAGGTTGGGAAGATCTGCTTAATAGTATCCACAAACACCTTCAGAATTGGGCTTTAAGAGCACTCAATGCTCCAAGTAGAGTCATTCTGCTCAGATCTGTACTTCAAGCAATTCCAATCTATCAACTATTGGGTAGAGAAGCTCCGAAAACAGTATGTGATAATATGGTTAGACTATTTAAAAAATTCTTATGGCAAGGAGCGCAAAGTATGAGGAAATGGGCACTCTTATCATGGGACAAACTTATAAAAACAAAAAAAACAGGGGGACTAGGCCTTCGAGATCCCTATATTCTGAATCAAGTAATGGGTGCAAAGTTATGGTGGAGATGGGTGCAAGGAGGTACGGATATTTGGAAGCGCATTTGAGAAACTAAACATGAAATGCCTAGAACAAATTTCTGAAAGTTGAAAATAGATATCACCCCCAAAGGATCAAATATATGGAATTTAGCAGCTAATAATAGGGATCTAGTCCGACAACACAATTTCTGGGGAGTTCGTGGAGGGCAAACAACACTATTTTTGGGAAGATTCCTGGCAGCAGCGAGAGAAACTATTTAGTCGATTGGATTTGGGTGAAATATTTATGTTTACAAATCTACGAAATCAATGACTAGTGCACAAATATTGGAATATTCGGGAGGAAGGACAATGGAGTGTTTGGAAAAAAAGAGAGCAATGGATAAATGCACCAGAAACGACCCAATGGAATAATTTGGACAAAGAATTGAAAACCAGAACATTGGTAGCTACAGATGGGGAGGAAATTTTAAGGTGGGGTTACAGACCGAAAGGTATGTTCACAATAAAAGAAGCCTATTACCTCAAGTCAAATAATCATCATGATATTGCAGTACCAATCTGGAATAAAATATGGAGTGCAAAATTCTAGCCTAAAGTTGAGTACTTTATGTGGCTTTTAAGTCATAAGAAGACTTTAACTTGGGATCATTTGCAAAATAGAGGATTTCAGGGCCCTTCATACTGTATGATGTGCAAATAGAAGGACGAAACTATTGAACATTTCTTCAATAATTGTTGTGTTTCTAATGAGATCTAGCAACTCAATGAAACAATGTTTGGACAAACAGATAGGGATAACACCAACATCAATGCAACTATTTGCAATTGGAGAAAAGGAGGATATAAGAGTGAGGTGGTTAATCGGGCTTGGATATTATCCATAGGATTTATACTTTGGGGGATATGGAAAGAAAGAAACCACAGAATCTTTAGAGGAGAAGAGAGGTAAGTTTTTCAAACATGGAAGGAAATTGTAGAAAATATTCGGGAAACCATATTGGTCAAAGGTTGGGTGGATGATGATTAGGCAGTGAATGCTAGGGAGGCTAGAATCTTAGCAAATCTAAATTTAAAGCCTCAAATGTTAGATATATCCTTATGAAAGATCAAACCTAACTACAGGTAATTTCATCAATTTTCCGACCACCTCCGGAGGGCTTCTTGAAATTAAACTTTGATGGAGCTTCTAAAGGAAACCCTGGACAGGTATGAATTGGTGGAGTTTTCAGAAAATATTTTGGAAAGGTTTGTAGAATATACTCATTTCCAATGGGATATGCCACAAATAATGAAGCCAAACTAATCGCAGTGAAACAGGGTCTTGTAATAGCAATCCGGGAAAATTATCAAATAATTTAGTTGAAGGGGACTCTGCAATGTCAGTAGGTATATTAAAAAAACTTCAGCAGGGAACTCAATGGGATAAAATTAGGAAAATTTCGAGAAAAACCAGACTTATATAAGAGATTGGCCAACTTCTTCGCCAAATAGGATATGTTATCTCCAAACATGTGCGCCGTGAAGGCAATGAGGCAACTGATTATTTGGCAAATTGGGCTTGTAAGAATACTGAGTGCCAAATTGACATTAATCACTCTCATCGAGCCTAGAATGTAGAACTTCACCCATTACAAATTATTTTAGAAAGAGACAGATCTCATCCCCAATCGGGGTGCCAGGCAGGAAGGACAGGGTGTGGGACTCCACGTGGTGGATGACCTCTACACTCCTTAATTTGGAAGTTAAGGTGGCAGTATGGTGGCGGTCCTTTCCATTCTTGAAAATAAATGCGCATGCAAGGAGCTATCATTCTTTATCGGAATCTTCCAGGAGGTTTAAGGAAGGTCAGTTGGCAATGTGCAGAGGGTTATTATGAGTTTAGTCTCTTGGATAGCCACAGTGATACAGAGCAGCGTTTATTGAGAAGGAAGAGCAATGCAGCGTTGGAGCAGGATAACAAGCGGCATTGGCGGAACAACAATTGGTATGTCATGGCATTACTGCCCTTCATCTTACAATTCGACTTTCCTTTCCCACCTCTGTGAATCAAGAATGTTAGTCATCCCTGTGTCTCTGTTCATTCTCTAGTTTTTTTGGATTTGAATTGGGTCAATTCTATGTCAATTTATTTCTTTGGGTGATATAGAGAAGATGAGGCTGTTACTCTGAAAATTGAATTGCATTTCCGCAGTCCTTCGTATTTCAGTTTGTAATCTGCCATTATATCTATGTTTTTTCCTTTTGCCTTCATTGAAAACCTAGCAAGGATTGTTCAGGCCTTTAATCTCTTCTTTAGGCATAATAATGTTGGTAGGACTCATTGCATGCAATCTCGTCTTTATGGTCTAACCTTGATTTCTATAGATTTCTTCTGGGCTTGTATTTTGGAACAAGCTTGTCCCTGTCTATCAAATTAATTTCAATTTCAGGATAGTGTCGGTACCAAGCTCCTGTGGGTTTTCAATTTGATACAACCTTGTCCCTGTCTCTTGAATTATTTTCATCATCAGTTTTGCGTCAAAGCTCGGTTGAAGTTGGGTAATGTTGCTAAGCTCAATTCCATTCACGTCTCTGTTGGATCTCAAAATCTGTTATATGAAGGTTTAATGGGGAAAGAAGATTGGTATATCGACCTTCACAGGAAGGGTAATGGTCTGTTTCTGAGTCAGTATTGTCAAGGGCATTTTCAATTTACTCTGTGGCGGAACCGTCTTTTGCTTTTGCACAAATATCCTCCCTGCAAAACTCAAATGTTAAACAGGTTCCATATGGTTGTGTTAATTAACAATTTTGACTGTTATATAACCCTGTACGCAAACGCAAAGGTTCTTGGGATTTGGTGGATTCCGGATGTAATCAATACAGTTTCGTTGGTTCATAAACTTGATCCCTTTCTACACACATGGTTTCTTTCTAGATTTCTGGGCGTAGATTCTTGTTTGTTCATCATGGTTAAAAGTCAAAATGGCCAAGGTAATCATACTAGACAAAGTAATCAATCTACAGGATGAAATCAAAGGGGAAGGAAGACAAATGAGCAAGTACAGGAGAACATAACTCAGGTGTATGAAACTGGGAATTTGGTTCATATTCGAAATAAATTCAAGGTTGGGAAAGACAAACTGATAGTGATGATCAAGATATGAAAGAACATATTTCCAAAATGGCCTTCATATCAGACCCAGGAAGCACCAGAGGTCATGTATCCCTCTTCCAACAATCAGTTAAGACATACTAGAAAATGAAATGTCTTCTTGCAAAGGCAATGGCTAGCAAGGAAGCAAAGGAAGATAATTCTTCTATTTTGTTTGAACTCTAGCAAATGAAACAAGACATACATGAGATGTTTAAGATTCAAATTTAGACAAATGACAGAATTGGATAGATAGAGAGACAGCTTCAAAGTATGCAACGAGGTGAATAGTTGTTGGCCGCCACTGCCAAAGACCCAGCACCAGTGGATTCTTCTGATGATATTTTTGCTTAAATGCTTAGTTTTTTCTCATGTTTTTGGATAATATTTGTAATAGTTTATGTTTCACTTGCAAATATTATGGACATACTAAAGTAATTAAAGCTGTAAGTAGAAGAAAAAGACAATTTATGTTTTGGTTAGCTTTTAACTCGTTGCGGTGGCCAACAGACCTGGTTTCCTTCGGGCAGGTTGAGGTTACTGTAAATTATACAATCTATATAGCAACGTGCTCTTTAAAAATATGAAAATAGAAAGGTACCATGAAATTTACAAAAATAAATAAATAATACATCTAATTGAAATTATATATTTTTTGATATATTAAAAATTTTTAAACTTTTTAATTATATTTTCAATAAGTTTAATGGTTAATATCATGTGTTTTCTCTTAAAAGATAAAATATTAAATTCAAAATGGAGTAGAGTTTGTATGCCTTTTTAATTTTTAGTAGTGGAGGTTGGTCCCTTATTTCTAAAAAAAGGGGATTTAGTAAACAAATTTGATGTATGGATCCCTTATTTATCCTCAATGATGATTGTTGACAACTCTAGGATTAATTTTATGGTGATCATTTGACCTTTTGTAGTAAATTTCCGAAGTCCTTCACGAATGAGCAATGGCCCTTTTCATCAGTTTCTCATTTCGTTTTGGCTCATGGTGCATTTGCAGCCATAGTAGAAAGTTTGTCCATGTGTCCTAGAGATTGATGCTCCAACTAGGGTATTATCAACTCGAGGTGTTTGCAAAAGGAAATCCCTTCTCATTCGAGGCCCAACTTACATGTGATGGGTTTTCTTTTCACCTTGCCCTTTTTTATTTGGGGGTTGTGGAATTGAATATAATTATACATGAGGAACCCAACATCCCATAGAAACCCCCCTCGTTCTCCCCTCTCTATCCTGGCTGAAAGACAAACATAGAAAAACAATGAAACTTTACAGATTTTCTTGAAAAAAATAATAAACCTCCATCTTCTAGATTAGGAACTTGAACTTGGTGGAAAACTTGAAATAGTGTATTTAGTTCAGTCTGGGAATATTTCCAACTTCTCAATGGCTTCTATTTAAAAGGGAAACTGCTACAAGACTCCTTTCAGATAAAGGGCTATTGCATTTTGAGGAACGTCGCCATTATTTTGAATCTAAGGCTGTGTGGTGGAGCTTCGAGCTTGAAAAACCCCATCATATATGTCTCTTTCAAGGATGCAAGGAAAGGGACGAATTTTATCCCAACAGATCATATCCAAAAAAATCCATGACCCTACATCGTAGAACATATGGAACAATTACCAACCATGGAGTTAATCTCCGAGAGGAATTAGAGGAAATTTCAGCCTAAAAGTGGTCTCCTAAGGAAAAAAAAAAAAATAGTTAAGATAATAAAATAAGAGTTATGAATTTTGGAGGAAAAAGAAGAAAACTATTTTGTTATGAACACATTTTTTTAATGTATCTTCAATTTTTATCAATGCAGGTATTCTCAAAAGTATGCATAATGGGTACTCGTTGAATGCTGAATTTAATTCTACATCCAACGAGCGTCTACACATGAAATTTGAGTAAACTTATAAGGAGATGAGCCAAAAATACAATTAAAAAAAGTAGTTTTTTTCTTTTCTTTTCCCTCCAAAATATTTACATGTACCTCTTTTTAAATTTAAATGATTTTAATTGGTTTACATATCATAATATGAAATTTTCATGAGTACCTTTAGTCTACAATTTCCTCTAATGGAAATTATCTCTTTTCTGTTCTCCAATCCAAGGTTGTTATTTGTAGGTTTAATGGCTTCTGGCCTAGATTTGAAGCATTATAAAAGTGGGTTTTTCTTCTGGGACACCCAACTGTGACATCTATTTATGTTCCAAATGCTTCCTCATTGTTAAATTTGATACATAGAAAAATCGGGGGAATGTTCTAAATGGTGGGCCATGGTTTTATGGTAGAGCTAGGATCTTCATTACTCCATGGTTCCCAGATTTTGATGCACAAATATGGTAGTCTCAAAAATTTTAGTATAGGTGATATTTCCAAATATCCCCCTTCCTTTTTGGCACCATAAGGTCCTAGAGGATATTCGAAATACTCTGAAAAAATTCGAAAATATGGACATTGAAAGAACAGAGAAAGGTGTATTTACTTTTGCTAGAATTTGTGTAGAGATAAAACTCAAAAAAGGTCTACTTGACCACATTCGACTAAAAAAATCATCTTTCAATGGCCCTAAGTATTATATTATGAGAACACAACATTTAGATGTCGAATATTCTTCCAAACATGACACTTGTAGAACACATGCCCACAAGAAAAAAAGATCCTAAAATGAAAAAGAGGCAGACCCATAAGCCAAAAGTATTACGGATATGATATCCCCACCTCTAAGAAGAATAAGAATAAAAAACCATAGAAGGCCAACTAATACAAGAAGAAATGGATGCACAGACTCAACATGGTCACTAACCAAAAGAGGGTGTTGCGAAAGAATCTAGAATCACAACCCATATATAGAAAGGTACCAAATTAGTTGAGATCCATACATTTGATGGGATGAGGGGCACATAAAGAGTACATGTATCTAAAAGTTCAGATTCAGACAAATAAACCTCACCAAAGGAAATAGGAAGAGAACTAACAATGGTTCTTGTTGAACCAAACTTTGAGGAATGACAAAAAGTGAGAAAAAAATAAAGGGAAAAAAAGAGAAGTTAGGTGATTATTTTCACACTTCAATATTTACTTTTGTAAGTTATTTTACAATTTTTTCTCTTCAGCAGAAGACCATGAGGCGTACCTTCAAAATTCTTTCACGATATGCACAATATAAGTTCTTTCTTTTATGATAAATGCAATTATAATTTTTTTCATATATATAAACCAATAATGTATATATATATAATTATGTTTGTATGGGTACACAAGACTCACTCTGGTTACTCCACTCATCATGTCTCCTTCTGTTTTGGGAAGGGGGATTTTTCATGTTTATTTTTTATTTTTTTTAATTATTATTAATGTAAATTTTATTGATAATATAGGTTGCATTGAATGAATGTTTAGAAAGATTATCATTTATAAATAACATGTTAATTTGAAATATAGTTAAAAAAAAAATTGTGTTTAGAGAAAGCCTTAATGTAGCATAGACATATCTAGAAGGGTTAAGCTTTTGTCTCAAGTTTGGTTGATTCCGAAACTATTAACCTTATTAATATGAGTCCCACCTCCACTTTTTTCAGCTTCAAAGGATTTTGTTCTGAACAACCTTCTTCACCTTCGAAGGAGCTTGTTACAAGAAAATCAAGGGTACAACCATGGGATCTTCATTGTCCCTTATAGTGGCCAACATTTATATGGCACATTTTGAATCCATAACCTTAAGAAGCTTACATTCTAAGGCGTAAGTTTTTGTTTCATTTTGTTGATGAAACATTTGTAATTTGGCCCAATGACCTTCTGGCCTTGAACTCTTTCCCAGCCCATCTTAACAACATCTCCCCTCAAATACAATTTACCATGCTAGCTAGATGAGACTCACTCACCAAGTCTTTAGGAAAAATACTAACACCAATATGTATCTTTATCCCAATTCTCACCATCACTTAACCTAAAAAATTATCTTTCTTAAGTCCAATTCTCTTCCTTTCCTTGAAGTCCTTGTTTCAAGCTAGCTAGATGAGACCCTCACTCGCCAAGTATTTTGGAAAAATACTAACACCAATATGTATCTTTATCGCAATTCTCACCATCACTTAACCGAAAAAATTATCTTTCTTAGCACCTTAGTTACTCATGCCCTTTGGAATTGAACCTCGTAGTTGCTATAAAAAGAGGAAACCCATCTAACCAAGGTTCTTTCATCATGGTTACTTCTTCCCCTTGACAAAAAATCCCTCTGATTAACATCCCATTCCAAATCCAAAATTTATCCTACTTATCCCCCATGACTTAGGTCACTCTCTCCTATCTCCAAGGAATCACCAATCACATTTTAATTTTTTTCAAAAATAATATAAAACCATTCCTAAGCCCCATACATCACTTAAATAATTGTTTATATATACCAAAGACAAACCATATATTGTTCTTTGCCCATGAGTTTTTTAAAGCCCCTATTCATATCTTGTTCTTGGCCCATGAGTTTTTCAAATCCCCTATTCTTATGGAAAAGCATACATTGGTCAAACATGGAGATCTTTTAAAGCTTGGTTTATGGAGCATATTGATGACTATCATCATAATTGAATCTCCAAAACAACTATTGTGGATCATCCTCATAATTCATAACATTCAATCAATTTTGAAAACTTCAAAGTTATTGCTTTATCTCCCTTTTACCCTCATTGAATCATTAGAGAAGGTCTCAAAATGAGAAAAACCCCAACAATTTTAGTCATGATGACAACTACAAATTTAGACTTTATTAGAAACATACTATTCAACATTTCTCTAAAAAATCCACGTGCTACTAACACCCCCTTGGTCTAAGTTTAACTCAATCATAAATTTTCCTCTATCCCTTACTCCTATCATTAACCTAAGTCACATCTTAGTATTTTATTTTAATGCATCAATTTAAACTTTTATAAATAATATATTTTTCATCCTTTAAATCTATTCTTCAACTTCTTCTTTGAAATATTCTCTAACCCCCTTAAATTCCACACATCATTAATCTCAGTATTTACTTTATATATTTCCTTATCTAATTTATTGCCCTCTTATTTGACATTGTTTGACATGATTTTGTCGAAGGCTCTAAAGCCCATAAATAAATCAATATTAATTATAATTCTTATAAATTAATAATAAATAATAACAAAATAACGAAATAATATATTCTCTAATTAATAATAATAATGTTCAATAAGACATTTCTCAATGATTATAAAAATTATTAATATTATTAAATTAAATATATATAAATAGAAATCAATTGATATATATATATATATATATATATATATATATATATATATATATATATATATATATATATTCAATTAATTAATTAATATCACGACTAATTTATGTCAATTATATTTTAATATTTACCTATTCTTCTCTTCAAATTTTTAATTACTCAAATGTATGTTTTTCACCTTAACCCATAACAATTATTAATGGATGCCAATCCTAAATTATATTTATTTTTTATACGTTAAAACTAAGTTTTAACATAAAGTTCTATTGTTAATGGAATTGGTGGTATAGGTGGGTTTCTTAATGTTTTACATAGAAAATGGGATATATGCAGGTGTAATGTAAACATTCGGCGGATTAATATAAAAAAAAGGATAGTTTAAACCTATGGGGAGCGGGGAAATTGTCACATTGGGTAAATACACCATAGGATAAACATAAAATATGGATTGGATTTATTTAATATTCAATGAATTAATATAATACGGGATGGAAGGTTTATAAAGGATTTAATATATAAGTTAAATGTTAGTATGAAATGAATGCGGGAATAGAAAATAAACTAAGTAAAGTGTAAAATATGATTTTTAGGCGGGATTTCTTCATTGTGATGCCCAACATAATCATTTTATCAATTATACTTAGGATAAAGCATTTTTGTGGGTTTTTTAGGTAAAAAAGGAAATTAGAAAAGGGGGTTTTACTTTTCCTAAGTAAAAATGTGTTTTAACTTAGGAAAAGGGATTTTAATAGGGAAAAATGAGTGATTTTAAGGGAAAAGGGTTTTTATGAAGGGGAAGGGATTTAATGAGTTAGGATCCAATATTTAGTGCCAATCGGTCATTAAGACGTGGGTTCGATCCCACAAGAAGTCAGAGAAATGCTTTGAGTCTTTATAACTGAAGGTTTTTAGTACTGGAACACAATATGGGGAGGGAAATTAGTAATATGCCAGACGATGTTTATCCATGATTTGTGTAACTTCTTTCTATCTATCCATCATTTATTCTACCATTTTTTCCTTTATTTGCATGGGTGCATTTGAGCTTGCAAACCCTAATCCAATTTTCTTTAAAAAAAAAACTATCTAATTCTAACCTTATTTCATCCAAGGGCTCAGATTAAATTGTTGATCTCTTATTATATTCTCTAACTATCTACTAATTTACTAAGATTATATTGTTTGGAAAAATCTTTATTCTCTATCTATAAACATGAAATTTAAAGCATGAAAAAGTTAAGATTAAACTATTTAACTCATCATGGATTATGGCATTTTGAACAAGTTGCACATAATCATAAGTAACTAGTAGTGGCATTTTGACTTGCATCACTTTCGTGTCTTATTCTTATCTCTTTTTGTTTGGGGTCCATTTTTTCTATTCTTTTTGATATTTTTCTTTTCAAGTCCTTTGATTTTTCTTTTAGGACTTTTACCCTCTTTTCATTTTTTATTTTCTAATATGGGAAAACAACTTGCAGAAAGCAAAATATGTACATATTACAAGACTAATCAAAGTCAATACAAAAATTATCAATCCTATTATTATAGGACCCTAACAATTATCACCCATAATTTTATGAAACATTACTTGACATGGTCATATAGTTCACGCCTCAAAAGGATAAGGTCTCCTTAAGCCTTTTCAAGTTGGTATAGGAAAATTTCATTTTTTTTACAGGTTTAACCTATCCTTAGGTTCAAGGAAACCTCCATTTAGGTCATGTCATGTCCCATCAGTCATTATATGATGTTAGTTTTCATTCCCTAATCATTTAAATTAAAAAAATAGCTATTAGCCATTTTTACAACTTTTTGTAGCACTTTATATAGTGAAATAGCAGCTTTTGCTACAAATCGCCTATAGCTTTAGGCAAACGTGAAAATTTGATGCAGAGACATATGTAAAATTGAAAATACTTTGTATTTTATTAAAACTTAGGGGTTTTTAAGTTTTTAGAGGAGCTAGCTTTTTATGGATGATTTGAGTGGGTTTTAAGTATTTTAATTAAATATTGTAAATAATTCTCAAATGTTTGAGAATATGAGAGAATTTGGTCAGTTGAGGATGTAAAGGGATGAGAGATTTTTCTAAAATATTAATTTAGAAATTAGTTTCATTAATTATGGGTAAGAGAGGATCCTTAGGGATTCAAGAGTGATTTTAGGATTTTGTTGAGAAGTTGAAGGGATTGAACTTAGATTAGATCATTCTAAATTGTATAAATTATTAAGCCTCCAAGGCATTAAAAATCAGTGAGAGTGTGAGAGAGAAATAGAGTATAGAACATGGATTTCTACTTGGAAGCCTTCGGCAAGTTGTAATGTGGCCACTGGTTGAAAATCAGGCCAAAGAAGAAAAATGTTGATGTAAGTGTTGTTTATTAATGCAGAATTTAAATTTCTGAAGTTCATGTCCCATTATTGAGTTTGTGTAGAATTGATTGGGTAATTTAGCATCAAAATGAATCGATTCTGATAGAGGGAAAATTCTGTTTAAGACATTGGGTGAATCACGTGTTTATGGTATAAAAAGGGTTTTTGAATCCTTTTGAATTGTTGAGTTATATGGTTCTGTTTTAAATTGAATGCAATCGAATGTTTTACTAGGGCTGGATTAATACTTCACAGTTCTGTTAACAAATATATGAAGTCCAGTAGATTTTGGAACGAAACAGAAGTTTATTGAAGTCCGACTTCAATACAGCTGGGACTGAAATTTTGAGATCAAGCATGTTTGAATTTTAAGTTGAGATGTTGTTGTGAATTGACATCGGATTGAGCAGATCTATAGCATCAAGTAAAGCGGGGATAGACAAGATTGGAAGGTCGGTTTTGTGTTTAAACCCATTGTATAAGACTCTGTTTCTTTTGGATTTCGTTTGCTATCAATATAAATCTATGACAAGAATCATTGTGTGAGATCGGGAAGGATTCAATTCTATAAATCCATGTCCATTTCATATTAAAACCCAATTTAGAAGTGTTAAGGTTGAATATTGAATGCGCTATTATCATGTGCAAAAGTTTCAATAGGCATTAATGAAGTTCGATGAAGAAACACTGGGTTGGTATCAAATTGTTGAAGTATACATTGATCTGTTTGGTGAGTCGGTATTTGTGCAATCGATTCACAATAGTCCAGACGAAGGAGACAAACTTTAAAGGGTTCGATTTCTGTATATAAGCAGTAAATTGACATCTGCAATTTCACAGAAGGGACACAGGTCAACTTATTCTAAGTTGACCTTGGCAAGGTCGTTGAATTGTGGCGCTGAAGGATTGCAGAAGTAAAGCCTGGCAAAGGTCGATGTAGATTGATCCGTTTGCTGAGAAGCTAGGATGGAATTGAAAAGGAATTGATTTTTGTGTTAAATTAAACCAACAGGCAATCGATGATGTTGAAGTCCTGTTTGTAGCGTTTTGAAATAACGCAATTTCCAGTGAAAGTTCTGAAAGTGAAGGATGCTAAACGCAAGACTGGGTTGAGTCTGGTCGAAGATTCAAACCGAGAGCAGAGTCGATAGACTGTGATAGAGTATTAGCGCAAAGGAGATATCAATCGAAGGATCAATTCGATTGCAGAATGGAAGATGTTGCAACATAGTTAATTGCCGGAGAAATGTGGATTGAAAGTTCAGTCGATTTCAGAAATGCACGCTGTTGGTATGAGCCAGCGCTTAACATTTGTATGGTGGCCCAGTTAAGTTTTGATTAAATAAGAATTGAATAAGCATGATTCAATTTGAAGCTGATTTGGTCGCTGGCGCCATTTGAAATCAGGTTTGTAAGAATTGTATGGATGTTAGTAAAGCATTATTTACAATAGACCAAGACTTGTGTTGAACAAGGTGAAGGTTGAACATTAATATGGATTTCAATTATAATTTTATAACATACATGAAATGAAAAGAAATCCTCGTGGTGGCAATCAAATAACCTTGCACATGAGATGTGAATTGAATGCTAGCATGGCTCAATATTATGAGAAGCCTTGGGGCTTGGTTATAAAGTCTGAGTTTTAGAAATGAGACCAATGGGTGTTAGTTAAAGGATAGATTGGTAATTCCATACAATGAAGTTAGTATTTATGGAATTTCTTCAAGGTAAGAGTAATCTATTCAAAGATTAATTTTTGAGCTTCCGCAAAAGTTTATGAAATTTCCCAGTGAATGGAATTACTTGGCATGAATTTGGAATTGCAATTTTTATGTGCATAACATTGGGGGAGATTGTGGGTATTGCAGGGTTGCCCTGCATCAAGTGGTATCAGAGGAGGAAGGCTCTGTTGAAGATATTTGTTTTTCTGAATGAGTGTAGGAAGGTTTTTTTGAAAACTGAAGTGTGTTTTATTTGAATGTGTGATGAAGACTAAAATTAAGATCATATTATGAATCTGATATGCAAAGGTACACAGTTGCAGTGAAAAGGATTGCAGAAATGAATGGAGGATGAGATCATGCAGGATCTTAAAGGTGAGATAATTTTCTGATTTGAAATTTGTGATTAATATTTATGGTTCTAGACAAGATGATGGCAGTGAACCTGACATTCAGCTAAAGGCTGGATAGGGAAGACAATTGCAGTATTCTGAAGAGAAGGTGAGTTGAAGAGATAGCCTAGAGAGAGCAAAAGAGAGTGCTCAAGAGGTTCCAGAGGTAGTGAACCAGTACTTACCAAAAGACCGGGTCTAGTGAAGTGGATTGGTGAGGTAAGTGACAACAGGAGAGCTTTTTGTTGTAGAGGCTAGTGCAACTCATGGTGAGTGAGAAACTCATGGAGAAGATGATCATGGAGGATCAGAGAAGAGGTTCAGAGGAATGCCATAGAGGTAAGATGACTGATAAAATCAGAGAAAGAGAAAATGCAGTAATAAAGGTACAATTGCAGGTACTACAGGAATGGCTGCAAGAGCAGGAAAACCAGAATGGAGGATGGATCTTTCCACTGAAGGGAAAGAGAGTGATTTGGAAACCATTGCAGATGAGGTTGAGGAAAAGTGAGTTTGCCTTATTAAAGGAGGAACTTAGAGTTCTTGAGTCAGAGATGGAATTTGAAGATTCCACACGCAGATTTGTTCAGAAGGAAGTGTTGGATGAAGCAGTCAAGACTGAAAAGTCTTGCGGTTTTAAAACTAATAAGTTGTGTATGTTTGCAGGTACATCATAGGGAGATGAGCAAGCTTTAGATTTTGTTCAAGAAGAGTTGAATCTGAAGTCTATTTAGATCAATGCTGAGATGGCAAGATCTCAGGAGGAAATGAAGACAAAGAAGTCTAATCAGAGTATTAAAGCAAAAGAAGGAAGACCATCTAATCATGAGTCAAAAGCTGGTGAAGGTATAGAAAATTGTGTGAAATTTCCAAGTTCCACTCCTAATGAAATTGTTGAATTGTATAGGAAATTAGATCTTCAGAGAAGAGAATTCGAGAGGCAAAGAACGTACACATAGGATAATTTGCTAAAGAAGCAAGATAAGAAAGTTTTCATGAATGACAGTCATGGAGCAGAGGATGGAAAGAAGGAGAGACTAGCTGACAGTCTCATGGTGGATGAAAATCAACATACTGATGTGCTGACAAAGGAGTTGGAAAGGAACTCAGAGCAACATACTAAAGTGTTGCCAGAGGAAGCTGAGGAGAAAGCCAATGAAGATTTTTTGAGTCCTGGAGAAGACTTAGAGCTACAGAGAGAAAACTTGGTGACTGAATCAACAAGTGAGACCATTGGGTCTTGTGATTTTGAAACTGACAATTTGATTGTGTTTACAGGTGATGCAGAAGACATACCATCACTTGGAATTGTCTTGGAAGAAGAAGAACTATTGCAGGAAGAAGGTGAGACAGCCATGTCTCATAAGCAGAGGCTTGTTACCATGGTTGACAAGAAAGATTTGGCTTGTCTGTATAGCCAAGAGAAGACTGTGGGGAAAAATTTTGGAACTGCTACAGTGATAGAGGATGAGGCTACAGTGTTTGAAGAACTTGATTTGATTGCCAGAATCAATCAAGATGATGATGGAAAATTATTGAAGATTGTCGAAGGGGAAGACGAAGGTTATGCTGGAACTAATTTGCAGCATGTTGATGAAATGCTCGAGAATAAATGGCTGAAATGTTTGCTGGAGAAATTTGAACCAGAGAAAGAAGTTGCAGGCACTGAAGTAAATTTGCTTGAAGTTGTGAAAGGAGCAGATACTAGTTTGTTAAAATTGATTTTGTTTACTAGTATACAAACAGAGATAAATGGATATGTTACTGCAGGAAGAGAATTAAATGATAATTTATTTTCTGAAGATAAATTTGCAGTTGATGAGCAAAAGAATGTTGCAGAGGGACAGGAAGTTTGGGAGGCAGCAACATGTGGGGTAGCATCTACAGGAGTAAAACCAATGTTAGCAACAATTGGGGAGGTAACAGCTGAGGCAACATTGACAGCAACAACATCAATGTTGGAAGCAAGAAGAGCAGTCACAGCAAAAGCAGCTATAGCAGCTGAAACAACAGAATTTGGAGGCAGCAGCAGTAGGCAAAGAAATTTCCAGACAGAGGAAACGCTGGACATAGAGATTGAAAGCATCAGAAGACTAATGATGGAGGTGTCTCAGAAACAGTAGACAACAGCAAGAAAGGAGAGGAATTTCAACAAGGGAAAGACAGAAGTAGAGTATGAAAGCATAGCTGGAGGCAGGATGCAGAACAAGATATGGAAACCTGGATAAAAGTAGCAAGCGACAGCAGATGATGACTTGCAGAGCAAAGTATGCGATCTAGGAAGACAAGGACAAAGACTTAAAACGCATGATCAGGAGATCATGATCATTTTCAACCTTGGGAGTCTGATGCAGGAGCATTAGGCAAAGCGAAAATACTTTGTAATTTATTAAAACTTAGGGGTTTTTAAGTTTTTAGAGGAGTTAGATTTTATGAATGATTTGAGTGGGTTTTAAGTATTTTTAATTAAATATTGTAAATAATTGAGAATATGAGAGAATTTGGTCAGTTGAGGATGTAAAGGGATGAGAGGTTTTTCTAAATATTAATTTAGAAATTAATTTCATTAATTATGGGTGAGAGAGGATCCTTAGGGATTCAAGAGTGATTTTAGGATTTTTTTGAGGGATTGAAATTAGATTAGATCATTCTAAATTGTATAAATTATTAAGCCTCAAAGGCATTAAAAATCAGTGAGAGTGTGAGAGAGAAATAGAGTCGAGAACAGGGATTTCTACTTGGAAGCCTTCGGGCAAGTTGTAATGTGGCCACTGGTTGAAAATCATGCCAAAGAAGAAGAATGTTGATGTAAGTGTTGTTTATTAATGAAGAATTTAAATTTCTGAAGTTCGTGTCCCATTATTGAGTTTGTGTAGAATTTATTGGGTAATTTAGCATCAAAATGAATCGATTCTGATAGAGGGAAAATTATGTTTAAGACATTGGGTGAATCATGTGTTTATGGTATAAAAAGGTTTTTTGAATCCTTTTGAATTGTTGAGTTATATGGTTCTGTTTTAAATTGAATGCAATCGAATGTTTTACTGGGGCTGGATTAATACTTCACAGTTCTATTAACAAATATATGAAGTCCAGTAGATTTTGGAACGAAACAGAAGTTTATTGAAGTTCGACTTCAATATAGCTGGGACTAAAATTTTGAGATCGAGCATGTTTGAATTTTAAGTTGAGATGTTGTTGTTAATTGGCATCGGATTGAGAAGATCTGTAGCATCAAGTAAAGCGGAGATAGACAAGATTGGAAGGTCGGTTTTGTTTTTAAACCCATTGTATAAGACTCTGTTTCTTTTGGATTTCGTTTGCTATCAATATAAATCTATGACAAGAATCGTTGTGTGAGATCGGGAAGGATTCGATTCTATAAATCCATGTCCATTTCATATTAAAACCCAATTCAAAAGCGTTGAGGTTGAATACTAAATGCGCTATTATCATGTGCAAAAGTTTCAATAGGCATTAATGAAGTTCGATGAAGAAACGTTGGGTTGGTATCAAATTGTTGAAGTATAAATTGACCTATTTGGTGAGCCGGTATTTGTGCAATCGATTCACAACAGTCCATATGGAGGAGACAAACTTTAAAGGGTTCAATTTTTGTATATAAGCAGTAAATTAACATCTGCAATTGCACAGAAGGGACGCAGGTCAACTTATTCTAAGTTGACCCTGGCAAGGTCGTTGAATTGTGGCGCTGAAGGATTGCAGAAGTAAAGCCTGGCAAAGGTCGATGTAAATTGATCCATTTGCTGAGAAGCTAGGACAGAATTGAAGAGGAATCGATTTCTGTGTTAAATTCAACCAACAGGCAATCGATGGTGTTGAAGTCCTGTTTGCAGCGTTTTGAAATAACGCAATTTCCAATGAAAGTTCTGAAAGTGCAGGATGTTAAACGCAAGACTGGGTTGAGTCTGGTCGAAGATTCAAACCGAGAGCAGAGTCGATAGACTGTGATAGAGTATTAGTGCAGAGGAGATATCAATTGAAGGATCAATTCGATTGCAGAATGGAAGATGTTGCAGCATAGTTAATTGTCAGAGAAATGTGGATTGAAAGTTCAGTCTATTTCAGAAATGCATGTTGCTGGTATGAGCCAACGCTTAACATTTGTATGGTGGCCCAGTTAAGTTTTGATTAAATAAGAATTGAATAAGCGTGATTCAATTTGAAGCAGATTTGGTCGCTGGCGCCATTTGAAATCAGGTTTGTAAGAATTGTATGGATGTTAGTAAAACATTATTTACAATAGACCAAGACTTGCGTTGAACAAGGTGAAGGTTGAACATTAATATGGATTTCAATTATAATTTTATAACATACATGAAATGAAAAGAAATCCTCGTGGTGGCAATCAAATAACGTTGCACATGAGATGTGAATTGAATGCTAGCATGGCTCAATATTATGAGAAGCCTTGGGGCTTGGGTATAAAGTCTGAGTTTTAGAAATGAGACCAATGGGTGTTAGTTAAAGGCTGGATTGGTAATTCCATACAATGAAGTTATTATTTATGGAATTTCTTCAAGGTAAGAGTAATCTATTCAAAGATTAATTTTTGAGCTTCCGTAAAAGTTTATGAAATTTCCCAGTGAATGGAATTACTTGGCATGAATTTGGAATTGCAATTTTTATGTGCATAACATTGGGGGAGATTGTGGGTATTGCAGGGTTTCCCTGCATCAAAATTTAAACTAGATACGCTACCAAAAATTGTTTCCTTGTCTGTCTTGTCAAACCTGATGTGAAGTGTCAGTTCATGATTGGAGGAGTTAGGGTGGATGTCATTTGAGTCTGTTAGGGTTAATTTAAAGGTAAAAAGCCATTTCTGAGGTCATCATTACCCTTTTTAGCATGCATGTGTCATGATTAAGGCATGAGTTGTCATTTAAACCATAAAACATTAAACCCAATTAATATTTTTGTCATACTCCACTTTATCTTTGCATGTTATTGGATTTCTGGAGAGATGCTTCATCGAGCCAAACAAGTTGCTGGCAGATTCAAAGGTTGCAGGTGTCATCAAGCAAGCAAGGCTGAGAAGATATAAATCACCCATGGCTACAAGGAAGAAAAAAAACAAAGGTGGTCATTGCCATAGGTATGAGCCCATGGACATGAATTTTCTCAATGAATACCCTACAACCATGGATATTTTCAGAAGAACAGGTTGCTTGCAATTTTGTCAAAAGTTGCAGGGTTGTCATCTACAAGTTTCCAGGGATTTACTAACAGTTTCACTGGAACAGCTTCAAAAGTCGCCATGTTGAACCTTACAGTGATACCAAACAACATTTCAATAGCAACAGGAATCCCTAGAGGATGGGAACAATGGTTTAAAGGCATCAAGTTCACCATGCAGGATTGCAAAGACTTCATCAAACAAGAGCATAGTGAAATTGATCTTACAAATTCGATCCCTAGGAGTTTCAAAAAGGACAACTATTCAAAGCTATTGATGATCATTCAGAAGTATTTTACCTGTGAAGGAAGGTTTCACATGGTCTACTCCTATCACCTTAGGCTTCTTCTGCATTTCGTGGGTAAGAGGTCACTTGACTTTCCCTTTTATTTATACAGAATTCTAGGTAAAATTTCAGATAAGGTTCAAGTTAAAACAAAAGGAAATGAAACTTCTTTGTTTCAACATGGTTTGATTAAGTTTTTGGTGTTAGAGGAGTTGAAGAGACTAGACGGAGATTGGACCTCCTTTTTGTTCATGAGTGGTTTTGAAGTTGATGTTGTCACTCCTAAAAGAGTCTCCAAACCTAGAAATATTTCATCACCTACAGTGGCAGAGGAAGTTGAAGAAGGGAATAGATCATCCCCACTAGAACCAGTGAGCATGGAGACAAAGCCTTTGCAGAAGATTCAAACACCTAAAACAACACCTGCAGAACAGAAGCAAACAGTTAGCAAACATGGCAGCAAGAGAGTTACTAGGAGCCAAATAATGGCTAAAGGAAACTTAGAAGACATCTTACATTCCATTGATATTGAATAATCACCCATTGTGCAAGCTGAAGATATTCAAGATGGAGGAAGAAAGCTAAAAAAGAGTAAGACAACTAAAAAGTTAGAGTTTGTAGGTGATGATGCTAGTTTCATGTTTCAACCTAGAAAGCCAATAACCAGACATGCAAGGAAGGTTATGGAAAGTAGCAAAGAGGATGAAAATATCATTGAAATTTCCCAGCCACCAAGCATCATAGATCTCTCTTCACCTGCAAAAGAAGAGCTGGTTATCAAACAAAGGAAGGGAAAAGAGAAAATTAGTGAAAATTCAGAAATTGAAACCCATAAGCAGCAGTTGAAGGAGGCATGTGAAGAGATATCAGTTTTTAAGAAAGAGGAAAAGAAGCATAGATTTGAGAAGGTTCAGTTTGAACAAATGAGGAAAATTTGGGAAGATCAAGTCACAAGTGTCTCAAAGACCTTGGACAATACAGAAAAGCTGATAAAGTGGACTCAACCACTAATAGGAAAGGTCAAGCACATCAAAAGGGTCAACTTTCACTTGCAATCCAAGAACATGGCGTTAAAGGACAAAGTGCAAGATCTTTAGGAGCAATTGGAATTGATTCATGAATAATTGGAAGAGAAAGGTTTAAAGATGACAGTGGTAGAAGAGCCTATAAGTCAACTGATTGTAAATGAAGAGGAAACACCACAGGAGTAGTAAGTTGAGATGGGATATGTCTTGTGAGGTTCATTACAAGCAGAGAATCTAAATTTTACAGCTGGAGGTTAGTTTTTGAAGACAATTTTGAAAGGGGAAATTTCTGGTTTTTTACACAGTTTCATAGCGTACCTCAGGCTTGAAGCCAGAAATACGCTACAAAAAAACCTGTAGGTGTATTTTTTATTTTAAAGTCAGTTTTTGCATGTTACAAGGAGGGGGGTCCATGTTAGTAAGGTGTCATGACATGATTAACATGATGGAACAACAAGGAAGTGAAGAAGATGGATGGAGAAGCCACTTTTCCCACGCTACCAAAACTCACTACGAAATTGTCATGTTTTCGTAGCAAGCAATTTTTGAAGGTTTTAAGCATCTTAAAAGTAGTTTTTGCCAGCTGAAGACCTCTAGCATGTCAGAGGACCTCATTAGCAGATATTTATGACTCAAAGGGAGTGCCATGTAGCTAGGTCATCAGTCAAAACAATGTTGAAGATGAAGGTCATCCATTCCTAAAGGGTAGGGTTATGTCCCACAAATCTAGGCATGCTTTAAATATGTAAAGTGGTGGTGAACTTGGTCATGTGCCTTTAGAGCATGTGATATTCATTGTGTAACCATCATTGTAATTGTTTCACGGATAAGATAGACGAATGTAATAAATAGGAGATAGAGTCCTATTAGGAGTTGGTTTCTTTAAAAGGTAGCTGTCAGTTTTCTGTTGTAAGTTATTTATTTCAGTTATGAAAGGTGTCATAGAAGAATTTGAGGATCTAGCCACCAGGAAGATCATCCTTATTGTAAAGAATTTATATTTATAGACAAAACATCGAAGTAGTAAGGGATTGGAGAATATTTGCAAAAAAATATTGCTTGTATGTTTTTGACCAATATCAGTAATACAAAGTAAAATTCTTCTTTATAGACTTGATATTCTCATGAGGTTTTTGATATCTTATTGATATTTATCGTATGTTTTATCAATTGCAATAGATTTCATACCTAATTACTCAGAATTCATAGTATTATGCTCTAACTTCCTTTAGTGGTGAAATGACTGTGTTTTCCTATGTTGTATGTGTGAATCATCTCTATTGAAAACCTCTATCTGTCTCAGCTTCCATGTGAAGAACCACTGCCACTAAGACTATTGATTGCTGACTCCATAAGCCCAATGGTAGCATGCCTACATTTTTCAACCTATAATCATACAAAACAAGTTACAATTCCATAGAGTTAGCCATCTAGTACTATCATTATTCAAAATCATAAACCCCCTTTGAGAGAGCCCTCTCAAACTGAAGAGGATAATCTTCAGTTAGAAGTGGTTTGAAATAGTTACATTGAGTTGTTTGATGAGCATCCAATCAAGTTCAATTTGGTGATAACACATTGAAGCATTCATTTAAGATTCTTGTTAATAACCTCAACTTGTCCATTATATTGTGGATAATAAGGAGTAGAAATATCATGTGACAATCCTAATTTTCCAATCAACTCATTCATCATGTGATTGCGAAAATGTTTACCATGATCTGTGACTATAACCTGTGGACCAAACCGTGAGATGGCATGATTGAAAAATAATAATGCAGGTGTTTCCCCTATGTTGTTGAATGCTTCGACCCACTTGGTAAAGTAGTCTACTATGACAATAATATAACCATGCCCCCCGGATGAACAAGGGTTCTTACTGTACTCGGATTGTTTAGGGAAATCATGTTGTTTTCTTCACGTTCTCTTTCCCTCCATGTAATTTTCATTTTGATCCAATGAAAACCTGAAACACAATCATAAGACTCATTAGGATCCATTTCATGCAAAAAAACAAGGAAAATTTGGGCACACAGCAAAAAACAAGAATGGAAATTGCGCCCAACGCACCCCAGGTCAAGGGACAATGCATTTCATATGCACCTGGACTTCAATTTCAGTGCACTGCAACACACCTTTCAACATTCAAAGGTGTGTTTCCCTCTGAGCGTAGTATATTTAACCTAAGGGGCTCAAAACCCTAAATTTTTTCAATGAAATGAAACATAAATTCTACTAAAGGAAAGAGAAGGGTCATAGCTCCAACCTGGATCGAACGACGAGGAAAATTGTCCACAAAATCTGTCACAATCAACTGCTAAATTTCGGGGGCAAAAACTGGTTCAAAGCTCCTTTTTTCTAGAATGGAAACTTTCAAATGGTAAAAATTAATGGTAAAAACTCTTTTAATTAGTCAATTTTATTATTTCATATCATATTTAATGTTGTGACCAAACTAGTGGAGTCGCCAATTTTTTATGCGGAATTGTGATCTATGGATAAACCAAATTCCCTAAGTGTGGTGTTTGTCACTTAGAACAATAAAGGAAAGAATAACTATCACTTTATCTAAAACAAGCAGATATACAAAATGGTAAAGGAGCCTACTTGTGATTCTTTCACTTCTCCTCCTTCTATCGCTTTTTCCGTCGCTCTCAATCCAACTCAAGTCCCTAGATTGATTCCTACAAACAAAAACATAGAACATCAAACAACATGCAATATACAAGATTGTTGAGCTCAGCAGCGGAATAACAAAATAAAACATACAAAACACACAGCAGAAGCAAGCATAAAAACACAGATTTTATCGTGGTTCACCCAACCAATCTGGGCTACGTCCACCTAATAGGGCATCGGCAATCTCATTCATCAACTAGAGAAATACAATAGCAGAGTTTCTCATCTGCTCAGCTCTTCCTCACTACACATTCCTCATCATGCTCACTTTCCTCTACGGGCTTACATTTTATAGCTTTGAATGGCAACAGACTCATAAATTCTCTCACAACAAATATAGGATGCATTAACTCCTCATCAGAAATTGATGGAGCCAATGTAGCAACAAATCCTATTGTTGTCACCTACATGAGATTTTCTCCAAATTTAATTAAAAATAAGAAATAAAATCTCAACAATCTCCACCTTGACAACAATTAGCCTGATACCATGTTTCATTATTATTTTTATCTTTTCTGCAAGCCAAGAGAAGCCAAACACCATCGTAGCTTCTCTAACAAAACTGGTTTCTTGAACATGTCTGCACAGTTTTCCTTTGTATGCACCTTTTCAAGAGAGACTCCCCTTTCAGTGATAACCTATCTTACAAAATGGTATTTGATAGGTATGTGCTTTGATTTACTATGATAGGCGGGATTTTTAGCCAAGTGAATTGCACTTTGACTATCACAAAATAACTTGATGTTGTCCTGCAACCTACCAAACTCACCAAACAAACCTTTCAACGAAACTGCTTCTTTGCAAGCATGTGAAGCAGCTATGTATTCTACTTCTGTAGTGGATAAAGCAACAATATTTTGTAGCTTTGACATCCAGCTAATAGCTCCACCTGCAAGAGTAAAGACATACCCAGAAGTTGACCTTCTCTTATCCAAATCACCTACAAAATCAGAATCAACATATCCGCAAACAAATTCACTGCTCCTGTTATAAGTGATACAGTAATCACTTGTGCCTCTCAGATATCGAAGCACCCATTTCACTGCTGACCAGTGTTCTTTTCCTGGATTTTCCATATACCTGCTGACAACCTCAACTGCATGTGAAATATATGGTCGAGTACAAACCATCGCATACATAAAACAACCTACTACATTGGCATATGGAATTTGGGACATATATTCCTTTTCTTCATTAGTGTTAGGACATAAACTTGAAGAAAGCTTAAAATGGGAAGCAAAAGGAAATGAAATAGGCTTCACATTGTTCATACCAAACCTCAAGAGTATCTTCTCAATATACTTTTGTTGTGATAGCCACAACTTACCATTACTCCTGTCTCTGAAAATCTCCATGCCCAAAATCTATCTTGCTGCTCCTAGATCTTTCATATCAAACATCCTAACCATCTGAGCCTTTAACCTGTTGATCTTTGTTATGCTTTTTTTTTCTAAAAGCATATCGTCAACATACAACACTAAGATAATGAACATGCCATTACTTAATTTCTTAAAGTAAACACAATGATCATATTCACTTCTTATATAATTTTGACTCACCATGAAAGAATCAAATTTCTTGTACCATTGTCGAGGCGACTGTTTCAGATCATACAATGATTTCTTGAGCCTGCAGACAAATTTCTTGTTGCGATTTTGAACAAACCCTGCCAGTTATTCCATGTAAATCTCCTCATCTAAATATCCATGTAAAAATGCAGTTTTAACATCTAGTTGTTGTAATTCTAAATCAAGTAAAGCAACTAATGCTAACACAATCCGAATTGAAACAATTTTTACAACTGGTGAAAATATCTCATGAAAGTCAATTCCTACTTTCTGAGAAAAACCTTTCATGACCAGCCTCGTTTTGTACCTGTCCTCTGTATCATCAACACCCTTCTTCAATTTGTAAACCCATTTACATCCCACAGTTTTACTGTCTTTAGGAAGTTCCACCAGATCCCATGTGGCATTCTTGGCTAATGCCTTCATCTCGTCCTTCATAGCCTTTTTCCACTTCCCACTGTTAGAACCTTCTACAGCTTCCTGATAGCACAAAGGTTCATCATCATTAGCAGTTAAAGCAACTAAAGTAACATAATCATCATACCTTCTAGGAAAACGTCTGATTCTCGTAGACCTCCTTAAAGATGTTTCTAGTACTTCTCCAATTTGATGATTATTGTCTATAGGAACTTCTTCATGTTCAGCATCTGAAACACGTTCATGATCTGCATCTAAAACTTGTTCATGATCTGAATCTGAAACTTGTTCATTTGGACTATCATCAGTATTTGAACTGGTTTCAAACTGAATGTGTTGAAGCTGGGGTACATTATCCTGTTTCAATTTATCATCTACATCTGGATTTTCAAGTGAAGATTCATTAAATTTAACATCTTTGTTAATGATGATCTTGTGAGTAGTAGGATCCCACAACCTGTATCCCTTAGTCCCATCACCATATCCAACAAAGATATATCTTTTTGATTTAGGATCTAATTTAGAACGTTGATGTTTCAGAACTAGAGCATATGCATCACAACCAAAAACTTTCAGTTTAGAATAATCACATGGATAACCTTTCCATACCTCTTGAGGAATTTTGCATCTTATTGCAGTTGATGGTGATCGATTTACCAAGTAACAAGCTGTAGAAACCGCTTATGTCCACAATTCCTTCTGCAATTTGGCGTTACTAAGCATAATTCTTGCTCTCTCTAAAAGAGTCATGTTCATGCGTTCAGCAACTCTGTTTTGCTTAGGAGTATATACAGTGGTTTTATGTATTTCGATCCCAGCATCCTTGCAATAATTATCAAATTCCTTTGAAGTAAACTCACCACCATTGTCAGTTCTTAAACATTTAATGGTTCTTCCAGTGATGTTTTCAACTAATGCTCTAAACTGTTTGAAAACTGTGAATACATCAGACTTCTTCTTTAACATGTAGACCCACACTTTTCTAGAGAAATCATCAATAAAAGATACAAAATATGACGATCCTCCATATGAGTTTATAGTAGATGGACCCCAAACATCAGAATGGATATAATCAAGGATTCCCTTACTAGTATGTTTTCCAGTTTTAAACTTCTGCTTGCTTTGTTTCCCAAACAGACAATGTTTGCAGAAATCTAACTTAGAAGATTTTAAACTAGGAATTAACTTACAATCAGATAAAAAATTTAATCCTCTTTCGCTCATATGGCCCAACCTTTGATGCCATAAACAAATAGAACTACAGTCATTTTCAGATACTGTAGAAGCATGATCTGACTCTGTTCTTCCTTCCAACTGATAAAGATTTCCAACCTTCTTTGCTTTCATGACTAGTAAAATTCCTTTATAAAATTTCATTACTCCACCTTGAATAAAGGTTTTATATCCATTAGTGTCTAGTACTCCTAGTGAAATGAGGTTTTTTATTAGTTCAGGTACGTGTCTTACATCAGTTAAAATTTTATTTGTCCCATCAAACATTTTAATCTGGATGCTTCCAATTCCAACAATATTACACGAGACATCATTTCCCATGTAAACAACTCCATCATTGATTGATTTATAAGTTTTAAACCACTCTCTATGAATGCACATGTGATTTGACGCACCAAAATCTAACAGCCAATGTTGATCATGATTAGACAAACTAACTGATAACACTTCATCACTCATACCTGAAATGGATGCCGAACCTGTATCTGTCGTGTTTGCTTCTTTCTTCTCTATCGAAGAGTCTCCTTTGGATGTTTGTTGTCTCTTCCAATAGTCCTTCTTCAAATGTCTTGATTTGCCACAAAACCAGCACTTTACCTTACTCTTCTTCCCTTTCGATTTTGAACGCGAGTTGTTGTGCTTACTAAAGCGTCTTTCTTTAGAACGACCTCTGACCATCATTGCTTCTAATGTAGAGGTTTTTGAATTTGACCTCTTCCTTGTTTCTTCGGACAACAAAGCTCCAACAACATCATCAAATTCAAGGGTTTCTGATGAACTAAGACTTATAGAAGTAACAAAATGATCACATGACTCGGGCAACGAGCATAATAAAGTTACAACTTTATCTTCTAATTCAAATTTTACTTCTATACTTTCTAATTGCACCAGGAGAGTATTAAAGGTATTCAGATAATTAGTTATTGTCGTACCTTCCTTCATGTGCAAACTGTACAACTGTCGCTTCAGAAGAATCCTATTGGTTAATGATTTTGTCATGTACAACTTTTCAAGCTTTGTCCACAAACCAACAGCAGTTTTCTCTGACACAATGTTAAACAAAACATCATCCGCCAAACACAATCGAATGTCGCTCAATGCTCTTTCATCCAAGTCACTCCATTCATCATCTGTCATGGTGTAAGATTGTTTGGATTTTCCCAACAGCGCCTTCGCCATGCCTTGTTACATGAGTAGATCATACATCTTCACTTTCCAGATCTCGAAGTTGTTTTTGCCATTGAACTTCTCGATCTCAAACCGGGCACTTTGTGTTTTTGCCATGTTTTGTCACAAAAAACAATCTCCAATTGCAACTTTTAATAAATGAAGTTTTATTTAAAAATAATGCCCTTCACCTTATAAAATTCCTTTCCTCTTAATACCATGTGCAAATGGAAATTTAATAAACATTATAAAAGGCTTTTAATAAATGGTAATTAATACAAATTACCAATCGATCTGTTTTTAAAACACATACCATATGCAAATGGCATTGGCTTTTTAAATGTCAAATCGAATTTAAAAATATCTACAATCCAAATCGATTTTAAAAAAGGTCAAAACGATTGTAAACCTTCACAATACAAATCGATATGCAATATTCATATGTCACAAATCGATATACATATATATGACCTTTTTATAAAACTCCAAATCGATTTCATAAAAACCTTCAAATCGACTTTTTAATGAAAAACTGGAGACCCATTTCAAATATTGATTTTTCAATGGTTCAACGTGGCACTTTAATAATCAATTTAAAAAAAAACTAACACATTCACCGTGCAGCTCACCTTTCACCGCTGCAAATTCACCAATCGATTTAAATTTCAACAAAATGCAAAACGGAATCACTGTTTGTAATTTTGTTTGCAGTTTTTTATTTTTTTGGAGCTTTGTATGCTAGCTCAAAACACATGTTGTTCAGAAGCCACCGTTCAGAAACCAAAACACGCGTTGTTCGATATAACAGAAACTACACGACTTCTACAAAAGCAGCTATACGCTCTCACGGTTCTGCTGCTCGGATTCTGCACGGTGATGGCTCTATTGGCAACCACACAGCATCGGATTCCACGGGTTTGCTGTCCACTTCTTTGGCTATAGCCGTTGACTTAACGATGTCTATCGGCAGCCTTCACGCGAGTAGTGACTCGAGCTTCTTCCACCACAGCCTGATTTGCACCACAACGCCTTTTAAATCGATGTCAGCCTAAATCACTCAGCTCAACGAGCTCTGATACCAATTTTTGAGCTCAGCAGCGGAATAACAAAATAAAACATACAGAACACACAGCAGAAGCAAGCATAAAAACACAGATTTTATCGTGGTTCACCCAACCAATCTAGGCTACGTCCACCTAACAGGGCATCGGCAATCTCATTCATCAACTGGAGAAATACAATAGCAGAGTTTCTCATCTGCTCATCTCTTCCTCACTACACATTCCTAATCATGCTCACTTGCCTCTACGGGCTTACATTTTATAGCTGTGAATGGCAACAGACTCATAAATTCTCTCACAACAAATATAGGATGCATTAACTCCTCATCAGAAATTGATGGAGCCAATGTAGCAACAAATCCTATTGTTGTCACCTACATGAGATTTTCTCCAAATTTAATTAAAAATAAGAAATCAAATCAAATTGATTAGATATAAAATACATATATCATTCAAGAATACATTGCACAATAAATAGAGACATATGTATGGGAAAATGAACATCAATATTTATTAAAGAGTAAAAGGGGAAGATTAGATCCAATGGATCGATTTTTTGTCAACCTTCTCCATCTTCATTCCGGCCTCATCACGTACAACATCATACTAGCATCATATCAGTAGCATATCAGTACTTTCACTCTCTTACCAAATGATAATCCAACAACATAACTTTACCAAGATTTTTCCTTCCCTAGCACTTGGATGAGTTCTCAATTTATAAGGAAATTGATGGTAGTTTCTCAATGAATGACTTTCTAATAATAGGCAAGACATGTTTCCTATTTTAGAGGTGTTAGATGGACACTTGGATTTGAATTTTGACACATATGAAATCTTCTAGAAGGCACTGGCCATGTGGAGATTCCCAAAACAATGAGAATTCCGCTCCCAAGTGACCAACGCACCCTTGGGTGTCAGGAAGTGCACTGTAGTGCACCCTTGCATGGATGATTCGGCACTGCAATGCAATTAATCCCTTGCAGGTGAGCATTGGTGAGTCAGTAGGTGATATAACATATACTTCAAACCTTGGAAATCTCACAATTGAAGCTATGAATGAAATTTTCTTCTCTTAGGGAATATAGAAACTGAAATATAAGGGGATGATAGACCCTATTTCATTGGTCATGGGGATGATGTCCAGTTTGACTAGGTCTTGCGGGATGATGCCCAAATTGACCTATAACAAATATAACTCCCGATGTGTGCATAATTTAAGGTGAATATTATTATATACACATATAATGGTGACCTTTGGGATTCCAATTGCAAGGTATTTTCCTATTCTAACAAATTAAATTTCTCTATTTGTATATTAACATATTTTCGCCCAGTCCTTGAGGATTAGGTATCTAACATTTCCTCCCTTAATCTAAAGGGGTGTTTGTGAGTTCAAAAATTATTATGAATCTTTAAAACTTTTCTCTTCCAAGTTTTTTGGTGAAGATGTCTACAATTTTCTCATTTTTGGAACAATTTCGTAAGTGAAGAGTCTTGGCCTCTACATGATGTTGAATCAAATGATACTTTGTGTTGATATTTTTTGTTAAATCATTAAAATTTGGGATTCTTCGCCAATTTAATTGTAGAAGTATTTTCAATTAGAAGAGGAGTATAATTCACTTGTTTCTCGTGAAAATACTCAATAATTTTCCTCGGCTACAAAATATCCTTCGTTGCGTATGCAGTTGCCACATATTTTTCCTTTGTTCTTGAATCTGCTTGAAGTAATTTTTTGTGTGACCTCGAGGAGACAATTCCCGATCAAAGAATCATAACATAACCTAAAGTAGACACTCCATTTCCCTTATCTCCATCAAATTTTGAATCAAAATATCCAATCAAGCTAAAGTCATCCACCTATGAATATTTAAGTCTAAAGTATTGATTTTCTTTCTATTACTTTAGAAATATTTTTGCAGTAGACCAATGTCCCTCACAAGCTTTTCGCATAGACTTGGAAATGATTCCAACAAAAAATGAAATATCTGGTTTGGTAGTGGTGAGGTAGACAACAGTTCCCATAAGCTGTCTATACTTAGTTGCATCCTCAAATTCATTTCCTTCTTTAGATGTGAGCTTTAGATTTTGTTCCATTGGAGTTGACAAATTATTGCATTTATCCATGCCAAATTTGTTCAAAAATTCTTCAATATACTTATTTTGATAGAAGAATATATACCTTGGATGTTGGGTCATTTTAATGCCTAAATAGTAATGAATGTGTCCCTAATATGTCATCTCATTTCTTTATGGATTATTTGTTGATAATAGAGAACAATATGATTTTCATTGTTCTCTATTATCAACAAATAATCCACATATACTACAAGATTGACAATTTTTTTGAAAACTTTCTTGAAAAATAAAGTTTCATCACCAAGATTAAAGTGTTTGAAATTTAATTTTAGAAGACACTCATTCAATTTTTGTTAGTAGGCTTGTGGTGCTTGTTTTAGGCCATACAAGGATTTTATGAGTTTGCATACTTTTTTGTTCTTATCCATTCACAACAAAACGTCTTGGTTGAGACATAAAACAATCATCTTTTAGGTCTCCATTTAAGAAAGAAATCTTTACATCCTTTTGATGTACTTTCCATCCATTCTGAGCTCCCAAGGAAAAGAGAGTTTGGATAGTGGCCAATTTTGTTGTCGGGGAAAATTTCTCTTCATAATTAACCTTCCTTTTTCCATGAACCTTGATTTGTGTTTTTCAAGTGAACCATATGATTTATACTTGTTATTGAAAACCCACTTGTATCCAATTGGTTTTGTTCTAAATGGAGGGTCCATCAATGATCAGAATCTGGATTGGGGGAAAAAAATTTCTAAACATTCAAGGTGCTCATAATCACTCCAAACTAGAAGGAATAGATAGGTCTCATCGCCAAGAATCTGACGCACTTCATTTCACTCAAAACAGATTCTGTATGAGGAATATAGAGCATGGTGTTTGTTTTCCTAAACAATTAAAAACTTTGCAGAAAATGACAGAAAGGTGACATGGCAGCCTAGTCAGGAAAAAAGAATATTATGGGAATATTCCTTCATTTTTCCCAATGACACTATGCCAAGTGTCAATTCATGGATGGTTTCTAAGAGGGTGATTTGTCACATTTTTATTTGGTTTGTGGAGAGCCAATGGGGAGCTAACATGTAGCTAGCCTAGAGGCCGCCAAGTGCCCCTCAAAGGCCGAATTCAAAATTATGTCAAGGAAAATTTTTTAAACTATGTAAGTGGCCGAAATCTCATATATAATGGTTAGAAAATTTATGATAGGTGGAAGGGTGGAGGTCAGGGCTCGACCCCATGACCTCCCTAAAGCGAGCACACCAACCTACCAATAGACCACCACAGAGGTTCTTATAAGACTATGTAACCACATTATATTTGTGTTTAAACCAAGGATTGGGTGGGGTTAACCAGGGAAAACCCCTTACCATGGCATCATGCCCTAGAACCGATGGCAGAGTGCTTATTCCTTAATGGCGTAATTAAACCATAATGCGGGTTATTAACCCTTAATCCCATTTTAAACACGTTAATCCTCCACTAATCACAGATTAATATTAAGTGTGGGATTAGGGGGTAAGCATGATTGTTACTGTTGATCACGCTTAAATTAGAACTAATTGCAGATTAATTTTGGTGGGTCCACTATTTTTGGCGCCAACTCCAAAATTAGCCGAGTTAACTAGAGTTTCTCCAAATTTGGAGGAGTTTTCGTAGAGAAAATTGAAGAAGCCATAACTTTGGCATATTTAGACCAAATTGGATTCAAAAAGAGTCATTCCTATATAATTTTGATGCTCTGAGCATGATGGTGCGGGATAGACAGGCAGAGGATCACTTCTGTAAGTTTTTTTTTCACTTTGAATATTAAAGAAGCCTAGGGCCACTAGGAAGGAAGGTCATGCCCAGTCCACTTGAAGACCATTTGTAGAGTGTGAAGAGTCTATTTTGATGTTTTTGGGTCTTTTGAATCCAATGGAGTAGGTTTCAAAGCCATTGGAGGATT
This sequence comes from Pinus albicaulis, assembly GCA_034641835.2. NCBI lineage: Eukaryota > Viridiplantae > Streptophyta > Pinopsida > Pinales > Pinaceae > Pinus > Pinus albicaulis. The sequence continues at coordinate 1,297,797,143 of CM076583.1, read as the reverse complement.
TTAGGTGCATGTAATCAGAGAATTGACCATTAATCCAAATAGGGCCAAACCATTGAAGCAGGTCCATGGAGATATAATCCAGGAGGGGTGAAATCCGTTATCAGCTATTGTGTAATTTTTTTATTGTACGTTATTTCTCTGAAATTTACTTGATGTACATGTGTTTTTAACATCTAATTAACTCATGAATTTCTCATTAAAAAAAAAAAACTTGACACATAAACCCTCACATAACTCGCTAATTTGAGACGATCCTAAAGACATTTATTTAATGTTGATGAGGGAGCTAGCACAACAAAACTAGTTTTCCAATATTCATATAAAGTTGGTATCAAAGCACAGTTTAGCTCATTTTAGCCCTGAGATGGTTTTCCAAGGTTAACTAGAGAATTAGCTATTAGTTTTGTATTTGTGCAAGGAGAATTTAACTGTGTGCAAGTTTATGTGTGTAAGGAGAAGGTCAAGGTCAAGTACTCAGCTCTCAAATCACAACAAAGAATATTTGTATACATTGCAAGTGTGATGTCAGCTTCAACAAGCATTGGTTCTAATCCATATCCCTTGGAAAGGCTCTTTGATAAAGAGATGTTACACAAAATCTACATCATGAGAGATATGGTGCAAGAGTTGGTTGAAGATAGGAAGGAGAACACTATACTTCAAGAGTAGTTGATATCCATGAAGGATTTGAAGCAAGAGCTTCTTGAAAAGATGCATGAGATGGAGACTCAACTCCATATTGCAAATGAAAACCTAGAAAGGTTGCATGAGATGGAGACTCAACTCCATGATGCCAAAGAAACTCTAGCCAAGTATGTGTATGAAAAAGAGGTATGAAATTCAACTTTATCTTCAATTTCCTCTCAAGATGAATGTTTTGGTGATTTTTAAAGACACACTAGAGGAATAGGGTCCAAATTATTGATGAAAATGGGCCATGAAGGTAAATGATTAGGCAAACATGCACAAGTCATAGTTGAGCCAATTTTTGTTGAGGAAAGGCCTAGGTATTTGGGTCTTGGTTGTGGACAACATGATGGAGAATGCTCCAAAGCCAAGAAGGCACATGAAGGTGTTCCAAGAAGGAATTTCATTACATGTTCATTACCTCAAGCTTGTGAAGTTTTTGTTCATGATGAATGAAAAAATTTTATACCCACTTTTCAATAAAATGCTAATAAACATGCAATTAATGAGAATGGAAAACAAGTGGATGTTGAAATCTCTAAATTCATTGAAGCCATTGTTGGTATTTCTAATAGAGCCACTACCTCATCAAATTCACCTCCTCAAGAAGGCAACAAAGGTGAATGTGAAAGGTATAAATCTACCTTTAATCAAGTTTCTTTTGATTGTGATAAACATGGTAAATATTCACATAAGATTTGGGGAAACTTTACATGTTCCTTTTATGGTTTGAATAAACATATTGTTTCAATATGTTGGAAGAAGATAGCCATACACAGGAAACTTTCAAAGAAAAGGAGACAAAAAGCTAAAGGTCTAATGGGCAAGGAAAACCATGTTGAAAAGAAGACGCAATTGTTTTGCACTCATTGTCATAAGCAGGGTAATCTTGTAGACAAGTGTTGGACTTTGTATCCAACAAGTCATCCAAGACATTTAAAGAAGGTGGAGAGAGATTTTGGCAAGAATGGAAAAGAGGATTCCATAATTGAAGTGGGTCAGGATGATTCACAAGATGAAGTGCAACTAAAATAAGTGACATTGAAGTGGTCTGGAAAGAGATGGTTACATTTCTGAACCAATTAATGCCTTGCATTTCTTTTGATAATTGATGCAAATCTTGCCAATTGAATGCATTTATTTTCTCTTGAAATCATGTTGCATATTGTATGAAGCAAATGTTGGAGAAGTAGAGTTATGTTGACTCACTTTTTTGTAGCAAAATTTATCATTCCAGCTCTTTAAGTACTTGTACATGTCAATGGGATTCTTGTACTTGTGAGAGAGTTGAGAATTGTATACATGCATGAGAGTTTGTGTGTGTGAACAGTGGAATTTTTTATAGTTTCATTATGCTTGAACATGCACGAGTGATCACCTTGTGTTGGTCAATTGCGTGATTACATGTATGTCTTATTGACATGGAAGAGTTGATTTTATATCCACAGATGGAAGGGAGTTGTTGAAAAATTGTTTCATAAGATGTGAAATTCTTTTTGTTTTGGGAGAATAACTTTTTGTTTTGTCACATGTGAAATTCAAATCATGGCATGGGTAGCATGTCAATACTAGAGGATGATTGAATCAACAAGTGGAAAGAGGGATAGGATGCCAAAAAGTTTGCAGCCAAAACAACAACCATTGTAGACCATTTGATGTGTTGACGCCATGAAGCGAAAGAGATGGCGAATGCATTCTTCCAGATGTGGAATTTGGAACCGTGGAAGTAAAAATAATCGTCATTTATTTTCTTGTGATTATTGATATTGGAACTCGTTGTTGTAGTTCACTCATATGGGCTTAACTTGGAAAAGTGGTTTCCAAGGAGAAGCTTGCATTGAATGCATGTGTCTGCAAAGGAGGAACAAGATTCTCAGTGGGAAGGCCATCAGTTAGCTTTCCAAGCACATAGGGATCGCTTTGGTACAACAGGGTGTTTAGTTAGTCAGCAACCAACCAACAAGTGTTGGATTGGGTCAGTGGCGAAAGAGAACATTGGTTGAAGTGCCAAGCCATTTTCAAGGAAAGGCATGTCAGTGAACCTAAGTGGTTGTCATGGATATTTTTTCAAGTAGAATCAAGTGTTGAGATTCAACAAGATGATGATCCTAGTGAAAATTAAGCACCTACACTAGGTGGGGCCCGCAGGCTATTTTTAGGTGATATGTCTATTTTTAGAATTTGGATCAAAGTCTATTTTTAGCAGTAATATATTTATAGATGGTTGAGAAAATTATATGGAGGGATGGGCATCTATTTTTGGAATGCATGTTTAAAAATAGAATGCATGTCGATTATTGTTAGCCCTTAACAATACTTAGACAATAAATAATAATATATTCTCTTAAAGCACTTAATTTCAGTTAATTGATGTGGCAAATCAGTTAACTAAAGGAATTTCGAGTTCTAAGGTTGGTTGGTGGGACATGCTAGTGGAATTCGTTGTAACTGAGTGATACAAAGTTGCAACGGAGTTGGATGTGTAGTTATGTGAGTTGTAAAGTAGTTTAACTCAGTTAAGTGAGTTAAACTCAGTTGTGCTAGTTGTAACTAGTTGTAACTAAAGATACACTACTGAGAGATCAGTGAATTAAATATTAAATTAATTCACATAGAGTGATATCACATGAAACTGAAGATTTACTACTGTTAACTACATGCATGTCAGATCCAGTGCAGACCCAATTGAGAGATAAGTGAAAGGGACAGTTTGACTATCAGTTGTGACTATAGTGGGTGCACACTTGCAACCAAACACACACTGGAGAAGCCAATTAAGATTGCGCAGTCAAGGAAAGGCAGGATCAAATTCATTCATGGATTGTGATCAACAGGGATTGCGCTGTGGAGGTAGGATGTCAGGAGGCAATAAATTGGTGCATGTTTATGCCAATTTTTGTATGACAGTGTGAGACAATTGTATATTATACTGAGAGATCTTGGATTAGAGTTTTGTATGATATTGTTTCATGATCCATGATATATACATAATATATGATATTGGGTTTTTTATCTTTATTCTTTCCCGTTAAAAACATATGTGTTATGTGAGATTGATTTTTCTTCATGTGTTTGCAATTGGCGATTAAATTTCCGCAAAGATTTAAGTAGAAGGATTCTGTATTTAACAGTGGAATATAATTGTTAGATCAGGAGAATCCAGAAATACATAATTGTATTAAAAATTTCTACATGGCATCAGAGCAAAGAAGATTGTAATTTTGAAGCAGTAGCTGAGTTTTTTGGTGGAAACAATTCGAATTTTCTGCAAGAATTTCTTGGTGTGATAGTTGAGTAAACTTCGATATGGCTTTCAATGGTTTGCGGTTAGAGTATGCACTTGAGGGCAGCTCGAACTACATTGCATGGAAGGATAGGATGGAGGCAATGCTTGAAGATAATGGCTTGAAGGAATTCATCGACAATGATGTTCCTAAGCCCGCTTTGACATATGCTACATTACTTGACGCATGGAAAAAAAAAGTAGCGAAGACAAGAAGGATTCTGTTGGAAGGTGTGCAAGACCATATTGTCTCAAGCCTTCATGGGAAAGACACTCCATTTTCACTGTGGAAGGCTTTGATGGATATTTTCCAAAGCAGCAGCGACCATAGGAAATTGGTGTTGAAGGAAAAACTTAGAAAGATCAAGATGGAAAAGGGAAACAATATTCCTAAGTATCTCACAAAGTTTGTCCAATATCAGGAATCACGATTGATGATGATGATTTGGTGAGTTTGGCTCTCTTGGTGAGTAAATGCAAGAAGCTGGATTTGTCCAAGGTGAATTGTTTTCACTGTCATGAACATGAGTATCTCGTCACTAATTGCCCACAAAAAAAGAAGAAAAATAAGGTTGTTGGAGCTGCAGCTGTTGAGGCCCTTGACTCGCAATTTGAACTTTATTTCTCTTTGATCGCATGCTTTGTTTCAAGCGCAATGGGATCGGTATGGTATCTTGATATAGGTGCACATGACGGGAGATAAGGAGCTTTTCAGTGACTTAGAGGAGAAAGATATCCAAATGCATATAGAGATGGGTGATGATGGACGATACAGTGCGATCGACATTGGTACCATTACCTTTGAGAGGGAGTCAGGTAAACCATTCTGTTGAAAGATGTTATGCATGCTCTAGGTCTAAATAAAAACTTGGTCTCAGTCACGATGTTGGAGGACAGAGGTTATGACATTCTTTTCAACGATGGATAATCTTTCCTGCAACATAAAACAATGGGTCAAACCAAGAGGATAGGGATTCGAGTCAAGAATCTCTACAAGCTAGAGGTAGATGACTACACTACAATGGTGGGCAAGGAATAAGAAGTGGTGAGTCGGGATGAGGGCGAATAATGGCACAGACGATCGGGCCATCTTCACCATGGCGCCCTGGAAAGTATGCAACAAATTTCTACTGGACTTCCCAAGGGTACACTTGCGCAGTTAGATTAGTGCAAGGGATGTACTATGGGTAAGTTTGTGAAGACCGCCTTTCATGAAAAGGAGAACAGTGCTTCGGTGATCTTGAAGAGAGTTCACATAGACGTGTGTGGGCCATTCTTGGTTGCTTCAATAGCAAAACACATGTATTATGTTATATTTGTTGATGACTATTCTCGTAGATGTTGTATCTTCTTCATGCAGAAGAAGCATCAACATTCTCAAAGTTCTGTGAGTTTAAAGCATTGGTGCAGAAAGAGTTGGGGAAGCAAGTGAAGGCTCTGTGGAGTGATAATGGTGGTGAATATATCTCAAACGAATTCAAAGAATTTTGTAGCAAAGAAGGAATTTGAAGAGACCTCATAGCGCCTCATAACCCACAGCGGAATGGGGTCGCGAAGAGGAAGAACAAAACAATCGTGGGTGCTACACGAGCTATGTTGCATGATCAGGGCCTACCAATGCACTTGTGGGTGGAAGCATGCAACACTGCAGTTTATGTGCAAAACCGTTGTCCTCATAGAGTACTTGGCATGAGTACACCTAAAGAAGCTTTTATTGGTAAGAAACCGGATGTTTCTCACTTTAATATTTTTGGCTCATCTGTTTATGTTCCTGTGACCAAGAATGCTAGGAAGAAGCTGGAGTCGACTACTGAAGTTGGGATATTTGTGGGGTACACAGAAACATCCCATAATTATCGTGTGTATTTTCCAAACAGTCGAATGACTATGGTGCGACGGGATATAAAATTCAATGAGGAGAAAGCCACGAAGGTGTCACTTGAGAGGGAGCTAGACTTGCATGCAGAGGAGGAACTGCTTGTTCCCAAAGATGAGTCTCTAGATGTGGATCAGCTATAGGAGGAGGTTCATGGAGTGGAGGAGTCCACTCACGCAGAGTTAAAAATCAGAACTAGCAGAAGGCGTACCACAGAAGCTGAGAGGTTGAAGCTTGATGCGGCACAAAATGTAGGAGTCCCTACTTCATAGCACAGATAGAGACAGTCTCCTGACCGATTCACTGGATACATGGCTCTCATGAGAAAATGTATTGTGACTGAGCCATCTTCCTTTTAGGAAGTAGTGTAGGAGCCCACATGGGTAGATGCAATGGTGGAGGAGTATGACTTAATTGTCAGAAACAATGCTTGGGAAATTGTTCCAAGGTCGGTTGATAAATCAGTGGTAGGTTCAATATGGATCTACAAGGTAAAGCAAGTTGTTGATGGGAGTGTTGAGAAGTATAAGGCAATATTTGTGGCCTCGGGCTTCTCACAGATCAATGGGATTGATTATGAAGAAACATTTGCACATGTCGCACGGTATTCTTCCATAAGGACCATCCTTGCTCTCTCAGCGCAGATGGGTTGGCATATTCATCAGATGGATGTGAAGACTGTGTTCCTTAATGGGATCATTGAGGAAGAAGTGTGCATTGAGCAGCCTGAAGGATTTTAGATCTTCAACAGCGAGTCGCATGTGTGCAGACTCAAAATATCGTTGTATGGGGTGAAGCAAGCACCCCGTGCTTGGTACACTCAGATCGACAACTATTTCACTAGACTTGGCTTCACCAAGGGTGAGTTGGATGCAAACCTATACCAAATTGTTATGGAGGGTAAGCTTTTAATCATTGTTCTTTATGTTTATTATTTAATACTGACTGGTGATGAGAATCTGATACACTCATGCAAGGAGGACCTTGCAAAGGAGTTCGAGATGAAGGATATGGGCCTCCTTCAGTATTTCCTTGGATTGGAAATATGGCAGCGAGAAGGTGAACTGTTTGTGTCTCAAGGAAAGTATGCAAGGGAGATACTCGGTACATGGAGGGATGAAAACCCATAGATACTCCTCTTCCAGGAAACTGGAGGAAAGAGGGCACTACATCTAGAGAGGTAGTGGATGCTACTGTCTATCGACAGTTGGTGGGTTCGCTCATGTATTTAGTTAATACAAGACCATACATATGCTATGCGGCGAAACAGCTTGGTCAAGCGATGGTTAAGCCTACCAAGCTATTTTGGAAGACAGTCAAGCATGTATCGAGATATCTCAGGGGCACATCTGAGTATGGGTTATGGTACAAACAGACGGATGAGGTGAAGTTGCATGGCTTCATGGATGCAGATTGGGCAGGCAACCCAACAAATAGAAAGAGCACATCAAGAGGGGTCTTCGGTATCGGATCTACAACTATTTCTTGGTACAGTAGGAAACATAGATCTGTGGGACTCAGTTCAGCAGAAGCGGAATACATGGTAGCAAGTCAAGCTGCATGTGAGACTATCTGGATGAGGAAGATCCTAGTCGGTTTGTTTGGTTCTCATTTAGATCCTACAGTGATTCATTATGATAATCAGAGTTGAATTAACCTCTTGATTAATCATGTGTTTCATGATAGATCTAAGCATACAGATATCCAGTATCATCATATTAGAGATTGTGTGCAGTGGAAGATCAGGTTGCTTCAGTACATTCCTATGGAAGATCAGGATGCAGATATTCTAACGAAGGCACTCACCAGGAGAAAATTTGAATACCATAGAGACAAGATCAGGGTGAAGGATAATCCCTTTCTTGTTGAGAGGGAGTGTTGAGATTGAACAAGATGATGATCCTAGTGAAAATTAAGCACCTACACTAGGTGGGGCCCATAGACTATTTTTAGGTGATATGTCTATTTTTAGAATTTGGATCAAAGTATATTTTTAGTAGTAATCTATTTATAGATGGTTGAGAAAATTATATGGATGGATGGGTGTCTATTTTTGGAATGCATGTGCGAAGTTGTTTCGTGGAATGCATGTCGATTATTGTTAGCCCTTAACAATAATTAGACAATAAATAATAATCTATTCTCTCGAAGCACTTGATTTCAGTGAACTGATGTGGCAAACCAATTAACTAAAGGAATTTCGAGTTCTAAGGTTGGTTGTTGGGACATGCTAGTGGAATTCATTGTAACTGAGTGATACAAAGTTGTAACAGATTTGGATGTGTAGTTATGTGAGTTGTAAAGTAGTTTAACTCAGTTAAGTAAGTTAAACTCAATTGTGCTTGTTGTAACTAGTTGTAACTAAAGATACATAAGTGAGAGATTAGTGAATAAAATATTAAAATAATTCACATGGAGTGATCTCACATGAAAATGAAGATTTACTACTGTTAACTACACGCATGTCAGATCCAGTGGAGACCCAGTTGAGAGATAGGTGAAAGGGACAGTTTGACTATCAGTTGTGGCTATAGTGGGTGCACACTTGCAACCAAACACACATTGGAGATGCCAATGAGGATTTCGCAATCAAGGCAAGGCATGATCGAATTCATTCAGGGATTTTGATCAGCAGGGATTGCGCAGTGGAGGCAGGTTGTCCAGAGGTAGTAAATTGGTACATGTTTATGCCAATTTTTGTATGATAGTGTGAGACGATTGTATATTGTACTGAGAGCTCTTGGATTAGATTCTTGAATGATATTATTTCATGATACATGATATATACATAATATATGATAGTGGGGTTTTTAGCTTTATGATTTCCCGGTAAAAACATCTGTGTTATGTGTGATTGATTTTTCTTCATGTGTTTTTAATTAGCAATTAAATTTCTGCAAATATTTAAGTAGAAGGATTATGTATTTAACAGTGGCATATAATTGTTAGATCAGGAGAATCCAGAAATACATAATTGTATTAAAAAATTCTACATCGAGTTGAGAGAACTTGGGAAAGAGAAGCATATTCAACTCTCATTAGATAACCAGATTTTGTGGGTCCAAAAGCCTGTCAGTGGGAATGAGTGATCGAAATCTAGATTGGGGGCAAAAATTTGCTAAAACTTAAAAGTGCTTACAATCACTCCAAAACATAACGATCGGATAGGTATAGTTGTCAGGAATCCGAAACACTTAATTTCACTCAAAACAGAGTCTGTATGAGGAATATAGAGGTTGATGTTCATTTTCCTAAACAGCTAAAAAAATTTCCGAAAAGGACAGAAAGGTGAGATGGCAGCCTAGTCAGAAAAAAGGAATATTATGGGAATATTATTTCATTTCGCCCAATGACACTATGGCAAGTTTCAATTCGTGGATGGTTTTTAAGAGGGTGATTTGTCACGTTTTTATTTGGTTTGTGGAGATCCAATAGGGAGCTGACACGTGGCTAGCCCGGAGGCCGCCACATGCCTATAAAAGGCCGAATTCAAATTTATGTCAAGGATGAATTTTTAAACAATTTTAAATGGTCAAAATATCATACATAATGGTTGGAAAAATTATTATAGGCAGAAGGGCAGAGGTCGGGGCTCGAACCTACGACCTCCCCCAAGCGAGTGCACCAACCTACCAATAGACCACCACGAAAGTTCTTATAAGACTATGTAACCACATTATATTTGTGTTTAAACCAAGGTTTAAGCGAGGATAAGCGGGGCCAATGCCTTAACATGGGACCACGCCCCAGAACCAATGGTGAAGGGCTTATTCCTTAATGGCGTAATTAAACCATAATGCGGGTTATTAACCCTTAATCCCATTTTAAACATGATAATCCTCCATTAATCACAGATTAATATTAAGTGCGGGATTAGGGGATAAGCGTGATTGTTAGCACTATTCATGCTTAACTATTCATGCTTAATTTAACGCTAATCACAGATTAATTTTTGCGGGTTCGCTATTTTCAGCGCCAACTGCAAAATTAGTGGAGTTCACTGAAGTTTCTCCAGATTTGGAGGAGTTTTCCTAGGGAAAAATGAATAAGCCATAACTTTGGCATATTTCTACCAAATTTGGCTCAGAAAGAGTCATTCCTAGATGATTTTGATGCTATGAGCATGATGGTGTAGGATATACAGGGATAGGATCACTTTTGTAAGTTTTTTTTTTCACTTTGAAGATTAAAGAAGCCTAGGGCCACCAGGAGGGAAGGTCATGCCTAGTCCACTTGAAGACCATTTGCAGAGCTTGAAGAGTCTATTTTGAGGTTTTTGGTCTTATGAATCCAATGGAGTAGGTTGCAAAGCCATTGGAGCATTGTAGGTGCATGTAATCAGATAATTGACCATTAATCCAAAGAGGGCCAAGCCATTGAAGTAGGTCCATGGAGATGTAGCCCAGGAGGGATGAATCTCATTATCAGCTATTGTGTAATGTGTTTGTCGTGTATTATTTCTCTACAATTTACTTGATGTACACGTGTTTTTAACAACTAATTAACTCATGAATTTCTCATAAAACACACAAAACTTGACACATAAACCCTCACATAACTTGCTAATTTGAGATGATCCTAAACACATTTATTTAATACTAATGAGGGAGCTAGCACAATAAAGCTAGTTTTCCCATATTCAGATCAATCAACTTCCATGTTTCATTCTTCATGAGAGCCTTATACTCTTTCTGCATTGCTTGTTTCCATTTATCTCGAGAAGAATCTTATTTAAAGGAAGTTGGTTCAAAATTAATAGATAATTTCACAATCATAAGACACATTCGTATCATCATCTAAATTTGAATCATCTTCATCACCTCCATTTTTTTTTGTGGAACTCATAGTTCCTGTCTTTGCAACCACATTAGGAGGAACACTTTTGAGTGTTTTAACGATCCATTTTGGAGGACCTTTTTGAGATGGTCTAGGTTTCTTTGTTGATTGATATGGGGCTACATCAAAATTTAGCCTTCCACTCCTCTCGATAACATCACTTAAAGTGTCTTCTTGATCTAAATAAGTGGCTTGAACTTCACAAGGGGGAGAGAATGCTTCAAAAGGAGATTCCATAGATGTATCCATGATAGGGATCTTCCCTCCAAGATGTGGAATCTCATTATAAAATTCATGAAACTTTTTTGTGTGACTGAATCTATCCAAACGATCAAGTTGTCACTCAATAGTATTATCAATCTTGGAAGATTCAGAAAACATCACATATCTATACAATATAAAATTCTTATTTAACTCATCATAGAGATGATATGCCTTGGGCACCAAGTTTGCTTCTTTGTTCCTTAAGAATCAAGCCATAAGTACATGTGGAACCAAAGATCCTGAGATGCCTTACCAAAGGAATGTGGCCATACCACATTTAATGAGTCTTGTTTTGAGAACACGAGATGGACATGTGTTTTTGATATATACTTCACATATAACTACATCAACCCAAAACATTAGATTTACATTTTTTTAAAACATCATTAAGCGAACCATATTATTCATTCTTTTAGCTACACCATTTTGTTGAGGATTGTATGTCACAATTGTTTGATGTTGAATCCCATGTTGGAAAATATAGTTTTAAAATTCATTTGAAGTATGTTATTTTCTGTTATTAGTACGAAGAGAGCCAATATGTGATTGTGCTTCATTTTCAATCCGTGCATGAAAGCTTTTGATGATTTCAAAATCTTCTAATTTACTTTTCAACAAATATACCCACCAAATCATAGTATAATTATCAATAAAAGTAATCATATATTTATTTCCATTTTTAGAAGGAACATGCATAGCGCCACACAAGTCAGAATGAATCAATGCAAGCTTTCTATGTTCTTTGGGAGCAGATTCATGAAATGGTTGTTTGCTATGTTTCCCTAGGATACAAGCATCACATTGCTTTTGTTTCCTTGGAATAACTGGCAGACCATAAACACAATTTATTTCATTAAATGGAGATTGTCATAATTAAGATGTCCAAATATTGCATGCCATAAAATACTAGATGGAAATGTACTTTCATTATACTGAGAACTATATTCATAGTTATGTACATGAGAAAAAGTGTTGGCATTATGGCTAATGTGTTTTCCTTGATGGAAACATGCATGAAAAATATGTACTTGATGTCAACTTGGTTATAAATGATGATTATGGAAGTAATGTAGATGATAGGAATATTGGTACATGTATTGCATGAATGAAAAAGTGTTTTGGCACCTTTGTTACAGGTTTCACTTGAAGAAAATATTAAAATATGAAGTTTGAAAAGTATACGCGGTTCCTGTGAAGAATAGTCACATACATACACAGGTTCTATGAACAAAAGTTGCGTATGGAAATCCTACCCATGGAAAATATAAACCAAAACCCATTACCATGGTAATTTCCCATAGTATTGCAATGACAACATATATTTGATCTCATCAACAAATACCAACAACATTACCAAAGTATCTACATGTGGTATTGGCAAAGGAAAAATTTATATAAGGATAAGAAGATCAAGGAGCTAAGTGTGCAATGTAATGGATTATTCATGTGCGATCTGATTTGAAACAGGTGTGTACCAAGGAGCAAGGAGAAGGCTCCGATTTGATAGATCTGAAATTGTATTGAAGACTAATGGTTATACTTGCCTGATCTATTTATGTTTGATATGTGGTTATATTGATGATATGATCTATATGTGTTTGATATTGGAAATGAAGTATGAAAAATGTATGTTGTGCTTGCAACAATGGTTTGTTCAGTAATTTAAGATCTGTACACTAGTTTGCTTCACCAAAGTCATGTACGTACACAAATCTACTCCTATATAGTCACATACACTTACTGAGTTAATATGTTTTGATTGCTGCGTAATCTGGGTTGTTAATAGATGTTTGAATATCGTTCGATGTAATTATTGAGGATTGCCTTGGTTAGTTAGAATGTTCAGCTAGAAATGTTTTGGTATTCATTATTTTCTAATATCTGCTAGAATAGTTCATCTTCTCACCCTGTATCCGACAAGGGGGGAATTGATAGATTTGTGATGGTCTGTTATAGGTTTGAAGATGTTAAGCAAGCCTAAGTTAGATATCCACAAGTGAGCTTGAGCCATAATATGTAATAGTTATAGCCAAATTTGTAGCCAAAGAGACTTCAATTTTTACTGAATGAGTTGTTTGTGAATAAACACTTCGAGATTCGGAATTGTTCAAGGAACTACTGTGATTGTTCTAGATTTTGTGGTCACCTTAAAATCACATTTTGGTTGTTCTGAGAATTTTTGTGAAGGTTTAAAAGTTGGTGTTAGTTGAGACGTTGAGTTCTCCCATATTGGTTTGTGATCACCCTTAAAAACCATTTCTTGAGAGACATTCAACTCTTGGTAGAGATGAATTTCTGCATTTTGAGCTCTCTTTCTTTGACATTGGTACATCCCTTCGAATTAAGGGGGAATGTTAGACATCTAATCCTCAAGGTTAAATATTGGGTTAGTTTGTATTATGGTGAGTAGTTATTGCAGTCCAAGAAGACCCAGAAAGTAATTCAATGACTTCTTGCATGTATTTATATGTACGTACATCATTCTTTGAGATAAATATTTGAAATAGTTCATTTTGGTTTCCAATCCCGTGTATGTAACACATAAGAGTTGAAAAATAAGAAAGTAGGTAGCCATTTACAAGTAATTAGAATGTGTTCTTTCCTATCGAAGTAGAGTAGTGTAATCTGTGAAGATTTATGTTCACTCTAAACTATGTCTTATTAAATTTTTTGTCAAATGTATAATTATTTGACATAATAATAAACTTCAGATTTTTATCAAATTATCTAGATTGCAAATTTTGGGAATACCCTGAAATTTGATAATGAAAAAAGTGAGGTCAAACCAAGAATATGTTGTAATTTCATAAAGTTTAAAAATATTCCCAAAATTTCAACTTTTAATCTCAATTGTAGAGTTTGAAAATATCTTAAAATTAAAAAATAATAATCTTTGAGTTTTGCATTACACACTAGTAATTAGAGATCGATACTAGTCTACTTGAGATGTAAAAAAGTAGAAATAACTCCCAAAGAGCAAACATGTCAATCTCAGTGAGAATAGAACCCATATTAAAACTCCTCCATACCACCCAAACTACACTCACTTAACAAATTTACTTAAAATCTTAAAGAAACAAACTCTCATTTATTGAAAAACCCTGATGAGAGAGCCCTCCTCTTCAACTTCTTTTGCCTTGTGGGAAAGCACTCATTTTTACACTTTTGGCGCTCACTAAGAGGATGGAGATCTTTGAGAATGTCAGTTTGATCACCAGCTCCAGGAACATGGACCAACTGATTAATAGAAATATTTTGTGCCCAGACATAGCGAAACCTGCATCTTGCTCATATGCTGAAATATCAATCTGTTGAGCCATAACAAAAGGCCGTTGATTCCTCCATTGAGATGCCAAAGGGCGTTGCTCACTAAGATGGTTTATTAATTTCTAGCAAACATCCTTTGCATTTGCGGAATCTTCACAGAAATGCTTCTCAGACGACATGTCGGATGCAAGTCAACAAAGGAATCTCAGATGACATGCCGGATGCAAGTCAACAAAGGAAACAAGAAATTCAAGGATGTTCCTCCAGAAAATGAGGCATCCACGTCCTCAGACGGCATCGCCTTCCATGGCTTCCCTCCTTATCATGCTAGAAAAGCAAGTGGGTTTTCGATAACAATAAGTGCAAATGACGGTGATGTTTTTGCAAGGTAGGATTTGGCGAGGGTCATTCTCATTCTGCAACTGCTGCAACTGTGTGAATTGCTGATGGGATGATTTCCAGAGCAACAACTCATAAAATTTCAAGCTTGAGGCAGAATATGCAGAGTAAGGATTCCAAGCTTGAGGCAGAATATGCAGAGTTCGACTTCTGTGAAATTTTCCCACGATAGCATCTGAGGCTTTGGGCGGGATGGGGAAACTTGTAATCTATTCTAGCTGAGAGGCTCCAATTTTCTCCTGGTATGTAGATGGGTTTACCTTTCAACATGAATTGATAAAGATGTTTAGTTTTCTTTTTTCTGGGCTCTAGCATGTGGTTTTTGCGTCATTAGATGATAAGAGGGGTACCATAGTCGGGCATATTGGCATAGTTTCTGATGGGAAGATCAAAGTTCTGCTGCTAGAACGGTTGGGTTTTTGGACCATGTATCTCTGGTGTTTTTTCTTCATCTCTGACTGTATCCTGGAGGGCACTGTGGTGCAATTTGTGTAGTTGAGAGGACGATAAACTATTTTTTCTGGGTTTTGGGGGGTAGTGAGAGGATACTGTTACAGGGGATTCTTATTATGAGATCTCTTTAAGAGTATTATTCCTGGACTGGAGTTTTGTGGTCAAGGGGGAAGAATTTTTTCTGGGATTATCTATGAGACTGCATCGATTGAAAATTTATGAAGCTAGAGGTCTGGGGAGAGTATAAAGATTAACGTCTGCAAAAGGTGGCGGAATATTTGCAGATGATTCACAAAAGGTGGTTGTCTATACGAAATTTTATGAAATGAAGTTTTATCATCGACATCATCTCTGTGGATTGATGCCCGCTACTACCATGCAGGCCTATAGACATGGTTCTTACTCTGGTTGATGCTGGTGCTGGTAGGTAGTTTTTGGACTCGGCTTCTCTAGAATCGGAGGCGGGGTTTACCAGCAGGGCATTGTCGGAATTCTGTTTAAATTTTCCCTTACTTCTGACATCGGCGGCGAGGCGGAGAATCGTCCCTTCCTTACATGGAGGATAGTGGGCGGTGTGGTATATTTTTAAACGTGTTGGTGGGGGCCTTTTTAGGCTCATTACCATTTCTTCTATATCTGGCAATGCTTAAGGAGGTGGCCCTTGGGTAGAATTGGCTACGTGTGGCGATGACAAGGTGAATGGCTGACACCTTTAAATGATTAAAAGTAAATGCGGCACAGAGGCCTATCTATCCCAGTACAGAATCAGCCGCCTTGGGATTGTGAAGAGATGAAAATAATATGGGGTTGAAAGGATAAGGACATATACCTACTCGAGATTATTTACACGTCGTGGTGGGCATTGGCCGGAGGAGTGGGATAATTAATTTTTTACCCATGGCGGGTGGTGCGGTTTGATATGGGCAGATGACATGGCAACTCGCACCATTCATGTGGGGTGCTCTATATGGTGATATGGATTTGAGTGTCTTTTCTCATAATTTGAAGCGGGTACTTCGGTATTAATGAAGACCATTTTAAATTCGTCTGTCGTTGGAATTGAATAATATATCACTATTTTAAATTCGGGGCAGATATTGCTGGATATTCTAAGGCTGTGGTGGCATCGACATTTATCCGATGTGGACAGAACAACGTGGATTGTGTACTTCGGCGGGGTGGGTCACGAGAGCAAATGGACTTATCCGTGTTCATAATGGACCATGACGTGGAATTCAACGATGTGGATCTCATGTATTCGGTACAGATGGCTGAGAAGGGATGTGGGGCAGGTGTTGTGCGGTCTTCTGACCCTGTGGGTAACCTTGTCACGGATCTAAACCCCAGGGCATTATCGATTGTATCTGAACCAGGATTAGACCAAAAGAAGAGGAAGGTGCCAAAGGCATTTAAGCCCTCAAATGAATGTCGTCTTCTAAATTTTGGCTCAGACATGTTGTGGGAGTGGGTTGTGACGCTGTCCAGGAGGGCGGTAATCGGAAGGTGGCAATTCGAAAGGTATTGTAAATCAGACAAAATGGAGTGGTTGTTAAAGAAATGGAAAGACCTGATTGGTTACAGTCCTGAAGTGAGCAGGCTTCAAGCGGGGTGGTTCTGTTTCATTATGAAGAAGGAAGAAGATGTTACTATGGTTTTGGGTCGGACATGGGTGCTCGGCGGGTGTTTTATGGGTCTCCACTGGTGGGACGCCAGTTTCCACCCGATATCAAACGCGCCTGTGAATCATGTGGTCTAGGTCAGGTTACATGGATTGCCCCTGATATTTTGGAATTTCAGAGCTTTAAAGGCGATCGGGGACTGTATTGGGAGATGCAGATATGCTAACCCAAAGAGCCATGAGGCCTTTGATAAGTGTATAGCCTGGGTGTTGGTTGAGATCCCGTTCGCTGGGGGCCTACCGTCGGAGATAAAACTATAGTGGGATGGATCGGTGCATTTTCAGCTGCTGGATTACTGGAATATCCCATTTTGGTGCTTCTTGTGTCATGAGATAGGACATATAAGGCGGAATTGCTCGACATGGAAAAGTATGGGTTGGCGGCCAAAGGATGAACAATCTTTTTGGGAGCGGTCGAATGCTGACAAACCCCCACTTTCGGTTGGCGGAAAGTCATTGGGTAATCAACATAATCCCTCCTCTAGTATCACTATTAAGGATACGTGTAATCTGTCTGATAGGGTTCAGAATAATGTTTTAGATGGGGTTCATGCTTTGAAGGTAACGGATAGTGATTACTTAGGATCTGGGCATGTGAATAGGACGAGTAAGGGTTTAGAAAATCAGGTGTTTACCATGGAAAATGGTCTGTTGTCGGGCGGGTCTTTAACCCAAAGTCCTTCCATGTCGGATGTTGTTGTGGTGGGAGGGGATCAGGACTCCAACCATGTATCCTCTATTCTGACCCAAATCAATCCGATGTCGCCAGAAGGGTCCCTGGTGACCTTATCCAGGCCCAGACTTATTATCCCGGGAGTGGGGGGAAATTTTGGTCAGGTCTCCATGAATTTGACAAATATGGGGGAGCCGGATGGGAGATTCCCGACGGGGGACAATTTGCCTAAGGTGCCTATAGTGGAGGTTGATTCCCCAAGGAACTCTGTGGGAAATGACATAGAGTATCTGCTAGCTAATCCATAGGCTGGATTAATACCACTTACCGTAAACACTGGTATCTCCCTGTCATGCAATATTGTCAGTCCCCCTTACCGTAAAAATGTTACCATTCGAAGAGGAAGAGGGAAACAGAAAAAGATATCCAATCTATTTTTTGAGTCGGGTCTAAATGCTGAAAATTATCGTGAAGTCCCTGTGGCACAGGAAATTGGGCGGGTTCTTAGAGCACTTACTCCCGCTGATGAAGTGTCATGATGAATTTGGTCTCTCTGAATATTAGGGGTCTGGGGGGGCATGCTAAATTTCTATCCCTTAGGAATTTTTTGTTAAGCATAAAGCCTGATATTTTTTTGGTTCAAGAAACAATGTCTGATGCGGATCGTTCTACTGCTTTTTTGTGACCTCTGTTTCCATATTGGTCCCTGGTGACGACTGATGCAAACGGTTTATCAGGGGGTTGTGCGGTGATGTGGAATCCCAGTGTTTATGTGTTTAATGTGTTTCGGTTTCCGGGGGGCATCGTTCTCACGGGTTTTTGCAGGGGTTTTAAACCCCGGATTCACATCATTAATATATATGCTCTGTATTCAAACAAGCTGAACTTCTGGCAACATTTGGAGGACTGTGGGTATTTTCTGTTGAGGAACATCATTATGGCGGGGGATTACAACTGCTCTTTTTTTCCTGATGAAATATGGGGTGATAAGGGGCGGATAGATCCTCGTGACAGTGACATTAAGGAATTTTTGTTAAACTCTGATCTAATTGATATTCCGATGGCCACAAAAATTCCAACTTGGATTAATGGGAGGAAAGGTCCGGACTTTATTGGGAAGCGAATTGATAGAATCATGATCAGTATGGGTTTCAAGTCGGCCATCAGAAACCTGGACGCGGAGGTAGAAGACCTCACGATTTCTGATCATAGACTGATGATCTTGGTTTGGGACTTTGAGGAGAAAGTGTATGGTTATCCTTTTAAATTCAGTAGATTGTGGCTTGAAGATGAAGAATTTAATAATCTGGTGAAGGGGTATTTGTCTGCGCATTATAGAAGCCCGAGTTTATCAGCCATAGAACATCTTACAAATACTTTAAATGGACTCAAAAAGGAGGTCCGAGGGTGGGATCGCAGGAAGAAAAGGGTATTCAGTCAGAGAGCCAGACATATAATTGTAGAAAGGGTGAGAATATACTTTGCGGTGGCAGATGGCATTCAAAACGACAACTACTGGGAGGACCTAAAAAATCTGGAGGTTGAATACAGGGATATACTACTAAAAGAAGAGGCTGAATGGAGGTTAAAAAGTAGGGCAGTATGGCTAAAGGTGGGTGACAAAAACTCCAAATTTTTCCACAAGTTTGCCTCGGGAAGAAGGCGGGATAATGCTATCTGGGAAATTAAAGAAGGGGGTAATACTCTATACAAGAACTCTGAGATAAAAACAATGGTTGTTGAATATTTCCAGTCTCTATATGCTAAAAGAGACACAGTGATGGCCGAGGACCACATGGAGATGATTGCAGAATATCCAATGTTGTTTAATGAGGCAGATAATAGGAGGTTCATGAAAATGGTGACGTGCAAAGAGGTAAGGGGTATCCTAAGCTCATTCTCGGTTGACAAAAGTCCGGGTCCCGATGGCTGGACCCCGGAATTCTTTATACACTTCATTGATGACTTCATTCAGGATCTAACGGAGATGGTGGAGGATGTTAGGGTCTTAGGGCAGATCCAAGGGGCTGTTAATTCTACTTTCATTGTCCTTATTCCAAAAAGATCGGGGAAGCTCTCCTTTGATGATTACCGGCCCATTTCACTGTGTAATACACTTTACAAGATAATATCCAAAGTCATAGCACAGAGAATGAAAGGAAATCTATCTAGGTTTATATCTTCTGAACAATCTGGTTTTCTTAAGGATAGGAATATACATGACGCAGTTGGGATGACACAAGAGGTAATTCATACCATTGGGCTCAAAAAGATGGATGCTGCTGTTATGAAGATTGATCTGAATAAAGCATATGATAGGGTGGACTGGATATTTTTGAGATTGGTGCTTCATAGGATTGGCTTGGGTAC
Organism: Pinus albicaulis; assembly: GCA_034641835.2. Classification (NCBI taxonomy): domain Eukaryota; kingdom Viridiplantae; phylum Streptophyta; class Pinopsida; order Pinales; family Pinaceae; genus Pinus; species Pinus albicaulis. The sequence continues at coordinate 1,297,777,357 of CM076583.1, read as the reverse complement.
AAATGCAGTAGCATGGATTATGGGTTGTGTTACCAAGATATCTATGGCCATCATAATAAATGGCTCAGCTACCAAATTCTTTCTTCCGGGGAGGGGTTTAAGGCAAGGATGCGCATTGTCCCCCCTGCTTTTTATCTTGGTCATGGATGCACTGAGTTGAAGGATTAGCAGGGCAGGTAATAGGATGTCGTTCCGGGGGATAAAGATCAGTCCACAACTGAAGCCTACTCATAGTATTTTTGTTGATGATATTTTAATTTTCGGCATGCTAGTCTATAATGGGTGGGTGGCCCTGAAAGAGATTTTCTCAGTTTTCTGTAGGGCCACAGGAATGGTGATTAGTGAGGTGAAATCATGTATCTATTTTGAAGGTGGAAATGATAGGAATAAGGAAGAGTTGGCCTTGCTGTTTGGATTTAATATTGCTTCATTATATGATGGTATAACATACCTGGGGTTCCGCATGAAGGCCTTGAGCTACACAACAGAGGACTAGAGGTGGTTACTACATAAATATGACAAGAAATTAAATGTGTGGTCTAATAAGTGGCTTTCAAAGGGTGGAAGATTGATCTTGTCACAGGCTGTGTTACAACAGATAACTATTTACTGGGGTCATCTGTATATTATTCCAAAGAAGATCATGAATGAGATCCGCAAAATAATGGCTAATTTCATATGGGGAGGAAGAGAAAAGAAGAAGGTCATTCATTTGGCACAGTGGGATCAGTTAACATGCCCAAATGATAAAGGGGGATGGGGTCTTTTTGACTTGGGACATTTTGGTAATTCTCTTTTGTTGAAATCCATGTGGAGAAGTCTACATTCTAGTGGTTCATGGCAAGACATCATAAACCAGAAATATTTGGGAGGGGCTTCTTTAGAGGAACTGTATGTCTAGGGATGGAAGCCCGGGAGTGGAAGCTCTGCAATCAGGAAGGGCTTTGGGAAACTGTGGCCAGTTTTAAAACAACACCTGATTTGGCAGTTTGGCAATGGAAACAAAATCCTTGTTGGGAGCATTAACATTGGGAATATGGAAAAAATTTCAGTTTCCGGACGGCATGGAACTTTTTTTGAATCAAAAAGGGATCTTTTACCTAAGCCAATTAATCGTGGATTGGAAGGGCGAAATCCCGAAATGGAAGGAAAGGTTGAACCTGGGAATCAATGGCAGTTGGGGAGAAGCATGGGATTCTTATTTAAATCTGTTGAAAAGACAAGGCATATGTAGAATGCGAGAAGGGGACCTACTTAGATGGGAAGGCTCAAACTATGAAAAGGGGCTGAGAGTTAAGGAAATATACAGCTCTCTTATAGAACAAAAGTTGGAACTGGTACAAGACTGTTGGTTTGGGATTTTGTGGAAGGTAGATGTTCCTGTAAAAATGATTATAATCCTGTGGCTGGTAAAGAACGATAAAAACTTGACTTGGAGGAATCTACAACATAGGGGGTGGCACGGGCCAGGACTCTGTCTTCTATGTGGCACACATGACGAAGATAATAAGCACCTTTTCTACTCTTGCCCATTTGCAAAAACGACCCTACAAACATTGTATGACTGCTTAAAAATACAGGTTCCAATATTTGAATGCACGGAGGAATGTTTGTGTTGGTGGCTACAAAGGGGTAAGAGCTGGTGGCCAATACCAATCCTGTTTCATTGGCATCTCTGGTGTGGGAGAAATAAGAGAATATTTGAGGGTTGATGTTTGTCTCCGGCAGAAATTGTAAATCATATTCACAAGGACTGGGTCAGCATAAAACATAAGGAAAAGCTAATCAAAGATCTATCCAAAAGACTTCTCCCATTTCAGTTTCAATATCTGGTTGGATATTTTGATGGTGCAGCTCAGAAGTCTATCTATGGATGTGGAGTCTGGTTGCGCATCTCTACAAGATGTTATTACAAAATGTTCTGGAATGGTGGAGTTGGGACAAATATGAAAGCTGAAATCATGGCATTATGGGGCCTTATGTGGTGGGCATCTTTTCTCGGTGAAGATTATATCTGGATTGTGGGTGATTCAAAGGTCTTGATTGACCATCTGAATCACAAAGCGAAAATTAATTTGGGCTCTCTTTCACACTGGCTTTGCAGAATTGAGAATTTAAAAACTGTTTATGTAGGTATTACTTATCATCATATATATCGTGAAAAGAATATTGTTGCAGATGAATTGTCAAAGCAGGGACTGAAGGCTTTTTATGGAAAGATTAATTACCAGCTATATAACATGCAGGGTCTTCAGGTTGAAGGTTCAGTCCCCATCATATAAGTACAGTGAGGTTCATGGAGGCTGTGTTTTTTAGTTTTCAGGTTTAACATGTGTTGTTACTTTGACAGTTAAATCTTTGTTGTCTCTTTTTTGTATGAGTAGATCTTTCTACTGTCACTTTTTGGGCTCTACAGGGGCGGGGATAATAGATATTCTCTATTTTGTAATGGTATGTATTTGGACAGTACTATTTCAATTAGTCTTTGTTCGTTATTGTGGCGACAATCTGACATAATCAGTAATTTTGGGATTGGAGGATCATGCTAAAAGTGCTATGTAAAGTCCTTGATGTTTGTTCCTGGTACATAATATAAACCAGGGTATTTTTCTTACTGAAAAGAAAAAAGAACAAAAAAAAAAAAAAAAAGAGAAAGAAAGTTAAGAAAACAAAAAAACAAATTGTTCACCATCTTTTTAACTAAATAAAATGAAAATTAATCAAACTTTTCAAACTAAAGCAAAACCATTTTTTTAACCAATATATCTAACTGCCAAACTAAAAACACACAAACCATAACGTCATATTTTCAAAAAAATCAACTCATATATCTGGAAATAAAATCATATATCTACGTGGCACTTGAAAATGCTAAAATCCTAATAATTTTGTACACTTAAAAAACCATAATAGAAATTTGCACTCTTTTTATAAAAAGCCTTAAACTAAAGAGGTTGGATATAAGTAGCAAAAAGAAAAACATGTCAACACTAAAACTAACCAAAGGATAAGGGGACTCATAGAACCCACAACGTGTATAAAGAAAGCTAGTGAGAGTACAAGTTCTGCAGGAAGCACTTTCATCTTGAGAGTTTATAATTTATTCTGGAGAATTTTTTTTACAGAGACGACCAACACTAAACGAGGGGCTGTACATGGAGAAGAATAATTAATATGTAGTCACCAGTAACAACTCAGATGAAGACATTAAGAAGCATTTAATGATTCCCTCTGCTCATTATGAGCATGGCCATGGACGTTTAAAAGAGTTTGTGGGTCTACCAGTGGTCCCATTCTAAATTGATGTTTCAACCAATATATGTTAGGTTTTCTTTACGGAGCAGCGCATGGGTGTTACCTCGCTTCAATCGAGCCACCTGCAGATGCTATGGGGATTAACAATGACAGACATTGAAGCTGAGGCTGGTAGAGAAGTGGGACTTACAGAAATGTTGAGAATTGTTTTATAATACTGTGGAAAGTTGGAAGGTTTCTTCCATAAGTACTTTTAATGTTTATGAGGCTAAAAATAGTTTATGCGATAGATTGTTTCTTTATCTGATTTTTGTATTCTGCTCTTTTCTTGTGGAGTTTACAATAAATACTCTCAACTTCTTAACAAACTTTTCGCTGAATAGATTATCTCAACATGTTTTTTAAAGACAACCTCACAGCCAATTCCTACATAGACGGTGTTTAATGAAGTGTCAAATTTGCTATTTAAAATCTTTGGAATACAAGTGTTTGAATTTTATTTTTATGATTGAAATGTCAATTTTGCTATTTAAAATCTTTGTAACACAAGTGTTTAAATCTTGTTTTTATGGTAGAAATAGATACCGCATCATAATTTTGGAAACCCAAAATCTTGAAATTTTATAACTATATCTCAATTTTCTAAAAAATTTCACCAACTTTTTACAAAATTTTACTATACTTTTGCAAAATTAATGCCTCTTTAAGCTACACTAATTACAAGAAAAACAACCTTGAGCATTGATGATTCTCTTTCACCCACAGATATGTTGGGGTAGTTGGACTTTTTGGAGTATCCTGTGCCGGAATCAAATGAAAAAATTTGAGATGAAATCTTGATTTCTGTTATTTAAACTAGTTTTTTTAACTCTATATATAGATTCAGTACCCTAAAAAGCCCCTAGGCACTTAGATTGTGCAAGTTTACCCATTAAACTTTTGTTTTCAAATAATTCCTGTCAAATTTTAGAAAAATTTAAAAAAATCACACTAAAAACAACTCGATACACTACTCCACTACAGGTGCAGCCATCCCAATAGACTATGTGATTACACCCAAGCCACTGCCAAACACGCCAAATTTAGTTACAGGTAAACATAGGTTATCTTCCACATTGATTGATTTATTATTATATTTGTCAACGTGCACAAAATCTCCATACTTCGTTTTTATCTATTTTAATGTGGGAGTGATTTATTATTATATTTGTCAACGTGCACAAAATGACCCTACGTTTTTATCTATTTTAATGTGGCAGTGGATGGGAATTATTTATTTATTTATTTATAATTAAATTTCTGGCCTATTGAAATTGGTTCGCAAATCTAATCTTTTTAATTTAAATTTTATTTTAATAATATTTCTAGTTTATTTATATATATTATTTATGTTAATTATTATTTTATTTAAAAATTTATGTTTTATAATTATATTATTTTACATTTTATGTGTTGCAATTGGAAAGGAACTTACAAATATAGATCTTTTTCAAGATCAATTGTAAATTTTTTTTAATAATTAATAATGTTTAATGTTTGAAATTTAATATAAACACACTTAATTCAAAATTATCATTTCACTAATAATCATTCTTAAATTTCACCTATCTCTTAATAATACAAATATTAAATCATTTTTTCACTAACCTTTTAATAATAAAAATATTAAATTATTTTTCTAAAAGATATAACCATTTAAGTTATATATATATTTTTTATAATAGGTTGTAGGGTAAAAATAAATATTCAATTATATAAATATACTATTTTAAAATTTTCCATAAATATATGCTTAATTTAATAAAAAATTATAATTTTATATATAAAAAATATATTTATAAAAAATTATAATTTTCTTATATCTTATTTAATTTATTAAATATTAATATATATTTAAAATATTTAATAAATTTTCATTTTTCTTTTTTCAATATTTATTTATGAAGATGATGATGGGAGAAAGAAAGTCATTAACTAAGACTTTTTAATATTTTATTTCTATGATCAAAAAGAAGGGAGAGAAGTGTTTGGAGATCAAAACATTTTTGTTGATTTAACAAGCCAAGAAGGTTGGTAGGATGACAAATGCTTTGAGGTTGGTAATATGACAAATGCTTTGAAAAGGAGAACCGATGTGAGTAAGGGTCGGGTAATCCAAGAGAAAATGTTTTTCATCTTCAACTTTCTTAGCATCCCAAATAGGGCAAATTCTTTAGTCCCAAGGTGTTTTGGGAATAGACCAATGCCCATTTTTACTCTAAAGCTCATGAGAATTAGTTACTTTAAATTCCTTTTTATGTCATCCCACAACTTATCCTTACACAACTTATCCTTAAATTTAGAAGTAATAGTGTTTTTAATAATATCCTTATTCTCTAACATGACCTTAGTATAGTTATAAATATATATAAATTGGACTCATTTCATTATGAAAAAAAATATTAATTCATATTTTATTATAATATAAAATAAAATATGCATATAATATATATTATAGAATTAGCAATAGTGTCTAACACATTGTTTATATATATATATATATATATATATATATATATATATATTAATAAGTTCAGTGGTAAATATCATGTGTTTTCTCTTAAAAGTTAAAATATTTAAATTCAAAGTGGAGTAGAGTCTGTATGCCTTTTTAATTTTTAGTAATGGAGGTTGGTACTTTATTTTTAATATTAGAAATTGAAGAGATCAGAGATACACACACCAATAATTAATTTCTATATTCAATAATCAGAGATACATCAAATATATATAGTTAAACTAATGCTAATCTTAGAGAGAGAAGTTGAGAGAATCTCTCAACTTCCTCAACAACCCAATCTAAACTAAGTAAGCACAATAATGGAGGCATTATCTCAAACACCCCCCTTTAATGCCTACATTACAAAAATGGAGAACATACTAATTTAATACAAACATTTGTCTGCCTGGCCTTCATTAACATTTGTACCCACTCTGAGATCTCATAGGAAACGCTCTTTTCTCCACCATTTTCGAGCTACCATTCAACCCATTTAAAATACATTTGTTTCTGACCAGCAATAATGAACTTTGCAAGATCAACAGTATTGACAACTCCGCTCGTCGGGGCTTCTGCGATAAGAGCTGACAAGTGATGAACCATCCTATGGACCAATCACCATCTGTCGGATATTTCGCTTTCGGCTATCCATCAGTGGCTAGGCAAATGGTCTGAATACTGAATGTGTTCAAGAGCTAATCTAACAACTTGACCTGCTTCACATCATACTGTAACCTGTAACTGATGCTCCTTGGCCCGTAGCACAACAAGATCAGCATATAACAAATTCACACAATCAAATTAGCCAATCGTTATCTCGTCCCTGTAGAACGTAGAGAACGACTAATTTAAATAATGCTAATTTGTTCAATAATTGGTTCTCTACTACACAATTCTCACAAATCCTTGCCCTACAAATAAAATTCCCTAATCCAAAACTCCACTCTACTAGATAATCTTTTACTCAAAAATACATTTACATTAGAATAACAGTCAGACTCCTATTTAAACGTCCTATCATCCAGATCACAAACACACATTAACCCTTACACCATTGTTTAACCATCCAACCATTCGTATCACAAACACACATACATGGCATCTCTTGCAGTCTTATTCGATGGGAAAAATGACAATCTTTCCTCTGGCTTGTTTGTTTTCCTGATGTTTGAAAGCCTCTTTCACGTCAGCAAATGAATACGGGCCCTTCGAATCCAGCACAGGTTTCAGCTACCCACTTTCGTCCTCCGGTCTCACGTAACGGGGCGGCAACTTGAAAATCCCGCTCTCGGCAAGACATTGCATCCTCTGCCAAATCCTGCAATACCAGGAGGTTGCTCAAGCGTTCACCGCTGCCGTTGCCGACAGAGGAGGAGAAGAAGGTCTTCAGATCCTCTGCGCTCACAATCCCTCGTTCCATTGCTGAGGTATTGACATTTGTTTGATTCAATGCTGCCACAGCGTTTTAGCTTTAGAGTGAGTGCGAGTTGTTCCAGATCCGTATCAAGCAACAAACGAGGTTTTATGAATGTTGGGATGAAGCCGTGGAGTACTTCATTGTGTTGTAGAAGGGAATCCAACTGGCTGAGAGTGATAATGGCAACGGAATTAGGTTTTGAGCATCGGCCCCCAGTTTCGGAGAGCAGAGAGTTATATATGAAACTCCTGAGCGGTATTCTCTTTTTCCGGGAACGCAGTGGAAAATCGGCTAAGAGAAAGCTGCAATTACAAGACTCCAAATTCAGTAACGCATCGTTCAATTTTCAAGGAGCAAGAAACACACGCAGATGCACACACAGCACTCTTACAAACAAACAAATTCAACACCCCTAATCTACGTATGTACAGAGAATCTCTCCCAAACTATGTCATTTTCCTGGGCACTCCCGTGAGGGATTAAGCCCAGCTAGGCTCTGATACCAAATTAGAAATTGAAGAGATCAAAGATACACACACCAATAATTAATTTCTATATTCAATAATCAGAGATACATCAAATGTATATAGTTAAACTAATGCTAATCTTAGAGAGAGAAGTTGAGAGAATCTCTCAACTTCCTCAACAACCCAATCTAAACTAAGTAAGCACAATAATGGAGGCATTATCTCAAACATTTAAAACAAGGAGTAAACAAATTTGATGCATGGATCCCTTATTTCTCCTGAATGATGATTGTTGACAACTCTAGGCTCAATTTTATGGAGTACATTTTACTTTTTGTAGTAAATTGCCGAAGTCCTCCGTGAATGAGCAATGACCCTTTTCATCAGTTTCTCATTTCGTTTGGGCTCATGGTGTATCTACAGCCATAGTACAAATTTTGTCCATGTGTCCTAGAGATCGATGCTCCGACTGGGGTATTATCAGCTTGAGGTGTTTGCAAAAGGAAATCCTTTCTCAGTCGGGGCCCAACTTACATGTGAATGGTTTTCTATTCGCCTTGCCCTTTTTTATTTGGGGGTTGTAGAATCGAAGATATTTGTACATGATGGCCCCGTCATGCCATAGAAACCACCCTCGTTCTCCCCTCTCTAGCCTGGCCGAAAGACAGACATAAACAGAAAATGAAACTTTTCATATTTTCTTAAAAAATGAAATGGATAAACCTCCATCTTCTGGAGCAGGAACTCGAACTTGGTGGAAAACTTGAAAAAGTCTATTTAGTTCAATCTGGGCATCTTTGCAATAATAATATATTCTCTAATTAATAATATTAATATTCAATCACACCTTTCTCAATAATTATAGCAATTATTAATATTATTAAATTAAATATATATAAATATAAATCAATTGATATTATAAAAGAATATATATATATATATATATATATATATATATATATATATATATATATATTATAAAAGAATATATATATTCATTCAATTAATTAATTAATATCATGACTAATTTACGTCAATTATATTTTAATATTTCCCTGGCAATCTTTCTCTTCAAATTTTTAATTACTCATATGTATGTTTTTCACCTTAACCCATAACAATTATTAATGAATGCCAATCCTGAATTCCATTTATTATGTCTCGTACTCTCTCATATTCATTCCAAGTTTCACTTGTCCCTAATGAAGGGTTGAGTGTGGATTCGAAATGTTAGATGTTTCAAATCTATACATAGTTTGCATCAAGAAGAATTGCGCCAACAGCAAGGTTAAACACTTGTTTTATGCTTTAAAACTGGATTTTTTTTCTTCTCATGATGGTTGAGGTTTAGATGTATCCCTAAAAAGTCTAGAGAGCCTAAATAAGGAGTCTGATGTCTTTTGAATTAGTTATGCTCAAGGAGGTATTTGAAGCAATACAGTAATATGTGGTTTAACGACAAGTTTCGCTGGTTGAAAGCAATGAGACCAAGTTTCAAATCACATTGAGTATATGGTCTGCTATGATCTCGGCTCAAAGAGTAGGCTCCCCCATTTCTGTTGCGGTCTCAGATCTTGCTAAATCATAAGATTTGGTGTATCTGGCTTGCACGTTGTTGGATATACTATTGGTGTTATAAGGCAACCACGAGGATTGATCCTGGGACCTCCCTTAGATTAGTCTAAAGAGTTACCGATTCACCATTGTCAAAAAAAAAAATGAGGTATTTGAAGCTTATTTCGCCAAAGTAAAAGTTTATGGTTATGGTATATATTTCTTTCTTGAAGCTTATCTTTTAAGTCGGTTTAGAGAATTTGGTTGCAAATATGAAGTGGGTCCATGTGGATTGTTAATGTGTGGGTCATTTTTTAAAAGAAATGCATTTATATGTTTTCTTTTAGTTGAATTCATTATCAATTCTCATCATGATGAGAGTTATTTATTTGAAAATGAAGCTAACGTTATCAAGAAGTGTGGAATTAGATGGAGCTAAAGAGGGAGAGAAGATGAAAATTTGAAGTGTGGTGTTGAAAATAGGCTTATATAGAACTCTAAGTTTGACCTTCTTTGTTGCTTAACATGGTACTTAAAGTGTTTTGAGTTTGTAGCTCGAGTGTTTGGGAGCATAGTTTGTTCTCTCATCTACCTGGGCTCAATTCCAAGGGACACATTTGACCCATTATGATAAGAATCAAAGAGTAAGCAACTCCTAGTATAAAGCTCCGTCATGGAGTTCTTGATGTCTCAAATATTGTTAAGCCATAAACTACTTGTTATGTGCTAAGTTGTCAGCTACTAGCTTTACCCTATGATTTATAATGGTAACCTCCAACTTTGAATCTCCCCCTTGCCTAGGTAATCATGAAGAGTTGTCGATTCCCCTATATCTGAAAAGAAAAGAAAAAAATAACAAGAATATCTAGAGATGCAAAAAGGAAAATAACAAGAAAAAAAATAACAAGAAGCATTTAATGATTCCGTCTGCTCATAATGAGCATGGTCATGGACGTTTAAAAGAGCATGAGTGCAGTTTCAATTGCTTTTAATGCTTCCAATGAGAATTTGTGGGTGTAGCAGTGGTCCCATTGTAAATTGATGTTTCAAGAAATATATGTTCTCTTTACGGAGCAGCGCAGGGGTGTGCGAGCACCTCGCTTCAATCGAGCCACCTGCAGATGCTACGGGGATTAACTATGACATGAATATAAATAGATGGAAATAGATTCGAGTGTTTGGAATACAAGTGTTTGAATTTTATTTTTATGATGGAAATAGATTAACATCATAATTCTGACCTCCAAAACCTTGAAACTTTATAACTGTATATTAATTTTCCAAAAAAATTCACAACACTTTACAAAATCCTATTCTAATTTAAATCCTATATGAATCTAAGTAAATTTAGATTTTTTTAATTTAAATTTTATTTTAATAATATATTTTATTTTTATTTATTTATATAATATTTATATTATTTTATTTGTGATTAACAAAATAATTTTATTATTATTTTATTTAAAAAATTATATATTATAATTATGGTTTGAAATTGGAAATTAAGGACCTTTGAGATATAGAGATTCTTTCAATATCAATTGTAATCTTTTTTTTTAAATAAATAATAATGTTCAATATTTAGAATTTAATATAAATATACTTAATTCAAAATCATTATTTCATTAATAGTTTTTTTTTAGATTTCATCCACTTTTTAATAATAAAAATATTAAATTTTTTTCCTTATATTTGAAGAGATATAACTATTTAAGTTAGTTATAAATAAATAAATTATATATATGATGATGATGATGGCTAATGTTCATTGCGACCAAATTTTGGTCCATCGCACCTAAAGAAACAAACTATTTAGTTTTCTTTAATATGGTACTTCTATTCCCGGATGCGAGTGATTTGTGACAATACCATGGTGACGGGCTACGAGGTTGGCAAGTGGCATGGCCACATGGCCACCCACAGGCCCTGACGGCGAGCATTAAATTGCTTGAGCCGTCACCCCACCTACAATTTATTTCTCTATAGCCATCGAGGTTGTTACCATTATTTCATAATGGAGTCCCTTCCTCCCCCGCCTGGTTATGGTTTTCGACAGCCTGGTTATGGTTGCGTGCCTCCCCTGTCTCAACCTCTGAGCACCTACTGCCCCCCTGGAGTCACGGAGCCGAGCTCTTGCACGCCAACAGGGAGACGTTGTAGCCTGTGTTGTTGTATTGAAATACTCCCAGGCCACCATTACTCACAGAACGCCCTCTGTCATTTGAATTTTTCTACAGCTAATTGCTTCACCTCCACCACTGTGCCTCCGGCTCCGTGGCGCCTCCACCCTCATTCTTCTTCAGCCCACAGCTCCCACCACCCTCACTATGCCACCATGCCTCGCCTCCGACATCGCATGCATTGTAGGTGTGGCAGCAACAGAGGGCGGGCTGCTCGTTCCTCGCACTCTACCCATTTTGACACCTCGTCTTCCTCCCTGGAGCACTCCCCTGGCTGGTATCTCGCTACCCGCAGTGGGCGTGGCCGCTTTGTTGGTCAATCCCGTCTTTCTGCTCAGCCTTCTGACACCGTGACCATTCCTTCGCCTCTGCCTCGTTTGGACTCCACATCCACCCCACAGACCTCCCACTCCTCTCAATTCCACTTCCACTGCTCCATGGACCACCCTCGTGTCATCGCCACCATTTCTGTTTCCTTCAAGGAGGAGCCCGTCGAGGCCTCTAGCTTTCGCTCTCCCAAACTGCAAAAGCTCCCCCACCGTGACGCCTCCTCTACAGAAGTTAAGGGTGACCCTGGTTCTGGCGACCATAGCACGCGCTCGAACAATAGCAGCAGTCCTGGAAGCAGCGGGGACGATAGGAGGCATGGAAAACAGGCCAAGGGCAAAGCTAGCGAGACCAAGGAGCCCCAGCACACTGCACACGCCACCCAGGACATGCAGGCCACCGACACCGACGAATACAGGTGTCTCATTGTAGAAGAGACTCCTCCTACTCCTCATGACACCTAGGCTCTCAGGTTTTTTCTGGTTTACTATTTTTAGTGTTAAGGTCCTTGGTCACAAGGTTTTGTTAATTTCTGGTATCTATGTATGGTACAACATGCAAACAATTAACAGTTTTATTTGTATTATGTTGGTTTCCTCTCGCGAGGCAGCGAAACAAACTCTTATTGGACTGGTTTCCCCTGTGTGGCTAGTCCCATTTTTTATGTTTTATGTGAATTATGCCTTTGAATCAGGCTAGAGCTGCAGAGGCCTGTGCCTCCATGTACACTATGTTACACTAATAGAAATTAATCTTACTTAGAAAAAAAAAAATATTGTACTCCTATGTTCAAAGAGCTTAGAGAGAAGTGTCTCGAGCTCAATATAATTTGGACATGTTAAAAGGCTAGGAAGGTTGGTATTGCAACAAAGATTATGAAACTGAGATCTAATGTGGGTGTACGCAGGGCACTCTAAGAGGAGTGATTTTCATCTTGAATGTTCATAGTCTCACAGAGATGGCAGATCCTTTCCACCCAACGAACTGCCCAACGACCTGTTTCACTATCAAGCTCATGAGAGTTTGTTCTTATCTTGACTATATTAATCTTTCTCTTTGAGCTAGTTAAAACAGAGAGATACTTTTGATCTTCTAGAGTAGGGTTGATGACCTCCTTATAATATCTTAATTTTATTTGAGCCTCTAAATATTTCTCACACCACATTTTCTCTTTAAAATTAGAAATAACAATATTTTTAATGTTATTAATATTTCTCAATGCAACATTTTCGTGGATCTCCCAATGGTTTAACCAAGCCCTGGTATCTTTATACCAACCTCATTTGAGCCTTAGTTGGTTTTGGCTGGAATTTAAAGCTAGCTTAGGAAGTCTATGGTCTCCCATGTTATTGATTTTGTGCTTGTACAAGAGGAGTCTAGTCATAGCTAGGCTTTCGATAGGGGAAAGACTCACTTCTATAAGGATAATATGATAGGGTGTATTGCTTTTAATTTTGAGGTTATGCGTTATAAAACGCTTCTTGATTTTCTCAATCTTTCTTCGGGATTCTCTAGAGATGTTGCAACCCCAAACCTCACATCCATACAAGATAACAGGAGTGACTAAATTTTCAAAGGGGAGCTTCTTTTTATCCCACATCACAAGGTTTGTTGCTTTACAATTATTTTCAAGACCAAAATAAGCTTTCCACCCTCCATTAATCCTTTTCTCAATGTTATAGTTCCAGTTGAGCTTGTGATGAATATCAATTCCTAGGTACTTGTAAGAAGACATTTCCTCCAAGTTTCTATTGTCATACAAAAAATAAGCGTAAGTTTCCTTCTTGGATTTGATAATCATAACTTTTGTTTTGTCAGTGTTAACAGTTATACTCATGATAGAGCAGAAATCCTTAAAAATTCATAGTTGCTTATCCAGATCAGATGGACACATTGCTAGAAGAACAATAGCGTCGGCATAGATAAGAAATATATATATATATATATATATATATATATATATATATATATATATATATATATATATTTTTATTTTTTTTCCATAATTTATTTAAATTAATATATATTTAATTTAATAAAAGTTATAATTATATATATATAATATATTTATAATAAATTATAATCTTATACATATTCTTTTATTAAATATTAATATATTTTTAAAATACTTTATAATTATTTTTTTCAATGTGTATTTATGAGGAGGAGGATGATGGAATTTAATGTCCACTGACACTAATAGGGTTTATTAAACATTAAGAAAGAAATCTATTAAGTGACATTCTTTAATATTTTATTTCTATGATAAAAAAGAAGGGAGAGAAGTGTTCTCAGATCAATATATTTTTGTTGATTTAACAAGTCAAGAAGGTTTGTAGTATGACAAAATAGATCAATGCCCAATTTCACTCAGAAGCTCATGAGAATTAGTTTGGTCAGCAAGAGTGAGCTTGATCACCTCTTTATATTACCTTAAATTTCCCTTTCCCTCTAACTCCTTATCATCCCACAACTTGTCCTTAAATTTGGAAGTAATATTGCTTTCAATAGTATCCTTATTCTCCAAGATGATCTTAGTATAATTATAAATATATATAAATTATACTCATTAATTTCATTATGAAAAAAATATATTAATTCATATTTTATTATAAAATAAAATAAAATATACATTTAATACATATTATATTATTCCCAATAGTCTCAACACATTACTTATATATATATATATATATATATATATATATATATATATATATATATATATATATATATATATATATATATATATATATGAAATAAAATACATGTAGTAATTAATTTATAAATAATACAAGTAATTAAAATTATATATTTTTATATATATTAAAAAATTTAAAATTTTTAATTATATTATAAATAAGTTTAATGATTAATAGCATGTGTTTTCTCTTAAAAATAAAATAATTAAATTCAAAGTGGAGTAGAGTTTGTATGTCTTTTTAATTTTTAGTTGTCAAATAGATAAGTGGAGGTTTAGTAGTCAAATAAATAAATGAAGGTTGGTCCCTTATTTCTAAAACAAGGGGATTTAGTAAACAAATTTGATGTATGGATCCCTTATCTCACAAACAAAGAAATCTTATAAAAAAATTTAGTGTTTAACTCTCTTTTTTTGTGGGTCAAAGTCAAGTTTATATTATCATATCAAAATTTACCTCTAGAAACAACAATGTTGTGATACATCCAAGCAACCCGAGCGGAACAAAAGGCCTCAATCGATTCGGGTGCGCGCCAAGGCATACAATGCCATTGGTTATTTCTAGTACAAAACTAGCAAAAAACAAGTAGTTACACAACTTCATGGAGGAGGATCAAGGGGGGATGTTGGTGGCCTTGTAAAGAAACCAGCACAATCTGGATATCATGGGAGCGCCTCAACTGACAACATAAACTCTCCAGAGCATCTAAAGTTACAGTTTGCATATGTTGGATATCATTGATATAGGCCATGAACTCGTTATGTTCTTCATACCTCTGTTCTCACATGTTGTCCAAGTTTAGATAGATTTGTTACAGTTAAGCTGAGATCATGTTTAGGGTGGACAGAATGTCAACTTACCGAGGTGACTGGATTGGAGAGACCGCCATGGCCGCCACCGAATTTTGGCTCTTGGTGGATTCTGAATTCGAGCTCAGGTCCCCATTCGGCCTGCACTACGCCATCCCACGTCCAAGACCTCCTATGCGTGCATGTCCTCATTCGTGTGGCATGGGCTTCTCATCCTCACACCTACCTGCTTCCTCGTTGTGTCTCCAATTTCCAGCATGACGAGTAGCCCTTGGACTAGCAGTGCGGTCCCATAAGCCACCACTTCCCATCCAGCCACTCGTACCCACTCCAACACAGAAAAATTCAATATGTCTGTCAGTTTCTTCAGCACTACGCCCGCTGGTGGGGAGGGACCTCCACCCGCAGAAGTACCAAACTACTAAAGACCATTGCACCTCTGAGTCCGATCCAACACCGCACGAAGGTCGATCTCTCTATTGTTGCTAACCTCGCCCCCTCTGCGGACCGAAAGAGACACATAAGACGCACATAGGTGGACACCTTCCTCGCAGATAATCCAAGCACAATTGCCAAAATTTAGTGTTTAACTTAACCATAATATTAAAATTACTTTAATATATAGTTTTTTTAAGGGTGGTTCACGGACATTGGGCAGCCGCTACATCCACAGGAAAATCCAAGGATCTACCCGTCGGCCAAACAAGTAGGGCCTATCCCGAAGAGTGTCGAGGAGATTTGACCTCGTGACCTCCCAACTTGAGATGTACTTAGCAACGAGAAATCGACAAACAGAGCTAACCCTTGGGGCTGACAATACCATAGGGTTATATGTAGACAAATATATATATGTGTGTGTGTGTGTGTGTGTGTGTGTGTGTGTGTGTGTGTGTGTGTGTATTTTATTTATTTATTTATTTATTTTTTCCGGTGAAGTAGGATAATGATGGAGTTTTCACGGTGCTCTAGGGTTTTTCTTTCCTACATATTCTCGATGGCACCACTACAGGCCATGAGATCAACATACACAGAGGAGGATGGCATTGGAAAAAAGACGATAAACCCATATTTCACCTTGATGATGATTGTTGACAACTCCAGGCTCAATTTTATGGTGAACATTTAACCTTTTGTAGTAGATTTCCAAATTCCTCTGTGGATGAGAAATGGCTCTTTTCATCAGTTTCTCATTTCGTTTGGGATCATGGTGTATGTGCAACCATAGTACAAATTTTGTCCACGTTTCTTAGAGATCGATGCTCCGACTAGGGTATTGTCAGCTCAGGGTGTCTGCAAAAGTAAATCCCTTCTTAGTTGGGGCCCAACTTACATGTTACGTGTTTTCTTTTCGCCCTACCCTTTTTTATTTGGGGGTCATGGAATCGAAGATAATTGTGTGCATGAGGGACCCACAATCCCATATAAACCACCCTCTTTCTCCCCTCTCCATCGTGGCCGAAAGACAAACATAGACAGAAAAGGAAACTTTTCATATTTTCTTACAAAATTTAAATGGAAAGACCTCCATCTTCTGTATCAGGAACTCAAACTTGGTGGAAAACTTGAAATAATGTATTTAGTTAAGTATGGGCATCTTTGCAACTTCTCAATTCCTTTTATTCGAAGGGAAATTGTTACATGACTCTTTCCAAATGAAGGACTATGACATTTTGAGGAACACCACCATTATTTTGAATCTAAGGCTGTGTGGTGGAGCTTCGAGCTCGAAAAGCCCCAACATATATGTCTCTTTCAATGATGCAAGGAAAGGGAAGAATTTTATCTCAACAAATGAGATCCAAAAAAATCCAGGACCCTACATCGTAGAACATATGGAACAAGTACCAACCACGAAGTTAATCTTTGAGAGGCATTAGAGGAAATTTCAGCCTAGAAGTCGCCTCCTAGGGAAAAATAAATAAAATAATAGTTAAGATAATAAAATAAGAGTTATGAATTTTGGAAGGAAAAGAAGAAAACTAATTTTTTTTATGAACACATTTTTTTAATGTATCTTCATTTTTTATCAGTGTGGGTATTCTCAAAAGTATGCATAATTTGAGTAAATTTATAAGGAGATGAGCCAAAATTACAATTAAAAAAAGTAGTTTTTCTTCTTTTCCCTCCAAAATATGTACATGTACCTCTTTTTAAATTTAAAGGATTTTGATTGGTTTCATATTATGAGATGGAAATTACATAAAAATTTCATGGACACTTTTAGGCTGTAATTTCCTCTAATGTAAATTATCTCTTTTATGTTCTCCAATCCAAGGTTGTTATTTGTAGGGATAATGGCTTCTGGCCTAGATTTGAAGCATTGCACGAGTGGTTTTTTCTTTTGGGACACCCAACCATGACGTCTATTTATGTTCCAAATGCTTCCTCATTATTCAATTTGATACATAGAAAAATCTAGAGAATGTTCTGAATGGTGGGCTATGAGCTAGGCTCTTCATTACTCCATGGTTCCCAGATTTTTATGCACAAATATGGTAGTCTTAACCATGTTAGTATGCATGATATTTTCAAATCTCCCCCTTCATTTTTGGCACCAGAAGGTCCTAGAGGATATTGGAAATACTTTGGAAATTTTTGAAAAGATGGACCTTGAAAGAAAAGAGAAAGGTTTATTTACTTTTGCTAGAATTTGTGTAGAGGTAAAACTCGAAAAAATTATACTTGACCACAGTCTAATAAAAAAAAATATTTCAATGCTCCCAAGTATTAGATTACGAGAAAACAACATTGAGATGTCGAATATTCTTCCAAACATAACACTTGTAGAAGAAATGCCCAGAGGAAAAAAAAGATCCTGAAACGAAAAGGAGACAGACCCATAAAACAAAAGGATGGCAGGTATGAGATCCCCACCTCTCAAAATAATAAGAAGAAGAAACCATGGAGGGCCAACTAATCCAAGCATGAGTGGATGCACAGGCTCAACATGGTCACCAAGCAAAAGAGGGTGAGGCGGAACAATATAGAATCACAACCCATATACAGAAAGGTATTAAATTAGTTGAGATCCATACATTTGATGGGATGAGGGGGAAAAAAAAGGTACATGTATCTAAAAGTTCAGACTCAGACAAATAAACCTCACCGAAGGCAATAGGAAGAGAACTAACAATGGTTCTTGTTGAACCAAACTTTGAGGAATGGAAAAAAGTGCAAAAAAAAGAGAGAAGCTAAGTGATTATTTTCACGTTTAACTTCAACTATTTACTTTTAAAGTTATTTTTTCAATTTTTTCTCTTTTTCTAAATACCTTGAGGTGTGCCTTCAAAATGCTTTCAACATATGCAAAATATAAGTTATTTCTTATTATTGTGCCCCATAGAAGACCATGTAGTCCCCATAATGTTATTATTGTGCCCCATAGAAGCCCATTATTGTTATTGTTGTGCCCTTACATTGTTATTGTTAGGTCGAATAGGATTATATTGTGACCCCTTGGACTCTTATATATAGAAATGAGGTTTTGTCATTTGTATCATCCAAGAATTATTCATTTATAGAATGTAAAGGAGTTTTCCCCCTCGAAGAGGCTTTTTTCTAAGTCATTGATGTATCTTTTCTTCTATTTTGTGAGCTGGTTTCATAATATTTGGCATCAAAACTTTGGATTCTAGGGTTTCACTACTACAAAAAGGTCATCATGGAATTTTCTCTATAACTTTTGTTCTACAAAGTTTCAAACGCTGAAAAAAAACCCCGTTTGAGCTGAAAGACTGAGGAACTTTGTGTAAAAGTTTTAGATCTTCATTCGCTAGATTGTCAAAGATATGATCTAAGGAAGGTAGGGTTTTTGCAGGCTCTTGAATTTCATCTCAAAGAGGCAACCTTGGGAAAATCGTCATAAATTTCTCTCTGAGCATCGGATTCAAATTCTATAAAAAGTGGCCAAAATTTCACGGACTCTAGTTTCTTTTGTATCTAATTAAGAGCCGAAAGATGAAACAGCAAAACGTGGCACGCCGTACAAGTTAGCTCTACTGAACCAGTCCATAATTAGGTCATTGTGGGAGATTGGGTATAACTTTTATTTGAAGAATCCAAATCAGGTCTAACTTGTGGCATTGGAAAGATGACTCATAGATCCATTACAGGACCCAAGTTCAGATCTTGGAAATCCGAAATTACAGAGTTACAATCATTTCAATATTGAGCTCCTAAAAGAAAATAAAAAAGGCGTGTGTGTTTTTTTATATATATAAATTGCATAAAATTTGTTTAAAAAGTTAGTTTGAAGTGATTCCAAGGGCATATTGAAGCATTTTTCATCAGTTTGAATATTTTTGCTTACCTCCTCCAAGTTTTTCCAGCTCCTAATTAGTGTTAGTATGTTTCCTTCCTTTTGCATAATTTTGAAAGAATTTTTTAATTTCGTCTCCAGCAGATAGCCAAATTGCCCAACTTGTTAACCTCCATTGTTCCTCTTTGTCAGCCAAAATATTCCTTCGTTTAGAATGAATCTCCTTTATTTTATCCAGCTTTGCCTCATTTGCATCACCATCAGCTTCCAAACTCTCCAAACGCCCTAATTGACTAGGCCATGCTCGTTTTTTTTAGTTCTTTCTCTTGACCATAAAAATGTCTCCTTCTTTAATCAGATAGGATTATTCAAAAAAGGTTGAGCATAAGGACTTATATCCCTACTCTCCCTAGGGCACCAATTTTCATGTACCAATCTTATGTAATAAAGATCCTTTAACCAACTCGCATTGAACTTAAAAGGATAATCAAGCTTTTTAAAAGGCCCAATCAACACTAGTAGGATAGGAAGATGGTCAAAAACCCCACTCAATCCAGCTTATTTTCTAAAGCTCGATAGGAAATTTGCAAATACTTCATGCAGGAGAAATTGATCTATTATCTTAGCCACCGGAGCATCACCCACCCTTCTATTTCTCTAGGTGGGAAAAATCCTTATTAAATAAGGATCAATTAGGTTCCCATCCCTAATTTTATTAATAAAAAACTCATCCACGGGATCAAGTTGAGTTAAAGGACCCCAGGTTTCCGCCACCCAAGAGAAAAATTGAGATTGCCACCCACAATCAGATGCTCAACATGCATGAAATATTTTTTCATAAGTTTATTCCAGAAAGAAACACTATCCAAACAAGGATTGTAAATATTAATAATCATAAATTCCATGGCCAATTCCAAGCAGAAAATATTTGCTCCAATAACCTAGTCTGAAACCCAGGAATAATTAGGTTGATGGAGAAATTCGTAAACCCCAGGACTAAGCCACCAGTTCCACCCTTAGCATCCAAGGCCATAAAGGTCCATGACAAAATCAATTTTGATAAAGAGGCTGATACCAAAACCCCATTGGCCAATGTCTCTTGAAGCAAAATCACATCTGGCTTATATTGAGAAAAGAGTGCTTTAAGTGCTAGTTTCTTATGGGTGCTAGCTATACCCCTACAATTGAAAGATAGGATAATCATTTTTAAACCTTGGTCAGAGACTACGCTGCTCTAAGTGCCCCTGTTATAGATAATTGTTTCCCATCCACTATATCAAACATAGCTTTCAACTGGGCTTTTGATATTTTTGTTTTCTAATCTTGAAGTTTTTTGTGCTTAGTAGTCAAAGGCATACCCCCCAAACCCCCAAACATCTTCGCAGGAAGTAATTTTTTTTCCCTCGGTCTCAGGTTGTAGGGAAAGGTTTCAATTTTTAACTTAGGAATTGTAGTGATGATATTGTCAATAACAATTGAAAACAAATTGATACATAGTGGGTATGATTCTTGAGGCCTGGAAGGATCAGGTAGTTTAATTCTATTCAATAAAATATCAAGAGTATCAACAACAGAGCAAGAGGAAAGAGGGACACTACTCCTCGAATCCGAAGCATATTCAACCATGGTCTGATGTGTTGGAGCCTGGGTCACAGTAACAACCGAGGGTATAACCACCTGCACACCCTCATCCTCCATAACATCCATAGGACTCGGCCCCTTGTTCTTTCCCGCTCTCCCCTCCTCAATTTTTTCATCACCATCAACAATAGGAAAACCCTCTCATGACCCAAATCCATACCTAGAAGGACCCTTAATCCACCTCCTCATATTTATCCCCAAAGGGAAATCTTTGTCTAGATACCCATACTTATGACATCTATGAAAACGAAAAGGCAGATGCTCGTAGTTGATCAACTAATAAAAAACAATGCCCTTCAAAATGTAAATGAATTTTCTCCACCAAACCATCGCGAGGAATTAGTCAAACCAGCAGTCGAGCTACATTTAGAGCCCTAGTTTCCAAGAAAGACATATCCGCCTCCAAAAACATGCCCAAGCGGCTACCATTTACTCTAAAAACATCCAACGTCCACAAATGAGGAGGGAAAGCCGACAGTTGAACCCAGACCGGGATCTTGTCAACCCTTTCTTTCTTTGCATAAAAAAATCAGCGACCAACGTTTGAAGAGGATAGCGGTAACTCAAAACCCCCAATTCTTGCCCATGACCCATTCCAGAGTCGTCGAATTTGCAAATTTTATCGTGAACCAACCCTTTGACATGGTAAAAACCTACACATCCCTGTCAGGGCTGCATTCCATGTGTTCCCAATCCATTCAGATATATGGTGCACTGAGAATAATTTCCTCCAAGCATGACCCATTAAAATAGACCCCGAGGCCTCCATTTCCCTATTTACTTGAATGTCAGCACCCAACACCAAGTTTGGGCACTCCACAATTTTTTTAATCACGTTCCCTTTCTTCCTTTTCCCCCTATTTGTCCACGACGTTACGAAAATAAAATAAAATCTTCGTCTTCTCCCAAAATCCTTTCTTTAGTGCCTATACCTCCAACCCCAGTTACACTCCCACACCGACCTCCCCATTCAATGGGAATACATCCTCCTGTCAACCATCCAAACCAAAATCTGAAAGTACCCCTTGAGTCCTATCAACAATCACCTGAACTGCCTCAGGAGTTTGAACCAAACCCACCTGAAAACCCAGAGAACCCTATACCACCCCCCTTGGAAGAAACACCATAAACCTCCTCTTGCATAGTGCCCCGCCCACCTCCTGAAGATTAGGACAGAGTCCATATTTCCAGTCGAAAGAAGGAACAACCTTAAAACCCCCTTTTGGCCGAGGGATTTGCCACCCCCCACCTAACAGAGTCCCGCCACCATTTTTACTCGGACACCCATTCCAGACACCAAAATCTAATAAACAAGCTTTTAAGCCCTCACTAGACACAAAACCACTCACAAAGACAACATCTTCTACCCCTTTGTTGTGGTTCCTATGTTTTGGCCAGATTGGCAAGACCAAAAGATAAGACAACATCAAACCACTTTGGGATCCTAGGATCTAGCCCTCCCGGATCCAGAGAGGGATCTCTCTATAAATGTAAAGAATGATATATCTTTAAGGCTCAAAATGAGGTATTAGGCTAGGTATGAAGCACAAGGGTTTTTTTATTTTGATTGTTTGGTTGGAGATCATTAACTGAGAAGGTTAAGGAAGTAAAGAAGGAACTGAATAGAAGGATGTTTCAGCATGGGAAGATAGGTCAAGAGAAAGGTTAATCCATTGGGATATGGAGTCATGAAAGGAGATTACTTGCATAACAACTATCCAAGGGTTTTCATAGGGAAAGTCATCTATACCAAAGGATCTTTTTAGATAGATGGTGAGATGGAACATTAAGAATGGGTGAAAGAAAGAAACCAAAGTGCAGCCTAAGATCAGGTAAGGACTTTGAACCTATCCTTCTTTTGACATACTTCAAAGGAAACTCTCAATAAAGACACAAAGGGTAGCTTAAGATCAGGTCAGATGTCATATAAATCTAGGCCTGCTTTCAGCATACTCTCAAGGAAGACAATCCAGCAGTCCTCATAACCACTTTCAGACAATAGAAACATTTAAGATTAACACAGAGTAAGGCCTAAGATCAGAGAAAGACTTTTAACCTTCACTGCTTTTGACACTAACTCAAAGGGATCTTAGAAAGGAAAACTTTTGGAAAAGGAACCAGGTGAGACAGGGCTAGCTCTAATCTCCCAGTTTCCCAATTCTTTTAGCTGAAACCAAACAAGAACATCTAGGAAACAAATTCTAAATTCACACATCAGTAAGCATGGACAAGCCAACTTCTATGCTGGTTAAATTATCTTGAATTTTCTCTTAGATACACAGACAACAAAAAACATATAGATAAATATTACAGTGAGACTTAGGGTACTTCCAGCAGTATGTCCTAATCTATGCTTGCTGTTATTTATCTAAGAATAATGGACAGTGTGATAAACATGAAAGGAAACAATTACAGTAAGAATACATCACCAATAATATAGACCAGGATCCTGTGAATCTGCTTGTTTAATTGATGTGCAAAACCAGTCACATACTTTGAGTCCAGTGGCTCTTTACAATCCATACTTCTCTTCCCAGCCTACTATAATACAGACTACTTAGCTACTTCCCCTCAATAATAGTTCTAACAGTCGATAAAATCCCAACCCTTTGCAATGAATCTTCGATGAATACTTATAGGTGAATGAGGAAGTGGAGTAGTAGATATGAACTTAAATGTTTCATTAAGACAGAGGGGAGGAAGTAGTCGAATGCCCACTCTGCTTAATGGCTTTGCATTAGTCTGTTTGTACCCTTTAGGTTGGTTTAGAAGTCTTTGTCAGGTTGACAATATCTTCAAGTATGTCTCTTGCAGTACTCTCTGATTGTAGGTACTCTGTTTTATCTTCTGTGACAAGTAAGGTGATAGAAGTTCTTTCAGGTCTTCCATACTTCATAGCCAATGCACTGAAAATTCTAAGAGCTTTCTGTCAGGATAATAATTGTTTTGCGTTCGATGAAGCATGGAGAATGTTGTAGGAATTTGTCCTTCTTAGGAAAAGGAACATTCTGTTGATATGAAAGCACTGTTATAGCTTGTTTATGTGCTCTAGGCTTCATTAAGCCTTCTTGATCATTTTTATGGTCTTCATCTGTGTCTTTATCCTTCTGAACATTGGATTACAATCATTAAGTCTTCAATAATAGGCTCTAATCCTTTAAATATCTCACTGATACACTTTGCTACTTCTGCTGACCTGTTAGCGCGAATGTACAAGTTTTAATGGCGCTGGAGGGTTTATCTCAGGGTTAATAACCCAGATCTTCAATAAAACATGCTTTTAAACCGACAAAACATGAAAACCTGTTATGAAATCTTGCGTGGGGGCTTAAAACTGCTTCAGAAGGCTTCAGCGGAGGCGGAGTAGCGATCACAGAGGAAACGTACGTGGCGGAGAAAAAGTTTTATGGCGCAACACCATGAAACCAGGGTTTAGACTAAATTGGGCGCAGAAAATAAATTTTAGTTCTAAAACATAAAATTTTAATGCTTGGGAAAATACAAAGGAGAAAGGCGAAAATGAAAGGGAACTGGGCGTTCTGGTGGTGGGACCGGGAGTACGGAGGAAGATTAAATAGGGGTTGTTGGATCATGAAAAAGATCGATGGTGGAGATGTTTCGATGGAGTTATTTGGATGGTTAGACAGATGGAGAATGGATGAAAATGTGATATAATGTGGGCCGTCAGATCAAAACAATCAACGGCT
This sequence comes from Pinus albicaulis, assembly GCA_034641835.2. Lineage (NCBI taxonomy): Eukaryota > Viridiplantae > Streptophyta > Pinopsida > Pinales > Pinaceae > Pinus > Pinus albicaulis. The sequence continues at coordinate 1,297,752,501 of CM076583.1, read as the reverse complement.
AGGATTAAAAGCTGAAGTTGTAGAGGGAAGGCGGTAAAGCGGAACCGGGAATGGTTTTCGCAAAATGTTTAGGGCGGTAAGTGGTTTGGCTAAAAAAAATGTGATACAGTAAGCTGCTTGACGCGTGTCCTTTTTGAATACCACTGGTTTCAGACTTTTTTCTGGTGTTAACGTCTGGGCGGAAAACTTTGCGAAACGCGATCTCAGCTGTCGGATCGGAGGATCCAGATCCGATGGTGCGGAAAGATTGCGATGGAGGAAAGGTGTTATATGGCGCGAGATAAATATTGGCCGTTGGATCTGAAGAATGAATGGCCATTGGGTCTGAAGATTTAATCAGGGATCGCAAATCGGAGGATACAAGGGGATGGTACTTGGGACTTGCGCAATGCGATTAAGCGCTAGGCATCAGATCTGATAAGATCGACGGTGGAGATTGAAGCGGAGGTCGATGGAGCAAAGGCTCGTCGCATCGGAAGATTTGGAAGAACAAAGGAAAAGAAGGTAAAGGAAAGCTCTGATTGCGATTAGCGATTAGGCCTTAGCGCTTGGTCGTAGGCGCAGGTTATATGCGGAGGAAAGGGTTAAGGGTTAAGCCGAAAGGGGCTTAAGCCCTAAAGTGTTAAAAGAGTGATTTTAGGCCAAAAACAGGGTTTTTAAGGCTTAGAGAGGGGTTCCGGTAGATGAAAGGAGGCATTTTTAAACCATATAAAGGGAGGTATAAGGTTTAAAAGGGGTTTTTTGGAAGGTTTAGAGGTTAAATGGAGGCATTTTGAGGGATTTTATGAAGGGAATAAAGGTGACAAAAGGGGAACATGTGGAAATGAAAAGAAAGAAAATGGAGTCCTCTTTGACAGCAGTCTTCTTTGCCAATCAGCAGGATTCTTTAATGGAAACGACAGTGAAGATTCTTCAAGGAACATAAGACACATAGAGGCTTCAAGAATGAAAGATTTTCAAGGGAAATGTTTCTCTTGAAGGCTCAGAAACATATTTAGAAACATATTTAGCCATCTGTTTGCTTGCCAAAAATTTATAGGTTGTTAACACCCTCCTGACCGAAAAGCCGACACAGAATTTTTGTTAGCACTCACCTCCACCGAGCTCGATGCTAAGACCTACCTCGAGAGTATTGGAGAAAATTTTTCATTCTGCACACAATCGACAAGACCTCTAGCAGGTTTATTTAATCAACCCGAGACAACCACTCTATGGTTACCAAAACCCTCCACCAAGTCCCATGTCATATCTTCCTCCTTCTACATGTCAACTGGAGAGCATGGTGGTAGTGCCACCTTGGGTAGATTTTGTCGTGTTGGCTCCATTCCCCACATTGCAACGATATCTGCTGCATCCGGTTCCAAATCCACACACTCACGTGGTTTTACCATCGTAAACACCAGCGTACCCCGTAGTGATCCCACAAAAAACCGTTCCACAGACAGGAGCAATGAACTTGTCACTGTAACGTTTCAACCGCCTACATAAAAAAACACGACCCCAATAGGTTAACCTCCGACAAAGACGAGAGAACAAAACAAAACGAAAAACCCTACACCGACCACTTAGTCTGACCACCTGCCCATCCACCGAAGTCACAACAGGAAAACCCAACAAAAATGAAAATGTGAAAAATCGAAACTGGCCACCTTCGTCCAAGACGAAATTCAAGACATACTTCAATATTGGTTTAACAAGTGGATGGCAGTGAGTGCCATGTGTCCAAGGACTTACCACCATGTGCCCTGCATGCAGCCACAAACTGCAAACCCATTGGTGTGTCCCACGAAGATCCAAACCAAGGTTTTTTTCCCGCCATTATCGCCAAGCCCTAACCCCTCTCAAAAAAGATGGATGTATGTAGTTATATGTATTATGAGATTTAATAAAATTAAAAATAAAGATATTTTTATATATAGAGATATTAGATTTATAGGTAATATAAATAATATTGTTAAGAATTAGCAATCTTTGAGTTTTTCATTACACACTAGTATTTGGAGATGGATACTAGTTCATCTTAGATGTAGAAATGTAGAAATGACTCCCAAAAAGCAAGCATGTCAATCTGTGTGAGACTAGTCCATGTCAGATATAGAAATGACTCCCAAAAAAACAAACATGTCATACTAGAAATAGAAATGACTCCCAAAAATTTATATAAAAAATATCTAACTAGCAAACTAAAACACATAAATCACAATGCTCTATTTAAAGAAAGAAAGCCGGTGAGCAAGGCATACAACTTTTGCAGGAAGCACTTTCAGCTTGACAGTTTATTATTTATTTATTCTCGAGAATTTGTTTTTGAGAAGAGCCGACAAACACTAAACGAGAGGCTGTACATAGAGAAGAAGAATTAATATGTAGTCACCAGTAACAACTCAGATGCAGATATTAAGAAGCATTTAATGATTCAGTCTGCTCATTTAATGAGCATGGCCTATGAGAATTTGTGGGTGTAGCAGTGGTCTTTACGGAGCAGCGCACGGGTGTTACCTCGCTTCAATCGAGCATGTGGATTAACAATGACAGACATTGATGCAGAGACAGGTTACCCTTTTTTTATAGGTAACCTCAGCGAATTTTTACATCGTCGTTAACGAAGTGTTAAAATACAAGTGTTTGAATTTTATTTTTATAATAAAAATAGATTCAACATCATAATTCTGACATCCAAAATTTTGAAACTTTATAACTGTATATCAATTTTCCAAAAAAATTCACCAACTTTTTACTCTAATTTCTATTGTTTTTTGAAATTAACGCCTCTTTAGATTACCCAAATAACATCGAAAACGACTGTGAGCATTGAAATTAAGGCCTCTTTAGACTACCCTAATTACATGGAAAACGACTCTGAGCATTGATAACTCGGTTTCACCCACAGATAAGCTGGTCCAGGTGCAGCCATACCAATAGACTATCTGATTCCCACCGAGCCACTGCTAAAGACGCCAAATTTACTTACAACTAAACATAGGGTATCTCCCACATTGATTGATTTATTATTATATTTGTCTACGTGCAACACAAAATCTCCATGATGTTACTATCACTGATCAGTACTTCGCTTTTATCTAATTTATGGTAATAAGAACCCTTCGTGTTTATCTATTTTAATGTGGGAGTGAATGGGAATTATTTATTGGGATTGGAAATTATTTATTTATTTATTTTTAATTAAGTTTTTATATATAAATGACATATTGAAATTGGTTGGCAAATTTAAACTTTTTAACTTATATTTTATTTTAATAATATTTTATTTTCAATTATTTATTTATAAATATATTATTTATGTTAATGTGTCTGTGATTAACGAAATAAATTTAATATTATTTTATTTAAAAATTTATATTTTATGTTTTGAAATTGGAAAGGAGCTTTCACATATGGAGCTTTTCTCAATATCAATTTTAATTTCTTTTTAATAATAAATAATGTTTAATGTTTGGAATTTAATATAAACACATTTAATTTAAAATTATCATTTCACTAAAAAAATTATATATAAAATAGGGTAAAAATAAGTGTTAAAAAAATAATACACCATTTTAAATTTTTCCATAAATATATGTTTAATTTAATAGAAAAACTATAATTTTGTATAGAAAAAATAAATTATAATTTTCTTATATTTAATTTAATTTATTCAATATTAATATATATTTAAGATTATTTATAAATTATAATATTTATTTTTGAGGATGATGATGGTGGTGGTTAACCTCCATTGAGACCAATATGATACTCTTTAATATTTTATTTCTATGATAAAAATAAGGTAGAAAAGTGTTCAAAGATCAATATATTTTTGCCAATTTAACAAGTGAAGAAAGTTGGTAGTATGGAAAATCCATAGGGAAAGTGTTTTTCACTTTCAACTCTCTTGGCATGCCAAACTGGGAAAATAAGTGTTTTGGGAATATACCAATGCCCAATTTCACTCTGAAGCTCCTGAGAATTAGTTCTTATCTTTGCAATGTTCATTTTTTTCTTAGCACTGTAAATATAATTCTAGTTAGCAAGAGTGGGGTTGATCACCTCCTTATAATACCTTAAATTCATTTTTCCCTTTAACTCCTTATCATCCCACAACTTATCCTTAAATTTGGAAGTAATAGTGTTTTTAATAGCACCCTTATTCTCCAAACTGATCTTATTATAATTATAAATATATATAAATTTTGATTCATTTCATGAAAAAAATATATAATTCATATTTTATTATATAATAAAATAAACTAGCAATTACCTCATATGTTGCAAAGGAAACGTTGTAAAGCAGTAACATAGAAAAGAGTAGTATAGAGGAAATGCTCAATTGTAGAGAGTGAACAACATAGGAAAGAGTAGTATAGAGGAAATGCTCAGTTGTAATTTTGTTACAACTACATAAGTTAATACCATTTTTAGATAAGTATCAGTTCTTTTCTTTGGTTCTAAGATGAAATATGATCATTCAAGAAGTTTAGAAAATGAGGTGATAATTTGGTTACAACTATATTTGTTAATTAGAGGTGATAATTTGGTTACAACTATATATGTTAATATCATTTTTATATAATTATCACTTTATGATAAATATTTAAGTACCAAAAAACAAAATTTCAATGGGAAAAAAGAGATTACATCAAAACGACAAAGAATAACAAGTCATCTATGGTATAACTTAGGTATTTAATGATATAACTTACAAAATCTCTTGATAAAGACATAAAACTAAAAAAATGTTGAATTTATTTGAAAGAATAAATATTAACAATCATACTGAAGATAATTATTATTTACCTTTGTGTACAAATATAAGTTGATTTAACATTAAAAATATATATATATATTAAAATAGATAAATAAATGAGATATAGCTATATAATGATAAAGAGAAAAAATGCTTAAAAAAATATATACTAAAATAGATAATTAAATGAGATATAGCTATATAATGATAAAGAGAAAAAATGTTAATAAAAAACATATTATGAATGAAAAATTATTTTAAAGTGTAAGAGAATTTTACTAATGGATTTGAGCACAACTAATTATGTATATACAAAATGTAATTTTATTTACCATATAAATGAAATGTTTTTTTCTTTAAAAAAATAAAAAATTATTAAATTTATATAAACTAATTATATTAAAAAAAAATCAAATCCATTTATATATTAAAAAATAAATAAATCTCACTCAATCTTTATATATATAAAAATAAACATTTCAAACATTTTAATAAGTTGAAATATTTATCTAAATCATAAATACATCTTATAACTCTAAATACAATAATTATATTATATAAATCTGACATAAAATCCAATATTTATTCTTTTACGACTCTCTAATAAAACCCAAAGCTTGAGAAGATACCATCATCCAAAAACTCACATGTGTCCCCTAAAATAAGAAAATTGTTTTTGATAAAAACTAATCCACAACGTACAATGGTTAGGTGTATAATAGATTAACCATCGGTAGTTTCAAGGTTCAGTCAGTGTTGCACGTCCTGTGCTGTAGTTTTTAACACGTAGTATTTTATCATGGGAACTTCTGGGAGTGTCTAATAAAACGTAATTATTACCCTTGTAGAGTTGACAAACCAGCATTGTATGATCTTGGTTTTTCCGGCCATGATTAATAAAATGTTACAAGTGGCATTTTAGGAAAGTTGAAACTAAAATGTTACAAGTGGCATTTTAGGAAAGTTGTTTTCAAATATACATTTAATCTATATTATAGAATTCCCAATAGTATCAACACATTTTATATATATATATATATATATATATATATATATATTAAAATGTTTTAAATTTTTAAATTATATTTTAAATAGGTTTAATGGTTAATAACATGTGTTTTCTCTTAAAAGATAAAATACTTAAATTCAAAGTGGAGTAGAGCCTATATGCCTTTTTATTTTTTAATAATCAAATAGATAAGTGGAACTTGGTCCCATATTTCTAGAAGAATGGGATTTAGTAAACAAATTTGATGTATGGATCCCTTATCTCACAAACAAAGAAATCTTGTAAACAAATTTAGCTTTTAATTTAACCATAATCTAAAAATTACATTACTATATAGTTATATATAAACAAATTTATATAATTTTTTTTTTTCGGTGAAATAGGAGAATGATGGAGCTTTTGCGGTGCACTAGGGTTTTTCTTTCCTTCATATTCTTGATGGCACCACTGTAGGCCATGAGATCAAGATACACGAAGGAGGATGACATTGGAAAGGAAGCGATAAACCCATCTTTCACCTCGATGATGATTGTTGACAAATCTAGGCTCAATTTTATGGTGAACATTTGACCTTTTGTAGTAGATTTCGAAAGTCCTTAGCAAATGAGCAATGGCTCTTTTCATCAGTTTCTCATTTTGTTTTTTCTCATGGTGTATATGCAACCATAGTATATAGTTTTTCCATGTGCCCTAGAAATCGATGCTCTAGCTACGGTATTGTCAGCTCGGGGTTCCTGCAAAAGGTGTAGAAATTATACAAAAAGCATGTATATCTTGGATTCACCCAATCTAACAATGTACTAAAGTTAAATACTAAATCGCTTCTACAAATATTTTATGGAATTAAAAACACAATCGCTAATCACATGAACATGAAGAAAGATCAATCACACACAACACAGATAATTTCTCGGGGAAATATTACAGCTAAAAACCTCACTATCTTCTATTGTATATTAAGCATTAATCATGAAACAACTACATACAAAACTCTTCTCACAAGAGCCCTCAGTACATCAGCTAATTGTCTCACACTGTCAAATGCAAAATTGACCAACATATAGCCAATTCTTAGCCTCCAGACAACCTGTCTTGCTTGCGCAATCCCTAATGGTCAAGATCCCTAAAAGATAGGAATTCTTGCCTACCTTGACTACGCAAGTATCATGGGCACTCCAATGGGTGTTTTCATACATGTGTGCAAGCAAATAATCCTACAACTGATAGTCAACCTCCCTTTCACCTAGAACTCAACTAGGTCTCCGCTGGATCTGACATGCGTGAAGTTAATAATAGTAAATCTTCAGTTGCATGTGAGATCACTGATTGTGAATTAATTAATATTTAATTCACTAGATCTCTCACTAGTGTATCTTCAGTTACAACTAGCACAACTGAGTTTAGCTCACTTAACTGAGTTAAACTATTTACAACTTGCACCAACTCATGCACCACTGCGCTTCGAACTCTGTTATAACTAGAATTACTCTGCATGTCCCACCAACCAACCTCTAATTCGAAATCCACTAGCTAACTGAATTTATCACTTTCAGTTAACTCATTCAAGTCCACATTGAGAATAGATTACAGTTTAATGTTCATCTAAATTAAGGGATAATAAAAATAGACATGCACCCAAAAATAACACTGTGGGCCCCACCCTATTCTTGGTGCTTAATGCAACCAGGTGCTAAATGAAACCAGGAGCTAAATGAAACCAGGTTCTTAACGCACTAGGTGTGGGTGTTGAATATTCTTGTTGAATCTCCACACTCCCTCTCAACAAGAAATGGATTATCCTTCACCCTGATCATGTCTCTATGGTATTCAAATTTGCTCCTGTTGAGCGCCTTCATCAGAATATCTGCATCCTGATATTCCATGGGAATGTATTGAAGCAACATGATCCTCCTCTGCACACAATCTCTGAGATGATGGTGCCAAATATCTATATTATTGGACCTATCATGAAACACAAGATTAATCAAGAGTTTAATGCAACTCTGATTATCATAATGAATCACTGTCGGATCCATCTGAGAACCAAACAAACCAACCAAGATCTTTCTCATCTAGATAGTCTCACATGCAGCTTGACTTGCTGCCATGTATTCCACTTCCGTTGAACTGAGTGCCATGGATCGTTGTTTCCTGCTGTACCCGGAAACTGTTGTCGATCCAATGCTAAAGATCCCCCCTGATGTGCTCTTTATTTCCAATGGACTTCTAGCCCAATCTGCACTCGTGAAGCCACACAACTTCAATCCATCTGTCCTTCTGTACCATAGACCATACTCTGATGTACCCCTCAGGTATCTCAGGACATGCTTCCTCGCCTTCCAAAAGATCTTGGCAGGCTTAACCATAGCTTGACTCAGTTGGTTAATTCCATATCAAATGTTTGGTCTCGTGTTCACTAGATACATTAGGGAACCCACTCTGTCAATAGACAGTAGCATCCACTACCTCTCCAGAAGTAGCATCCTCTTTCCTCCAATTTCCTGGAAGAGGAGTATCCATAGGTTTGCAGCTCTCCATGTTAAACCTACTTAGTATCTCCTTTGCATACTTGTCTTGAGACACAAAAATTTCACCATCCCGCTGCCATATTTCCAATCCAAGGAAATAATGAAGGAGGCCCATATCCTTCATTTCGAACTCCCTTGCAAGATCCTCCTTGCATGAGTGTATCAGCTGCTCATGATCACCAGTCAAAATTAGATCATCAACATAAAGAAAAATGATCAATATCTTACCCTCAACCACAATCTAGTATAGGTTTGTGTTTGCTTCACTTTTGGTGAAGCCCAATTTGGTGAAATAGTTGTCTATCCAAATGTACCAAGCACGGGGTGCTTGCTTCAGCCCATACAACGCTCTTTTGAGTCTGCACACATGCGACTTGCTATTGAAGATCTCGAAACCTTCAGGCTGCTCTATGTACACCTCTTCCTCAATGATCACATTAAGAAACACAGTTTTCACATCCATCTGATGAATGCGCCAGCCCATCTGCGTTGAGAGTGCAAGGATGGATCTTATGGAAGAGTAACTTGCGACAAGCACAAAATTCTCATCATAATCTATCCCCTCGATTTGTGAGAAACCCCGGGCCACAAATTTGGCCTTGTATTTCTCCACACTCCCATCATATGCTTTCTTTACCTTGTAAATCCATCTCGAACCTACCACTGATTTTTTAACCAGTCTTAGGACTATCTCCCATGCGTTGTTCTTGACAATGGAGTCATACTCCTCCACCATTGCATCAACCCAAGTAGGTTGTTGCACTGCTTCCTAAAAGTAAGATGGTTCAGCCACAATACATTTGCTCATAAGAGCCATGTATCCAGTAAATCGGTCAGGAGACTGTATTTGTCTGCATTGTGAAGTAGGGGCTCCTACATTCTGTGCAGCATCAAGTCTCAGCCTATCATCTTCTGTGGTGTGCCTTCTGCGATTTCTGATGGATGGATCTGCATGAGTGATTTCATCCACTCCATGAATCTCCTCATGTGGTTGATCCACATCTTGAGACTCATCCATGGGAACCAGAAGTTCCTCCTCTGCATGCAAGTCTAGCTCCCTCTCAAGGGAAAATCACATGGCTTTCCTCTCATCAAATTTTATATCCCGTCACACAACAGTCATTCTGTTGTTTGGAAAATACACACGATAATTATGGGGTGTTTCTGTGTACCCCACAAAAATCCCAACCTCAACAGTCGGTTCCAGCTTCTTCCTGGCGTCCTTGGTCACATGCACATAAACAGATGAGCCAAAAATATTAAAGTGTGAAACATCAGGTTTCTTACCAGTGAAAGCCTTTTCAGGTGTACTAATGCCAAGTACTCTATGAGGACAATGGTTTTTCACATAAACCGCAGTGTTGCATTCTTCCGCCCACAAATTCATTGGTAGGCCATGATCACGCAACATCACTCGTGTTGCACCCACGATCATTCTATTATTCCTCTCCGCAAACCCATTCTACTGTGGGTTATGAGGTGCTATGAGTTCTCTTCGAATTCCTTCTTTGTTGCAGAAGTTTTTGAATTTGATAGAGATGTATTCTCCACCATTATCACTCCTAAGAGCCTTCACTTGCTTCCCTGACTCTTTCTCCACCAATGGCTTAAACTCAGAGAACTTAGACAATTTTTTATCTTTCTTCTGCATGAATAAGATCCAGCGTTTACGAGAAAATTCATCAAGAAAGATTACATAGTAATTATGTTTTGTTGTTGAAGCAACCGATAATGGTCCACACACGTCTATGTGAACTCTCTCGAGGATCCTTGAAGCTCGGTTCTCCTTCTCATGAAAGGTGGGCTTTACATAGTTCCCCATGGTGCAACCCTTGCACTAATCTAACTGAGCAAGTGTTCCCATTGGAAGTCTAGTAGAAATTTGACGCATGACTTTCAAGGCTCCATCATGAATATGGCCCAATGGCCTGTGCCATAATTCACCCTCATCTTGGCTCACCACTTTTTCCGCCTTGCCCATCATTGCAACACAACCATCTACCTCCAGCTTGTAGATATTTTTAACTCGAATCCATATCGTCTTGGCTTGACCCATCTTTTTATGTGGCAGGAAATTTTTTCCTTCACTAAAAACAACGTCATAGCCTCTGTCCTCCAAAATTATGACTGAGACCAAATTTTTCTTCAGACCTCGTACATGCATCACATCTTTTAATCGAAATGCTTTACATGACTCCCTCTAAAAGGTAATGGTACCAATCCCCTTAGCACTTTACCGTCCATCGTCACCCATCTCAATATGCATCTGGAGATCTTTCTCCTCCAAGTCACTGAAAAGTTCATTATCTCTCGTCATGTGAAAGGAAGCGCCACTATCCAAATACAACACAAATCCCAATGCATTGGACACCATGCATGCGATCAATGAGAAGTCAAGCTCAAATTGCGAGGTAATGGCCTCACCAGCTGCAGATCCAGCAACCTTCTTGTTCTTCTTCTTTTGTGGATAGTTACTAGAAAAATGTCCATGTTCGTGATAGTGAAAACACTTCACCTTCGACATGTCCTGCTTCTTGCCTTTGGACTCGTATTTGGAATGGAATTTCTTCCCCTTCCCTTTCCTCACCTTGGAAACCAAAGCACAATCCTATTCATCCTTATTCTTAGATGAAGATCAATCTCTGGTGTTCTGTTTGAACTCCTCCTGCACCAAATCCTACCACAGTCGTTCCCAATCTGGCAATATTTCCCTTCCGTTGACAGAGTCTTGATAACTGTGCCAACTCTTAGGAAGTCCTAGGAGAGCCAAGCTCACCAAATCATCATCAGCGACTGTTATTCCCACACTCCCCAGTTCATCCCGACATTGGACAAACTTCGTGAGATATTTTGGAATGGTGTCGCGCTTTTCCATCATGATCTTCCTGAGTTTATCTTTGAGCGCCAATTTCCTATGGTCGTTGCTGCTTTGGAATAGATCCGTCAAAGCCTTCCACATAGCATATGGTGTGGCTTTCCCATGGAGGATTGAGAAAATGTGGTCTCGTACTCCCTCCAACAAGATCCTCCTCGCCTTTGCCACTTTCTTTTGTCATGCATCAATATTGACAGCATCTGCAACATCTGGCCTAGGAACATCGTTGTCAATGAATTCCTTCAAGCCATTATCTTCAAGTACTGTCTCCATCCTGTCCTTCCAAGAAATGTAGTTTGAGCTGCCATCGAGTGCATACTCTAACCTCAAGCTAGTGAAAGCCATTTCGATCTTGAATCGGCTGTAGCACCAAGAATGTCTTTCTGCAAATTCGAATTCAATCCAATCACAAACTCAACTCATGCTTCACTTCTACAATTTCATGTGCTTTGATACCATGTAGAAATTATACAACAACCATGTATATCTCGGATTCACCTGATCTAACAATGTACTAAAGTTAAATACTAAATCGCTTCTACAAATCTTTTGTGGAATTAAAAACACAATCGCTAATCACATGAACATGAAGAAAGATCAATCACACATAACACAGATAATTTCCTAGGGAAAGCTTACGGCTAAAAACCCCACTATATTCTATTGTATATTAAGCATGGATCATGAAACAATTACATACAAAAATATTCTCACAAGAGGCCTCATTACATCAGCTAATTGTCTCACATTGTCACACTATCATATGCAAAACTGACCAACACATAGCCAATTCTCAGCCTCCAGAAAGCTTGTCTTGCTTGCGCAATCCCTGATGGTAAAGATCCTTAAGAGATAGGAATTCTTGCTTGCCTTGACTGCGCAAGTATCATGGGCACTCCAATAGGTATTTTCTTGCATGTGTGCAAGAAGATAATCCTACAACTGATAGTCAACCTCCCTTTCACCTAGAACTCAACTGGGTCTCCACTAGATCTGACATGCATGCAGCTAATAATATTAAATCCTCAATTCCATGTGAGATCACTGATTATGAATTAATTAATATTTAATTCACTATTTCTCTCACTTTTGTATCTTTAGTTACAAGTCACAACTGAGTTTAACTCACTTAACTGAGTTAAATTGTTTACAACTTGCACCAACTCATGCACCACTGCACTTCGAACTCTGTTACAACTAGAATTATTATGCATGTCCCACCAACCAACCTCTAACTCAAAATCGACTAGCCAACTGAATTTATCACTTTCAATTAACTCATTCAAGTCCACATTGAGAATAGATTACAGTTTAATGTCCATCTAAATTAAGGGATAATAAAAATAGACATGCACCCAAAAATAGCATTATGGGCTCCACCCTAGTCTGGGTGCTTAATGCAACCAGGTGCTAAATGAAACCAGGTGCTTAATTCACTAGGTGTGGGTGTTGAATATTCTTGTTGAATCTCAACAAAAGGAAATCCCTTCTCAGTTGGGGCCCAACTTACATGTGATGAGTTTTCTTTTTGCCTTGCTATTTTTTATTTGGGGGTTATGGAATCGAAGATACTTGTGTACATGAGGGACTTTCCATCCTATAGAAACCCCCCTCGTTCTACCCTCTCTATCCTGGCCGAAAGATAAAAAAACATAGACAAAAAAGGAAAATTTTCATATTTTTCTTAAAAAAATTAAATGGAAAGTCTTCCATCTTTTGGATTAGGAACTCGAACTTGGTGGAAAACTTGAAACAATGTATTTAGTCAGTCTGGTCATCTTTGTAACTTTTCAATGCCTTTTATTCGAAGGGAAACTGCTACAAGACTCCTTCTAGATAAAGGAGTATGAAATTTCAAAGAAAACCACCATTATTTTTAATCTAAGGTTGCATGGTGGAGCTTCGAGCTGGAAAAACCCCAGTAGATCTGTATCTTTCAAGTATGCAAGGAAAGGGAATGATTTTATCCCAACAGATTAGATCCATTACAATCCAGGACCCTACATCATATAACATATGGAACAAGTACCAATCTTGGAGTTAATCTTACAAAGGCCCAATTCTCTCTTTTATGTTCTCTAATCCAAGGATGTTATCTGTAGGTTTAATGGTTTTTTACCTAGAGTTGAAGCATTAAACGAGTGGGTTTTTCTTCTTAGACACCCAACTGTGACATCTATTTATGTTCCAAAGGCTTCCTCATTTTTCAATTTGATACATAGAAAAATACGGAGAATGTTCTGAATGGTGGGCCATTGTTTTAGGGTAGATCTAGGCTCTTAATTACTCCATGGTTCCCAGATTTTGATGCACAAATATGGTAGTCTCAACAATGTCACTATGGGTGATATTTCCAATCTCCCCCTTCCTTTTTGAAACCATAAGGTCCTAGAGATTGTTGGAAATACTCTGGAAAAATTCAAAAAGATGGACCTTGAAAGAACAAAGAAAGGTTTATTTACTCTTGCCAGAATTTGTGTATAGATAAAACTCAGAAAAGGTCTACTTGACCACATTCGACCAAAAAAAATATTTCAATGCTCTCAATTATTAGATTACGAGAACACAACATTTAGATGTCGAATATTCTTCCAAACATGACTCCTATAGAACACATGTCCACAGGAAAAAAAAAGGATCCTAAAACAAAAGAGAGGAAAAACCATATCCTAAAAGGATGGCGGGTATCAAATTCTCACCTCTCATAAGAATAAGAAGAAGAAACCATGAAGAGCCAACCAATCCAAGCAGAAATGGATGCACAAGATCAACGTGGTCACTAAGCAAAATAGGGTGTTGCGGAAAAATATGGAATCACAACCCATATACAAAAGGTACCAAATTAGTTGAGATCCATACATTTGATGGGATGGGGGACACAAAAAGAGTACATGTCTCTAAAAGTTCAGACTCACAAAAACACACCTTACTAAAGACAATAAGAAGAGAAAAAATTGTAAAAAAATAAAGGATAAAAAAGAAAAGTTAAGTGATTATTTCCATACTTAACTTCAAATATTTACTTTTGTAAATTATTTTATAGTTTTTTCTCTTTAGCTCAATGTCACGATACTTACCTTCAAAATCATTTCTGCAAAATATATGTTCCTTTTTTATGATAAATAAAATATGATGTTTTTCATTGATATGATAAATAAAATATAATAAAAACAAATGATATATATATATATATATATATATATATATATATATATATATATATATATATATACATTTAAAAAACTAATAAAAAAATATCATTTGTTTTTATTAAAATAATTTAAAAGATATATATGTATAACAATCAACCAATAATGAATATATATGTGTAATTATGTTTCTAACTCACTCTTGTTACTCCACTCATCATGTACCCTACCCCTATGTTTTGGGAAGGGGGATTTTCATGTTTAAATTCTATTTTTCTTATAATTAAATTTTATTAATAAAATGGGTTGAATTGAATGAGTGTTTAGTAATATTATCATTTATAAATAGCATGTTAGTTGGAGATATACTTAAAGTTGCTTTTGTGTTTAGAGAAGGGGTTAATTTAGTATGGACATATTTAGAAGGGTTAAACTTTTGTCTCAAGTTTGGTTGATTCCAAGACTCTTAACCTTATCAATATGATTCTCACCTCCACTTTTTTCACCTTCAAAGGAGTTTGTTATGAAAAACCTTCTTCACCTTCGAAGGAGCTTGTTACAAGCAAATCAAGGGTACAACCATGGCATCTTCATTGTCTCTTACATTTTTATGCAACATTTTGAATCCATAGCCTTAAGTAGCTTACATTATAAGCCTAAGTTTAGGTTGCATTTTGTTGATGACACATTTGTAATTTGGCCCCATGAGCTTCTGGCCTTGAACTCTTTCTTGACCCATCTTAACAATGTTGAGATTCAACAAGATGATGAGCTTAGTGAAAATTAAGCACCTTCACTAAGTGGGGCCTGCAGACTATTTTTAGGTGTATGTGTATTTTTAGACATGGTGAGCATATTCTATAAGTTGCAAGATGCTATTTGTAGATTGTTGGTCAAATGTGAAAAATAGATGAGATTCTATTTTTAGAATATTGGGTGAAGTCTATTTATAGATCATCAATCTAAAAATAGATGCATGTCGATTATTATTAGCCCTTAATAATAATCCGACAATAAATATCAACTTATTCTCTTGGAGCACTTTATTTCAGTGAACAGACTTGGCAAATTAGTGGGTTGAAGGAATTTCGCAATTCCTAGGGTGGTTGGTGACTCATGCATGGAGGACTCAGTTAGAACTGAAGTGGCAGAGTTGTGACAGAGTTGGAAGAGTAGTTATGGGAGTTGTTATTCAGTTTAACTCAGTTAAGTGAGTTAAACTAAGTTGCACTAGTTGTATCTAGTTCTAATTGAAGATACACTAGTGAGAGTTTAGTGAATTAATTATTTAATTAATTCATAACTAGAGACTCACTTGCAACTGAACAATTACAACAGTTAACTACTTGCATGTCAATTCCAGTGGAGACCATGTGGAGAGATAGGTGTAAGGGTGAGATGGACTATCTGTTGTGACTATAGTGATGCATTCAATGCATCTGACACGCATTGGAGATGCCAATGACGATTGCGCAGTCAAGGCAAGGCCAATTCGAATTCATTCATAGGTCTTCTTCAACAGGGATTACGTAGTGGAGGCAGGCTGTCAGGAGGCAAGAAATTGGTGCATAGATATGCAAATTTCTGCATGACAGTGTGTAATGATTATTGATTGTACTGAGAGATTGATGTACTAAGCTTTGTATGATATTATTACATGATTCCATTGATATACATAATATATGATAGTTGGCGTTTTTAGCTTTAAGCTTTCCTGATAAACAACTGTGTTTATGTGTGATTGATTCTCTTCATGTGTTTGCAATTGGCGATTTAATTTCCACAAAGAATTAAGAGGAAGGATTTTGTATTTAACATAAGATTAATTTGATAGATCAGGATAATCTGGTAATACTATCAGTATTAATAAATTTCTACATGGTATCGGAGCAGTGTTAATCACTGGGGATTGCAATAGTGAAGCAGTGCTGAATTTTGTACTGGTGGAAAATTCCAATTTACTGCAGAAATTTCTTGGTGTGACAGTTGAGTATTCATTGAAATGGCTTTCAATGGGTTGCGGTTGGAGTATGTCCTTGAGGGTAGCTCGAACTACATATCCTGGAAGGACAGGATGGAGGCGGTGCTTGAAGATAATGGACTGAAGGATTTCATCAATGGTAAATATCATGTGTTTTCTCTTAAAAGATAAAATACTTAAATTCAAAGTGGACTAGAGTCTGTATGCCTTTTTAATTTTTAGTAGTGGAGGTTGGTACCTTATTTCTAAAACAAGGGGATTAGTAAAAAAAATTTATGCATGGATCCCTTATTTCTCCTCAATGATGATTGTTGACAACTCTAGGTTCAATTTTATGGAGAACATTTGACCTTTTGTAGTAAATTGCCGAAGTCCTCCGCAAATGAGAAATGACCATTTTCATCAGTTTCTCATTTCGTTTGGGCTCATGGTGTATCAGCAGCCATAGTAAAAATTTTGTCCATGTGTCCTAGAGATCAATGCTCTGACTGGGGTATTATCAGCTCGAGGTGTTTGCAAAAGGAAATCCCTTCTAAGTCGAGGCCCAACTTACATGTGAATGGTTTTCTTTTCGCCTTGACCTTTTTTATTTGGGGGTCGTGTAATTGAAGATATTTGTACATGAGGGACCCATCATTCCATAGAAACCACCCTCGTTCTCCTCTCTCTATCCTGGCCGAAAGACAGACATAGACAGAAAATGAAACTTTTCATATTTTCTTAAAAAATTGAAATGGATAGACCTCCATCTTCTGGAGCAGGAACTCGAACTTGGTGGAAAACTTGAAAGAGTCTATTTAGTTCAGTTTGGGCATCTTTGCAACTTCTCAATGCCTTATATTTAAAGGGAAATTGCTACAAGACTCCTTCCAGATAGAGGACTATGGCATTTCAAGGAACACCATCATTATTTTGTATCTAAGGTTGTGTGGTGGAGCTTTGAGCTTGAATAAACCCCAGCATATATGTCTCTTTCAAGGATGCAAGGAAAGGGAAGGCTTTTATCCCAACAGATCAGATCCAAAAAAATCAATGACCTACATCGTAGAACATATGGAACAAGTACCAACCATCGAGTTAATCTTCGAGAGGCATTATACAAAATTTTAGACTAAAAGTGACCTCCTAAGGAAAAAAATAAAATAATAGTTAAGATAATAAAATACGAGTTATGAATTTTGGATGGAAAAGAAGAAAACTATTGTTTATGAACACATTTTTTTAATGTATCTTTAATTTTTATTAATGTGGGTATTCTCAAAATTATGCATAACAGGTACTCCAAAAAAAAAAAAAAGAGGCAGAACCATAAGCCAAAAGTATGTCAAATATGAGATCCCCACCGCTCAGAAGAATAAGAATAAGAAAGCATGGAGGGCCAACCAATCCAAGCATAAATGGATGCACAAACTCAACATGGTCACCAACCAAAAGAGGGTGTTGCGGAAGAATCTAGAATCACAACTCATATATAGAAAGGTACCAAATTAGCTGAGATCCATACATTTGATGGGAAGAGGGGCACATAAAGAGTACATGTATCTAAAAGTTCAGACTCAGAGAAATAAACCTCACCAAAGGAAATAGGAAGAGAACTAACACTCGTTCTTGTTGAACCAAACTCCAAGGAATGACAAAAAGTGCAAAAAAATAAAGGAAAAAAGAGAGAAGTTAAGTGATTATTTCTACACTTAACTTCAAATATTTACTTTTGTAAGATATTTTACAGTTTTTTCTCTATAGCTCAACTTTTGTACCTTCAAAATTCTTTCAAGATATGCAAAATATAAGTTTTTTCTTTTATGATAAATACAATTATAATGTTTTTCATATATATATATATATATATATAAACCAATAATTAATATATATGTCATTATGTTTGTATGGGTACACAAGACTCACTCTGGTTACTCCACCCATCATGTACCCTTCTGTTTTGGGAAGGGGGATTTTCATGTTTATTTTTTATTTTCTTTAATTATTAAAAATGTAAATTTAAATAATAATATGGGTTGCATTGAATGAATTTTTAGTAAGATTATGATTTATAAATAACATGTTAATTGGAAATATAGTTAAAATTATTTTTGTGTTTAGAGAAAGGGTTAGTGTACAATAGACATATCTAGAAGGGTTAAGCTTTTGTCTCAAGTTTGGTTGATTCCGAGACTATTAACTTTATTACTATGAGTCCCACCTCCACTTTTTTCACCTTCAAAGGATTTTGTTACGAACAACCTTCTGCACCTTCGAAGGATCTTGTTACAAGCAAATCAAGGGTACAACCATGGGATCTTCATTGTCCCTTATAGTGGCGAACATTTATATGGCACATTTTGAATCCATATCCTTAAGCAACTTACATTGTAAGCCTAAGTTTTGGTTGCATTTTGTTGCTGACACATTTTTAATTTGGCCCTATGACCTTCTAGCCTTGAAATCTTTCTCGACCCATCTTAACAACATCTCCCCTCAAATCCAATTTACCATGGAAATTCAAAAGTCCAATTCTCTTCTTTTCCTTTAAGTCCTCTTTTCATGCTAGCTAGATGAGACCCTCAATCACCAAGTCTTTAGGAAAAAGACTAATACCAATATGTATCTTTATCCCAGTTCTCACCATCACTTAGCCTAAAAAATTATCTTTCTTAACACCTTAGCTACTCATACCCTTTGGAATTCAACCCCATAGTTCCTATAAAAAGAGTAGTAAAAAGAGTGTAAACCCATCTAAAAAGAGTAAACCCATCTAACCAAGGTTCTTTCATCATGGTTACTCCTTCCCCTTGATAAAAAATCCCTCTGATTAACATCCCTTTCCAAATCCAAAATCTATCCTACTTATCCCCCATGACTTAGGTCACTATCTCCTATCTCCAAGGAATCACCAATCACATTTTAATTTTCTTAGAAGAAATGAATATAAAACCATTTCTAAGCCCCATACATCACTTAAACAATTGTTTATATACACTAAAGACAAACCATATCTTGTTCTTGGCCCATGAGTTTTTTAAATCCCGTATTCATATCTTGTTCTTGGCCCATGAGTTTTTCAAATCCCCTATTCTTGTGGAAAAACATACATTGGTCAAACATCGAGATCTTTTAAAGCTCGATTTAAGGAGTATATTGATGACTATCATCATAATTGAATCTCCAAATCAACTATTGTGGATCATCCTCATAATTCAAAACATTCAATCAATTTTGAAAACTTCAAAGTCATTGCTTTATCTCCCTTTTACCCTAATTGAATCATTAGAAAAGGTCTCAAAATGTGAAAAACCCCAACAATTTTAATCATGATGACGACTAAAAATATAAACTTTCTTAGAAACCCACTATTCAACATTTATCTAAAAAATCCACGTGCTACTAACACCCCCTTAGTCTAAGTTTAACTCAATCATAAATTTTCCTCTATCCCTTATTGCAATCATTAACCTAAGATATCACATTTTAATATTTTCTTTTAATACATCAAATTAAACTTCTATGAATAGTATATTTTTCATCCTTCAAATCTATTCTTCAACCTCTTCTTTGTTTTATTCTCTAACCCCCTTAAATTCCTCACATCATTAATCTCGGTGTTTACTTTATACATTTCCTTATCTAATTTATTCCCCTTATTTGACATTGTTTGACATGCTTTTGCCGAAGGCTCTAAAGGCCATAAATAAATCAATATTAATTATAATTCTTATAAATTAATAATAAATAATATTTTCAATCCTTATAAATAACGAAATAATATATTCTCTAATTAATAATATTAATATTCAATAACACCTTTCTCAATAATTATAGCAATTATAGCAATTATTAAATTAAATATATATAAATATAAATCAATTGATATTATATTGATATTATAAAAGAATATATATATATATATATATATATATATATATATATATATATATATTTAATTAATTAATTAATATCACAACTAATTTACGTCAATTATATTTTAATATTTCCATATTAATCTTTCTCTTCAAATTTTTAATTACTCATATGTATGTTTTTCACCTTAACCCATAACAATTATTAATGAATGCCAATCCTAAATTCCATTTATTATTTGTCTCGTACTCTCTCATATTCGTTACAAGTTTCATTTGTCCCTAATGAAGGGTTGAGTTTGGATTCGAAATGTTAGATGTTTCAAATCTATACACAGTTTGCATCAAGAAGAATTGCGCCAGCAACAAGGTTAAAAACTTTTTTTATGCTTTAAAACTAGACTTTTTTTCTTCTTATGATGGTTGAGGTTTAATGTATCCCTAAAAAGCCTAGAGAGTCTATATAAAGAGTTTGACGTCTTTTGAATTAGTTATGCTCAATGAGGTATTTGAAGCAATACAATGATATGTAGTTTAATGAAAAGTTTCACTGGTTGAAACAAACGAGACCAAGGTTCAAATCCCATTGAGTATATGGCCTACTATGATCTCGGCTCAAAGAGTAGGCTCCCCCATTTCCGTTGGGGTCTCGAATCTTGCTAAATCATAAGATTCAGTGTATCTGGCTTGTAGGTTGCTGGATATGCTATTGGTCTTACAAGGCAGCCACGATGATTGATCCCAGGATCCCCCGTAGATTAGTCTAAAGAGTTACCAATTCACCATTGTCAAAAAAAAAATGAGGTATTTGAAGCTTATTTCGCCAAAGTAAAAGTTTATGGTTATGGTATATATTTCTTTCTTGAAGCTTATCTTTTAAGTCGGTTTAGAGAATTTGGTTGCAAATATGAAGTGGGTCTATGTGGATTGTTAATGTGTGGATCATTTTTTAAAAGAAATGCATTTCTATGCTTTCTTTTAGTTGAATTCATTATCAATTCTCATCATGATGAGAGTTATTTATTTTAAAATGAAGCTAACATTATCAAGAAGTGTGGAATTAGATGGAGCTAAAGAGGGAGAGAAGATGAAACTTTGAAGTGTAGTGTTGAAAATAGGCTTATATAGAGCTCTAAGTTTGACCTTCTTTGTTGCTTAACATGGTACTTAAAGTGTTTTGAGTTAGTAGCTCGAGTGGTTGGGAGCATAGTTTGTTCTCTCATCTACTTGGGCTCAATTCCAAGAGACACATTTGGCCCATTGTGATAAGAATCAAAGAGTAGGTGACCCCTAGGATAGAGCTCCGTCATGGGGTTCTTGATGTCTCAGATATTGTTAAGCCATAAACTACTTGTTAGGTGCTAACTTGTCGGCTACTAGCATTACCCTATGGTTTATAATGGTAACCTCAAACTTTGAATCTCCCCCTTGCCTAGGTATTCATGAAGAGTTTTTTATTCCCCTATAGAATGAAAAAAAGGAAAATAAAAAAATAACAAGAATATCTAGAGATGCAACAACTCACTTTTGTGCACACTTAGAGGTTCAAACATTCCCCAAGCTTAGGTTTTTGCACCTTTCATTCATGGTCACCACTACGGAGGAAGGGGTGGTGGCTCCCTCCTACAACATCACAATCTTTGGAGATGTCTCTCTCCATCAACACCATCCACACAATTTGAGAATATCCACCTCCATTCTGCCCAAAGGAGATTCTTTCTACAATAAGGAAGATGCAGCACCATGGAACCCTATGCCATGGAGTTGTTCTCTTGGTAGTTCCTGCCCAAATTAGCAGTCAATCCCAAGTATATGGGAGGGATTTCATCCTGGGGAAGTGATGTTAGGGAGATAAAGAAATCCTGGGGAAGTGATGTTAGGGAGATAAAGAGAGTTAATTTATCTATGAGCATCGATAACTCGCTTTCACCCACAGATAAGCTGGTCCAGGTGCAGCCATCCAAATAGACTATCCGATTCTCACCGATAGGTAAAGACGCCAAATTTACTCATAGCTAAACATAGGTTATCTCCCACATTGATTGATTAATTTATTATTTTATTTCTCACCGTGCAACACAAAATCTCGATGATCATGAATTGTGCTACTATCACTGATCAGTACTTCGCTTTTATCTATTTATGGTAATAAGAACACTCCATTTTTATCTATTTTAAAGTGGGAGTGAATAGGAATTATTTATTGGGAATGGAAATTATTTATTTATTTATTTTTAATTAAGTTTTTTATATATAAATGGTATATTGAAAATAATCAATACTGTAAAATGTTTGGAATTTAATATAAACATAATTAATTTAAAATTATCAGTGAAATTTTATCTATCTCTTTATATATATATATATATATATATATATTATTAAGTTAAGTGATTATTTTCACATTTAATTTCAACTATTTACTTTTAAAGTTATTTTACAATTTTTTCTCTTTAACTCAATATCATGAGGCGTACCTTCAAAATGCTTTCAACATATGCAAAATATAAGTTATTTCTTATTATTGTGCCCCATAGAAGCCTATGTAGTCCCCATAATATTATTATTGTGCCGCATAGAAGCCCACTATTTTTATTGTTGTGCCATTACATTGTTATTGTTAGGTCGAATAGGATTATATTGTGACCCCTTGGACTCTTATATATAGACAAGAGGTTTTTTCATTTGTATCATCCAAGAATTGTTCATTTATAAAATGTAAAGGAGGTTTCCCCCTCGAAGAGGCTTATTTCTAAGTCATTGATCTATTTTTTCTTCTATTTTGTTACCTGGTTTCATAATATTTGGTATCAAAACTTTGGATTCTAGGGTTTCACTGCTGCAAACAGTTCATCGTGGAATTTTCACTATAACTTTTGTTCTACAAAGTTTCAGACGCTATAAAAAAACCCCGTTTGAGACAAAAGACTGAGGCACTTCGTGTAAAATTTTAGATTTTTGTATGTTGTATCGTCGGAGATATGATCTAAGGAAGGTAGGGTTTTTGCAGGCTCCCGAATTTCATCTCAAAGAGGCAACCTTGGGAAAACCGTCATAAATTTCTCTCTGAGCATCAAATTCGAATTCTATAAAAAGTGGCCAAAATTTCACGCACTGTAGTTTCTTTTGTATCTAATTAAGAGCCAAAAGATGAAACAATGAAACGTGGCACGTCGTACAAGTTAGCTCTATTGAACTAGTCCATAATTAGGTCATTGTGGGAGATTGGGTATAACTTTTATTTGAAGAATCAAAATCAGGTCTAACCTGTGACAGTGGAAAGATGACTCATAGGGCTACTACAGGACCGAAGTTCAGATCTTGGAGATCCGAAATTACAGAGTTACAGTCGTTTCAATATCGAGCTCCTAAAAGAAAAAAAGGTGTGTGTGTTTTTTTTTTAATATAAATTGCATAGCATTTGTTTAAAAATTCAGTTTGAAGTGATTCCAAGGGCATAATGAAGCATTGTTATCAGTTTGAAGATTTTTCCTTACCTCCTCCAGGTTTTTCCAACTCCCAAATAGTGTTAGTACGTTTCCTTCCTTTTGCATAATTTTGAAAGAATTTTTTAATTTCGTCTCCAGCAGATAGCCAAATTGCCCAACTTGTTAACCTCCACTGTTCCTCTTTGTTAGCCAAAATATTCCATCGTTTAGAATGAAGCTCCTTTATTTTATCCAAATTTGCCTCATTTGTATCACCATCAGCTTCCAAACTCTCTAAACGCCCCAGTTCATACCCAATCTTGACTAGGCCATGCTCGTTTTGTTTAGTTCTTTCTCTTGACCATAACATTGTCTCCTTCTTTAATTGGATAATATTATTCAAAAAAGGTTGAGCATAAGGACTTATATCCCTACTCTCCCTAGGGCACCAATTTTCATGTACCAATCTTATGTAATCAAGATCCTTTAACCAACCCGCATTGAACTTAAAAGGATAATCAAGTTTTTTAAAAGGCCCAACCAACACCAGCAGGATAGGAAGATGGTTAGAATCCCCACCCAATCTAGCTTATTTTCTAAAACCCGATATGAAATTTGCAAATACTTCATGCAGGAGAAATCTCTCTAGTCTCTTAGCCACCGGAGCATCACCCACCCTTCTATTTCTCTAGGTGGGGGAAACCCTGATTAAAGAAGGATCAATTAGGTTCCCATCCCTAATTTTAGTAATAAAAAACTCATCCAGAGGATCAAGTTGAGTCAAAGGACCCCAGGTCTCCGCCACCCAAGAGAAAAATTGAGATCACCTCCCACAATCAAATGCTCAACATGCATGAAAGATTTTGTCATAAGCTTATTCCAGAAAGCAGCACTCTCCAAACAAGGACCGTAAATATTAATAATCATAAATTCCATGGCCAATTCCGAAGAGAAAATATCTGCTCCAATAACCTTGTCTGAACCCCAAGAATTAATCAGGTTGATGGAGCAATCCGTAAACCCTAGGACTAAGCCACCAGTTCTGCCCTTAGCATCCAAGGCCATAAAGGTCCATGACATAATCAATTTTGATAAAGAGGTTGATACCAAAACCCCATTTCCCAATGTTTACTAAAGCAAAATCACATCAGGCTTAGATTGAGAAAATAGTGCTTTAAGTGCTGGTTTCTTATGGGTGCTAGCTATACCCCTACAATTGAAAGATAGGATAATCGTTTTGAAACCTGGGTCAGAGACTGCGCCGCTCTAAATGCCCCTGTTATAAATAATTGTTTCCCATCCGCTATATCAAACATAGCTTTCAACTAGGCTTTTGATATTTCTGTTTTCCGACCTTGAAGTTTTATGTGCTTAGTAGTCAAAGGCATACCCCCCAAACCCCAAAACATCTTCGCAAGAAGTAATTTTTTTTCCCTCGGTCTCAGGTTGTAGGGAAAGGTTTCAATTTTTAACTTCGGAATTGTAGTGATGATATTGTCCATAACCATTGAAAACAAACTGATACATTGTGGGTCCGATTCTTGAGGCCTAGAAGGATCAGGCAGTTTAATTCTATTCAATAAAATATCAAGAGTATCAACAACAGAGCAAGAGGAAAGAGGGACAGTACCCGTCGAATCTGAAGCATATTCAACCATGGTTAGATGTGTTGGAGCCTGGGTCACAGTAACAACCGAGGGTATAACCACCTGCACACCCTCGTCCTCCATAACATCCATAGGACTCGGCCCCTCGTTCTTTTCTGCTCTCCCCTCCTTGATCCGTTTATCACCATCAGCAACAGGAAAACCCTCCCATGACCCAAATCCATACCTGGAAGGACCCTTATTCCACCTCCTCATATTTATCCCCAGAAGGATTTCTCTGGCTAGATGGCCATACTTATGACATCTATGAAAACGAAAAGGCAAATGCTCGTAGTCGATCAAATGATAAAAAAAATGCCCTTCAAAATGTAAATGAATTTTCTCCACCAAACCGTCACCAATGATAATTTGTGGGTGTAGCAGTGGTCCCATTGTAAATTGTTGTTTCAAGAAATATATGTTTTCTTTACGGAGCAGCGCACGGGTGTTACCTCGCTTCAATCGAGCCACCTGCAGATGCAATGCATGGGGATTAACAATGACAGACATTGATGCCGAGATAGAGTAGAGAAGTGGGTTTAACATAAATGAATATTTTGTTTTGATGATGAACCACACTAGCTAGTTCAAAACGCATCGATCAAATCTATCTTGATGTGATTTTCACCAAAAAAATTTAATCATAATTTATGGATCACAGAAGCAAAATTTCTAATAATACAATGTATTTTTATAGGCAATCTCAGCAAATTTTTACATAGACTTTATCTATTAAAATGTTAATTTTACAATTATAATTTTTAGAAAATATTTTAAAATTATTTTTTAATTTTATTTTTATAGTAAAAATAAATTCAATACCCAAAATTTTTAAACTTTATATTTATATATCAATTTTTCAAAAAAAAACACTAATTTTTCAAATTTTGAAACTTTATTTTTTTTTATACAAAATTCTACACTAATTTCTATTATTATTATTATTATTTTTTTATTTTTTTGAAATTAAGGTCTCTTTAGACTACCCTAATTACATGGAAAACGACTCTGACCATTGATAACTCGCTTTCACCCACAGATAAGCTGGTCCAACTGCAGCCATTCCCACCGAGCCACTAGTAAAGACACCAAATTTACTTACAGCTAAACATAGGTTATCTCCCACATTGATTGATTGATTTATAGAAAGGTACCAAATTAGCTGAGATCCATACATTTGATGGGAAGAGGGGCACATAAAGAGTACATGTATCTAAAAGTTCAGACTCAGAGAAATAAACCTCACCAAAGGAAATAGGAAGAGAACTAACACTCGTTCTTGTTGAACCAAACTCCAAGGAATGACAAAAAGTGCAAAAAAATAAAGGAAAAAAGAGAGAAGTTAAGTGATTATTTCTACACTTAACTTCAAATATTTACTTTTGTAAGATATTTTACAGTTTTTTCTCTATAGCTCAACTTTTGTACCTTCAAAATTCTTTCAAGATATGCAAAATATAAGTTTTTTCTTTTATGATAAATACAATTATAATGTTTTTCATATATATATATATATATATATAAACCAATAATTAATATATATGTCATTATGTTTGTATGGGTACACAAGACTCACTCTGGTTACTCCACCCATCATGTACCCTTCTGTTTTGGGAAGGGGGATTTTCATGTTTATTTTTTATTTTCTTTAATTATTAAAAATGTAAATTTAAATAATAATATGGGTTGCATTGAATGAATTTTTAGTAAGATTATGATTTATAAATAACATGTTAATTGGAAATATAGTTAAAATTATTTTTGTGTTTAGAGAAAGGGTTAGTGTACAATAGACATATCTAGAAGGGTTAAGCTTTTGTCTCAAGTTTGGTTGATTCCAAGACTCTTAACCTTATCAATATGATTCTCACCTCCAGTTTTTTCACCTTCAAAGGAGTTTGTTATGAAAAACCTTCTTCACCTTTGAAGGAGCTTGTTACAAGCAAATCAAGGGTACAACCATGGCATCTTCATTGTCCCTTACATTTTTATGCAACATTTTGAATCCATAGCCTTAAGTAGCTTACATTATAAGCCTAAGTTTAGGTTGCATTTTGTTGATGACACATTTGTAATGTGGACCCATGAGCTTCTGGCCTTGAACTCTTTCTTGACCCATCTTAACAATGTTGAGATTCAACAAGATGATGAGCTTAGTGAAAATTAAGCACCTTCACTAAGTGGGCCCTGCAGACTATTTTTAGGTGTATGTGTATTTTTAGACATGGTGAGCATATTCTATAAGTTGCAAGATGCTATTTGTAGATGGTTGGTCAAATGTGAAAAATAGATGAGATTGTATTTTTAGAATATTGGGTGAAGTCTATTTATAGATCGTCAATCTAAATATAGATGCATGTCGATTATTATTAGCCCTTAATAATAATCCAACAATAAATATCAACTTATTCTCTTGGAGCACTTTATTTCAGTGAACAGACTTGGCAAATTAGTGGGCTAAAGGAATTACACAATTCCTAGGGTGGTTGGTGACTCATGCATGGAGGACTCAGTTAGAACTGAAGTGGCAGAGTTGTGACAGAGTTGGAAGAGTAGTTATGGGAGTTGTTATTCATTTTAACTCAGTTAAGTGAGTTAAACTAAGTTGCACTAGTTGTATCTAGTTCTAACTGAAGATACACTAGTGAGATTTTAGTGAATTAATTATTTAATTAATTCACAACTAGAGACTCACTTCTAACTAAACAAATACAACAGTTAACTACTTTCATGTCAATTCCAGTGGAGACCAAGTGGAGAGATAAGTGTAAGGGTGAGATGGACTATCTGTTGTGACTATAGTGATGCATTCAATGCATCTGACACACATTGGAGATGCCAATGACGATTGCGCAGTCAAGGCAAGGCCAATTCGAATTCATTCATAGGTCTTCTTCAACATGGATTACGTAGTGGAGGCAGACTGTAAGGAGGCAAGAAATTAGTGCATAGATATGCAAATTTCTGCATGACAGTGTGTAATGATTATTGATTGTACTGAGAGATTGATGTACTAAGCTTTGTATGATATTATTACATGATTCCATTGATATACATAATACACGATAGTTGGGGTTTTTAGCTTTAAGCTTTCCCGATAAACAACTGTGTTTATGTGCGATTGATTCTCTTCATGTGTTTGCAATTGGCAATTTAATTTCCACAAAGAATTAAGTGGAAGGATTTTGTATTTAACATAAGATTAATTTGATAGATCAGGATAATCTGGTAATACTACCAGTATTAATAAATTTCTACATGGTATCGAAGCAGCGTTAATCACTGGGGATTTCAATAGTGAAGCGATGCTGAGTTTTGTGCTGGTGGACAATTCCAATTTACTGCAGAAATTTCATGGTGTGACAGTTGAGTATTCATTGAAATGGCTTTCAATGGATTGCGGTTGGAGTATGTCCTTGAGGGTAGCTCGAACTACATATCCTGGAAGGACAGGATGGACGCGGTGCTTGAAGATAATGGACTGAAGGATTTCATCAATAGCGATGTTCCTAAGCCTACTTCTAGCGATGTTGCATTACTTGATGCATGGCAAAAGAAGGTAGCGAAGTCAAGAAGAATTATGTTGGAAGGTATGAAAGACCATATTGTGTCAAACATACACGGGAAAGCCACTCCATTTGCAATGTGGAAGGCTTTGACAGATCATTTCCAAAGCAACAGCAACCATAGGAAGTTGGCGCTAAAAGATAAGCTCAGAAAATTAAAAATGGAGAAGGGCGACAGTATTCCAAAATATCTCACGAAGTTTGTCTAATGTAGGGATGAGCTGGGGAGTGTGGGAATTATAGTTGTGGATGATGACTTGGTGAGCTTGGCTCTCCTTTTGCTTCTGAAGTGTTGGCACAACTACGAAGACTCTGTCAATGGACAGGAGAAACTGTCGGATTGGGAGCGACTTTGGTCAGATCTTGTGCAGGAGGAAATAAGGAAAAATTCTAGGGATGGCTCGTCATCGAAGAATGATGATGAAGAGAATTGCGCTTTGGCTGCCAAAGCAAGGAAAGGGAAGGGGAAGAAATCCCATTCAAAATCTGAGGCTAAAGGCAAGAATCTGGATTTGTCCAAAGTGAACTATTTTCACTGTCACGAACATGGGAATCTCGCCACTAACTGCCCACAGAAAAATAAGAACAAGAAGGTTGTTGGAGCTACAGTGGGTGAGGCCTTAGCCTCGCAATTTGAACTTGATTTCTCCTTGATCGCATGCTTGGTTTCAAGTGCAATGGGATAAGTGTGGTATGTAGATAGTGGTGCTTCCTTACATATGACGGGAGACAAGGAGTTGTTTAGTGACTTTGAGGAAAAGGATCTCCAAATGCATATAGAGATGGGCGATGATGGTAGACACAGTGTGACTGGAATTGGAACCATTATCTTTGAGAGGGATTCAGGTAAACCATTTCTTTTGAAAGATGTTATGCATGTTCCAGTTCTGAAGAAGAACTTAGTCTTGGTCGCTATGTTGGAGGACATAGGTTATGACGTTGTTTTCAGTGAGGGAAAAGCTTTCCTGCGACATAAAAGAACGGGTTAAACCAAGAGGATAGGGATTCGAGTTAAGAATATCTACAAGCTGGAGGTAGATGGTTGCACTGCAATGATGGGCAAAGCAGAAGAAGTGGTGATCCGAGATGAGGGTGAATTATGGCACAGGAGATTGGGCCATGTTCACCATGGCGCCTTGAAGATTTTGCAGCAAATTTCTACTGGACTTCCCAAGGGTACTCTTGCGTAGTCAGATCAGTGCAAGGGATGTACTATGGGTAGGTTTGTGAAGACCACCTTTCATGAGAAGGAGAACCATTCTTCGGTGATCCTGGAGAGAATTCACACAGACGTGTGTGGACGTTTCTCGGTTGCTTCAACAACAACACAGAGGTATTATGTTATATTTGTTGATGACTATTCTTGTAGACGTTGGATATTCTTCATGCAGAAGAAGAGAGACACATTCTCAAAGTTTTGTGAATTTAAAGCATTGGTGGAGAAGGAGTCAGGGAAGCAAGTGAAGGCTCTCCGAAGCGATAATGGTGGTGAATATATCTCGAACGAATTCAAAGACTTATGTATCAAAGAAGGAATTCAAAGAGAACTCATAGCGCCTCATAACCCACAACAGAATGGGGTTGTGGAGAGGAAGAACAGAATGATCGTGGGTGCTGCACGAGCTATGCTACATAGCTAGGGCCTACCGATGCACTTGTGGGCGGAAGCATGCAACACTGCAGTTTATGTGCAAAACCATTGTCCTCATAGAGTACTTGGCATGAGTACACTTGAAGAAGATTTTATTGGTAAGAAGCCTAATATTTCTTATTTGAAGATTTTTGGCTCATTTGTTTACATTCATCTGACAAAGGATGCCAGGAAGAAGCTGGAGCCGACTGCGGAAGTTGGGATATTTGTGGGGTACACAGAAACACCCCATAATTATCGTGTGTATTTGCAAAACAGTCGTATGATTGTGGTGCGACGAGATATAAAATTCAATGAGGTGAAAGCCATGAAGTTGTTGCTTGAGAGGGAGCTACACTTGCATGCAGAGGAGGAGCTACTTGCTCCCAAATATGAGCCTCTAGATGTGGATCGGCCACAAGAAGAGATTCATGGAGTGGAGGAGTCCACTCATGCAGAACCACACATCAGAATAGGCAGAAAGCGTACCATAGAAGCTGAGAGACTGAAGATTGATGCAACACAGAATGTAGGAGTCCCTACATCACATCGTAGACAAAGACAGTCACTTGACCGATTTACTGGATACATGGCTCTTATGAGCAAGTGTATCGTGACAGAGCCATCTTCTTTTGAAGAAGCAGCACAGGAGCCCACATGGGTAGATTCCATGGTGGAGGAGTATGATTCCATTGTCGTAAACCGTGCTTGGGAGATTGTTAAAAGGCCGGTGGGTAAATCAGTGGTAGGTTCGAGATGGATCTACAAGGTAAAGCAAGCTGCTGATGGGAGCGTCGAGAAGTATAAGGCAATATTTGTTTCTCGAGGCTTCTTACAGATCGAGAGAATTGATTATGAAGAAACCTTTGCACCTATCACATGGTGTTCTTCCATAAGGACCATCCTTTCTCTCTCAGCGCAGATGGGTTGGCACATTCATCAAATGGATGTGAAGACTGCGTTCCTTAATGGGATCATTGAGGAAGAAGTGTACATTGAGCAGCCTGAAGGATTAAAGATCTTCAGCAACGAGTCGCATGTGTGAAGAATCAAAAGAGCGTTGTATGGGCTGAAGCAAGCACCACGTGCTTGGTACACTCAGATCGACAACTATTTCACTAGACTTGGCTTCCCCAAGAGTGAGGCGGATGCAAACCTGTACCAAATTGTGGTGGAGGGTAAGCTTTTAATCATTGTTCTTTATGTTGATGATTTAATACTAACAGGTGATGAGAAGTTGATACACTCATGCAAGGCAGATATTGCAAAGGAGTTTGAGATGAAGGATTTGGGCCTCCTTAATTATTTCCTTGGATTGGAAATATGACAGCGAGAAGGTGAACTATTTGTGTCTTAAGGAAAGTATGCTCGGAAGATACCTGGTAAGTTTCACATGGAGGACTGCAAGCCCATGGATACTCCTCTTCCAGGAAATTGAAGGAAACAGGATGCTACATCGGCAGAGGTAGTGGATGCCATTGTTTATCGACAGTTGGTGGGTTCGCTCATGTATTTAGTTAATACAAGACCAGACATATGTTATGCAGTGAACCAGCTTAATCAATCGATGGTTAGACCGACCAAGATCTTTTGGAAGGAAGGTAAGCATGTCCTGAGGTATCTCAGGGGCACATTTGAGTATAGCTTATAGTACAGACAAACGGATGAGGTGAAGTTTCATGGCTTCACGGATGCAGATTGAGCGGGCAGCCCAACGGACAGAAAGAGCACATCAGGAGGGGTTTTCAATATCAAATCTACAACCGTTTGTTGGTACAACCAGAAACAAAGATCCGTGGCACTCAGCTCAGTGGAAGCATAATACATGGCAACAAGTCAAGCTGCATGTGAGGTTATCTAGATGAGGAAGATCCTGGTCAGTTTTTTCAGTTCTCATTTAGATCCTACATTGATACATTGTGATAATCAGAGTTGCATTAAACTCTCGATTAAACTCTTGACAAAGTTGGAAGAGTAGTTATGGGAGTTGTTATTCAGTTTAACTCAGTTAAGTGAGTTAAACTAAGTTGTGCTAGTTGTATCGAGTTCTAACTGAAGATACACTAGTGAGAGTTTAGTGAATTAATTATTTAATTAATTCATAACTAGAGAATCACTTGCAACTGAAAAAATACAACAGTTAACTACTTTCATGTCAGTTCCAGTGGAGACCAAGTGGAGAGATAGGTGAAAGGGTGAGATGGAGTATCAGTTGTGACTATAGTGATGCATTCAATGCATCTGACACACATTGGAGATGCCAATGAGGATTGCCCAGTCAAGGCAAGGCCAATCCGAATTCATTCAGAGGTCTTCTTCAGCAGGGATTGCGTAGTGGAGGCAGGTTGTCAGGAGGCAATAAATTGGTGCATAGATATGCAAATTTCTGCATGACAGTGTGTAATGATTATTGATTGTACTGAGAGCTTGATGTACTAAGCTTTGTATGAGATTATTACATGATTCCATTGATATACATAATATATGATAGTTGGGTTTTTTAGCTTTAAGCTTTCCTGGTAAACAACTATGTTTATCTGCGATTTATTTTCTTCATGTGTTTGCAATTGGCGATTTAATTTCCACAAAGAATTAAGTGGAAGGATTTTGTATTTAACATAAGATTAATTTGATAGATCAGGATAATCTAGTAATACTATCAGTATTAATAAATTTCTACATGGTATCGGAGCAGTGTTAATCACTGGGGATTGCAATAGTGAAGCAGTGCTGAGTTTTGTGCTGGTGGACAATTCGAATTTACTGCAGAAATTTCTTGGTGCGACAGTTGAGTATTCATTGAAATGGCTTTCAATAGGTTGTGGTTGGAGTATGCTCTTGAGGGTATCTTGAACTACATAGCCTGGAAGGATAGGATGGAGGCGGTGCTTGAAGATAATGGACTGAAGGATTTCATCAATAGCGATGTTCCTAAGCCTACTTCTAGCAATGTTGCATTACTTGACGCATGGCAAAAGAAGGTAGCGAAGACAAGAAGAATTCTTTTGGAAGGTGTGAAAGACCATATTGTGTCAAGCCTACGTGGGAAAGCCACTTTATTTTCAATGTGGAAAGCTTTGACAGATCATTTCCAAAGCAGCAGCGACCATAAGAAGTTGGCGGTGAAAGATAAGTTCAAAAAAATCAAAATGGAGAAGGGCGATAGTATTCCAAAATATCTCATGAAGTTTGTCCAATGTAGGGATGAGCTGGGGAGTTTGGGAATTACAGTTGCAGATGATGACTTGGTGAGCTTGGCTCTCCTTGGGCTTCTGAAGTGTTGGCACAACTACGAAGACTCTGTCAATGGACGGGAGAAACTGTCGGATTGGCAGCGACTTTGGTCGGATCTTGTGCAAGAGGAAATAAGGCGGAATTCCAGGGATGTCTCTTCATCGAAGAATGATGATGATGAGAATTTTTCTTTGGCTGCGAAAGAAAGGAAAGGGAAGGGGAAGAAATCCCATCCAAAATCCGAGGCTAAATGCAAGAAGCTGGATTTTTCCAAAGTGAAGTGTTTTCACTGTCACGAACATGGGCATCTCTCCACTAACTGCCCACAGAAAAAGAAGAACAAGAAGGCTGCTGGAGCTACAGCGGGTGAGGCCTTAGCCTCACAATTTGAACTTGATTTCTCCTTGATTGCATGCTTGGTTTAAGGCGCAATGGGATTGGTGTGGTATCTTGATAGTGGTGCTTCCTTCCATATGACGGGAGACAGGGAGTTGTTTAGTGACATGGAGGAGAAGGATCTCCAAATGCATATACAGATGGGAGATGATGGTAGATACAGTGCGACCAGCATTGGAACCATTACCTTTGAAATGGATTCAGGTAAACCATTTATATTGAAAGATGTTATGCATGTTCCAGGTCTGAAGAAGAACTTGGTCTCGGTCGCTATGTTGGAGGACAAAGGTTATGACGTTGTTTTCAGTGAGGGAAAAGCTTTCCTGCGACATAAAACAATGGGTTAAACCAAGAGGATAGGGATTCGAGTTAAGAATCTCTACAAGTTGGAGGTAGATGGCTGCGCTGCAATGATGGGCAAAGCAGAAGAAGTGGTGAGCCTAGATGAGGGCGAATTATGGCACAAGAGATTGGGCCATCTTCAGCATGGCGCCTTGAATATTTTGCAGCAGATTTCTACTGGACTTCCCAATGGTACTCTTGCACAGTCAGATCAGTGCAAGGGATGTACTATGGGTAAGTTTGTGAAGACCACCTTTCATGAGAAGGATAATCATGCTTCTGTCATCCTGGAGAGAATTCACACAGACGTGGTTGGACATTTCTCAGTTGCTTCAACAACAACACAGAGGTATTATGTTATATTTTTTTATGACTATTCTCGTAGATGCTAGATATTCTTCATGCAGAAGAAGAGTTAAATATTCTCAAAGTTTTGTGAATTTAAATAATTGGTGGAGAAGGAGTCGGGGAAGCAAGTGAAGGCTCTATGGAGCGATAATGGTGAGGAATATATATCGAACGAATTCAAAGACTTATGTAGAAAAGAAGGAATTCGAAGAGAACTCATAGATCCTCATAACTCACAGCAGAATGGGGTCACAGAGAGGAAGAATAGAATGATCGTGGATGTTGTACAAGCTATGCTGCATGACCAGGGCCTACCGGTGCACTTGTGGCTGGCGGAAGCATGCAACACTACAGTTTATGTACAAAACCGTTGTCCTCATAGAGTACTTGGCATGAGTACACCTGAAGAAGCATTTATTGGTAAAAAGCCTGATATTTCTCATTTGAAGATTTTTGGCTCATCTACTTACATTCATGTGACAAAGGATGCTAGGAAGAAGCTGGAGCTGGCTGCAGAAGTTGGGATATTTGTGGGGTACAAAGAAACACCCCATAATTATCATGTGTATTTTCCAAACAGTCGAATGACTGTGGTGTGATGAGATATAAAATTCAATGAGGTGAAAGCCATGAAGTTGTTGCTTGAGAGGGAGCTACACTTGCATGCAGAGGAGGAGCTTCTTGCTCCCAAATATGAACCTCTAGATGTGGATCAGCCACAAGAGGAGATTCATGGAGTGGAGGAGTCCACTCATTCATAACCACACATCAGAACAGGAAGAAAGCGTACCACAGAAGCTGAGAGACTGAAGCTTGATGCGACACAGAATGTAGAAGTCCCTACATCACATCGCAGACAAAGACATTCACCTGAAAGTTTTACTTGATACATGGCTCTTATGAGCAAGCGTATCATGATAGAGCCATCTTATTTTGAAGAAGCAACGCAGGAGCCCACATGGGTAGATGCCATGGTGGAGGAGTATGACTCCATTGTCAAAAACCGTGCTTGGGAGATTGTTCCAAGGCTGGTGGGTAAATCAGTGGTAGGTTCAAGATGGATCTACAAGGTAAAGCAAGCTGGTGATGGGAGCGTCGAGAAGTATAAGGAAATATTTGTTGCCTGAGGCTTCTCACAGATCGAGGGGATTGATTATGAAGAAACCTTTGCACCTGTCACATGGTGTTCTTCCATAAGGACCATCCTTTCTCTCTCAGCGTAGATGGGTTGGCACATTCATCAGATGGATGTGAAGACTGCGTTCCTTAATGGGATCATTGAGGAAGAAGTGTACATTGAGCATCCTAAATGATTTGAGATCTTTAGCAATGAGTCACATGTGTGTAGACTCAAAAGAGCGATGTATGGGCTGAAGTAAGCACCACGTTCTTGGTACACTCGGATCGACAACTATTTCATTGGACTTGGATTCCCCAAGAGTGAGGCGGATGCAAACCTGTACCAAATTGTGGTGGAGGGTAAGCTTTTAATAATTGTTCTTTATGTTGATGATTTAATACTAACGGGTGATGAGAAGTTGATACACTCATGCAAGGCAGATCTTGCAAAGGAGTTTGAGATGAAGGATTTGGACCTCCTTTATTATTTCCTTGGATTGGAAATATGGCAGCGAGAAGGTGAACTATTTGTGTCTCAAGGAAAGTATGCTCGGAAGATACTTGGTAAGTTTTTTTGGGAAAAATACTGAGAGGGGGGGGGTGAATCAGTATTTAAGGTTGAACAATTTTTCTTTCTTTTCTCTTAAAACATATGTTACAATACTGCATCCAATCATGTATGTCCAGATCTCTTATTATGCCTTTACTTAGAGCATTGCATCAGAAAAGTATTAACCATGAACATACATAAAAAAACAAACCATCAAATATGAACTACACATATGGACACCAAGATTTAAGGTGGAAACCCAATTTGGGAGAAAACCACCGCTGCTGTAATCTCAGTTTTCAATATTTTATTATAGAGAATACTTCTTACAATATATGCTGGTGCAGACTCATACCAGCACGCAGGCACCCACCTGCAGAAGGATACAACCTTCTCTCATTTACCAACCTCTCCTGGAAGGGAGCCATAACCCCCTGCTCTCGTTTACCAGCCTCTCCTGGAATAGAGCTACAACCCCCTGCTCTCGTTTAACAGCCTCTCCTGGAAGGAAGCTACAACCCCCTGACTAAAGGCTTCGACCCTCAGCTCCACCCCGGATTCATATGTGTTCCTTTTAGCAGACATGCGTCAGTTCTTCATGACTTCGTTCGTCGTTCAAGACCAGAGGTTCATTCAGATTTTTCAGTTAAGAACAGCCTTCGCCCATCCAGACATTCCTTCGAGAGCTTCATTCATTCATCACCCTTACGCATGCACATGTTCTTCATCATTTCGTTAGTTGATCTGATCATCATATTTACAGATGAACCATCGATTCAGATATATCAGGGTTTATACCTACAGATATCTCCAGAGGAGATTCATTTTATTATTGATCCTTTTTTTTTACACCCACTTCTTCTTCATAATTCTCATCACTTTATATAGATGTCGCCTTTAGTAAAACCATGAGTCAAAACCACGAACAGTTAATGGTATTCCTGGACGGGGTCACAATAGATAATCCAGCGTATTAAAAGACGAGCCAATTTAAATTGAAAAACCCAACCTTTGTTCTTCCATACATGAATCGTCCCAAGGGTAGTCTTTTATCTCTGCCATATAATATTATTTTAATTCAGGGGCTTCCTTCATACTTCGTAATAAAATGTTCGAATTTTATAACTATAACCCCTCCGGTTATTTTAAAACTTTACACTGCCCCCGTAACATTACTTTTAATCAAATTCAATGAACTTTTTTTTTTTTTTAAACCGAACTTCAATTCTCAAACAAACTGGATTTCAATCTTTGACCCCAGGCCCACATCGCAGTCGGTCGGCGCGATCAAACAAAAGTGCGCAAAGTTAACATTTGCGATTTTCGATGGGATCGCATCGCAAATTGGTGATCAAACATGTGGCGGAACACTTGAATGTGCGATATTGCGATCGTGCGATGGAGCGATGATCGCATATCGCAAACAACAGAACTTGCGATGGTGGAAATAACAAATATGTGATATTGCGATATTGTGATGATCGCATATCGCAACAATCAACAAACTCTGGCTTGGGCGGAGGGTGATTTTGCGACATTGCGATGTTGCGATCGTGTGATGGCGTGGCGATCGCACATCGCAAATAATCCATATCAACAAGACACTTGAAACTTCAAAACTGCGCTTTGCGATTTGCGCTCTCAAGTGGTAGGGACCACTTGTCCTGCCGCTTTCAAATACTTAAAGAACTTCCGCTGTTTTATTCAATTTCTTCATACTTGGTTGTTGAGGGCTTAAAATCCTGAAATGACTGTCTTAAATAAACTCTGCTCCTCCGTAGTCTGGAACTACGAATGTCTTCATTCCACTGTAAAACGGCGCTGCCCATCACCATAATGACAATTCATTCATCCTTACATTTTTCCCATCCTTCTTGAATGCGTGTTGTTGTTCACCAAAACTCTGTTGCACCTTTGATCTCTTTTCTCCCATTCTGTCTCTGTTGATCGTTGTTTTCTGCAACTTTGTTGTTCTTCTTCGTTGCCCATGCCTTTGCAATATCCTTTTCCATCAATGACAATATTCCAAAAATCTCCCCCTTTGGCATTGATGGCAATACTCTTCCTTTGATGACCTAATAGACTTGTTGTGTTTCCTCCTCCTTTGACATCAATGGAAAAGAGTTTGATCAAGAACCGTTGAACCGACAGTCCCATGCTCCCCCTGAGATCATGCTGCATCTTCAAACATAATATGACCAACAATTCATCCTTTTCCCATGACCAATTCTCCCCCTTAGCTTGTGCATTCAGAGATGCCTGACAGCACCTCACAACCAATTGCGTCTTCTGTAATTAAGTAGACCTGATCCTCTGCATGGCAGAGACTACTCCCAGTTTTTGTCTGAGATATTCGAATGCTTCCCTGGGTAGAGGTTTGGTAAATATATCAGCAACTTGTTCTTTGGAGGAAACATATTCTAATTTCACCTTTTGCTCAAGAACTTGTTCTCGTAAGAAGTGATATTTGATGGGAATGTGCTTGGTCTTGGAATGCATAACAGGATTCTTTGAGATACTGATGGCACTTGTATTATCACACATAATGGAGATAGGAGGTGAACATGTGATTTGAAAATCTTGTAGGGTTTGCATCATCCAAAGAAGTTGAGTGCAACATGATGCTGCAGCCACATATTCTGCTTCTGCTGTAGATAAGGCAATGGAGCTTTGCTTCTTGCTAAACCAAGATACTAACCGGGGCCCCATAAAGAATGAACCACCACTAGTGCTTTTTCGATCATCAACACTTCCAGCCCAATCTACATCAGTGTATGCATGAAGAATAAGATCAACATTCTTTGGATACCATAGTCCAAAGTCTTGAGTTCCTTGTAGATATTTGAATATTCTTTTCACAGCCTGAAGATGAGACTCTTTTGGATTAGCTTGGAATCGTCCAACAATCCCAACTGCATGCATGATGTCTGGTCTTGTCCTAGTGAGATAAAGTAGACTTCCTATCATAGATCTGTATTCTGGTTGATTTACGGTGGGGGAATCATCATTAGAACTGAGATTGCATCCAGTTATCATTGGTGTACTTACAGGTTTGAAATCTTCCATGCCATACTTCTTCAGGATTTGCTTGAGATACTTTGCTTGTGATAAGAATATACCATCTGTTGCTTGTTGCACTTGCAGGCCAAGAAAAAATGTTAGTTCCCCGAGTAAAGACATTTCAAATTCTTGTTGCATATTAGAAGCAAATTTCTGACTCATAGACTCTTTATTACTTCCAAAAATGATATCATCGACATAGACAACCACAATCAACAGTTTGTCATTTTCCATTTTTGTGTACAAGTTGCTATCAGCAGACCCCTTTGAAAATCCTTGTTGATGAAGATTTTTGTCAAGACGATAGTACCATGCCCTTGGAGCTTGTTTGAGACCATATAGAGCCTTTTTAAGTCTACAAACAAGTTTTTCATCATTTCCCAAAATGAATCCCTCTAGTTGTTCTATATAGACTTCTTCTTCTAGATCACCATTGAGAAAAGCAGATTTAAAATCCATTTGATAAACTCTGATTTGTTGGAAGCTTGAATAAGCAAGAAACATTCTTATGGCTTCAAGTCTGGCTACAGGAGCAAAGGTTTCTTCAAAGTCTATACCTTCTTGTTGAGCATACCCCTTGCAAACAAGTCTAGCTTTATTTCTTATAACATCCCCATTCTCATTTAACTTGTTTTTGAATATCAATTTAGTTCCAATGACATTTTTGTCATGAGGTCCTGGTACTAATTCCCAAGTGTGATTCTTTTCAATTTGATCAAGCTCTTCATTCATGGCTTGAATCCAACAGTCATCTTTGCTAACTTGACTAACACTGTGAGGTTCAATAGTGGACAGAAATGCCAGATTGCTAGAAGATCCCATAAGAGTTCTTCTTGTTTGTACACCTGATCCCTTTTCTCCCAAAATTTTAGATTCTGGATGATTCTTTTGAACATATCTGGAGGAAGCCTTTTCAGACAAACCATCTTCGGGTTCTTCACTGGGTTCACTGTTTGTATCATTACTATTGATGTAGAAGGATATGTGTCATCATCATCTTCATCTGTAGTTTGCTTTTCTTCTTTTGGAGCTGCAGAAGACTCATCAATAACAACATCAATACATTCAACAATCTTTCAAAGTCTTTTATTGTAACATTTATAGGCCCTACTCCTAGAGGAGTAACCAAGAAATATCCCTTCATCTGCTCTGGGTTCAAACTTGCCAAGTTTTTCATCATTATTCTTGATGAAACATTTGCTTCCAAAAATTCTAAAATGCTTTATAGTGGGAGGATTACCATACCAGAGTTCATATGGAGTTTTATCACTATTTACACGAACATGTGCCTTGTTGAGAATGTTTACTGCTGTATGTGTTTCTTCCACGTTTCTTCTCCCCAAAATGTGTCAGGTGTTCCGGAATCATCTAGCATAGCTCTAGCCATTTGTTGAACTGTTCTATTCATTCTTTCTGCAACACCATTTTGTTGTGGAGTGCCAGCTACAGAAAACTGTCTTTTTATGCCATGTTGTTCACAAAATTCAAGAAATTCATCTGATGTATATTCTCCTCCTCGATCAGATATGAGACACTTGATTTTTAGATCTAATTCATTCTCAACTAGTGCTTTGAAGATCTGAAACTTCTCAAATGCTTCATCTTTGTGTTTAAGCAGCCCAATCCAACACATTCTAGAGAAATCATCAATAAATAAGATATAGTATTCTTCACCACGTGGTGAATTTTTTCTCATAGGTCCACATATGTCAGTATGGATGAGTTCAAGAGGCTTACT
Source organism: Pinus albicaulis (assembly GCA_034641835.2). Lineage (NCBI taxonomy): Eukaryota > Viridiplantae > Streptophyta > Pinopsida > Pinales > Pinaceae > Pinus > Pinus albicaulis. The sequence continues at coordinate 1,297,711,304 of CM076583.1, read as the reverse complement.
TGATGATCCTTCCTTGGCATTAAATTGTACTCTGGTTTGCTTACCGAATTGGCAAGATTTACATATGATATTTTCAGGTAGAGAAATATTGGGAAGATCACGAACAGCTTTAAGTCTGCTTGATTTGTTGATTTGCGAGAAACTCAGATGACCTAACCTTTTATGCCATAGCCAATTTTCCGAAGATTTACTCAAATAACATTGTTCTTTGTAGTTCTTCAATATATACAGGTTGTTTGGAGTTCTTTTTCCTTTTATGATTGCTTTACCTGTATCAAGATCACGTACCACACATTCTTTTGAACTAAAGACCACTTCAGTTCTTTGATCACACATTTGACTTACACTTAACAAGTTATGCCTTAATCCATCCACATACATGACTTCATTAGCTTTCACATTTTCTTTTAGAAAAATAGACCCTTTTCCTTTAATGACCGCAGGAGTATCATTTCCAAATGTAACCTTCTTTTCCTTTTCTAGAGCAGTATATGCAAGAAGTTTGTCTTTATCACCTGTCATGTGTCTTGAGCATCCACTATCAATGTACCATTGGTTCTCTTCATCTTCTGCAAATAACGCTATGCCACAATTTTCAACCTGTAACTCCTTCTTTTTCCATACTTTGGATCTTGAAGGAACATGTTCTTTTGGCTGAGCTTTGCTCCTGCATTCAGATTCTTCATGCCCAAAGTTATTGCAATAAGTGCATTCAATTTCATTTTTAAGAGGAGAAAAGTTTTTATAAGTATTCTTCTTTACTTCAATACCAGTCCTTTTCTTTCTTGCTTCTCTTGTCATAATAGTTTTATATGCTACACACTGAATAGCTTTATGACCAAAATTGTGACATGAGAAGCATTGTCCATTGAAGAAGAAATTTCTGCGATCATAAAATCTTCTATATGAATTTACTTGTTGATTGGTGTTTCCATGAAAGGCATTCCTGTTAGTGTTCTTTAAATTGAGATGATCATGCTTTACTTGTAAAGATTTTGTATTCCCTTGCTGAGTGGCAGCATATTGTAAACCAGCTGTAACTGCTTTTAGATAATTTGGTGCTGAAGGCTGAGAAGATTCTCCGGTATATCCAAGACCTGTTTTTATAAGAGGAGAATGTTGTACCTTGATAATTTCATCTAAGGTTTCAGATCCTTTAGCGAATCTAAGATTCAGAGTCTTTACTTTCTCAAGTTCTTTTCTTAGACTTACTACTTCACACTCTAATTTCTCATTGTGTTTCTCCTTTTCTTCAAGCTGATTTTTCGGAGTTTCTATGATTATTTTATTCTCTTCTAGGCAGATTTTGAGTTTATTGTTTTCATAAAAAAAATCACTGTCTTCTAGAGCATCCACAAAAGTATCCTTTTCTTCTCTAGATTCTTTTTCAAATGCCATGAGACGTCTAAGATCTTGTTCACATTCTTCCTCACTATCAGATAACCCATCACTATCTTCATGAGTATATAAACTCTTTCTGGAGCTAACATGATTCTTATTCCTTCTTACTACTTCCTTCCCCTTTTTATGTGTTTCTTTATAAGGACACTTAGCAGCATAATGACCAACTCTTCCACAATCAAAACATTTGAAAGGAAGCTTACCTCTAAACCGTCCTGTGCCAAGTTGAAGTTTCTTTACGAAGTTTATCTCATCTTCTTCTGAGACATATCCTGATCCTTCTATTATTTGTACTTCCTTCCCTTTTGTAGAAGTTCTAAAGACTGCTTCTTTGACTTCAGATGGTCCTCCTCTTCTCATTTCATATGCAGTTAGTATGCCATGAAGTTGTACCACAGTAAGATTTTGAAGATCCTGCTTTTCTTCAAGAGCTGAAACTTTTGACTCAAATTTTGTTGTTAGAGATCTTAAAATTTTCTCAACCAAAGTAGATTTGGTTATTGTTTCTCCTAGATTTCTCATGCGATTTACAATATCATCAAGACGTAGAAAGAAATTTGCAATGCTTTCTTCATTAAGCATTTTTAGATTCTCATATTGAATTCTGAGAGTTTGAAGTTTGGCACTTTTTACCTTTGCATCACCTTCATAGCTTAGAATGATTTTATCCCATATTTCCTTTGCTGTATTCAGCTGCATGACTTTGACAAATTCTGCTTCAGTTAGACTTCCCAATACAGCATTGACTGCCTTTGCATTTGTTTCATAGTTCTTTCTTTCAGTTGGATCTGTTGACACTGTAGCTGGATATTGATATCCTTGTTCAACAATTTCCCATACATCTGCTCCCAAAGACTGAAGATAGGATCTCATCCTTGTTTTCCAAAAGATTAAATTGTTTCCGTTAAAAAGTGGAGGCCTGATAGATGTTGTTCCATCTTGATTGCTCATCCTGCTTGATCGTCCTTCTAGCAGCTAAGCTTTTTCAGAAGCACCTGCTCTGATACCAATTGTTGGGAAAAATACTGAGAGGGGGGGGGGGGGTGAATCAGTATTTAAGGTTGAACAATTATTCTTTCTTTTCTCTTAAAACATATGTTACAATACTGCATCCAATCATGTATGTCCAGATCTCTTATTATGTCTTTACTTAGAGCATTGCATCAGATAAGTATTAACCATGAACAGACATAACAGAACAAACCATCAAACATGAACTACACATATGGACACCAGGATTTAAGGTGGAAACCCAATTTGGGAGAAAACCACCGCTACTATAATCTCAGTTTTCAATATTTTATTATAGAGAATACTTCTTACAATATATGCTGGTGCAGACTCATACCAGCACGCAGGCACCCACCTGCAGAAGGCTACAACCTTCTCTCATTTACCAGCCTCTCCTGGAAGGGAGCCACAACCCCCTGCTCTTGTTTACCAGCCTCTCCTGGAAGGGAGCTACAACCCCCTGCTCTCGTTTACCAGCCTCTCCTAGAAGGGAGCTACAACCCCCTGACTGAAGGCTTCGATCCTCAGCTCCACCCCGGATTCATATGTGTTCCTTTTAGCAGACATGCGTCAGTTCATCATGACTTCGTTCGTCATTCAAGAACAGAGGTTCATTCAGATTTTTCAGTTAAGAACAGCCTTCGCGCATCCAGACATTCCTTCGAGAGCTTCATTCATTCATCACCCTTACGCATGCACATGTTCTTCATCATTTCGTTAGTCGATCTGATCATCATATTTACAGATGCACCATCAATTCAGATATATCAGGGTTTATACCTACAGATATCTCCAAAGGAGATTCATTTTATTATTAATCCTTTTTTTTTACACCCACTTCTTCTTCATAATTCTCATCACTTTATATAGATGTCGCCTTTAGTAAAACCATGAGTCAAAACCACTAACAGTAATGGTATTCCTGGATGGGGTCACAATAGATAATCCAGCGTATTAAAAGACGAGCCAATTTAAATTGAAAACCCCAACCTTCGTTCTTCCATACATGAATCGTCCCAAGGGTAGTCTTTTATCTCCGCCATATAATATTATTTTAATTCAGGGGCTTCCTTCATACTTCGTAATAAAATGTTCGAATTTTATAACTATAACCCCTCCGGTTATTTTAAAACTTTACACTACCCCCGCAACATTACTTTTAATCAAATTCAATGAACTTTTTTTTTTTAAACCGAACTTCAATTCTCAAACAAACTGGATTTCAATCTTTGACCCCGGGCCCACATCGCAGTCGGCCGGCGCGATCAAACAAAAGTGCGCAAAGTTAACATTTGCAATTTGCGATGGGATCGCATCGCAAATTGGTGATCAAACATGTGGCGGAACACTTGAATGTGCGATATTGCGATCGTGCGATGGCACGATGATCGCATATCGCAAACAACAGAACTTGCGATGGCGGAAATAACAAATATGCGATATTGCGATATTGTGATGATCGCATATCGCAACAATCAACAAACTCTGGCTTGGGCAGAGGGTGATTTTGTGACATTGCGATGGTGTGGCGATCGCACATCGCAAATAATCCATATCAACAAGACACTTGAAACTTCAAAACTGCACTTTGCGATTTGCGCTCAAGTGGTAGGGACCACTTGTCCTGCCGCTTTCAAATACTTAAAGAACTTCCGTTGTTTTATTCAATTTCTTCATACTTGGTTGTTGAGGGCTTAAAAGCCCGAAATGACTGTCTTAAATAAACTCTGCTCCTCCGTAGTCTGGAACTACGAATGTCTTCATTCCACTGTAAAACGGCGTTGCCCATCACCATAATGAAAATTCATTCATCCTTACATTTTTCCCATCCTTCTTGAATGCGTCTTGTTGTTCACCAAAACTCTGTTGCACCTTTGATCTCTTTTCTCCCATTTGGTCTCTGCTGATCGTTATTTTCTGCAACTTTGTTGTTCTTCTTCGTTGCCCATGCCTTTGCCATTTCCTTTGCCATATCCTTTGCCATCAATGGCAATATTCCAACAAGTTTCACATGGAGGACTGCAAGCCCATGGATACTCCTCTTCCAGGAAATTGGAAGAAAGAGGATGCTACATAGACAAAGGTAGTGGATGCCACTATTTATCGACAGTTGGTGGGTTCGCTCATGTATTTAGTTAATACAAGACTAGACATATGTTATGCAGTGAAACATATTGTGTCAAGCCTACACGGGAAAGACACTCCATTTTCTATGTGGAAGGATTTGACAGATCATTTCCAAAGCAACAGTGACCATAGGAAGTTGGCGTTGGAAGTTAAGCTTAGAAAAATCAAAATGGAGAAGGGCGACCGTATTCCAAAATATCTCACAAAGTTTGTCCAATGTAGGGATGAGATGGGGAGTGTGGGAATTACAGTTGCAGATGATGACTTGGTGAGCTTGGATCTCCTTGGGCTTATGAAGTGTTGGCAAAACTATGAAGACTCTGTTAATGGACGGGAGAAACTGCCAAATTGGGAGTGACTTTGATCAGATCTTGTGAAGGAGGAAATAAGGCGGAATTCCAGGGATGGCTCTTCATCGAAGAATGATGATGAAGAGAATTTCACTTTAGCTGCCAAAGCAAGGAAAGGGAAGGGGAAGAAATCCCATACAAAATCCGAGGCTAAAGGTAAGAAGCTATATTTGTACAAAGTGAACTATTTTCACTGTCACGAATATGGGCATCTCGCCACTAATTGCCCACAGAAAAAGAAGAACAAGAAGGTTGTTGGAGCTGAAGTGGGTGAGTCCTTAGCCTCAAAATTTGAACTTGATTTCTCCTTGATCGCATGCTTGGTTTCAAGCGCAATGGGATCGGTGTGGTATCTTGATAGTGGTGCTTCCTTTGATATGACGGGAGACAAGGAGTTGCTTAGTGACTTGGAGAAGAAGGATCTCCAAATGCATATAGAGATGGGCGATGATGGTAGATACAGTGCGACCGACATTGGAACCATTACCTTTGAGAGGGAGTTAGGTAAACCATTTATGTTGAAAGATGTTATGCATGTTCCAGGTCTGAAGAAGAACTTGGTCTCGGTCGCTATGTTGGAGGACAGAGGTTATGATGTTGTTTTCAGTGAGGGAAAATCTTTCCTGCGACATAAAAAAACGGGTTAAACCAAGAGGATAGGGATTCAAGTTAAGAATCTCTACAAGTTGGAGGTAGATGGCTACGCTGCAATGATGGGAAAAGCAGAAGAAGTGGTGAGCCAAGGTGAGGGCGAATTATGGCACAGGAGATTGGGCCATCTTCACCATGGCACCTTGAATATTTTGCAGCAGATTTCTACTGGACTTCCCAAGGGTACTCTTGCGCAGTCAGATCAGTGCTAGGGATGTACTATGGGTAAGTTTGTGAAGACTACCTTTCATGAGAAGGAGAACCGTGCTTCGGTGATCCTGGAGAGAATTCACACAGACGTGTGTGGACATTTCTCAGTTGCTTCAACAACAATGTTATATTTGTTGATGACTATTCTCGTAGATACTGGATCTTATTCATGCAGAAGAAGAGCGAAACATTCTCAAAGTTTTGTGAATTTAAAGCATTGGTGGAGAAGGAGTCGGGGAAGCAAGTGAAGGCTCTGTGGAGCGATAATGGTGGTGAATATATCTCAAACGAATTCAAAGACTTATGTAGCAAAGAAGGAATTCGAAGAGAACTCATAGCGCCTCATAACCCACAGTAGAATGGGGTCATGGAGAGGAAGAACATAATGATCGTGGGTGCTGCACGAGCTATGCTGCATGACCAGGGCCTACTGATGCACTTGTGGGCGGAAGCATGCAACACTGCAGTTTATGTGCAAAATCGTTGTCCTCATTAAGAGTACTTGGCATGAGTACACCTGAAGAAGCTTTTATTGGTAAGAAGCCTGATATTTCTCATTTGAAGATTTTTGGCTCATCTGTTTACATTCATGTGACAAATGATGCCAGGAAGAAGCTGGAGCCGACTGCAAAAGTTGGGATATTTGTGGGGTACACAGAAACACCCCATAATTGTCGTGTGTATTTGCCAAACAGTCGGATGACTGTAGTGCGACGGGATATAAAATTCAATGAGGTGAAAGCCATGAAGTTGTTGCTTGAGAGGGAGCTACACTTGCATGCAGAGGAGGATCTACTTGCTCCCAAAGATGAGCCTCTAGATGTGGATCAACCACAAGAGGATATTCATGGAGTGGAGGAGTCCACTCATGCAGAACCACACATCAGAATAGGCAGAAAGCGTACCACAGAAGCTGAGAGACTAAAGCTTGATGCAGTATAGAATGTAGGAGTCCCTACATCACATCGTAGACAATGTCAGTCACCTAACCGATTTACTGGATACATGGCTCTTATGAGCAAGTGTATCGTGACAGAGCCATCTTCTTTTGAAGAAGCAGTGCAGGAGCCCACATGGGTAGATGTCATGGTGGATGAGTATGACTCCATTGTTAGAAACCATGCTTGGAATATTGTTCCAAGGCCGGTGGGTAAATCAGTGGTAGGTTCAAGATGTATCTACAAGGTAAAGCAAGCTGCTGATGGGAGCGTCAAGAAGTATAAGGCAATATTTGTTGCCCGAGGCTTCTCACAGATTGAGGGGATTGATTATGAAGAAACCTTTGCACCTGTCACACGGTGTTTTTCTATAAGGACCATCTTTTCTCTCTCAACGCAGATGGGTTGGCACATTCATCAGATGGATGAGAAGATTGCATTCCTTAATGGGATCATTGAGGAAGAAGTGTACATTGAGAAGCCTGAAGGATTTGAGATCTTCAGTAATGAGTCAAATGTGTGCAGACTCAAAAGAGTGATGTATGGGCTGAAGCAAGCACCACGTGCTTGGTACACTCAGATCGACAGCTATTTCACTGTACTTGGCTTCCCCAAGAGTGAGGCGGATGCAAACCTGTACCAAATTGTGGTGGAGGGTAAGCTTTTAATCATTGTTCTTTATGTTGATGATTTAATACTAACGGGTGATGAGAAGTTGATACACTCATGCAAGGCAGATCTTGCAAAGGAGTTTGAGATGAAGGATTGCGGCCTCCTTCATTATTTCCTTGGATTGGAAATATGATAGCAAGAAGTTGAACTATTTGTGTCTGAAGGAAAGTATGCTTGGAAAATACTTGGTAAGTTTCACATGGAGGACTACAAGCCCATTGATACTCCTCTTCCAAGAAATTGTATGAAAGAGGATGCTACATCGGCAGAGGTAGTGGATGCCACTGTTTATCGACAGTTGGTGGGTTCGCTCATGTATTTAGTTAATACAAGACCGGACATATGTTATGCGGTGAACTAGCTTAGTCAAGCGATGGTTAAGCCTACCAAGCTCTTTTAGAAGGCAGGAAAGCATGTCCTGAGGTATCTCAGGGGCACATTTGAGTATGGCTTATGGTACAGATAGACGGATGAGGTGAAGTTGCATGGATTCACTGATGCAGATTGGGCAGGTAGCCAAACAGACAGAAAGAGCACATCAGGAGGGGTTTTCAGTATCGTATCTACAACAGTTTCTTGGTAAAACAAGAAACAAATATCTGTGGCACTCAGTTTATCGGAAGCAGAATACATGGCAGCAAGTCAAGCTGCATGTGAGGCTATCTAGATGAGGAAGATCCTAGTCGGTTTTTTCGATTCTCATTTAGATCCTACTTTGATACATTGTGATAATCAAATTTGCATTAAACTCTCGATTAATCCTACGTTTCATGATAGATCTAAACATATAGATATCTGGTATCAGATATCAGAGATTGTGTGCAGTGGAAGATCATGTTGCTTCAGTACATTCCTACGGAAGATTAGGATGCAGATATTTTGATGAAGGCACTCAGCAGGAGAAAATTTGAATACCATAGAGGCAGGATCGTGGTGAAGGATAATCCCTATCTTGTTGAGAGGGAGTGTTGAGATTCAACAAGATGATGAGCTTAGTGAAAATTAAGCACCTTCACTAAGTGAGGTCCGCAGGCTATTTTTAGGTGTATGTCTATTTTTAGACATGGTGAGCATATTCTATAAGTTGCAGGATGCTATTTGTAGATGGTTAGTCAAATGTGAAAAATAGATGATATTCTATTTTTAGACTACTGGGTGAAGTCTATTTATAGATTTTCAATCTAAAAATAGATGCATGCCGATTGGAGCTCTTTATTTTAGTGAACGGATTTGGAAAATCAATGGGCTGAAGGAATTACGCAATTCCTAGGGTGGTCGGTGACTCATGCATGGAGGACTCAGTTAGAACTGAAGTGGCAGAGTTGTGACAGAGTTGGAAGAGTAGTTATGAGAGTTTTTATTCTGTTTAACTTAGTTAAGTGAGTTAAACTCAGTTGTGCTAGTTGTATCTAGTTCTAACTGATTATACACTAGTGAGAGTTTAGTGAATTAATTATTTAATTAATTCATAACTAGAGACTCACTTGCAACTGAACAAATACAACACCAAGTGGAGAGATAGGTGAAAGGGTGAGATGGACTATCTATTGTGACTATAGTGATGCATTCAATGCATCTTACACACATTGGAGATGCCAATGAGGATTGCGCAGTCAAGGCAAGGCAAATTCGAATTCATTCAGAGGTCTTCTTCAGCAGAGATTGCGCAGTGGAGGCAGGCTATCAGGAGGCAAGAAATTGGTGCATAGATATGCAAATTTCTGCATGACAGTGTGTAATGATTGTTGATTGTACTAAGAGATTGTTGTACTAATATTTGTATGAGATTATTACATGATTCCATTGGTATACATAATATATGATAGTTGGGGTTTTTAGCTCTAAGATTATCTGGTAAACAACTATGTTTATGTGTGATTGATTTTCCTCATGTGTTTGTAATTGAAGATTTAATTTCCACAAAGAATTAAGTGGAATGATTCTGTATTTAACATAATATTAATTTGTTAGAACAGGAGAATCTGGAAATACTATGAGTATTAATAAATTTGTACAAACAACATCTCTCGTCAAATCCAATTTACCATGGAAATTCAAAAGTCCAATTTTCTTCCTTTCCTGGAAGTCCTCGTCTCATGCTAGCTAGATGAGACCCTCACTCACCAAGTCTTTAGGAAAAATATTCACACCAATAAGTATCTTTATCCCAAGTCTCACCATCACTTAGCCTAAAAAATTTGTCTTTCTTAACACCTTAGCTACTCATACCCTTTGGAATTCAACCCCATATTTCCTAGAAAAAAGAGGAAATCCATCTAACCAAGGTTCTTTCATCATGGTTACTCCTCCCCCTGGATAAAAAAATCCCTCTAATTAGCATCCCATTCCAAATCCAAAATGTATCCTACTTATCCCTCATGACTTAGGTCACTCTCTCTATCTCTAAGGAATCACCGATCACGTTTTAATTTTTTTAGAAAAAATTACTATAAAAGTGTTTCTAATCCCCATACATCACTTAAACAATTGTTTAAATATACTAAAGACAAATCATATAGTGTTCCTAGTCCATGAATTTTTTAAATCCCCTATTCATATCTTGTTCTTGGCCAATGAGTTTTTCAAATCCCCTATTCTTGTGGAAAAACACACATTGGTCAAACATGGAGATCTTTTACAACTTGATTTATGGAGCATATTGATGACTATCATCATATTGGAATCTCCAAATCAACTATTGTGGATCATCCTCATAATTCATAGCATTCAATTAGATTTGAAAACTTCAAAATTATTGCTTTATATCCCTTTTACCCTCATTGAATCATTAGAGAAGGTCTCAAAATGAGAAAACCCCCAAAAATTTTAATCATAATGACGACTACAAATTAAGACTTTCTTAGAAAGCTACTATTCAAAATTTCTCTAAAAAATCCATGTGCTACTAACACCCCCTTGGTCCAAATTTAACTTAATCATAAAATTTCCTCTATCCCTTACTGCAATCATTAATCCAAAGAAATCACATCTTAATATTTTCTTTTAATACATCAATTTAAATTTTTATGATTAATATATTTTTCATCCTTTAAATCTATTCTTCAACCTCTTCTTTGTTTTATTCAATAACTCCCTTAAATTCCTCACATCATTAATCTCCCTAATCTAATTTATTCCCCTCTTATTTGACATGATTTTGCCTAGGGCTCTACAGGGCATAAATAAATCAATATTAATTATAATTCTTATAAATTAATAATAACTAATAATCTCAATCTTTATAAATAAATAAATAATATATTATGCAATTAATAATGTTAATATTCAATAAAACCTTTCTCAATGATTATAACAATTATGAATATTATTCGATCTAAGACTTTTGTGATCCATAATGTAGATGAAAATGTCTTTCGGATTAATCACATCATTAGGATTAGGTCGACGTTTTGAACCAGCTAATGTGGTCCTGAGGATGAACCACATTAACTGGTTCAAAATGTCGACCTAATCCTAATGACGTCATTAAACCGAAAGGCATTTTCATATATATATATATATATATATTCAATCAATCAATTAATTAATATCATGACAAATTTATGTAAATTATATTTCAAATTTTCTCATTAATCTTTCTCTTCAAATAGTTAATTGCTCAAATGCATGTTTCTCACATTAACCCCTAACCATTAATAATGGATGCCAATTGTAAATTCTATTTATTATTTGTCCCGTACTATCTCATATTCATTACAAGTTTCAAGTGTCCCTAATGAAGGGTGAAGTGTATATTCGAAATGTTAGATGTTTCAAAACTATACACGGTTTGCATCAAGAAGAATTGTGCCAACAACAAGGTCAAAAACTTGTTTTATGCTTTAAAACTTGAATTTTCTTCTTCTGACAATGGTAGAGGTTTAAATACATCCCTACAAGCCTAGAGAGCATATATAGTGAGTCTGACATCTTTTGAATTAGTTATTCTCAATGAGGTATTTGAAGTGTATTTCAACCAAAGTAAAAGTTGATGGTTATGGTAGAATATTTATTTCTTGAAGCTTATCTCTTAAGTGGGTTTAGAGAATTTGGTTGCAAATATGCACTGGGTTTATGTGGATTGTTAACATGTGGGTCCTATTTTTAAAAGAAATGCATTTCTATGCTTTAGTTTAGTTGAGTTCATTATAAATTACCCTAATGATGAGAGTTATTTATTTGTAAATGAAGCTAACACTATCGAGAAGTGTGGAATTAGATGGAGCTAAAGAGGGAGAGAAGATGCAACTTTAAAGTGTAGGGTTGAAAATAAGCCTATATAGAGCTCTAAATTTGACCTTATTTGTTGCTTAACATGGTACTTAAAGTGTTTTGAGTTAGTAGCTCAAGTCGTTGGGAGCATAATTTGTTCTCTCATATACTTGGGCTCAATTTTAAGGGACACATTTGGCCCATTGTGATAAGAAATGAAGAGTAGGTGATCCCTAGGATAGAGCTCCGTCATGGGGTTCTTGATGTCTCAGATATTGTTAAGCCATAAACTACTTGTTAAGTGCTAACTTGTCAAATACTAGCATTATAATTTAATAAATATAAAATTTTCCATAAATATATGTTTAATTTAATAAAAAGACTCCGACCACTGATAACTCGCTTTCACCCGCAGATAAGCTGGTCCAGGTGCAGCCATACCAATAGACTATCTGATTCCCACCGAGCCACTGCTAAAGACGCCAAATTTACTTACAACTAAACATAGGGTATCTCCCACATTGATTGATTTATTATTATATTTGTCTACGTGCATAGAATCACCATACTTCGTTTTTATCTATTTTAATGTTGCAGTGGATGGGAATTATTTATTTATATATTTTTAATTAAATTTCTATATATATGAGTGGCATATTGAAATTGGTTCGTAAATCTAATTTTTTTTAAGTTCAAATTTTATTTTAATAATATTTCTAGTTTATTTATTTAAATTTTATTTTAATAATATTTCTAGTTTATTTATTTATTTATATATATTATTTATGTTAATTTGTTTGTAATTAACAAAATAAACTTATTTAAAAATTTATATTTTATAATTATACTATTTTATAATCTATGCTTTGCAATTGGAAAGGAACTTTCCGATATAGATTTTTTTCAATATCAATTGTAATTTTTTTTAATAATTAATAATGTTCAGTGTTTGGTATTTAATATAAACGCATTTAATTCAAAATCATCATTTCACTAATAACCATTCTTAAATTTCATTTATCTCTTCATAATAAAAATATTAAATATTTTTTTGGTTTTTTATGAATAAAAATATTAAATTATTTTCTTTATATTTGAAAAGATATAACCATTTAAGTTATATAACTGCGCGCACACACCATATATATATATATATATATATAATTTTTTAAAATTTTTTAATAGGTTGTAGGGTAAATTTTAAAATTTTCCATAAATATATGCTTAATTTAATTAAAAAATTATAATTTTATATATAAAAAATATATATTTATAAAAAATTATAATTTTCTTATATTTTATTTAATTTATTAAATATTAATATATATTTAAAATATTTAATAAATTTTCTTTTTTTTTCAATATTTAGGCATTATAGAAAATTTCAGACTAAAAGTGACGACCTAAGGAAAAAAAAAATTAATAATAGTTAAGATAATAAAATAAGAGTTATGAATTTTGGAGGGAAAAGAAGAAAATTATTTTTTATGAACACATTTTTAATGTATCTTTATTTTTTATCAATGTGGGTATTCTCAAAAGTATGCATAAGTCAAAAGTATGTCAAATATGAGATCCCCACCTCTCAAAAGAATAATAATAAGAAAGCATGGAGGGCCAACCAATCCAAGCAGAAATAGATGCACAAAATCAACATGGTCACCAACCAAAAGAGGGTGTTGCGGAAAAATCTAGAATCACAACTCATATACAGAAAGGTACCAAATTAGCTGAGATCCATACATTTGATGGGATGAGGGGCACATAAAGAGTACATGTATCTAAAAGTTCAAAATCAGACAAATAAACCTCACCAAAGGAAATAGGAAGAGAACTAACATTGGTTCTTGTTGAACCAAACTTCGAGGAATGACAAAAAGTGAAAAAAAATAAAGGAAAAAAGAGAGAAGTTAGGGGAGAGTCGCCAGTTCTTGAACACGTCGGCAATGACTCAGCACCGGCCACGTCAACGTCCGCGGTGGCATGTACGACACCTGCCGGGAAGCATGCCGGTCACGTGCCGGTCACGTGCAGCCGGTCAGCCGGTCTTGAAACTGGTCCAGCCGGTCTCCTCCCGCGTTTTTGTGGAGCTTGGACAGCAATGTGTGCATTTTCGCTCCGGGTCTGCTTGCTGTGCGTTCGGCTCTCCGATTGTTGCGATGGTTGGCTCCAATGCCCGACCATTACGCCGCCACTGTCCGCGCGCTCCCTCCTTGGCGATGGCGCCGCTGCTCGCCTGGGTGGAGCTCCCCTGGTCCTCGTTCGGCTGGATGTGCTGTGCAATCGTGGGTGGTGGAAAACCGTTGCCTGTTCTTATGAGTTCTGCTGGTGGTTTAGCCTCGGCGGTTTGGTTGTTTTTCTTAGGCGCTGTGTGGTTATGGGTCGGATGTTTGGTGTTTATGCTTGGCGAGGGAGTTGGTTTACCTTCGGCCTGTAGTTGGTTTATTCGGCTCTGTAGTTGTGCGTTAGTTGGTTTATTCGGCTCTGTAGTTGTGTGTTTTTCAGCTCTTGCTCTCAGGTCCGTAAGGGGGTTTTTTGTTGGAAGTTTTTGCATTTTTGTTTAATTTTGGTGCTTGACTGTGTTTTTGTCTTTTTGCAGGTCAGTGGAGAAGGAATGCAGGTCAGTGGAGAAGGAATGCAGGTCAGTGCAGGGTTCTGTGGACTGAAAGAGGAAGCCTGGAGGGATAGCAGTTTGAAGGTAGGACTCTGTCCTACCAGTAATATCTCTGTGTTTGTAAACACATTTCACCTTGAGGAGATGTTGTCTTTTGAGTGGTTTTACAGTGTTTGATTGGAATGTAGGGTTTTGGGTTTTACAGTATTTGATTGGAATGTAGGGTTTTGGGAATTCTGAATTGCAGATAAATTTTTGTGCGGCCAACCTGCTCTACATTTTTGCACAGCCATCCTGCTCCTCTCCTTTCTTGGTTTCACTGAATTTCATTGATTTGGTTACTTTCCAGTCCATATCTGTTTGTTTGACTGCATGGCCATGCACAGCGTTTGTTACAGTGCATTTTCTTTATTGCTTTGTCCATTTGTTTGGATTGTAATGGGTGCTTTTTGTTCAATTTTCTTCTCTGTTTCATTTTTTCCCTTTCTGTTTGTATTTTTTCCCTGGAATATATTTGGCTGCGGGATGTAAGGAAAAAGAGATATGGGTAGAGATAAAACTCAGTATCTTGGATTCTGTGAAGTTGCTAGCAGGTTTGTTTTGTCTTTTAGTTTTCGTTTTGTCTTTTTACTTATATAGATATATAGAATGTGAAGCTGGTCGGTTGATAATTGGAATGCATAGAATAGTTGTTTTAACCATAGAGATAGAGATAGTCATTTGGTTAATGATTTGAAATCACCTCTGATGTGCGACGGGTAAATTAGATTGTTTGCCATTGAAAAGCTTGGGAGCTCGGGTTGGATTTGGTCTGTTTCCATAGCTGTCCCTCTGTTTGTGAGAGTCAGTCTCATGATGTTAATGTTGACAATGCTCTAAATATATTATTGAATTTCATGTTTATGTTATTTGTATTAGACATTCTATGTCTCCACATATGCAGGAGAATCTGGCCCATTCACCAGAAACTCAAACTCACAACTGTATACATTCTCCTATACAGTTAGGGTAAATATCGCTATAATTTAAAAGAAGATTCATAAATGGGTGGCTTTTATATTAAAAGAAACTGTGGCCAAACTGTATGGTAGTGTACATAACAACAAAGTTTCGGCCAATGCCATCAGAACAAAATATTCCAAAACTCCAAAAAGACTGCTTAAAATGAAACTATACTTGCTGTTCTGTGCCTACGACTGTTAATGCGTCTGGTATGTTGCTTAATATGTTGTTCTAATAACAAAGTTGCCTCACAAAACATTATAACACTGAGAATTACATAAGAACAAGCTCGCTTTGAGTTTCTTCCTTGACACAAACCTGGTATTTTGCTCCCAGCAAAAATGGTTGCC
Organism: Pinus albicaulis; assembly: GCA_034641835.2. Lineage (NCBI taxonomy): Eukaryota > Viridiplantae > Streptophyta > Pinopsida > Pinales > Pinaceae > Pinus > Pinus albicaulis. Next base: position 1,297,695,766 of record CM076583.1, on the reverse strand, counting down.
TGAACTTTGTGAATGAAAATGCTGAATTGACCATGCCTAATATGAAGTTCTGAGTGGGAAGACTGAGGTAATGAGCCACAGTATTTTCCTCTTTCAGCTGAGATGAGAAAGGATGAAAAGAGCCAACAGAAAATTTTGGAAATTGGGTAACGATTGTGATGGCTCCATAGGACGGAAAGGGATTGTGCAATTTTGGCCACTAAAGTATACAAAGTGTCCATTTTAGCCTCCATATCTTCTTACTTTTGATGAAGACTTTTCATGAATAAACTCAATCTCTCTCTCTCTTGAACTTCAGACAATTGAGCAGCAAGAACTGATGCCTTTTGGGCTCAATGCTCACTTGTCCAGAATCCATGTACTATATCTTTTGCTGGTGCGACTAATTAGTGGAAGTGTTGATTAGCTTCACTTGCAGCTCTGTCATGTACCCCTTCCCTTCTATCCTATGCTAGCTTACACCACACATATTAACAAGGTTGACATTGATGCCCTTTCATCCCAAATTCTATGCTAGTCCCAACAGAAGTCTTCATGTCAAATGAAGATCTGAACACTGGCTGTCCCACTCTAATCCCAGCAGAGAGACTTCTCCCTAGACTTCCCACTTTAGGCAGCTGAAACATCATAAAAAAAGCAGAAGCTACAGACCCACTTACCCAGATGAGGGTGAAGGAAGACTGACTTCTTTCTACACACAGACTGCAACCTCATCTGCCAGGGGTAGTCTTAAAAAACATGGAATCCAAAGAGCCAAACTGTAATCAAACTTGCCATTGCCTTTGTGAATGAATGCAGATCCAAGGTATGATGATGCTTTAACTCCTTCCCTGCCCTTGTGCATGCAACATAACACTTGACAAGATTGATTGAAAACATGTTAAAAATCAAACAAGTAAAGTCATGGGAGGGGTACAAGAGATAGTGCCCCCCTCCTGTTTATACTGGAGGTCTTTTGTAAACCTTTAGCCTTTGCTGTTGTCAGTCCTTGATAAAGAGCCAACATCTCTGCTCCATTCCTATTCCCCATGCATAGCTTGTTTTATGATTTCTTCGGGATTGATGATGAAACTACCCTGCACCTGCCACCCCTTAGTATTGCTATACTTAGACAGAGTATACAAAGAGATTTGAGAACGGTTTAAAATGGTTACAATGTAAGCACTGACTATTTTATGTTGTGCTTCTTTTTGCATATAGGAAGTAAGCCTCTCAGAACTTCCCAGACTTGTTTGTTTGTCCATGAGCGAGGAATTTTGATATTTAAAAAAAATAAATGCACTATTCCTGAAAATAAGCATGGAAGATTAGGTGAAAAGGAATCACACGATAACTATTAAAAAGTTCAGGATTTTTTGGATCATATGGAAATGAATGCTCAATTTTGTTATTTGTGAAAAAGTGTTATGGATGCTGATTTTTAGGAATGGAAAACAACATGAGAAGGAAAATGCTGAACATTTGCCGTCTAAGTGCTGCACAAGTATACAATAAGATCATAAACTTTTTAATATGTACATGATACATGGAATGGACTAAAGGCCCTAAATATGAACTAGACAATGCTATGTTGATTATATTTTGGTTTTATTTGTGTCATGTTTTTATCCTTGCTATCACACATCTGATAGAATTTGCAAACAATCTTGGAAACCAGGAGATTTGAAAAATGAGCCTAAGCTCATAGATGTTTTGAAGCAAATGTATGGTTATCTAGCCAAGTTTTTAGGTCTTGGAAATTGAATTTTTCTTATGGGATTTTTCTCTTCTAAAGAGAGAACATTGACATAGTATCTAGTTATCCTTACAAGGGTGTAATAGTGTCGATTATTATGAAGATTCTGGAAAGAGCTATACACTATCATTACCATACCTTATATGTGCTCTACTTTATACAAGTGATTACACTGATGTTTACATTAAGTCATTGTGTAAGATCCATATACACTGATTACAAATGTTACAAGGGTTGTACAGGTCAGCTTATACTGCAATGTAAGCAGTAACAATGGGACCTGATCTGGTTATACAATGCTTATAACTTATAAGGCATACATGTTACAAGGAGTCATAATGTTTACTATGGGGTAATCAGCTTCAAAGTATCGTATAGATATAGCTTATACTTTGACTGAGCTTCATGCTTATTACAGATAATGCTATGTTTTATCAATAGTTACAACACATATAGGAGACTGTTTCATACACCAGATTAACAACAGATTAACAAACTTGTATGATTTAGAAACTGTTTGATATGTAGGAATTATAAACTGTTTGATATATAACTTCATACAAAATCTGATATAGGCTATAAGGCTATAACTTCAACAGATTAATAAACTTGGGGGATTTAGACACTATTTCATACATACGAACTTGAAAATGTTTGTAGCTTCCCAAACATCCATGGATGCTATCATTAGCAAACCTATTTGATCCTTACCAAAATCACAGTGTCTTGTAGTTACAAAAATTAAGTAATGGCACCTCTATGCTTGATGGCTTCCATTTCCTGCGTTGCCCAAGTATGGTGGACTGCCCATTGCATGATTAGGATGTGCCTGAATGTTGGCATATGGTTGACTCCAATTTACTCCATGTAGCCATGGTGGGACTGAGTAGCCCAAGTGTCCACTTGTGTTACTAACCCCAGCACTGACTGCAGGTGTCATATAAACACAATTAGGATTCAAACCTACACTGGTAGGGGTATAAGAGGTGGGCCTAACCCCTGCCTGATAGCTAGGGAATTGGATGTTAATCAGGTCTTGGAATGATGGTGTCTGCTCTGCAATGTGGTCCAGCGTGTTAGACATCAACCTATTTGCCTCAAACTGTCTTGAACCATGTTCTTCTCTGCTTGTCACCCCTTGTCCTTTTTCCAACTCTTGTTGAACCTTTCTTGCCTCTCTCTGTTGCCTTGCCAATTGCTTTTGATGTTCCTTCTCTTCCCTTGCTTTTTGTCTTTCCAACCTTTCCTTTGCTCGAGCTTCTGCTGTTGCAATCCTTGCAACCCTCTTTTCATTGGCTAACTCCTTCTTTCTCCTTTTAGTTTCCTGAATTTCATTCTTTTTACGTTCAGACTCGAACATTAAATTCATATAGTCTTCAGATGTGAGCAATTGTGAACTCCTCCCTAAACGAAGATAATCTGAGGTTGAGTTCCTTGATGAGGCCTTCACTCTCTCTACTGGTAGCTTTAGGAATGCACCAAGTAATCTCTGCTTTTCCGGACCTGCCTGTTGGATTTCATCTTCTGGGACAACTGAATGGCCCCCATTGTTGTCTTCTTCAGGTACTTCATGCTCAATAGGCACCTCTTCTAGTGATCCATTGTCCACAAAATAATGAACAAGTTCGGTGTTCAACCCTGATGGTTGTGAAGGCATGTCCATGCTTTCATCCTCATTGGTGGATGTTACATTATTTCCAGTGATATTCATCACGGCCTCTGCCAGCCATGATGGTGCACTTACTTGGGTTGGCATGGTCAATTGCTCATTGTCAGCTGCATCAATGGGTGTCACAGCCTCATTGATATTGTTAGTTGGTTCATCACTGAACTGTGTCTCACTGACATGCTCAGCATCATCACCACCACAGAACAACCCTTCAGAAAGGGACATTATACCTTCAGCAACAGCTACATCTTCTTGGGCACCAACATGCTCTTCTAAATTCTCTGCTTCTTGACCTTCCACTTCAAATGCTTGGCTACATGTGGTATCATGCATAAGAGCATCATAATTGAGTGGCCATATACCAGTCCTCCTAAATCCAGCCTTGATATTAGAAGGTGTGAGAGCCCTTTTAAATGCTTTGCTAGCAAGCTCAGCTAGCTCAAACCTCTTTACTTCCACCCCTGGGTTCTTTGCCATCCATGAAGCTCGCTCAACCCTGAAATAGTTCTTGAAAGGCCCAAACACGCTCACATCAAGGGGCTGCAATCTGTGAGTAGTATGAGCCGGCAATGTTAACAGGTCAATGCCCAACTTATTGGCCTCCTCGATTGTCTGCACAGCCATGTGGCTTCCATGGCCATCTAAAATCATCAAGTGCCTGTTTTCGGGCGAGACACCACCCGGTACAGAAGCAGCAAAGTGGCAAAGCCAATTTAGGAACAGTTCCTTTGTCATCCATGCATGTGGATGTGCAGCCATGCATGCCCCCGGTTCACAATTATGTATGTAATTTTTTAGTTGAGTTTTACCTTTAAATAGATAAAATCCCGGTATAGATGAGCCAATTGCATTGACACAGGCAAGAATTGTGATCCACTCCCTGCTCTTAGGCAATATCTTAGGCACATTTCTACTCCCTCTCTTTGCAATTACCCGCATACCGCAATTTATTCCTGCCTGTAAGCCTGTCTCATCGCAGTTCCATATGTGGTCTGGGCATATGAGTGATGGTCATATGCAACAGAAAGAGTGTTATAGAACTTGGAAACAATTGCAGGGCGTAGATTTAAAGCCTGGTCTCTGTCAAGGCCCTCTGCTGTACGTAACACAAGGTCTGGATGCCTCTTTTTAAACCCACTCCACCATGACTTACCAGGAAAACCATCTTTAAAGGTGTTTGGCCTCCCTTGACATATTTGAGCTATAGTGGATTTAAGTTGGATAAGCTCTAACCCATGTCCCAATTGGGCCATCTCCTTACACCACTCCACCACCTCATCTTCCTCCTCTTTAGTCATGACTGTAACAGGCCCTCTACGCTTTGTATTAGTCAACCCATTTATCCAATAATGTATGTTAGAGGCAGAAATACCATGTTTTTTTGCAGATTCATGGATTGAATATCCCTTAAACTCGATGTCATCAATTGCAGGAATCATGTCTTCCTTCGTCCAGCCTCTGATTGCACTGATTTTCTTTGTTGAAATTGCACCTTGTATTGTGGTCGAAGGTGGCTCTGTGGCTGATGGTGGGCTGGGATGATCTGCAACCACAGGGTCCTTTTCAACTACATTACTGGGAGAAATGGGAGCATTGACATCATCATCTGATGAATTGCTTCGCAGTTGGGCCCCCCTTCTCCCTCGCCTCCTGTTCCTTATTTGATCTGCAATAGAAACTCTTGGCATGGCTACAACCTGCAATTTGCAGCATCGTTAAGAAATTTGATAAGTATTATAGCACAATTGTATAGAGTAAACTATAATTATGTATGAATTCCAAAATTTCTGCTAATAACATGAAATCTTCAGTTGTTTGTTGTGAATTAATTGGCATTGAAGTATTACCTGTCAATTATGTATTACTTGTAATATCAACATGAGAAAGATATGTGATACCTACATGGTTGTTAGCTACATGGACTTATCTAAAATTAGTAAGTGCCTATTTTAAAATGGACTTATATTTGGACATGGACTGTGTGTTAGAACTATTTTTATTGAAATATTTTATTCAATATAAAGTCAATATCCAAATCTGCTTAATAAGCACAACAAAAGGAGGAGGGAACTACATTTATATTGTAGGCAACTAGAAATGAATGTTTGTTGTGAATTAATTGACATTGAAGTATTACTTGTCAATTATGTATTACTTGTAATATCAACAGGAGAAAGATATGTGATACCTACATGGCTATTAGCTACATGGAATTGTCTAAAATAAGTAAGTGCCTGTTTTAAAATGGACTTATCTTTGGACATGGACCGTGTGTAGGCATTCAAGGTTTATGAATCCTTTGTTTTTCTTAGGAAAACCCTCTACCCGATAGGCACTGTTCCTATGTAGTTAGTAGGTTGTTGTTCTTATAAATTTTGAAGGGTACTGTTCCTATGTAGCTAGTAGGTTGTTGTTCCTATGTAGTTAGTAGGTTGCTGTTCCTATGTAGTTAGTAGGCACTGTTCCTATGTAGTTAGTAGGTTGTTGTTCATATGCAGTTAGCAGACACTATTCCTATGTAGTTAGTAGGTTGTTTTTCTTATGTAGTTAGCAGGAACTGTTCCTATGTAGTTAGTAGGTTGTTATTCTTATAATTTTTGAAAGATTTTACTCAATATAAAGTAAATATTCAAATCTAGTTAATAAGCACAGCAAAAGGAGGAGGCAACTACATTTATATTGTAGGAAAATAGAAATAGCTACATGGACTTGTAATGGCCTGAACGTTGTTAGCTACATGGACTTGTAATAGCCTGAACGCTATTAGCTACATGGACTTGTAATAGCCTAAACGCTGACAGCTACATTTTCTCCACAAAAATTAATGTACTGTTCTTAGGGGACTGTGTGTTGGAACAATTTCTTGACAGATTTTACTCAATACTAGACTCAAAGGTTTAGAAAAATTACAACTTGAAATTTGGAGTAGCTAATTATTAATCTAGTTTAAACACTCATAGCTTCTTTAATATACGTGATTTTCTCAACTAAAATAATGATAAAGTTCTCAATATCTTGAATAACATTATTGAAAAATAATGAAATACTTGTATGTCTCCAGCAATGCTCCAGCAACTGATGAAGAGAGTGAATGTAAAACTCTGCACACACACTGTCTTGAATGTAACACTTTGCACACACACTATTTGGAATGTAACACTGTGCACACACTCTGTCTGGAATGTAACACTGAGCACACTCTGTCCTCTGTCTGTATGTCTGGAACACTATCTGAAAAGGATTGTATGTCTGCAAAATGGAAACTCACTATCTGAAAAATCACTTTCTGAAAACTGTATGTATGCAAAATGAATGGAACACTGTCTGAAAACTATGAATGTATGTCAAAACTAGTTTAAGAGTATAATGAATGCCTCAAATGCAGTAAGAGTTGATGTTTTATAGTTTTATGATCTATAATTTAATTGGTAGGGAAGATTGGCATGAATTTCCATCTCCCAAATTTAATTTTGCATTGTGGATTGAGTTGTACATGATCCAATGGCTGAAAAGCTTTCATGGTTGATCCTTGTTCTTTCCTCAATTTAATTCCTGAATTGAAATGCTTTCCTAAATTTAATTCCTGTAATTCAAGGGCTATTGTGTTTAATTCTTGAAATGAAAGGTTGGGTGAACTATTTCCTGAATTGAATGGTGTCATTTAATGTCTTCAATAGGCTGAATGGTTAAACAAACATGTAGATATTGCTGACAGACATTTCCCCTATTTTTGTGCAGGTGGTACTCAATATTTGTGCAGGGGTTACCCAGTTTTTGTCCAGCTGTTATTCAGCAATGAGATGTAGTCTCCCAATGCAAAATCAGTGGGGGACTGTTTGATGGGATAACAATACTTTTGGATGGGTAGCTTTGTAATGTTTTGTAGTGCATTTTGCCTTGAATGGTAATTCAGAACTGGAGGTACTTGAGACAGTGGGTCTTGTCAACTTGTGATGTATGTTTTGGTGTATGGCAGATGTTGGTCTAGTCAAAAACTGGGCCCATTTTGGACATATTTATGTAAATTAGATAACTTATTTCCAAATATTTATGTGCATATTATCAAATATTTATGTGCATATTTTAGTGAGTTTTTAATTTATGTTTGGTGGATGTGTGGGACCAGTAGTATAACAGATCTTAAATTATTATTATTATTATTATTATTTAATAACTTAATTTTGTTTTTCATGTTTCACATGTTTATTTATTTTTTTATTATATATATATATATATATATATATATATATATATATATATATATATATATATATATATATATATATATATATATATATATATATAATTTTATTTATTTATTTATTTTACATATATATTCAATGTTTTCATATTTTCAATATATTTGATTGGATATATATGTCAAAATAACAAATATGTAGAAGTAATAAGTCTATGAGAGCATTTTTTTGTCGATAGTGTACTTCCTTAGCGGTCGATAGAATATGCAAATTTCAAAATCTTAAAATTATTTAAAAATAAAATATTTACACAAATTTCCAAAAAAACAAATGTTTTAATGCAGAGAGTATCAAAAACTCCAAAATCATATATAAGTTCATTTGTTTTGTAAAGTTGTTTATTCATCATAATTGCTCTTATCTAGTGATTACAATACATTAAAAAAAAAAAAAAAAAAATAATAAATAAAAAATAAAATTAAAAAATCATTATATTTAATAAATTGTTATTAATATAATAAATTTAAAATAAAAATAAATTAATATAAATTAAATGGTAAATTTTTTTAAGGTGATATTTTATCTTTAATGTCATCCTTGGAATTTTAAGGGTTTTCAAATACGTGATATTTTGAATCTTTAATACCCTGCCTAAAAGTCGTTGGAATTTAAGACTTTTGATATTTTATTTTTAATGTCATCTTTATCATTGGAATTTTAAGGTTTTTCAGAGTCATGATATTTTATCTTTAACGTCATTATTAAAAGATGTTGACAATTTATCCAAAAATAAAAAATAAAAAATAAAAAATAAAAAAATTCAGCATCAACATTTTTCATTTTTAGGGTGTTTTTTGCACACAAAAAATTGGTGACGTTATTCCAACATCAACAGTTTTCGTTTTTAGGGTGTTTTTGCACAAAGAAAATTGGATTTTACTTCCATTTTTTTTTAAATGTTGAAGATTTTGTTTTTGTAAGTCAGAAGTAGTATATTAAATCAAGAAACAAAGGTTACATGAGTGTACAAAAAGGCCTGAAAACCGTTAGCCATGGAGCGCCACATGCCTGCTCCTTTGCGAGCTGACAATTAGACTGAGTATTCTTGAGCCATATATAGCCTTGCTTTGTAGGAGCACAATACCATGAACAAAACTACAGGCCAACCACGCAGGGTTGCCTGTGAAAGATGAGAAACTGACCAAAAGTTTACTGAAGGCCTGAGGACAGCCTGGTACGTACTGACTAATACTAGTAACAGACATAGACATAGATATAGACATAGTCATAGACAGGAAATAAACCAGAGAGATAGCATAAACATCACTGAATGGGATTTGAAGCTCTAGATTGTCCCACAACGCTTGGACTTGCCTCCTTGCCACCTTTTGGCTGAATCCTAGGCTTGAACCGTCGAATGATGGTAGTCTGCGAGTCATCCGCTGGGATTTCAATGGAGACATTGAGGACATGATGGAGATAGAGATCAAATCGACAAACGAAATTATCCAGAGCCTTGTTGTGCATGCGAAGTTCCTCTGTCAATGAATTGAGGGCAATTTCCAGCTTGTCCAGCCACGCAGTGTTCTTAGCAGAAGCCATGGATGTTGCTGCAAAGGTCTCCTTAACTGCTGCTCCCTGCATTGCAATTGCCTTCGCCAGCATGGTCTTCATCTGCCAGGCAACTACCTAGGTTTGCAGAAATTGCGTGTTGCGAGTAGAAGGTGTCCCAGGGTCAACCAACCAGTGGACCTCTTCACTAATAGCACTGTCATCGATCCAAGCCCGAGATTTGTCCACCTCTTCCTGCAACACTTCGATCGTTTTCTTCCCCCTTTTGGAGACAGAGGCCTCGTAACTATCGTTGGCCCGCTTGAGGGCTTGCCATGCCTTGATGCTGTGAAGGTTGCGGTCTGCCATTGATGCTAGGTAGAAGAGAGCGGAGAACTTGCCGAGAAGAGGAGAGCCGAACCTTGGCTTTGAGCGGAGATACCACAAGGCGAGATGAGAAATGAGAATGGGGTAGCAAGGTTTCATGTAAATAGAATGACGGGTAGTGGAGTGTGAAATGCCACTTGAAAGCCATTTAATGCTATGATGCATGGAAACTTGCCATCTGAGCCTTCCGCCAATGCCGGGGTCATGAGCCAAGATCTTCTTTTTCTGAGCAATCCTTTCACATGCTTGAGACCTCCATTTGATCCTCTGTAAGGATCGGTTACCCTTACGGTTGTCCTCTCACATAATGGACTGCCAATCCTGAGAAGTACTTGATAACATTTCCGGGTTGTGTCGTCTGACATGATCAATCGAATTGGGGGAATTCATGAGCTACTTATGATTGATAAGCTGCCGTCCGTCCCCCACGGTAGTACCGGCAGTAAATTCTTGCTTGGAGATGATGTAGCACTAATCCTTAAGCTTTTCATGCGTTAGATCCTGCCAACACGTGTCTTGGGAATCAACTGGGTGATCTACCACATGGTTTGCTAGATGGTCTGCTAGAGTATTGGATTTTCTTCGCACAACCTGAAAGATGATACCACTGAGGGAAGCGAGGTGATGCACGATGAGCTCAGTGACAGCAGCTAGGCGCCAGTGCTTTATAGCCTTACTGGGCTTCGTTCCATGCCGAATTTTCTTAATAGTTGTGATGGCGAGCTGGGAGTCACCTTCTACGATGGCCAGCCCATTTCCGAGCCGAATTAAAAGCCTCAACCCTTGTTCCAAAGCTGCGAATTCCGCTTCGTTGTTAGTGGTTTCTCCCAAATATCTGCAATAGATATGCAGAATTTCTCCCTTCTCGTTGCGCAGGACACCTCCCATTCCGGCAAGGCCTGGGTTGCCTTTTGAGGCTCCGTCAAAATTGAGCTTGCAGTACCCTGGAGGAGGATTATGCCAAATTGCAGGGGAGGGAGCAGGTCGGAGGGATTTCTCCTGCATACAGCGCTTCGCCGCTTCAGAGAGGCCGAAAATAGCCAATATCCTGATGTCATTGGGAGACAACGAATTTACTTTCTCGGTTTTACAACAGGTGAGAGTAGTTTCTTTCAAACCCTGCATAATAATGGTTTTTATCTCATCGGGCTGTCTGAAGCTGCGTTTTTGAAAAATGTGATTGTTCCTCTCCTTCCACACCGTCCAGATTAAGAAACCAGGACTTAGCCTCCATAGATTGTTTACCATACCGCTGTTGGAATAGTTTAAGCACCAGTTGGTAATAGTTTCGTGAATGGAATTTCTACTCCGGTCCGTTTGGTGGAATATGCTTTGTATCCATTCCCAGAGGTTGCTAGTCCAGATGCATTCATTGAACAAATGATTCATCGTTTCCTCCTGCTCTTCACATAAGGGGCAACGAGAATGTCCTGTGAACCCTTCTTTTTAAAGATTTTCCCTTGTTAAGATCTTCCTATTTTGAAGAAGCCATAGAAAAGTATTGATTTTGGGCCATAGGTTACAGTTCCAAACATTGTCATACCAGGCTACCTTATCCTCATTGTCCTTGTTTTCAATATAAGAGCGGGCTTCTTTGAGGTTAAATGAACCACCATTAAGCTTTCCCCAGCGAAGGATATCCTGCCATTGCACTGCCCTTATTAGTCTCTTCCTCAGAATGGTATTGAGGATATTGAGGAGATTCGTCAGGTGTTCGTCCAATGGGGGAGGGATGAGACTCCAAGTCCTCTAATGTTGTTGGCCCGTATCACTAGCCCAGTATTGATGCACTTTCAGTTTTCCATTGTTCTGAAACCATTGCTGCAGAGGGTGTAGGTCAGGATTTTCAATTTTCGGGAGTTGTTGCCAGGCATCCTCCCAAAACAGGGCATTATGACCATTCCTAAGCTCCCAAAAACAGTGAGCTTGTATGGTATTCCGGTTAGCTCGGGCGAGGTTCCATATAGGAGAGCCTGCAGGGGTGTTTGTTATTCTTACGAGCTCCTCATGCTGCCAGTGCTCCGCATATTTGGCTTTCCAGATGCGTGCCCACAGGGTGTAAGGTTCCAAGAGCCATCTCCACCAAAGCTTGGCTTCGCAAGCCTTATTGGTCGATCCCGGATCCTGTAACCCTAACCCTCCAAGGCTCTTAGGTTTGCATAGCTTGTCCCAAGCTGCAAGCGCCCACTTTGGTTTTCCTGAATTGCCTGACCATAGAAATTTCCGCTGAATGCTTCTGATTTTCTGAAGGACTCCCTTGGGAGCTGGAAGGATCGAAAGCAGGTATTGAGGAATAGCCTGGAGGATGGCCTTTGTCATGACCAGTCGACCAGCCAGATTGAGGACTCGATTGGTCCAGTGATTGCAATTGTATGTCAACTTGGAATGAAGCTTTTCCCAGTGACACTTTTGCCAAGGTTTATCTGTAAGGGGAATACCTAAGTATTTGGACGGTAGATTACTTCTTTTGAAACCTAGGATATCCGTAAAATGTTTATGAATAGCCAAATGCGTGTTAAAGAAGAAGACATAGGATTTATCAAAGTTAAAGTCCATACCCAAGGCTCGACTGAACAAATTTAAAAGATGCTTGAAACCCCTGGCTTCCTTCACAGTGGGGGTTCCATGTAGCATGGTATCATCCACGAACTGTTGATGAGTAGTGGCTGGGATATTGCTTAAGGGCTGAAGGCCTTTTATCATATTATTTTCCTTGGCTGACCTAATGATTCGGCTGAGGCCTTCCATGAGAATGACAAAGAGGAAAGGCGAGATGGGGTCCCCTTGCCGGATGCCTCTTGAAGGAAAGAAAGGTTTGGAGGGGGCCCCATTGACCAAAATAGAGTGACTGGGAGATCTGATCATAGCTAGAATCCAGGTTGTCCACCTATGACTGAAGCCAAAAGCCGTGAGAACTGCTTCCAGATAATCCCAACTGACCTTGTCATAAGCCTTTGAGAGGTCTAGTTGAATGATCATGCTGGATTTTCTAAGTGATTGCAGAGTGTGGACCATCTCATGAGCCAGTAGGACATTGTCCATAATTTGTCTACCCTCCACATAACCTGATTGTTCCTCAGAGATAATCTGAGGGAGTATAGGCTTCAATCTGTTGGCCATGACTTTTGATATGATCTTGTACATCACATTACAAAGCGCTATGGGCCTGAATTTGGAAGGGGTGCAGGCATCAGCTTCCTTGGGAATTAGCGCTACGAACGTGGAATTCAGGGACTTGAGAATTGAAGAGGAGATTCTAGAGTCCTCCACTACTTCCCAAATGTCTTCCTTAACCACATCCCAGCAAGCTTTGAAAAAATCCACAGTGAATCCATCTGGCCCTGGTGCTTTTCCATTGGCCATTTCTCTAACTGCTTCCTCCACCTCCCGGAGGGAGACAGGTCTCTCCAGAGCCCTGTTTTGTTCCTCTGTTATGAGGATGGGAATGGGACAAACAACTTCATTAATGGCTTCCTGTCCATCAATTACTGGCTCAGTTGCAATAAGTCTGAAATGGTTTCGAAGTTGACAGGTGATGTCATGGTGCGAGTGAAATACATTCCCTTGCTCATCCTAAATCCTGGTAATTCTGTTATTGCATCTATAATCCATAGCTGATCTATGGAAGAATTTTGTGTTCCTTTCTCCTTCCTTAAGCCATTGAATTCGAGATTTTTGTTTCCAAAGAATTTCTTCCTGCTTGCATCTTTCATTCCATTTCTGCATAAGTTCCTTCTCTGTGTCGATTGAATCCTGCGAAATGCTTCCGTGAATCCAATTACTATGGATATCTTCCAGTTGTTGCTCTAGGTGTTGTTTGTCTTCAAAGATGTTGCCAAAGACTTCATGGTTCCAAGTCTTTAGCTTGGTTTTGATGAATTTTAGCCTTTCTTGTAGCTTGAACATCTTCGTTCCTTCTACAGGTAGGGGTTCCTTCCACCATGTTTTAATATTGCTGGAGAAATCCTTGTGAGTTAGCCAGAATTTCTCAAAACGGAATGGCCTATTTTTAGGAATACCCATACTAGAGGGCTGCAGCGTGATAGGCCAGTGGTCTGAACCTCCAGAGGGGAGGATATCTGAATCGATAGTGACCCCTTCTAATAGAATGCTGTCAGAAACCAAAAATCAGTCCAACCTGGAGGCAATAATCTTGTCTCCCCCTCTTCTGTTGGTCCAGGTAAAGATGCCATTACGGGGGGGGATGTCCACCAAGTTGACTGCTTGAATGAAGGAGCTGAAGGCTATGGAGTCATTGCTAAGTGCTTGAGTACCCCCTTTATTTTCATTGAGAGAGGTTATCATATTAAAGTCACCCCTGTAGATAGCTCTGGAATGGAGGTGTCGCTGATGTAACTTGGTGAGATTTCTCAGCAGCAGCAGTTTTTCCTCTAGTCGCTGAGGACTGTAAACATTAGTGAATAGAAAGGTGCCTTTTTCCCCTATGATCTGCATTTCCAGGGCCAAAAAAGCTTTTATGGATTTAACATTAAGAAGATGAAGAGTTCCAGGGATCCAGAATATATCTAGACCACCGCCCATACCATTTCCTTCTACTGCTAGGTGTTCTAGATGTCTGCCTAGGCATTTACCCAACTCATCTAATTTCTTATTAGAAAATTTGGTTTCCTAGAGGAATACCAAGTCCGGTCTTTCTTGAGTAATTTTATTTTTCAGGAGCCTTTGTTTCCTAAGGCTTCCCAGTCCTCTTACATTGCAGGAGAGGACTTTCGTAGTTAAAAAGTACTTAAGATGAGAAGGAGAAAGCCTCAAGGGCTTTCATCTTTCCCGAATTAATCAACATCTGACCTAGTTCATGAAGAGCATCATTTTTGGATCTTCTACCTTATTTCCTTATATGCTTGAGACTAGCTTGTGTGTGGTGGAGAGTCTGTGATTTCACACCCAAGCCTTTGGTTGCTCCTCTACCTCATTTCATACCTTTCAACGCTGCAACCTGTCTAGTCAGGAATAAGTAGTTTACCCTATTGATTTCCTCCTCTGGAATTTGGTCTATTCCTTTCTGTTTCCATTGCTCCACTATAGAATTGAGACCTAACCCTTCTTTCTCCAGGATATCCCCTAGTTCCTGATCTTCTGTGCCGAGTTCGATAAGGGCCATATCCTCATCCCCTTCCTCGTCTTTGTCTTATGTAGCAGCCGAAAGCGGGTCTGAAGGTTTGATAGGCTCCCATGAATGGTTGCCTTGTTCTGCTTTCCTGATGGTTGGTTGCTCCACAGCTGGGGTTTGAGCTATCTTCTCCGATGGAGAGTCTTCTCCTAGTATTTCAAAGCTGTTTAATGTTCCAGTGAGGGCATTCGCGGATTAAATTCCCATGTTCATGACATTTCCAGCATCTAAAGGGTATATACTCGTAGTCGATGGTTTGAAAATAGACCTCACCCCTGTATTCCAACCACACACCCTCATGCAGAGACCCAGATTCATCCATTTCAACAGAGATGTGGGCATAGGAAGTGTACCTTTTTTGAAGAGTGGCTTTAGAAGCATGAACAAAAGTTCCCAAGGTGTTGCCAATTTCTTCCAACGCTGATGGTCTCCAATAATCGATAGGCAAAGAGAATAGTTGGATCCAGACCGACACTTTTGTGAACGTTTCCTGTTCAGGTGTGAAGTTGGGTTTCCAAGGCCTCATATAGAGACCCACTGAGGCATAAAAGTACGGTCCTCCCTCGAAGATCCGATCCTTTGCTGAATCTTTAATTAAACTAAGAGGGGGGGGGGGGTGAATCAGTTTAATACATACATAAGCCTTTTCAAATTTTCACCAAACTTATTTACAACTTACTATGTGAACAATCTTAAAATGTTGCATCTAATATTAAATTAATGTGACACCATACTTATGTTGAGAGCAGCAAACAATTAAGCAGATTGAAAGAATCACATCAACACATAAGAAACACACATAGAGACAACAGATGTAAGTGGAAACCCATAAGGGGAGAAAACCACATCTTATTATTGTTGTGATGCAAAGGCAAGCTCCAACTCCCTCTCACTACTGTGTTCCTGCAGGCACCAACCTACAGGAGGCTCCTACCTCAATTCTGCAAGCTACAACTTGCAAGGAAGAACCAACTCCCTTCAATTTTTTGCAGGCACCAACCTCAGTCAGCTACAACTGATAGCTATCAAGCTGCAACTTGATAGGGAAGCTCCAACTTCCTCAATTTATCAAACTGAGTGTTTGCTGATTTACCTCAGATATCAGCACTGTTCTGTAGCTTCTCTTTTTGCTCTTATTTTTATTAATCTTCTCTGCCTCACTCTTCTATATTCTGCCTTCTCTAGATTTACTCTCTCTAACCTCTTTTTGCATATCAAGATGATATTATTTATAAGGATTTTCTTGTGACTGTTAGCATTCCTCAATGAATTTGGAATGGACAGCCATGCCTCTTCACGTTCTGCCTTTTCATTTATTTCACTTGCTCATTTAGAAAATATAACAACAAGCATTAATTTCAATATTACAGTGGGAGCTTTGTTTTCCTCAGGATACTTGCCAATGCATCACAAACAATAAAAAATCAATTAAAAACATTTACATTCAAATTAAAATGAGAATTCCAGCTCAACTCATTTAGTCTTTTGGCTTTTCTTTGACTTTGTTTGTCTTTTCTGTGACTGTGCTTTATCTCTTTTCAGCTCTGTTTTCTTTTCTGTCCTCTGTTGTGGTGTAACTGCTGCATACATGTAACTGAGCTTTTTATACCAGCTGACTGTAAATCGGGCATTTTCTAACGCCTTTGTACTTAGCAAGTGTCTTGTTTATGTGGAACGTTCCGAAAGCGGAACATACATACACCACAATTATTTTATATTCACAATCGCCCTCCACCTTGGGCCGAGGCCCGTGGGTCCACAACCCACGCGGCATAATTTAATACAACCACAAACACAACTTCATCTCTTGGCTTAATTATAAGATGTTTTAATCATATAATCTACCCTTTTAATACAAATTAACACACTCTCGGCGTAATAGAAAAAAAATTGTTTAATACATAAAATGCCCTTTCGGGCCCACCATCCGAGCTTGCATTGTCCTCCGATTGCGATTGATCGCAATCGCAACTCGAATACTCCTGATGTGATTGTTGTATTATCTGTCTGATGCGATTGACCACTCCTGCTCCGATTGCGATTGATCACTCCTTCTCTGATTGCGATTGATTGCAATCCTGACTCGAATACTCCAGATGCGATTGAGTCTTTAACCCAGAACTCAACCATATATGAAACCTGATTTATAGAGCCATCGAGTCCAGAACTTAATTGCAATTGCAAGTTCCTGTATGGACGTTCCGCTGCTTTGTTTTTCTCCGATGCGATTTGGTAAGGGGTCCCACCATATAATACTTTGTTTTATGAGCTTATATAGGCTTTGAGTCGATGCGATTAAGTCGGATTTCAAACTTATCAAGCCACTGTTTATATTCCCATCGGATCCGGGCTCTCAATCGCAATCACAATTCTTTGGTTTATACATTCCGCTGCCCTTATAATCTCCGATGCGATTGGGTAAGGGGTCCCACCTTATGGTACTTTGGTTCTTTGAATCTCACGCTACATATGGCTATACATATGTATATATATGCTTTAGTCCTTTGTATATAAAGCGCAATATATACTTTGCTGCTGGAGTATACGATTCCCGGAATGAGATTTATATTATATATGCATTACATTACCGCTTGGGTTATGATTCCCGGAATGAGATTTATATATATATGCATTACATTGTCGCTTGGGTTATGATTTCCGGAATGAGGTTTATATATATATATATATATATATATATATATATATATATATATATATATATATACTTTGGTGCTCCAATATTTAGTGTATCTTCGAGTGTGGTAGGCGATTCTCGGAATTTCATATATATCCTCTAGCTAGGGTAGCGATTCTCGGAATAACGGCTATGTCTCTGCCTCTGCTGCTTCTGTCACTCTGCCTCTGCCTCTACTGCTATGATAACGGCTCTACCTCTATATTCGCTTCCTCTGCCTCTGCCTATCTCCTTTATATTCACTTCCTCTACCTCTGCCTGTCTCCTTTTCTTCCTTCATTTGCTTATTTTCTGCCTCCATTGCCTGATTCTGTCTTTGCTACCTCCTTTGCCATCAATGACAACATTTCCAACAGTCTCCCCCTTTGGCATTGATGTTAATAAACTTCCTTTTTTTGCCTAATAGGATCCTTTCTCCTGTTGCTTGCTCTTCTTACTGTTGCTTTCTCTTCCTCCCCCTTTGTCATCAATGGCAAGGGGTTCGAATTTTTAGTGAATATTATATTCTCCGATGCTATGTTTTTATCCTTTTTCAACATTTCATGCATTTATGGGTTAAATTTCCTGACTTCGTACGCTGCTGCTCCAAACTTTGGATTTGATACACGTTGGGTTCACTATTCTTCCGTGTTCAGTTCACGTCGGTTGCACCATTCTTCTTCTACTCCACTAACCCTTTTGCCTTTTTATTGATTCTTTTATGCTGACTGTATTATTGCCATAATCCCTTTGATCCTGACGACCTGTTTTCATGCTTCCCTTGCTGGTTGATCTTTCCCTGAGAATGATATTTTCGTTTCTGTTCTCCCCCTGAAACTGTGCTTTCTCTTCATATTAGAGAGTAGCATCTACAGATACTACCCCTAGTCTGTCTCTCAAATATTCAAATGGCTCTCTAGCAAGTGGTTTGGTAAATATATCTGCTGTCTATTCTTTTGTTGGTATATACTCCAGTTTTACTATCTTTTGAGCCACTTGTTATTGGAGGAAATGATACTTGATTGGGATATTTTTAGTTTTTGTGTGAAGCACAGGATTTTTAGATATACTTATAGCACTTGTATTATCACATTTAATTCAGATAGGTTCATTAATGCTTTCCTTCATGTCTTGAAGAGTCTGCTTCATCCACATGACTTGTGTACAACATGCTGCTGCTGCTATATATTCTGCTTCTGCTGTAGACAAAGAGATAGATGTTTGTTTCTTTCTTAACCATGCCACCAGAATTTCTCCTAGATAGAAAGCACCTCCACTTGTGCTTTTCCTCTCATCCACACAACTGGCCCAATTTTCATCTATGTATGCTGTCAAGGTGAAGCTTTTTCCTTTAGGATACCAAATTCCATACTGTGTTGTTCCTTGTAGATATCTGAATATTCTTTTTACTGCGAGAAGATGGTTTTGTTTAGGTGTTGCTTGATATCTAGCCACTAGTCCTACTGCTAGCATGATGTCTGGTCTTGATGTTGTCAAATACAATAGACTTCCTATCATGGATCTGTAGAGTTTTTTATCTATATCTGCAGACCCATCATCAGCACACAACTTGCATCCCGTGATCATGGGAGTTGTCACAGGTTTGCAGTCCTCCAATTTGATTTTTTTCAACATTTCTTTTAAGTATTTTTCCTGTGAGATGAATGTACCTGTGTTCTTTTGCTGAATTTGAAGTCCTAAGTAGAAACTAAGCTCTCTAATCATAGACATCTCAAACTCTGTTTTCATCTCATCAGCAAACCCTTTTGCTAGTTCTTCTCTGTTGCTTCCAAACATAATGTCATCAACATATACTACAACAGTCAAGAGTTCATTTTCATGGTCTTTTATGTACAGATTGCTATCTACTCCACCTCTCTTAAAGCCTTGTTTTTGCAAATATTTATCCAGTCTTGAGTACCAAGCACAAAGAGCTTGTTTCAGTCCATATAGAGCCTTCTTCAGTCTGCACACATAGTCTTCTTTGTCTGTCGATGAGTAGCCTTCTGGTTGTTCCATGTAGACTTCTTGTTCTAGATATCCATTAAGAAAAGCAGATTTTACATCCAATTGATATACCTTGAAGTCTTGATAACATGCAAATGCTAGGAACATTCTGATAGCTTCCATTCTGGCTACAGGGGCAAATGTTTCATCGTAATCAAGTCCTTCAATTTGTGAGTATCCTTTGCAGACCAGCCTGGCTTTATTCTTGATTACTTTTCCTTGCTCATTCATTTTATTTTTGAATACCCATTTTGAGCCTATGACATTCTTCTCAGTGGGTCTAGGAACTAATTACCAGGTATTGTTTTTCTCAATTTGGTCCAATTCTTCATTCATAGCATTTACCCAAGACTTATCCTTGCTAGCTTCTTCAAATCTCTTTGGCTCAATTTGTGACAACATGGCTATGTATACCTCTTCAGTTTGTTCTGTTAGTTTCCTTCTTGTTTGGACCCCTACTCTCTTGTCTCCAATGATCTGATCTTCAGGATGGTTCTTCTGAGTATATCTTGAGGGAGCTTTAGAACTTAGCTCTGTATCTTTTGTTTTCTTGCTTGTTACCTCATCATCTTGGTTTTATTCTTCATGGTTGTCTGATGGATTGCAACAGTCAATATCTCTTTTATTGTTTGGAAGTTCTTCATCAAATCTCACATCAATTCTTTCTACTATTTTCAGGAGAGTCTTGTTGTAGCACCTGTACCCTTTACTTTTGGATGCATATCCTATAAATATCCCTTCATCTGCTCTTGCATCAAATTTTCCAAGATTTTCATCATTATTCTTTATGTAACACTTGCTTCCAAAGATTCTGAAATGTTTGATTGAAGCTGGCTTTCCATGCCATAGTTCATAGGGAGTCTTGTCACTACTTGGCCTTAAGTGAGCTTTATTAAGGATATGCATTGCTGTGTGTACCGCTTCTACCCAGAAGGTTTGAGGAATATTATTCTCTTGCATCATGGCTCTGGCAATTTGTTGAACAGATCTGTTTTGTCTCTCTGCTACTCCATTCTGCTGAGGTGTCCCTGCAATAGTAAATTGTTGTTTTATGCCATGTTCATTGCATAGGTCTGCAAAGTCATAGTCAGTGAATTCACCTCCTCTCTCTGATTTGATGCATTTCAGCTTGCATCCTGTCTTATTTTCTGCTAATGCTTTAAATATTTTGAATTTGTCCAGAGCTTCCAATTTATTCTTGAGAAAATCAACCCATGTCATTTTGGAGAAATCATCTATTATCAGCATGAATTCGGATTCTCCACTTGGTGTTTTAGTTCTTGGAGGTCCACATAGAGCCATGTGCACAAGCTGGAGTGGTCTTCTTGTTGATAACTTCTCTTTGGCCTTGAAGGATGTGCGAGTCTGTTTGCCTAATTGACATGATTTTCATATGGTATTAGAAGGTCGCTTTATTTCTGGCATGTCTCTGACATCTTTCTTCTTACTTAGTCTGATGATGTGATCAAAGATGAGATGTCCCAACCTTTTATGCCATAACCATGACTCTTCTAGTTTGCTAAGATGAAATTCTTCATCTTCCTCTTTCACAATGTAAACATTACTTTCTGTTCGAACTCCTTTGAGCAGAGTCTTACCTGTGGTGCTTGATCTGAATTGACAATCTTGTGCTCTAAAAAGGACTTCACAGCCTTTGTCACACATCTGACTGACACTTAGTAAATTTTCTTTCAGCCCATCTACAAATAGTACATCTTGGGCTTTTCCTCTGCCATTTTCTATGCTGACTGAGCCTTTTCCTTTGATCTTTCCTGACTTATCATTGCCAAAAGTAACATTGCCAGATTTCTTTTCATCAGGAGTTATAAACTTACTTTTGTCTCCTATCATGTGTTTAGAGAAGCCACTGTCCAAATACCATTGGCTTTTCAGATCTTGAGCAGTTAGAGCCAGGTCACACTTATTCACCTTCTTTATCCACTGGAGGCACCCTTTTGTTTGGTATCTTTTGTGAGGTGATGAACTACATCTTCTTAGAGGACATTTGGAAGGTATATGTCCAACTTGATTGCATACACAACATTTGATCATAATTTTTGTAGAATTATGAGTATGAACATAATTTCTTTGATTCATAAACCTTCTTGAGGTGTTAAACCCCAATCTTTGTCCATACTTTCTACACTCAAATATTTCATGGCCAAATTCCTTACAATAAAAACAGTAACCATAGAAACTATTTGCATACCTAATGTAAGGTTGTATCTTCCATTTGTTTGCTTGGGGCAGTCTCTTCAATGTTTGCATCTTTTGCTAGTTTGAATTACTCCTCCTTGCATGACAATATGCAACAATGTGTTCTAGCTTGTGGCAGACATAATAGGTGGCATTCTTCATTGGAGGGAAGAATCTCCTTTGATGGTTTCCAAATTTTACATACTCAGGGGTCTTAGTATTTATTATATTCTTTGCTACTAGTGGTTTCTTCTGATCTCTATCTTCCTTATTACAGTTTTCTTCTTTTGTAGGAATTGTTTGAGCTTCTTCATCATTCTTATTTTCTTTTACAAAAATAATCTCTCTGTCAACCTTTTCTTTGCCTTTACTTGATTCTCCTTCATAGCCTATTCCAGTTTTTATCATAAGGGATCTTTGAGCAACCAGAATTTCATTCAACTTACTAGAGCTTGTTGTTTGAGAAGAGTTTATAACCACTTTCCTTTGAGCATTTTCTAGTTTCTTCTTGAGACATACTACTTCTTCTTCCAGCTTCTCTTGTTCTCGGGTATTATCCTTGATTTGCTGAAGTAACATGTCTTCTATCTTCTTAGCTTCTTCAAGCTCTACCTTCAGCTGCATGAGGACTTCTGAGTTTCGTTCTTCTCTTACATACTTGAGAAGAATGTCCTTTTGTTTTCTACACTTTATTTTGAGTCTATCAATCTCCTCCAGAGCACTTCTTAGCTCCCCCTCAAGGTCGACTTCCCCTTCTTCTTCTTCATCTTCTAGCAGGAGTCCTTCAAGTTCTTCTATGGCCATCAATAAGAATTCAGAAGTTCCTTATTCACTTGAGGGTTAATCTGAATCTTCAGATGTACTGCTGTCTTGTTGATCATAGAAGGATTTTTTGTTGAAATTCTTTCCTTTCTGCCAGTTCTTTGATTTATTTTTCTCTGAATCTTGAGCCTGATTCCTTACTTTCTTGTGAGGACACTTAGCAGCATAGTGTCCAACTCTTCCATAGTTAAAGCGTTTGAAAGGAAGTTTACCTTTGTATTTACCTGAGCCTCTATCCAATTTCTTGACAAATTTTGCCTCTTCTTCATCCGAGCAAGAGCATATGTCTCCCTCTTCTTCTTTCTTCTTTTCTGTTTTAAAGGCTGCCTCCCTTGTACTTGGCTTCTTCTGTGGGAGCCTCATCTCATATGTTGTTAGATTTCCAAGTAGTTGGTTCATGGTTAAGGTCTCCCAATTAGTTGTTTCTTCAATTGCAGACACCTTAGGATTAAACCTGGATGGAAGATATCTTAGAATATTTTGCACAATTATACCTTCTGGCATGGTTTCTCCAAGAGCTTTCATTATGTTAACAATTTCTGCAACTTTTAGGAAGAAACTGGCAATGTCTTCATCATCATTCATTTTTAAGTTTTCAAACTGGGATCTATAAACTTGAAGTTTGGCAGTCTTTACTTTCTTGTCCCCCTCATGGATGTTCTCCAGAGTATCCCACATTTATTTGGAAGTGTCTTTGTGCATTACTTTGATAAACTCTTCTTCACACAATCCATTCAGGATGACATTCATGGCTTTTGCATTAGCCACAAAATCTTTTTTTGTCTCTTTCTCTATGTTAGTTGCCTTTGGGGCATAGCCTAATTCCACAGCAGCCCAGACTTCTATTCCTAGAGACATTATGTATGTCCTCATTCTGATTTTCTAGAAAGAATAATTTTCACCAGTGAAGAAAGGGGCTTTACTAGTTGAACATCCTTCTTTACTAGCCATCTTGGGAACCTAGGATCTCCTTTCAGTTGTTAGACTTGTACAAAGGAACCCACTCTGATACCAATTGTTGAATCTTTAATTAAACTGAGAGGGGGGGGGGGGGTGAATCAGTTTAATACATATATAAGCCTTTTCCTATTTTCACCAAACTTATTTACAGCTTACTATGTGAACAGTCTTAAAATGTTGCAGCTAATATTAAATTAATGCGACACCATACTTATGTTGAGAGCAACAAACAATTAAGCAGATTGAAAGAATCACATCAACACATAAGAAACACACATAGAGACAATAGATGTAAGTGGAAACCCATAAAGGGAGAAAATCACATCTTATTATTGTTGTTATGCAAAGGCAAGCTCCAACTCCCTCTCAACATTGTTTTTCTGCAGGCACCAACCTACAGGAGGCTCCTACCTCAATTCTGCAAGCTACAACTTGCAAGGAAGCACCAACTCCCTTCAATTTTTTGCAGGCACCAACCTATGGGAGGCTCCAACCTCAGTCAGCTACAACTGAAAGCTATCAAGCTGCAACTTGATAGGGAAGCTCCAACTTCCTCAATTTATCAAACTGAGTGTTTGCTAATTTACCTCAGATATAAACTCTGTTCTATAGCTTCTCTTTCTGCTCTTCTTTTTCTTAATCTTCTCTGCCTCACTCTTCTATATTCTACCTTCTCTAGATTTACTCTCTCTAACCTCTTTTTTCATATCAAGATGATATTATTTATAAGGATTTTCTTATGACTGTTAGCATTCCTCAATGAATTTGGAATGGACAGCCATGCCTCTTCGCTTTCTTCCTTTTCATTTCTTTCACTCGCTCATTTAGAAAATATAACAACAAGCATTAATTTCAATATTACAGTGGGAGCTTTGTTTTCCTCAGGAGACTTGCAAATGCATCACAGATAATAAAAAATCAATTAAAAACATTTACATTCAAATTACAATGAGAATTACAGCTCAACTCATTTAGTATTTTGGCTTTTCTTTGACTGTGTTTTTCTTTTTCGTGACTGTGCTTTATCTCTTTTTAGCTCTATTTGCTTTTCTGTCCTCTGTTGTGGTGTAACTACTGCATACATGTAACTAAGCTTTTTATACTAGTGGACTGTAAATCAGGCATTTTCTAACGCTTTTGTACTTAGCAAGTGTCTTTTTGACGTGGAACGTTCTGCAAGTGGAACATACATACACCACAATTGTTTTATGTTCACAATCGCCCTCCACCTTGGGCCAAGGCCCGTGGGTCCACAACCCACGCAGCATAATTAAGTACAATCGAAAACACAACTTCAGCTCTTGGCTTAATTATAAGATGTTTTAATCATATAATCTTCCCTTTTAATACAACTTAACACACTCTCAGCATAATAGAAAAAAAATGTTTAATACATAAAATGCCCTTTTGGGCCCACCATCTGAGCTTACATTGTCCTCCAATTGCGATTGATCGCAATCGCAACTCGAATACTCCCGATGCGATTTTTGTATTATCTATCCGATGCAATTGACCACTCCTACTCTGATTGCGATTGATCACTCCTACTCTGATTGTGATTGATCACTCCTGCTCCGATTGCGATTGATTGCAATCCCGACTCAAATACTCTGATGCGATTGAGTCTTTAACCCAGAACTCAACCATATATGAAACCTGATTTATAGACCCATCGGGTCCGGAACTTAATCGCAATCGCAAGTTCCTGTATGGACTTTCCGCTGCTTTTTTTTTCTCCGATGCGATTTGGTAAGGGGTCCCACCATATAATACTTTGTTTTATGAGCTTATATAGGCTTTGAGTCAATGCGATTAAGCCATATTTCAAACTTATCAAGCCACTTTTTATATGCCCATCGAATCCGGGCTCTCAATCGCAATCACAATTCTTTGGTTTATACGTTCCGCTGCCCTTATAATCTCCGATGCAATTGGGTAAGGGGTCCCACCTTATGGTAATTTGGTTCTTTGAATCTTGCGCTACATATGGCTATACATATGTATATATATGCTTTAGTCCTTTGTATATAAAGCGCAATATATACTTTGCCGCTGGAGTATACGATTCTCGAAATGAGATTTATATTATATATGCATTACATTGCCGCTTGGGTTATGATTCCCGAAATGAGATTTATATATATATGCATTACATTGCCGCTTGGGTTATGATTCCCGGAATGAGGTTTATATATATATATATATATATATATATATATATATATATATATATATATACTTTGTTGCTCCAATCTTTAGTGTATCTTCCAGTGGGGTAGGCGATTCTCGGAATTTATATATATATATATATATATATATATATATATATATATATATGTATATATATATATATATAATGCCCGGCTGGGTAATTCTCGAAATTAAGGTACATATATATATATATATATATATCCGCCAGCTTGGGCGATTCTCGAAATTTTATATATATCCTCCAGCTGGGGTAGCGATTCTCAGAAAAATGGCTGTGTCTCTGCCTCTGCTGCTTCTGTCGCTCTGCCTCTACCTCTACTGTTGTGATAACGGGTCTGCGTCTATATTTGCTTCCTCTGCCTCTGCCTGTCTCCTTTTCTTCCTTCGTTTGCTTCTTTACTACCTCCATTGCCTGTTTCTATCTTTGCTGCCTCCTTTGCCATCAATGACAACATTTCCAACATCCTTATCTTCCAAATTTGCAAATACCACCGTAAAAAATCCCTTGGCACCCAGGTGTAGCTGCACATCCCCCCTCGGCTTCCAGGCTTGCTTGATCCACTGACAGAGGGCTTTTTCACTGGGCCAAAACCCCATGAATTTACAAATCACTAGATGAACGGACATGTGATCCCTGTGGGCTTGCAGATCTGGGTCATTAATGACTACCCTAAGGCTTTCCTTAGTCTTCAGCTTCCAGCAGCCTTGGTATTTCGGGTGGATATCATTGTCTGCAAACTCCCTTGTAGTTGATCGACTCAGATCGGGGATGCTATTTGCATTTTTTTTCATATCTGTAACTTCTTCTTGAGGATTAGCTTTCGGTGTGGGAAGCTCGGTGATCGACTCTTGTTTTCTCGCGGTGCCTTTAGTCGAATTGGCTGTGTGATCGATCAGGATAGATTCACTATCATTCGTGCGAATTCCAGCAGCTGTAGAGCCTGTGATATTTAATCCCTCTACCTACATTTTTCCCTTGCCGATTGTAACCTCCTTGAAAGTGGGGGCTCCGGGGGCCCTCGGTCTTCCCATTTTCTAGGCCAGTGCTATTCCCCTTTGCCGGAGATCTTGGAACAGATCTGTACTTCTTGCCAGCGTCTTGGCTGGAATTTAGAGCTCGCTGCAGACCCCTCCAAAACCCTCAGGCCTTACCGAATCTGTATATGTTTCAACAAGTTATTATCCAAGGATCTAATATTATAAATATAATGGATTGATATTATAAACTTGAGGGACTTATAAACCTCATTGATTAATAAATATAAGGAATTCAATTTTTTTTTTCAATTGTGGT